>JARYHS010011408.1:149053327-149134972 GCA_031002005.1 Vandiemenella viatica
TCTGTATCCTGTCATTGCTACCCGAGAACGTTGATGTGAGAAGTATTTTATTTAATCATAATCAACAAAATATTATCATTTAATACTCAATAAATTAATGCGAAATCTATATCATCTCTCTATCAGAGTATCGAAGTCCAATTTACGTATCATATCTGTGACACTTACGGAAGATTTTCAGTCACAAATCGTCTGATTCTTCTCTGCACGTTGTCGAAACTATTAATCAATCACTTGCAATGCGGATTCCAAACAGCACAACAATTTTATCACGTACAAGAGACAAGAGTTTTTATAAAACCTATCCACCTTCACAGATATGTTACAATTCTTCAAAAATTCAACCCAAAAATCGCAGTTCAGAATTATCATTTACAGTGACCAATAATATGTGCTGACTCCATTTCATGTGTGTTTGCTGATGTTAGACCTAGGATCTTACAAGATTCAACATTCTCAGTAATTGAACGGCATAGATTGTACTCAAGGGCGTTTAATGTCTTCTTGTTTATTATGCTCATCACGTTACATTTATTGCAATTTAAGTTTAGAATTTCCCAACTCACTCCAGGAAAATGCAGGGATTCTTTCTTCAAAAGGCCATGGCCGAATTCCTTCCCATTCCTTGCCCCCCATCCTTTCCCGCCTCTAAAGACCTCGCTGTTAAAGAGACGTTAAGCAGATAAAAAAAAGTTTATAAATTTATCGCATAATGTTCAAATAACATAGAGATAAAATTAGTTTGAAAAGATAAGTTGTAGCCCTCTGCAGAAAGTTAAACACCACTGAATTTTATAGTTGTGTAGGAAAAAAGAACACATAATATAGGCCTACATCACTAACCTGAGTCTACCGTCTACATACCTTTTGTTTATGATATCAATGTTCCAAAATTACAGTTTTTTAGTAGAATAAATCAAATGCAATTAATCACTTATTTTAAAAACTAAGCATGTCTAAAGACTAAATTTCTTTCATTTTTACAACGTTGATTGTGACTGGTATGCTAAAATTGACCATCGGTTTGTAAATTGTTTCACCACAATGGGAAATGGAACCTCAAACGTTTCGAGTTCTCCAATTTGTTTGTTCCTTTTGCAAATGACGTCTCTTCAAAAAGTAATAGAGCCGTTTCATATGGATGACAATCCTGATATTTCAGTCCGAGAAAATTTTGTTTTCGTGTTATATCGGGTCCGTCGTCCTCGTCCCAGCATTCCAACCAACGCCAGCTGCAGCAACAGCTGTATTTATGTTCCATAAGGTCTCCAACACGGTAAACTGTTTGTGTTTTTCGCATTTGCTTGGCAATCGATTGTAAACAATACGAAGCAACATTCGAAAGGGCTGTATTTTTAGCAGTTAATGGCAACGGAAGACAATAAAGCATTGCAGCTCGTTGTTTTACATTGTCTTCATACGAACTGATTATTGTTTCCCTTTTTTCCTTAAAGTTATCTCTCACCTGCAACAAGTGTCAAATATCACATATACTGCCCATCATCGAGTGATTTCTTTGCGCTTTTCGAAACTCGGAACAAAGTTAAAACAAGTAGTCTCCTCTTAGTGACAGACTTCTTTTATGAGGTGAGATAAGTCTTATGAAGTTGGAATAAAGGTGTCTGTGTCGAACTACTGATATTTCAGTGAGCTTAATGAATGGCAACACCGGAATTTCAGTGAAATTCAGTCCAAGAGAAAACCTCTTTAGATAAAATAATTGGTTTAAATCGGTACGTTATGTAGCGAAAACTAAGTTTTATCCACACAATAACTTTGTTATTAGGCCCACCCTGCAGTTGCTGCATAAACATTTTGAATTAAGTACCGTCTATTGTTTTCACCAGTCGCGTGTTAGACAAGCCATTTAAATAAATAAATAATAAAAAAAAATCGTCAGTGACAGCAAATGAACATACTGTAATATCTGTATAACTGGAAAAATATTGTAATATCTATTTTAATATGTATATGACTGACAAATATTATTTAGATTCACTCCACTACTATTAATATAGTGGATAACGGGGGAACGGGAGACTACGGGTAATAGGAGCCTATCCTGAATGATGTATTTGTAATGTAGTTTACATGAAAGAAATGATTGATTTGTAGCTCTAAAAAAATGAAAGAATTGTATTAATTTTCAATTCTGTCTAGAAAACTTTTATTTAACAGTAATATGTACAATTTGGCTACGGTTCCCATTTCCTTATGCAGGGCTCCCATTATCCAGTCGACCGCGTAATGAGAGTCATTCATTTCAATTTGTTTTTTATTTCTTCAATGAAGTGTACGTTATCGTTTTGTTTTACACAGTACTTAGATTAGACGTAACAGTATATATTTTTTTTAAAAAAAGTACTATAAATTGTTTCTAAGGCACCTTATTACATTTTTTCCTTAATAGGCTCCCATTTCCCCGTTCTTACCTTCATAGCGTTATTGTAATATCTGTATAATCGGCAAACTACCATATTGAAATAATTGTGTAGCTGACAAATTTAATACAGATACAGTCTACTTACCAAAATAATGGTAGATATCACATGTCAGTCCTGAACAAAGGTTTCTGCACTTCTCTGGATTGGTATTCAATTTCGAGAAGTTCAGAAAGTATTGTTCCGGATTGAAATGTCGTAGCTATCATTATTTTCGTAAGTAGAGAGTATCTATACACAATTTGTCAGTAATACAGATATTGCAATAACACTGTGTATATTGCTTTAAGATTTCTCTGGCATGCGGCCGGATTAATTGATCGTAGTTCAACGAATTCGCCGGGAAAACCTACGATCAAACTATGTACATTTATATCCACTGACGATGCTCCCCACCAAAACGGCTAGAAGCATCTGCTGAAAACTTGAATAAATAAGTTGTTAATAGACGGTGTTTAATTTAATAACATTCAATCATAAATGTGACATAATTAATGCTAGTATACATTCACACTTAGGAACCATTATCTCGTAATACTGAAACTACTTTCATAACCTCATTGACGCGATTCCCTAGGAATACATACTCTCACACTGATTTTAATGTTCCCCTCTATTGATTTCTGTGTGTCATGTAATCTTTGAATGTTTTGATTACTCGTCATCTCAATGGTATATTTAATAAAATATCATAAAATCCGAAGAAGTAATCTGTTCATTACAGCTGTACTTCCGTCGATTATTAGGATTACAAGCGTCACAACGGTGAGTCGTAAATAAAAGTAGTAGAATATTATCTTGCCTCATGGTCCAAGCTTAGGGGCAGATAATGCGTCTGGCGTTTGAGATAGGTTTAGGTATTTGTAGCACCGATGAAAAGTTCTTTGTAGGAAAGAAGGTGGAACACATTACGAGTAAGCGTCAGTATGCTACATCAAACACTACTCACAGACAGAATTGTCGATCCAAGTGATGTAAGAGGCTACTTCGTAGCATCCGATAACGCAAAAGAAATGACTGAACAAAATGGTATTCTGTATTTCTTTTTTAATTTTTGCTTAAGATTTTTCGTATTGTTGAGGTGATTTAAAAAGTGGAAGGGACTTGAGGCAAGGAACAGGAAGGAATTTTGGCGTGGCATTTTGATCTAACCATTCCCCTGGCTGAATTTCGAGGCATCTCTCCTATACAACACCGAAGCCATAACCACTCACTAACGACGCTAGGATTTTCTAAATCTTTTAGAGCGATTGTGACATTTGAACCATGAAATAATTATACTGATTTCCCTAACGTTATCTTCCCAAAATATAATTAAAGTGAAATTTATGTGATCACCATTGCCAAGTTTAGAAATTTTCATCATTTGAATCTTGGTCAGTAGTGTAGGAGTGATGCTAATGGGCAGGTCCTAATCACAAGATTGTGTACCAAACACCTGGTTTAAATCCCTAGCCTTAATGGTAACGTCTGCATGTGGCAATATTATCTCACTACTCTTAAGCATCAAACATACTGGTATATCACTTATTCCAATGGAGCAATTTATAAGTCACTGTCGAACAAACTAAGTTTGCTATGACTTGTAGAAATACTTGCTTTGCAGCAAGTCTGATGAATTGAAAGTTGAGAAGGTATATCCGAAGTATTTCGCAGCCAAGTAAACGAGAACGGTGGAATGGGAGCCTTCGGTTAACAGGAGCCAATCCTGAATAATTTGAACATCGCGTGATAGAAACCTGCGAGTATCGTTGTAGGCTCCCTAGAGGGCATCATTCTTCCTTATTACAAGCAGTGGCTCAGTCGCCCTAAGTTTGCCAAACAGACCACACAGTGTGTTTCCGGCTGTCCGGCTGTAATTATTGCGGATAATATCTTAAGCAGGTGAATTTGCTATATTTCTTATAAAGTTATCTTAATATATTGTAATGGTTGCGCGATTAATGTAGTTTATCGACCACTATGTAAAACGGCAAGGAAAAAAAATATATTTTTCTTTTTAACAAAAGCGTTATCATTTGGCGTAAAGAGAGCCATGAGCAAGGGGAAATTGGAGCTTATCTCTGATTATCTCATAATTCCCCTACTGCCAAAATTAGGCCACCATCCCCGCATTAAAGGTGCGCCGAAGAAAAGATACGCATTTTCTGTTTAAAAAAAAAATAAAAAAAAAAATAAAAAAAAATGTAAGCAACGTTTAATTCGAGGAAGGGTAGGTCATCTAATCGGAGATCTAGGGTTATAAGTCGTTTATCACACTCTTAATTGATTTTAATTAGCGACGAAAGTGACTTTTCCCTTATAAAAATTGTTTGTTTTGCTTCACAGAAGTAGAATGGAATAACATGAAGTGTGTAAAATGTAGCACACCTGAACTGTGCAGACTGTGTTGGTGAACCTTCCTTTATTCGTAATTCTTTTTCTAAGAAAAATAATGTATTTCTAATATATAAAAAGTAAATGATCAATTTGTAGATCCACGAGAGTGTAATGAATTGCATTAATTACAAATTCTGTCAAGAAAACTGAAGTTCTGTCAGTAATATGGACTAATTTGGTTATGACTCTTGTTACCCTATGGGGGGGGGGTCCCATTACAAAGTTGACAGGGTAATGAGAGGCATTCGAGTCAATGTGGTTTTCCTTTTTTTTTTCTCCTCAGTGAGGTGTCAGTTTTAGTTATGTTTTACATAGTCCATAGATTAGTCATAACAGAATATAAATTAACAAATACAAAAAAATCATTTCTAAGGCATTGTTAATTCACTTTTTCTTTAGTAGACTCCCATTCCTCCGTTCTCCCCAATATCACCAAGCTGGGCTCCGTAGTTCATTTACTTTGCAAGAAAACTAATGCGTCCTCTTCCTCCATTCGTTGTTATCTGTTTTCGCCGGTACCACTGTGAGGACAAGCTCCTCTTTTGATGATAGGCCGTGATCGTAACAAAATTTAACAACAGTTAATAACAACATGCAGATAAGTGGAGAATGTGTTTAACCTGGTGCCAGTCTTTTCAGATATAATTGTCTTACAAGCAAGAAAGGACCACCAAATTAACATCTCATTCGGTCTAACAGATTATCATATAGGATGCATTTGCCCTCAGTCCATACGCATTGCGCATAGGTTCTGGGAGGGGTCAGGTGGTTCAGTGGTTAAGTGGTCTGACCGTAGATCGAAAGGCCCCCTAGCTGAATTTCGGTCTTAGATGATATTTTCAAAGGCCTTAACCCGACAAAGCTTACTTTTGTGTATATTAAGTATGCAATAACACTTCAGTGGACTGGATTCCACATTAAACCATAGGTTACTGATACCGTGATTATGTACTATGTTAGACGATTACGACAGAGGCGGATTGAGCAAGCTGATAAGGGGACATCCATAAATTACCTGAAGTGTTTTTCCGGATTCTCCCCCCCCCCTCTCTGATGAGATCTCGTCCGTGAGAACCGAGAACCCCCCCCTCCCCCCCTCTCCCCTAGTAATCGCCCTCGAAACTTTTGGAAGAACCTTTTTTTTAGGTCACAACCCTATTTCACCTCACGTAATTTATGGATTCCCCCTAAGAAACTATATCAATCAGGCCCTTCTACTCTTTTATCCAAGAACTGATTGATGAAAATCTATTCAAGACGGGCGATGGAACCAGTTTAAGTGCTGACCGCTGGCTCAGTATGGTTGCTTAGAGACCTCGGGTAAAAGGTTACCGAGGAAAATCCTGGCAATACCTCGTTTATTATGTGACAACACTCCATAATTAACTGTGTCTGATCTCTTGTCCAGGCATTTCTTAAATAAACAACACATAAATCTCAAGAATAATGAGGTTTTGCGTGCCAAAATTGCAACGGCAAGCCCGTATTAATAAGACTTTCAGCAATCTCAGAAAACAATTAGTTTGCTTACACACTTCCTTATACCAGCCCAAGATAAAAATGACCTGTCATTTAGAGACGGATAGTAACAGAGGAATAAGCCCGCTAGGGTGCCAACTTGAAATATCTTTCATAATCTAAGCCAAGTGTGCAGTATTTCTTCATAAAGAACCTTGTAAGCAGTTATACGCAGCATTAGCAACAAATATTTGCAGTCTTTAAGTTTCGTTTCATAAATTAAGTTCTAAATAAAAATATATATTTTGACGAACACATTAGTTTGGAGCACTTTTCCAAACAGATCGAAATATATTTAAGTTAAAAAACTTATTACTTTCTAACGTCGATAACCTCTGTTACAGCTTTCCGTATATACCAGATTCCTAATTTTCGATAGTTTCCTTTTCACTTTCTGCTTCTGTCTTTTCTTCTCTAAATTAATTTTAATATTGTATGATGTGGAGATAAAATTACTTTGGTCGCCTCCGGTGCTATTAAATCATGTGTGTGCTTTAAGTCACCATCTGGAGGGGCAATGGATGATATGCAAGATAAGGGTGAACACCGTATCAAAATACAAAGGTTCCAATTTCATAATTTCACAGTATACGAAGTTTCTTCTAAGGAAATGAGGGGGGCAAGGAAACAACTAAGGGATGTCCAGCTCTATAATACATATTTGTATTAATGAATTCACACCACTTGTAAGAGACATGAACGTAACCAAAAGGCTTCATATTTCCTACGAAGACTTGCATTACCCATACATGGAGTTACATTTAATAGTGACGCCTTGTTATGCCTATTCATCTTATTGTCGTTTTTGGGTATCGAACGGCCACGAAAGCAATCCTCTGCATTCGTTTCGATGCCCCTTTTCTTCAATTCATATAGTTCTTCATACTTTCACTTTTTTGTTTCCTCTTTTCTTGGGTCCATCTCCTTCTCGTGAAAATGTCTTGAAAATTTGCATCAATCTTCTGAAAGTTAGTTTGTCTTGTATTATACCTTCTGTTATTCCAATCTCTGTCATATCTTTCTTTATTCTTTGGATCCCATGCTTTCCATTCTTACTCTTATAAAAGTGGTTGAATTTTCTTTTGTATAAGACTGCTGTTAGCAATCCTTATTATGTGACCAAAAAATCTGCTTATCTTCTTTAGTATCTTGTCAGATATTCTTTCATTTTCTTCTTCCTTGTACAGATCTTTATCCTTCCGGTGCCTGAAATTTCCTTTTTTCGTTTTGGATTGTCCTTGGATTTTCCTTTTTCACTATTTCTCTATTTATCCAGTTTTCATAGAGATATACATTCTAAGGCGTAGAGAATCTCTGGTTTGATTAATTTGTTGTAGTGTTTAATTTTAATTTCCCTTGAGTGATTTTCCTTATTGCAGGTATTGTTAGTCAGTCGGTGCGCTACTTCTAATTTTCTTGTTCTTGATCGGTTTGCTTCTTTATCAAACCCATTAATCTGAATTATTTCATTTATATATTGAAATTTGTTGACTTTTTTATTTTTCCAAACTCTATGTTTAGTGCTACGGATAAATCTCTGACATTGGTGATGAATTTAGTATTGTCAAAAGTTATCAGATCTTTTCTCACCCTTTCTTTCAGAAAGTTGATTTTTTATCGAACACATTCTTCCAGAGAGAAAGCAAAACCGTTTAGACCAACGCTTTTAAGCTTTGACGAAAATATTTTTATTCATGTTAATCATATTTTTCTCCAGCCATCTAATTTTTTTCGAAGGATTCAGTTATTTCAAAGAGCTTCCTTCGTTCTTCATGACGTTTACAAATGTATTTGGTCGCTTAACAGGACATACAGTGTCATAACTCGTGAGCCATACCTTCTGTGTCAGTCGCTGTTAAACTCGTCCATACGGACGTACCTCAACTTGACAACGTGCCGCTTCCGGAGGTCCAACACCTGTTTCGAGTCTGTCACAAGCTTAAAATAGCTGCCTCCAGAAAACTGAATCGGTTTGTCCCCATGTAAACCTAAAAACATTTAGGTGACAAAAGAACTTCCACTTACACAGAAGTACGTGTTTCGTAGTGACAAAGAGGTTGTGTTGTAAAGTCTCGGAATGAATTAGGTTGTCCTTGTCCAACATGAAGTGAACTCCTTCTTACCGAATTTCTTCCTCAAATTAACAGCAAACGCAGAAATTAATAAAACGAGATAAGTGGATTACTTGCCAGATTCCTGACTAATAATCTCAAAGTTGCAAATTTCGTTAAAGTGTGGTCTGTTATATGGTAGATGCTAAAATCGTTATCAGTTTTGCCCTACAGCAAAAAGGACGAGCGTTATTGATTAAGAATGCAGCACACAGTAGGTATACTTAACACAAGTAAACAATTCCCTTCAAATAAAATGTATTCTGGCTTTCAACTGGACGTCAGGCAACTGGATGTTAACTGAATTAATCGGCAACCTTCGCCGAGTCTGAATAGCGCCCGAAGTCTAAGTTGTACTGGCTTCCACCAAGGCACTGTTTGGTTAGTCAGGAAATTTTAAATAAATAACTGCATTTGATATTATTTCCACTTCTATTGTTGAAAAGTAGTGTAAATTACAAATAAATAACTGCATTTTATTTGCACTTACATTGTTAAAAGAACTTATAACTTCGATGTCAGCTTAAAGCAATTGTCTGTTTTGAAAGTAACTGCACAAAAATAAGAGGGGCAATAAGATTAAAAATTATAATGTGTGCCAGAGATTTAAGAAGATAAAAGTGTAATTTGTTTAAATTTACGTGTTGCTTTTTGTTTATTTACGACAACTAGAGAAAAAATTTATTCAGGAAAAGACAATCAGATGTTTATCCTGCAATCTTTTTAGCACTTACTACAAGTAGATCACAACGTGACCATAGATTCTTTTTTTTTTTTTAAGATGGCAATAATACACAGTGAAGTTTAATAAAAACTCCGATAAATTTTACTCGAAACATAGGTAATCATGAAATATATCAATCAAATAAATAATTGTTATTCGTTTTTGAAATTATAATTTACTTAGATACTTTCCCGAAACAATACAAATTTTCTTCTTTTAAATAAAATGCATTTTTTAAAACATCCTAGCTAAATAGTCCAAGATTCTAATAAGGAATGTTTACTCATATTACGGAAAGTATCAATAAAAGTATAATAATTAATTGTTATTCATTTTCCTGGCAAATTTTTCAGAACAAAAAAATCCTAATGTTAATTTTTTGAACGACCTTGATTAATAACAGCAAAAGAGGAAGATACAGATTCGTTCCTGAGAATAGCTTGTCTGCATAATTTGTATACAATAATTTGTTTGAGCTGTTAATTCAGAAGAAATTTTTTCATTTACCTCTGGTGTTGCCGTTTGGGTATGTTTATCATGAGGATGTAGTGTGGTCAAGTTTTCCAGTGTGGTATTCGGCCGTTACTAACCATAAACCGATCGAGAACCGTACCAAGGTACGTCTTACTAGTAGCAGCTTCCAGTTTCTACTTTCCACGTACCTGCAGACACAGCTAGAGACCTACAAACCTACGCAGTATCTTAGTGAATTCCATTTCAGTTTAGGGATCATCCATATTCGTCAAAAAATCACCCCGTCATTACTCACAGTGGTAGCCACCAGTTAAAATCTCTTCGACCAGCCGCTGCTCGTGGATATTTTAAAGTTTCTCATACCTGAAAGATTTTCTGAGATTGCAGCATTCGGAAGTAGTGAAAAAGAATTCGGTCCCTGAGATTCCACCATAGCACTGGCGACGCCGTGAATGGACGCCGTCCATCGTCGCGTCGTATCTATTTTGGCGTCTCCTCGACGACAGACGCGGTACAGTCGTGTCCGCTGTGCCACGCGCCCTGTGACCAGCGCAGTCTGTGAATGATGTCAGTTCCCAGTCTGGACGTCTGTTTCCGACAAATATTTTGGGTCGCTGCCATCGTCTGCCCGGACCTCCTGTCCCACAGTAAATAAATAACTGTCCTGCAGACTTGTTTGTATTGGAACTCGAAAGACAATCAACGTTCAACCACCTGTTGCCAAACTGTATCCTAGGTCGTTCGTTCGATAATGTAGAACCTTGGATGCAATATGAAAAAGATTTCAATTTTTATACGGCTGGAGATTACTTTCACCGTATTAATTCAAGCCAACCGCCAGTTTGGACAATGTGTGAATGCAAAACCACAAAAGTTTTGTTGATTTCAGTAATTTCGAAAACTTTTACATACGCCTCGTAATAAACGATTTCTCACGATTCTCGGTAATCATCTGGGTGGCTGTCTGGCTGTCCCCAGTTATTTTATTTTTTTGAATTTTTGTCATTTTCAAAATGCAACAACGTAACGATGCAATCGGTTTTTGTGCCCACCTAATCGACGGAGGGTTGTATATTCATTTCTTTTCTTTAATTCGAGGACCTTGTGAACAATATGCCAACGCTAGCCCAGCTGATAAAAAATTTAAGCCAACTGTAAGGAAGAAGATTTTTTATGATATTGACCTGGAGATAAGTCGGATGTTATTTAAGTAACAAACATTCAATCAACCAAGTTTGTCAACTTTGTCGTGTCTTCTTCAAAATGTACCACCCTTTTCGGTCTGTAGAACCGTTTTTAAGGTGTAAACTACACTTTCCTTGCTTATAGTTGCGATGATGTTTAACTTAGTTAAGCCGACTTTCAGGCATTTCACATGTAAGGAGGTGAAGGTTGCATTCAGGCAGCTGCTTTCTTTCTCCATTACAGCAAAAAAATACTCCAAAACACAACAGGATAATAGGTAATAGAAAAAAATTAACTCCGTCATCTATGGGAAAAGTTCCATGGATGCCTCACAAATGTCCGTAACTCGATCCCTCTTGCTATCTTTCTAGACAATGAAAATAGAAAATTGATTATAAACCATACTAACTATATTAATATTTTACAAAATTAGGTGAAACCGAAACAGTTAATGTTATTAAAAATCAAAATGATAAATCAGAACATGAAATACTTGAATTTGTAACAGCAGAAAATATTACTTTAACGAAATAATCATCTGTGTTTAAAAAATTTACACGGCAAGTTATAACTATTTCTCTTTTACTGCGAGTAATTTCCAGAAACAACGTATTAAACATACTGTAGTTGTAACGAAGAAGGAACTGTTATTCGCATATTCATGGTTTTTTTAATCAGTATTAACTCAGAGACAGAGAAGAAACACATTTAGCATTTTAAAGTACGAAAAAATCATAATTCAAAAAATTCATTATCATTATTCGAAATACGAGACTTCGTCTTTCAAAAATCTGGAATATTCCTCTCGAGTCGTCTGCAGTTTTAGTTGACAGTTGTTTCACTTTCTTTTTTCAAGAAGCTGTACTATCATAGATTCGTAAATATTGATTAAAATACAAATTGCTCCTATTTTCTTTCCGAAGAAAACTTTCTAGAAGTTTATTGAATACTATTTTTATAGAAAATCCAAAAAAATTCAGAACATTTTACATAATTTGTATTCTTCCCATAAAAGTGCCCCAAAAATAAAAATGTCCCTTTTCATTCCTGTGATAGCCTTTTCCATTTATTCGAGCAATTTTCTATTGATAAGATAATATTTATTCATTTTTCTTTTATTAAAATCAATAATGTTAAATAAGACTAACTTTATATAGTGTACAAGAATATATAACTAGCAGTAGTACCGGTATTATGTCTGTTTTGTTTCGAGTGGAATTGCATTGTATTTTACTGCTGCACAATCCGACTGGAGTTCTCAAGATTTCGCGTCTTTAATAATTACCGAGTGTATGGGTGAGCGCCAACTCTATGGCCTCACATTCGGTAGGGCAATGGTTCGAATCCACGTCCAGCCTTCCATATTTTCCATGTTTATCCAAAATCACTCCAGGCGAATTGACAAATTCCTTTCCTTTTCTTGACTCATTTCTTTCTCACCTCTGACGTTCTTGACACCGATGAGGCATAAACCCAGAAGTTAAAAAAGAAAGAAATTTTATTATGTAAGGTGGAGCGTTTGATCAACACATTATTGATGCAGGAGTGTGGTGTTACAGTGTTGTGGTTACATCCAACTGTGTCCTCAGTATTGCGTGTACGAGACGTCAGATCTTGATGCAGTGAAACGATGTTCCACTTGCCACGTAAGATCTAGTTGGGCTACAAAACACACGCCGAGCATTAGACAGTACCTGTACGGTCTGAGAATTGTGTCCTGAGCACAAGATAACCGACGAAGCTCACATAAACACACAAACACGGGGACCCACAATAGCCGGATTGAACCTTTTACGACGCGCCTTGCGGCCGCGCTTGTGCCTTCAACGTCAGCGCGTTGTCTCCCGCCGCGTCCACCCTACCTCTTTATTAAGCTCTGGGGCCGTATACATTGCTCGGTCTGTCGTAACGAGCCGCTGGGGCGAGGTGTAAGGAAAGGTCATTACAGGCGGCTGGGTGTAAACCGCTCTTCCTACGGCGGAGACACCCGCCAAGAATGCAGCGTCCACCGCTTTACAATTGCGGCTTTTCTTGGCCAAAAACCAGAGATAACGACTGCGATAAGGCGTCCGGCTCGGCGCTGAAAGGCGACTCAGCGAAGACTTGTATCCAGATCGCTATCGTGAAGAATCACACAGTGTCTTGTCGGAGACTTTCTGCTGGGAATAAAATTCGGTTGAGGTGTAAACCTCTGTGCTTTATACGAGCTACAGAATCCGAACATTGCTGCCAGAACCTACTGTTGCCACACGCATCGTTGGACTATACAGTTTTCTTCTTGCCAAGGTAGGTAGAAATAATTTAGCGTTACGCATTTGCGTTCAGTGCGCATGCACCGTAATGTTCTGTGGAGTACATTTAACGTTCTGCGCTTGCGCACTTTACATTATGCTCTCTTTACAACAGAGGCAATGAGTCATTTAAGTTATGAGCCAGAAATCTGCGATCAACCCCTCATTTATGATGGACTTAGAAGCTAGATACTAACAAAAATTGATTGTAAGATTAGTTATCACATAATTTTGTCCAAGATCGTTTTGAATATAAAAGCTATAAACATAAAAAAAGACTAAGACTGGATGCAGTAGTCTGTAACCTAACAGCTCGTGTTTTAACTATTTAATCATTTTTATTTGAGTACTAGAATAATTTGGACAAAATTCTTATTTACTGCACATATACAATAAAGATATTCTCAATCGTCCGGTCGGATGCGTCAGAAACATCAAATATATATATAAAAAAAATACACAGGAAAAATACTTAGAAGTTTCACTTCTTGCGCGAGTACTCAATGATACACGCAGCAGTTATATATGTATATATATATACCGGGTGATTATAATTAAACTTTCCCTATTTAACACCTTATAACACGGAAACTAATTACCGTACGAGTACCAAACTTGGTAGCATTAATGTCAAGGATATAGGGAAGACAAATAACGCAGAATCAATGCAATTGAAACACTTTTAATGTGCTGCCACGGTACATTATACCAATACATACCGGTACCATTGGTGCTACAAAAGGGGCTCAATATGGCGCCCATCAGTGTCCAGAAGAGTCTGGAAGCGCAGGAATGCATTCTGCACAGCAGAACGAAACATATCCGTAGGTATAATGCTGGCTACCTCTCTTGATATGCTGCGCTTCAGATCAGCACATGTGTCAATGTTCCCCCTGGTAGCCCCACAACCAGAAATCACAGGGAGGCCGGCCTCGGTAGCGTAGGGGCTAGAGCACTAGCTCCGCGTGCCGAAGGTCGCCGGTTCGAATCCGGCCGCGGGCATGGATGTTAAGTGTTGTGTGTCTGTGTGAATGTCCTGTCCGTCCTGTGGTGTCTATACTTACGAATCATAACGTACTGGAGAAAACTAGTTGCCGAAGCCATTAAAAAAAAAATCACAGGGAGTGAGGTCAGGTGATCGTGCCGGCCAAGCATTTGGAAACGATCGGCTGGTAATTCGATCGTTTCCAGATGTGTTTCGGAGAAGCAGTTGAACTTCGCGAGCGATGTGCGGTGGGTTCACGGTACCTGATGGCCATAGTTGGAACTGGATGGTGACGTATGGAAATCATGACCCCATACTCTGGACATTAATGCTACCAAGTTTGGTACTTGTAATTAGTTTCCGCGTTATAACGTGTTAAATAGGGAAAGATTAATTATAACCACCCGGTATATAAACTGTTTTGCGCCTTAAGTATTATGGAAGGTGAGCCATTGATACCTAATTTGTCCAGTACTTTTTGCTGCAGCATAAGGTTCTGCAAGAAAGTGATTCGTTTGCCTATGAGTTATAACTTAAGTTGACATCGGTGAAAAGAACAGACTTTACGCAGATGCAGTTTCATAGATAATAGGTGGTTTCCTTTATCTCCATCTAATCAATCCTGTATTAATTCTAACAAGAGATTAACAGTTTTTGACCACCCCTAGTATTTGACACAGTATTTCTGAGTTCATTCTTAATAATTGCCACTGCGAAGACTCTGGATATATCGACAGAGCTAGTGAACGGCTAAATTCTAACGGTTTGCTTGTTCATCAGCTGGCTAGTTTGTTGTATTTTTTTTACATCTCCGTTAACAATTGGTCTGTGAACAAACAAACAAAAAAATGACAACTTTTCATTTCGTTAAGCCTGGAATGAAGAAACAATTAGGCAGATTTTTTTTAGAGCTTTTACTGTCTCCTGGTTTTGTTACTATGACTCGCCATTTCCGTTATTGTATAATAGAATAGCTGTTCTAGAGCATGACGGTTTAATTTAGAGATTCAAACCGGTGAAGGAAGACCAAAATATACTCATATTTAGATTGTAAAATAGCTTTTTTATCATGAATTTCTCATCAATCCGTTGATAATATTGAAATATAGTGCTCTAAACTATATATACCCAGTAGATACGGTATTCAAGCCAGGTATTTTTTCAATAGACAAACAAAATTGAAGACCTTGATAAATAACTCAATGATTAGTTGTTGTAGATAAAACATCACTGTTGATTCATTTAGCTTGTTCTTAGGCTTATAGATCTTTCGTTCGGTTGCCAGGTGATTTGAAACTTTCACCAAGTTATGGTGCTTAACTTCCGTAACTTCTCAGTGGTAAGATAGTAGCTGTAATAGCAACACCGTCGATACACGTTTTAGTCAACTTTTTTGTTCCACCGAAATCCTCATATACACTTACACGAACAAGGCATCTGACCTTACCCAAAGATTTTAAGCACCTTACTAATACAATAGATACAACGTGCTGCTAGTATTGTTCTCGCCCGCTCGCAATATAAATAGGCAGTACAGACTATTCTAGAATACATTAAAAACAGCCGACAGTACTTTATCGAGCGGGAATAATCATCCCAATAATAGGAACTGTGCAAAAACAATTATCACCTATGAAGAATTACTTATAATCATGAATAGACTTTTTAGTATCAGAATAGAAAATATTGGCAACTATTTAAACATCAAACTGATAAAATTAAACATTTTCAAATAGTGAAAATCACATTTAAAGTCTTACACAACATTCTTAATCACAGTCTTTTGATGAACATTTCAGATACTTTATTGCTTTTAATCAGATTTTATTTCATTTAAACTATTTCTATCCATAAAAACAATACACACTTATTGGAAAATATACAAATTTATACTTAATTAATTTTTATCTTTCTCAGACACACACGTACTTAATTCATAATACTGAAAGTAATAGTAGGCTAGATCTGAAGGCTGTCACAATCTGTTGCAATCCATTGCAAATACTCGCTAACATTATCTGCATCAATGAATGTAATATTGATACAATGACGTAGTTATGCGTTTTCTGTTCAGTACATTCTGTATCTGTTTCGTAGGTAGAGTCAAAAATATTGTCGTTTTAAGTCAATAATAGCATGATGAAAACAATCAAATTTGAACCAACTAGTCTATTGCAAAAACCCTCATGTTTTACAACAGTATCAGTTACCACCATTACAACAGAAACGTCTGCATGAAAGATTTATGATCCTTTCTCGTCCCAATAACCAAACTTGTAAACATTAAATGAAAAAGGGCATTAAGTTCTGGAGATTATCTTGAAACCGTAATCAAAATGGTTGGTATGCCTAATTAGACATTTGAATCTTTGCCAGTTGTCTTTCATAGTGATCTCAGACCAAATGGAGCCCACTTTAAATATACGTGAAACTCTTTACTTGTTTAAGAAATAGATGTTATGAGTGCGTAAAGAATCGCCTAATTGGACTGTGACAGCTTCAAGACCAGCCGCTGCTGTACTATGCTAATTATCCTTTCAAGATGAAGTTTACTTCAGCTATTATGTACAGTAAGTATGGGATTAATATCCCGTTTCTAATTTTACAAATTCTCATTTCTAAGTGATAATAATACAGTACACTTGTACACTTTTCAAAGAGATTAGATAACAGTTATTTTCCTTCTGAAGACCGGAATTATTCTACAAGGTCTCGAAAGATATTGCACTAAATGACCACTTTCTGAGTTTCAAATTCAAACAGTTAACGCAGTTGCTCTATACTGTACAGAGTGGAAAAAATGGTGAAACTGGATATATATTATTGGGGTTCTAAACTAAATGCTTACAAGTTTCAACAGTTGTGTGCATTCTGCAGTTGAAACCTCACTAGTAGCCCTCGCTCCACCCGAAATTCGGTGTCCTATGTAATAGGATCCACGCCCAAGAAAACTCGTAACCCCACGTGTCACTTGCCGTGGCCGGCGTTAGCTTTCCGTAGGCTATATTGCCACATTAAACTTTAATTCTCTCGTAAACGTAGGGAGGCGGTTCCAAATTGACACACTGAATTCTCGTTTAACCATAACAACGCCGGTGTTTCCCTCTTCAGAACCCAGTCGTTAAAAATACATTCTTGACAGTGAAAATACGAGGTGATTATACGACTGTTGAAATAATTGCTCTCACTTCATGTTTTATGATAACATAGTCTGAAAAAATATTGCTTGTTCAGGAATTTAGCGTTGCTGACAGTTTCGTAGATCGGTATTAGGTTCGTTCAAATCTCGTAAATATTTTGAACAGATATGATAAGTATAGTCTTACATGAAATAATTTTAGTTATGCAGTATCACTTCAAATTCCGACATTTATTGTGTTTCCAGCACACTAGAAGGCTGATTATGGGAGATCTTAAGTTTTTTTGCCCTGGTTATATGAAAATCGCTGTATTTTAATTAAAATAAAATGAGCGGTCTGGTGGCTCAGTGGTTAAGGCGTCTGACTGGAGATCGAAAGGTCCCCGGTTCGAATCCCTGTCTCGGCGGGGATTTTCAAAGGCGCTTAACCCAACCTTCACCACTGGCACAGCCTGCTGTGCAATGTGAAGTACGCCAGAACGCTTCCGTAGTTTGGATTCCACGTTAAACTGTAGGTCCCCTGAACCCGGCAGGATTGTCGGGTTAGGTTAAGGCGGCTATGACAGGGGCGGAATGCGCAGCCAGTAGAAACCCTGTCACCAGGTCATTCCGACCACACGGAATTATTATTATTATTAAAGTAAAATGATTACTAATCTAGGTTATATATTAAACAGGTTATATATTAAACGGCAAGTGCAATAATCAGATCCGTACACATTAAAATGGATCTTATTCACAGGATACCTTACCAAAAAAACTTGAAAAAAAGTTGGAAGCATTATTAAATTTATAAGAAATAGTTTTCGTATCTATTTTCTCCACCGATGACAAAATACTCGGGTCTGTGACTGATCTAACAATAAGCAAACTACAAGTAGTCCATGAATTTCTGTGTGATGGATACCGTGGAATTAAGATCGACTTGTTGGACCGCTCGTTTAGAATTACGTTTTTCCAATGATATAAGATTAGTGGTCAATTCAGGCTCAACCAAAGGGAATTTTAGTATTATGACTGATAGTTTGTTATTCCTTCTTTGTGAAACGTGTAATATATTAAATGTGGATAAACACAGTATTCCATCAATACTTACAGCGACGAACTTTGCTGAATGATGTCAACGCGTTGATTTATATATATATATATATTGATTTGACTAAACCCAGGAGCAGTAATAGATAATGTTAAATAAATTTCGAGATTCGCATTAATAACTTAACTTTTGGCCATTTACATTAGTAGCTTCAAAAATGTTTTTAAATTAAGCAACATATATTAACATTTTTTTTTTTTATTGATGTTTATTCGCCTGTTAGCTCATCGGGTGGTGAACAGCGTGGAAAACAAATACGAGTACTATCTTAACTGCAACAACTTCAAAACATCCTATTGAAGTTGCTGGTACCTGATTTTTCCTGCATGAAGTACTCGTTATAGAATTTCTTATTACTGTTCGTCGGATGATACCCATTTTATTATTTTTCGTCAATGCCTTCCCATGTTGGATGTGGCTGATTTGCGCGCTTTCTGCCTTCCTTGAGTGAGGTATCCATTTCCCCCTGTTCGAAATGGAACTCCAATTTGTTGTCATTCGTTGCAACCATGATGGTTACAGAAAGTTTTTGGAACAAACATTAATCATAGATGTGTTGCTGATGCACAGCTTACAGCTAAGCTTCCACTGTCTACAGAAGAAGATTCGGTATAGCTGTAGAAGAAGTGGCCTGGACAAGTCGAGTACCATTGCATGGTACCGGATTTCTTTGAAGAAGAGTGATTCTTTGAATTCTGCTAACTCCATCAGGCTGCTGTTGTAATGACGATTCATAAGATCGAAAAAACAACAAAACGTAATATAAGTGCCTACTTAATAATAGTACGACACTATTAGCTTATTTCGGCGAAATACAATCAATACTTTCAAAACGTATATAAACGAATGTTAAGATTTTGTTTTTAAAAAAGTTTGCTGTTCATTAATAATAAACTGTGCCATATGATGGATGGAGCCGACGGAACGACTTTGTTGCTTTCATCTATGCTGTTGCCTGATGATTTAGGAGGAAGATTCAAGGCTGCCGCATGTGAACTGTAGGTTTGGCTAATACTGATGTGAATGACAACATCAGGATTACCTTTTGGCACGCAGAGTAATGATGTCACAAACATTTCGAGCGTAACGTCATACTACATACGCGTATAATATATACAACTCCTATGTGGTTATCTTATCAAAACTGCTTTATTCTAAATTTTATTAGTCCCGGATTCATATAGATCTGTCCTCTTTCGCTAATCATTTAAATGCTTTTATACTTGTAAATTTTTATACTTATACTAGCCTCTAAGCACATCAAAAATGACAGTTGAAAAGAATATACTGTTAACTCATTACTTCCCGGTTGCCTAAATAGATAGAATTGTTATTATTTAAATGTCATAACCTTATTTTGTAATTTATGTATATTTCGGCTGTAGTTTACATAGCGATACAGATCGAAAATATACTGAAGTAATTATGTCAGAATTAGGGAACCAATGAAATTAAAAATAAATTAACAATCCCAAAGCCTTATACTATACCGCGTGATACTGGTTTTATTACTGGTCCAGGTCTCATTCAGCACCATAAATACGGAACTACTTCCATCTGTATGAAATAAATACATCAGTAACTCGGCGCTTATCAAAGGAGTTTAAATTATTTATAAAACTAAATTCATTATGAATTATTCTGTAAAAAATTGGGTCAGTTGTTATTCTTTCCCTGTCTGAATTTCGACATAACCACGACTTCTACTAATACTGCTATTCAAAATTCATAGCTTCTGTTACCCTTGCACGAATACATTGATTGTGTTGCGATCTAAATTTAACCCACTGGCAATATTTACATGTGTCTGATATAGTGACATCAGTAATAAAAGCAATTAATAATTAATATATTAATTTAAAGGCAGTATATACTTTTATTTCAGTATTTCGGCAAATTATTTCTTCGAGTATATTATAGCAGTGACTTAAAATATTTACACAGAATATAAGTATCTTGTAAGCCCATCAAAAATGACGTATTGAGCGGAATTACTTTCTTCGCCGAGTACAATTTTCATCAAATAACGCTGATAATCTTGAAAATGACGTAATGTAGATATTTCTTAGCTTACTGTTACAATGGTATCGCTGCACAGAGAGTATAAGAAAAATCTACACCGAACGAATTTTAAATAATAAAAAGCAACTAATAATTCGTATGTCGATTTTAAAGGAATACACACTTTCGTTTAGTGTGCTAGCAGTTAATTTACTGGTGGATATTTAGCTAAATAGAACTGTTATTAAATAACGGACATAACCTTGAACAACATCTCCGGTCATTGTTGGTTGGTCACCGAAGTTGGGAAGCCTGACGTCAGAGCGTAAGAGACAACTCTACATCATGACTAAAGCTAGCATTTTATAGGTATAGATATGGACAACACCACGTCACAAATGACGCTGCGGAAAATGGAGCCTCAAGTATCATACAGTTCAGTTTATATGAATGTCACTGATGTTGGCATCTTCCTTCCGAAGGGGGAAAGCACCAAAGAGCTTTATCATCATGCCGCTGACGCGTTCTTACTCTGACAACTACAGCTACAGAGATAACAGCAGTGTATCTCAGCGAACAGGCCAAAATAGAATTTCCCTGGCCACAAGTAGATTTAGTGGTCATCCCAAGATATCTTACTACGCAGAACAGCACAGGAAACAGCTTTAAGATCCAAGTGACTGTCATTTATGGCGCCGAGATGCAATTTGGTCTCACTGGCCGAAAACAGTGACCAGGCGCAGACCGGACAAAAAGAAAGGCAATGTCCTCTAAGCAACAATTCGTCTTCAAACCTATGTGAAGAGAAAGATACTGTGCAGTAAAAATAAGACGAGTTCAAAGTGTAATTTACTTATGGTGTTTCATATTTGTCACATTTTTACTGTGTTGTGAGAAGATTTGAGTCTTAATCAAAAATTCTCACTTGACGGATAATATTCCTTTACGACATGGTATTTGCGCTTGAAAATACACGCAGGAAGTAATTACACATAATTGTCGTTATTACTATGTTTTGCCTTGTAAATTACAATCTTTAATTTACCAAGATTTTATAAGTTGTAGACGACAGTTCAAACAAAATATTCAATGAAAATACGTATAATAGAAAGCATGAAATAAATAAGAAGTATTTTCAATAATATTAAAAAATAACAAAACAAAATAAAAAATTGTAATGTTTTAAGACAATACCGGAAGTGTCACTTAAAAAAAACTCAGTTTACCCAGTTTGTCAATAGTTATAAGTTATTTTTCTTGAATGTATTTAGTCGACTGGTTTGCCGTAGTGTAATATAATGTCCGACGTTCAATGAAACTAAAAGTTTAATATTCAATAGAGGTTTTAATTTTCTCCATCTCTCCAATTAACGTACAGTACATACCTAAAATTTTAAGCCAAAGACCAAAATCCGAACCTGTAAAAACCTCGTTGTATCCGTTAAGTAGTTTTTATGCGATACCTCAACAAACAGGCAAGTTCTAAGCACAATAGATTTGACTGTGTGGAACTCCAAACTTATTTTAATATTAAACAACTTCAATGAACATATAAAGAGCCGTAACAGATTACTATTAGCATAGATAGTGAATATTCACATCTCTCATGCATGTCTTTATGTTAATGAAACTTAATTCAGGCACCGTTTACCTTAATTTCGTTCTACAGTGAAACCGTTTTTTTTTTTTTTTTTCCCATGGGGATTAAAATTTGCCGTCAGAGCAGAAATTAATATTTCTAACATCCCTAGTATCAGTGTACCTCATTTATTCCATTTACGGAGGGCTTCATAACATGGTAGCTATCAGAATTATAGTTTAACCGACTGCAATCGCCCATATTTGAGAAAAAAAACAGAGGTTTCCGACTCTTCTTTTACTTACTGTTATTTATTATAAACGGTGTCTTCAATAATGTCACATCAGTTATTTCTGAACTCAGAATAATTTTATTAATTAATAATTGATTCCGTAAAGAATCAATTATATCCTCAAGGAATTTACAGTGTGGAGTAATCGGAAACAAGGTCTCGAATCACTGGTGTTCTTATAATTGTGTTAAGGAAAAGATACTGTAAACTATCATAAAAATAACAGATAACCACAAATTCTGTTTTGCCTAGTTACCAGAAAAGTGCTATTGTTATTCAAATTTATCAGAGTCACAATATCTATGACCTAGTTAAACTCCAGTCGAAAATGACGGGCATCACCTATGGGGATAGAATGAATTTGTTCTGGAAAAGTTTTTGAAGATAGAGGAATAACGTTTAACTATTATCTTTTTATTGAAATTTCTCGTGATATTAGTAAACTTTTTCTGATTAGACTCTCGGAGTATTTGGTTTGGAAGTTTTCAAATAACTCCATTTGTTTTTATTTGACAAAATTTGTTGTTGTTCTAAGTAATTAAGTTTAATTTCAATAACGATTAAATATCATTTATTTGATTGATACGTTTCGTCTAAACTGTCTCTGGTTCTTAATAAACTTCCCTGTTTGTTATTTTATGTAAAAATGTTCCTAGGTTATGTTATTACTTTGTTTCAGTAACTGCTACAGCGAATACAGTGTAAACATTTAATTTAAACGAACGTCAAATTATATTTTTTTATATGTCTGCTTCGCGTTATAACCTTTGTGTCTGCTACACAACAGACAATTACCTTTAGCTGGCATCGCAGATACGCTTTATTTAAACAATATAAATGCAAATAAAATAAAATTCAAATATTAATTTGAAATAAACATTTCGTTTTTACAATGTAAAACAAAGTCAATACAGTTATTCATTTGAATTTTGCTGATTATCCAAGCAGCGCTATAATCGCAGTCAGTATAACTAACACTTCGGGCATTATCGAAATTCGCCGAAGATGGTCGATGTATCGTGTTGAGGTCTCCAGGCTCAAAGCATTTTATTAGGGAACATTTTTTAACAAATATCAGTCGTTTCATCAAACAACTGTAGAGCAAAAAATATAATTTTTAAAATTGGAATATTCATTCAGTGATGTAACACTGTATAAACTTTTAGCAATAAGCATTGTACCCAGATTTTTGACAGAAATATGGACCCATAAACATGGAGACTTCTAATTTTACTCTTTCCGTATGGAGACAGTGGTTCGTATGTAAGTTCTTATGCTTGTTCTTGTAATTTGCGTTCAGAGTCCAATGCAGTCCTTCTTTGCTCCCCACTATGGATCGCGAATCTCCCCGACCAGAACTCCGCTCGCCAAATGTCAACAACAGCAGCAGCAGCCGGCTGACATTTTGAAGGGGGCGCTGGCCATTGTAGTCCCCTCACCCACTGACTCAGACGTTTTTTGATTAAATTACAACTTTATATGTACACTGAGCCATTGTCTAGAGATATTAGACCGCCGGAAGCTCTTGTTCCGGGGGGATCGAGTGTACGGTCATCCCTCTGGGTTATTGTTGCTGCCTGCTTTTAATCCGTTGGCAGCTTGTCCCATTTTTCGGTCAAAAGAGATTGTGATCGGGGAGACCACTTGGATGTATTGGGAGGGCGACATGTCCGATGGACGGGGAGACTACATGGCTTGTCAGAAGATACTGGATAGCTCTCCACCCACTCGGAAAGTGGTCGAGTCACCGTGTAATTGCATTGCACGTCAAACACACGCTTGTTTACAGTTTTCGTGTCTACAAAACTCCTTGTGACATTCGTCTATAAGAGCTGGCCAGCAGCCATTGTGATTATTTTCGTCTCTGCTGAAGCCTCAAGAATCCGGTTTTTCGTTTAGAACTGCATTTGAAAAAGTATAGTAAAAAAAATAAAAAATAAAAAAATTTAAAAAAAAAATTCATACACAAGACCGTATGAAATTATAAAAGTTAGCTTTTAATTTGATACATATTATTTATTAATATTATTCAAGAAATTAAGATGAATTGTTTTTTTTTTTGGTCCCAGGCTTTATGTCATTCATTCCAACTTGGTACAACAAAAAGTTCACAAACGATTCACAGTGCACTGAGAAAATGCAATAAAATGTGGCAATAATTTCTAACACTGTTATCACTAAAAGGTACGGTGCTTTCAATGGACAGTAGATTGGTGTAAGAACTGTCTTGTAAGTGTTTTTTAAAATAATAAATTTAATTATTAGTACTATAATATAGAGGCCAAACTATAAATTCAGCAGTTAAAATCTAATAAACAAATTTCAACTAAAATACTCGTATTAGTAGATTATTAGTTAACATAACGCATACCTTATACACCTATTAGAACCATGGTTCCAAAATGTCGTAAATTTAGAAATGTGAACAACTCACCCACGGAATTGGAAGATATTAGTTTCCGAAAATTACCGCAGAACACAATTAGCAGTTGACCTGGGATTGTAGTCACTAGAAGGTAAGAGGCAGATTAACGGAGTATTGGGAGTGTATATGATAATTTTGGTGATGACGCCTGTGTCGATATTGCTAGAGGAATTAATAGTACGCAAGAAGGGAAGCGATGACTGTTACCAGAAATTCATTTTAGGCATAATTAAGTCGGAATATTTTCAGTTGTAGGTAGGATAGTCTGGATTATAAAGAAAACTTCGAGAAATTTGAATCAGGAATATAGAAATTACAAGTTTTCGCCTTAAGTAATTTTGTTGGTTCTTAATCAACAATGGATCTGTGTCAGAAACAAACATAATTAGTTAATTAGTCAAAACAAGAAAATGTGAAGTAAAAAATTGATTTTTATATAATATGTAAATTAATACTTTGATAAAGAAAGAGCGGTTAACTTCATCATTGTAGAGAATAAAAAAAACACAAATTTACAAAGAAGTATTGATATCTTTATTTTCCTTTTAACAAATCAAAGTAAATGAGCTCTAATTATTCTAACAAAAAAAATGACATACATGATTGGCATTACTCACTAATTACAGCAAAGGATCTAGCTAGCACAGTGGAGAGTACGAAACGTCTCAGGCGTTACTGGGCATTGGAAAAGCTGTGTTATAGTGGGCATGAACTGTGTTCTTTACCGTTCATAGATGGCGACGGTCAGCAGTGGGATGACACAACGGCAGATTACCATTGCGAGGTCTCAGTTACGCGGTGCTGTTGTCTGCTTCAGACAGAGGGCAGGCGTTGAACTGCTTCCACCCAACACCGCACGTGTTGTCCTCGGCCTACAGCGTTGCCCAGGGTGCCGCCGTATGTGAAGGCGTTATGGGGAGCTGTGTTGAACCGCTACCAGCAGCCAGGACTCCAGATGTTGACAAACTCCCAACACCGGGCAGCAGATTCCAGTCCCGAGCGTGGTGGGTGGTTAACGCTTTGGCCTCGCATTCGGGAGGACGCCGGTTCGAATCCCCTTCCGGGCATCCAGATTTGGGTTTTCCATGGTTTCCCCAAATCACTCAAGGCGAATGCCGGGATGTTTCCTTCAAAAAGGTAATGGCCGAATTCCTTCCCGTTCTTTGCCCAGTCCCATCCCGCCTCTAATGACCTCGTTGTCGACGAAGCGTAATGCCCAAGCATAAAAAAAAAAAAAATCCAGTCAAAACGCCAAAGATTGTGTGCCTCTCCCGGGGCCAGCTTGTCCGCAGGAAACCTCCGATTCTCACCTTCTGGATCAGTGCCGATCAATTGTTTTTCTCCTGAAACCAAACTCGGGGGCCGATACGGAGACTTTAGCGTATTTT
Source organism: Vandiemenella viatica (assembly GCA_031002005.1). Taxonomy (NCBI): domain Eukaryota; kingdom Metazoa; phylum Arthropoda; class Insecta; order Orthoptera; family Morabidae; genus Vandiemenella; species Vandiemenella viatica. Next base: position 149,079,356 of record JARYHS010011408.1, read on the forward strand.
CGGGAAATACCGTCATCTTATTCGCTATTCCATTTTCACTTCTCAGCGTACAGCAATTACACGCACTCGTTCGTTACCACTATCTTCCATTATATTTTGACCAACATCACTTGTAACTTTCCGAACACCTGCAAAATACCTGTGCCGGCGGAAAGTCGTGATAAATTGTATAGTCTCTTATCATTCATTCAAACCTTCCCTATGATGTCAAAGGCTTAGCAATATAGGTGTTCCACGATAATCCCGCATTTATGAGACCTTTAACACGACATTTCAGACCTATAACGATACTCACGTTTTTTGTTTATGTGTTACTTTAATGACTGTAACTTACGAGAGTTTGTTATTAATCTACCACATTATTCTTTTGTATTAATAATAAAAAAAACAGTTATGTCAATAATTTCACTTTTAACCAACATCCGTTACACACGACTAATAAATTTTGTGCTAGTGACTTTCTCAAATTAATGATTGGTGATCAGAATATCCTTATCCAATGATAACAATCACATTTAGTAGGAATTAGGCATCGGAATCCGTTTTTTTTTTTAAATACAGTTCCTCAAATTATATGCAGAGATAAAGCTGATCGATTAGTGATCTTTAGCTAAAAAACTATCACCAATTATTCTAGGAACAATTTAACTAATCAAAATTAGTAGTTCTGTTAATTTCAAGATACTGATGTAGATGTAAACCTTGCGACAGGCTGCCGTTAATTTAGGATAACATCCACCGGTTGAAGAAAACAAATTAAGATGACTACCCTGAAAGCCCGTCAAAAATGACTGATTTAATGGGGTCATTTCTTCGCAGTTCCTTACTTAAATAGAATTGTGATAAAATAAAGCTCGATATAATTTCTCGTCCCTTGTGCTGTAGCAAAAAGTTTCAGTTGTTAATTTGGTCAAGGTTGCATTTCTGCCACACCACAATCACCACCAATATTGCCTCTAGAAAATCAATACTATAATCGCACGCGAATTAATACATTCTGTGTATCACATGTCGATATCATCATGCATTGCAATATAAACTTGATCCAAAATATCCACAGTTTCTTACAACTTTCTTAATATTTCTGATGAAAATGGATGTTTTAACGGCTGACACAGTTTACATGCAGATGAAATAATCAGTGAAAACAAAGGATGTTAAAAATAAATCTTAACAACTTACGTTATGCCACGTAATATTTAATTGTGGTTTAGGTCGTATAGATCGCGATCAATTTGGAAATTTTTTCATTCAGACCAAGTAATGATTTCAGTAAAAAAACAGCTGATAATCAATATGTCAATTTAAACGAAATACATACTTTTATTTCAGTGTTCTGGAAATTAATTTTTAACAACTGCTTAACTAATTAGATTTTTTTAAAATTAAGCACAATGTAAATCCTCGTGCCTTGCTCTGTAACAAATTTTTCCGTTGCCATCCTTGTTCCGGTTGTAATTCAATCTAACCACATACTACGCTAAACTTGCCGCCAGACAAACAATACTTCAATTATACGCATATTAATACATGTACTGTATCGCATTTTAGTGGCAATAATGCATCGCTATATAACCGTGATAATAAATCTTCAAGGGTTCTTGCGCACTTCCTTTTTGTTATCCGTGATTCAGATCTGTATTACAATGTTTGAATGGTGGTTGAAATATGTAACAGTGAAGGTAAAGGAAACTAAAAATGAATCTTAGCAACTTACGTCATGCCACGTAATATTAGTTTCAATTGTAGTGTAGGCTGTATAGATGGCGATCAGTGCGGAACTATTTTTGTTCATATGAAGTGATGATTTGAGTAAAAGGGCGCCAATGAAAACAATTTAAAAATAAATCAAATTACTGATACCCTCTGCTGTAACTTCAAGTTCCGGTTGTAAAACAATATAACGAGAATTGCTGCTAATCTATTGCCAAATATTTTAACGAATACTTTTATTCGAACGAAAAGTAAATTGATGTAAACAACTAATAATTATTATGTCGATTTAAACGGAATACGTACTTTTTCAGTGTTCTGTCAGTTAATTTATTCTCGGATGCTTAGATAAATAGAAATGTTATTAAATAACTTGTATTACCTAGAACAAGAACTCGTGGTCTTAAGTTGGAGAACAAAGGCGTAAAGCGTGACGTCATAGCGTGACGTCATAGAGTGACGTCATGGCGTGACAGATGAGCAAAACTTGCCTTTTATGAGTATAGATGTATTGAATGTAAATAGGTCAAGAAGCTTTAGTTTTGAATACATGCGGTAAACAGTCGGGAACGGTTGTGTTCAAGTGTGAAAGGGGAGGAGGGAGGTGAAACTTTCCCATTTGCTCCTTTTACTGCTCAAAAGAATTTTCTGAAAGTGACAACAAATCACGTGATGTGAACGTCAAATAAAGCGGCGCCCGCATGGGGGAACATCCAAAGAAATAAATGAGTATGATGGCCGTGACGGAGCACTCATTGTCGCCTTCGAGAGATTGACCGGCAGTGTGTTACAGTCGACAACGCCACTGAAAACTAAATCCTACCGAGTGTACTAGTGGGGCATCGAGTAATTCAGTTTCCGTTCTTTGATTGCCTTTGCAGATATGGATGTGGTAGGTCAGATGGCGGTCGCCTGGCGGAAAAACCAATGACAGATATTTTAAGTGTAGGCAACGGGTTCCATTCCACGCCCTACAAGTCAAAATGTAATGCTCTCTAAACTGAGAGCACTTCAGTAAAATAGTATTACTGTATGGCAAAACAAATGCCAAATAAAGATATGAGTTTAAATTAATTTGAAACTTACAAGCTACATTAGATCTAAATAAATTTGGAATTTATTGTTTAAATACAAACTAAGGCTGATACTGCGGACAAATTTCTAGATCCTAGACGACAGTGGTTTTCAGAAACATCTAGTAACAAAAGTGGTTTACAAATGAAAACTTTGACAGTCGTTATCGTCTTTATTTCCCAGTGAAAAAACAAATCTCAGTTGTCTACTTGTGAGATATAAACGACAATATCCTCCTTCCATGCTGGGGTGGAAAATTGTTACTTCTCCTTTAATTATACTGGAATGCCCTAGAATATACTTTAAAAACGTTATAAGTGCGAAAATCGTTTTTGAATCACTGCAAGACAAATGCGCATAATTTTTATGTTTTCAACCGACAGCCTTACGAATTAGAAACCTGTTATGGACAGTCATTATGATAGCAGATATCCTTTTACCTCGGATATCGAATTCTAAAAACCAAAGTTGGTACAACTGCGTCATTATTTCCACTGTACCAATAATCCGAAACAGTCCAGCGGAAACCACCACAAGAACATCAGAGTTGATTTCTCAAAAACGAACACTTACCACATACATTGTAGTTTCTAGATAAACCTATTTCGCTTTTACAAAAAATATAAAGATATCTAATGTAGTGAGATACCAGTTTAATTAAATTTACGGATAAATTAGTTAACTAGATTTTTAAAGTGTTCTAAATTGCCCAACACCCTTCTGTTATTTCCGACGGAAAGCATCAGTGTCAGTTTCCCAGCACTGTAGATTCAACAAGACTTTATTACCTTCAACTGATTGTCGTCAGCAGTTAAATGACTTCCTTATTACCGTGTCTGATAGGATAACGCTCGAGCCCGGCTTTCGGGAGGAGGCGTATTCAAATCCCTGTCACGCCATCCATCTTTTTATTTTCTATGGTTTCACTCCAGGCGAATCTGAGATGGTTCCTTCAGAAGGCCATAACCGAACTCATTCCCTTGACCTCAGTTCTCTCCTTTCTCTAATTACCTAGACGTCAACAAAGCATAAAGTGATTATAAAGCAATTAGTTCTTGAGAGTGGCTGCGACATAGACAAGATGTGCAAGGCCTATGAAGTTAGATTATGTGACATAGTTACAAATAATACCTGTGAAGATTAATCGAATAAAAAGATTTTATACTGGAGACATCAGGTTTCAAAAACGTTATTAGACTTTCCCAGAAGAATTACGCGTCTTTAATTAATCAATCATAGCTGTTCAAAGTCACAGCTGCAGGTGTAGTTGCTTACACAGGTGGAGGGGAAGAATTATCTCCTCTTCTTTCTACATGTCGTAAATATTTCAGTGGAGGAAAAAGCTACTAATATAGAGATAAATATTCTTCCACTAGTTGTTAACCGTGACTTCGTACGCCTGGACTTAGGGTTTTATTGCTAGAATTGAATATAAAAATTTGTAATTTATGTAAAATGTTATCCAAATAGCAAGGAGTGCGGATAATTTGACTGTGAAGCGATCACCTGTCTCATGAAGACAACCAATTTACAAACACAAAATACTAGTCTGGTTTAATGCAGATCCAAGTCCAAATTATATAACAAGATGTATCTATACATGAAATTTATAAAGAGATCATACAAAAACTAATTGAAAAAAAAAAAAACATAGGCAGAGTGACCGATATAACATTTTACAGACTTAAACACGCTATCCATCCGTCTGCCACGGTTCGGTTGATTTTCAAAATTTTATCACAAAATATGCTGCTTATCCCAAATAACTATTCTATGTCCTTCCTAATGGTACATAGTATTTCCTTGTCAAATTTCATCAAGACAGGTTTATCGGTTTAGCCTGAAAACGCAAAAAACAGACAGGAAGACAGATTAACTTTTGCATTTATAAAGCTGCGTTCCCATGATCTCTTGTAACGGAGGCGGCACCTCGTAAGCCGAAGTGTAGGGACGAGCGCGCGCCGCAGGTTAGGCCTCCCTACCTAGCCAACACATCCTCACCTAGTGTCTGTTGGCACAGATCACTTTATGACAACAGAAGGGGTGCGCACCTCTGCTGCAAACCGATGGCAACAGCGCACCGCTACACACGCCTGTGATGTTTACCGACATAGAGTGGGTAGCTGCGTCTCGTCCCCGCTTGCAGAGGCGGCCCCGTTCCCATGGCGTGTTGTTGAGTATCCGTCCTGTCCCGCCTTCGTTACAAGAAGTCGTGGGAATGCGGCTTAATACTAGGGTGGATGCAGGTACCGAATTTGTTCGAATTTAAACAGCTATAAATAATTAACGCAACTTCTAGAGGAAATGTTTCTCACCTTTTTTTGCCTTCTGAAAAACCAATACTCTTCCAACTACACATTTTGTGTTTCCGAGGTACTGGATGAAAATGTAGGGGCCGTTGTTTGTCTGCTGTGTCTGTCCGGGGCTAATGCGGACTAAGAGATGCCTGCTGTTATATCTGTTGGCAGCGTGCCGCCGTGCAAACACATTAGCCGGGTTGGAGGGAACAGGTAGCCCATCGCAGCAGTTTATCTGTGCGGCGTCAGGTTTCCAGCTCTGGAGCAAACGTTTGGCTGAGGTCCTCTTAATGTGATCGCTTTGTCGTGGAGAGCTCGTTACGGAACATTCCGATACGGCCTTCGCGTCTCGGAATGCCGGGCAGGTATGGCGACAACAACTGCTTCATTAGCAACGTCCAAATGCGGCGCCGTACGTATGGATACTTAGCAAGTAGCTTAATGGATCACCTGTGGACAGCTACCTGCCGTACGCTGTCTACTGACTGGAAGACTACGCCAGTAGGACAGTTTGATTTTTTTCCTTATAAAAACACTGCTAATTACACAAATTAATTACATGTTGCATCTCCACAACCAACCATGCAGATGACAAAGTACCATCTGGAAATATCTTTCCCTATAAACTGTAAAAGCATTTTTAAATCTTTACTGAAAGTATATGCAACTACGTGTGAATAAGACTATTGATTTAAACATTCTGTTCGGTTAAGTATTTTGAGGAGAGAATAAAGAAATTATTGCATTAGGTAATCTCTCCTTCTTTATTTGCAAATTGGCCTATAGTTTACTGAGCCTTAGTACGTTTTACAATCTTTCGCTTTTGAGTTAGAACATTAAATGTTAGCTTAATGATTCCAGTCAACAACATCTGTACAGATGAATTTAGTGCAATAACAATAATTTAATTTATTTTATTGCAATGCAGCATATGCTCCAGGGGCAGTTTCCTATTGTACTTAATTTCCAGTATATTGATTATTACTACTTACTTTTACAAAATCTCAAGTTTATGCAGTGAGCTTTTCCTTGTAAGTTACGAATTGTAATTTTTAACTGTTTTGGTAGAGTATTCAGGATTCACCTCGGTAAATATTCCATTCTCTGACTTCCTTGCCTACAAAGGAAATTTTCCAATTATCTTACGCCTGCTTGCTGTTACAGCCATATCTTCCTTTTCCGAATAATAATGCTATTTCTTCTACCAGTATCCATCCGAGCTTCATTGCCAATAAACATCTTATAAACTCCAAACACTCTCTTCATCCTCCTCCTGTTTTCCAATGACACTTTTACAAAAGCAACTCAAACTTTTTATGTTCTTTACATGTTTCCCTTTGAAATTAAATATAATTTATTTTAAAAAACAAGTAAATGAATTTTTTTAAAATTTAATTAAAAATATGCTACTTACGTCCATATGTGGATAGACAATCCTGTAGAATAGTGTTCTGCTATTATTATATATAAAAATTGCGTTCTAATCATATAACGGATGGACGTAAAAATCATGCAGCCGGATATTGGTCTATAACTGTAAAAGTCCTGCTAAGAGTTGTTCAATAGTATTAAGTTATCTAAGTTAGCCTGAGGGTAAAATGTATTCATATTGAAAACATAATGTAATATCGTGCTCCAACGCTTGGAGAGACAACGTGATGATACAAACTTCAAAATCAGAATCTAAGGATTCAGACAGAGATCAGTAGTTTTCAGGTTATGCCAGATTATGTGTAAAAAAAATTTAAGTTTAGAATATACTGTATTTTCATTTGGTTTTCTAGTAGTTTTGCTTATTTCTTTACGCTTTGTCGACTTCGAGGTCATTAGAGGCAGAAAAGGATTGGGTGCAAGGAACGGAAAGGAATTCGTCCATGACCTTTTGAGGGAACTATTCCGATATTCGCCTGGATGAATGTCCGAACGGGGATTCGAACCCGCGAGCACCCGAATGTGAGGCCAGTGTTACCGCTCACCCACCATGATTGGTGACGTCAGAGTTAAAAACAAATCTCATATTTAATACTGTGGAAATCACATCAAAAACGATTTAGTGGCTTATGTGTGATGAAACAAACAAAAATTTTAATGTAGTTAAGCATATCGTACGGGAATAAAAACATAGAGATCCATTTGATTGCTAATAAGGAACTAGACAAGTTTCGCTCAGTAACCGGTTATTTAGACTTCTAAGTGGCTCACAAGGTAAAGAACTCAGATGCGAGTTAGATGAGCAGCTACTTTCCTCTTTATTTTCTGACTTGGTGTAAGCAGTTAAACGAAGCGCCTGCACAAAGTTGCCTGCGGTGGGAGGAAACTCCTTTGTCCGCGTGCACATTGCTTTGGGACGGCGGGGGAATTCGCTGTTACTTGATAACGTTTGTTCCCACATTAATTGCTCAGGCAGTATCTGCCGAGATCCCTCGTGCACTTCAAAAGGGCTCCGGTAAGCCCCAACCACGAAGGCAGGCGCTTTGCTCCTCGTGGTTCGCGCGCTGCACTGTGCACGTAATTACACTGCAAATCCCGACGACCGCACCACACACACAGTGGCGGTGCGTTCTTGGAAAGTAATCTGGCAGATGGCGGGCGCTCCATTGTTGGTGGTACGTGGCCGAATACATTAGCCACCTCCCTCGCAGTGCGCACCTGTGCATGAGTCAACCTAGCCGAACAAAACGGACCAACTGGAGCACACAGAACGTTTGTGCCAATCCTAATGGAGCGTCCATAAACCACGTAGCTCCATTTTGGCCTCCTGTGAACCCCTCCTCCCTCCCAAGTAGCCCGACGTGGCTTTTGCCCTTACCCCTCCCCCTCCCCCTCCCACACGTAGCTTTCTTTCCCTTGATTCCAGAAGACATTTTGTACTGTTTTCTCTTGTCATACTATCGTAAGTTACATACGGAGATAGTTAAATGACGGAAATAAATATTCACTTGCTGTTGTGTGTTCTGTACCTCATTTTAACTTTGAGAAATAATATGGATGAAAAGCTACGTGGCCTGGCTCGGAATCCCGCCCCCCCCCCCCCCCCCACCCCCCCCCCCCCCCCCGTAGACTGAGTTTTGCTAGGTTCCACCTTACTAATGACTATCAATCAGTTGAAGGTAGATAGCCCGCCAACTTCAACACGTGGCCCAAGCGTTGATTTTCGCGGTAGTGCTATCACCTAGCATATTATTATCTATATATATAAAAGAAAGTCGCGTTACTTACACTATTTATAACTCAAGAACGGTGTACCGATTTGGCTGAAAATTGGTACGGAGGTAGCTTAGAACCAGGAGACGGACATAGGATACTTTTTATCCCGTTCGACCGCGTTCCCGTGTGACGTGACATAAAACGTCAAAGAGAATACAAGTCACTATATAAAACGTGGTATAACAAAAACGCATCTGACTTGGAATAACAAAACGTCAAAAAGAATACGAGTCCCTACAAAACGTGATATAACAAAAACGCATCTGACTTGGAATAAGAAAACGCAAATTAAAGATAAACGTAATTTTGTCTTTGGTTAAGCATGGTTGCAAAAATTTGATAATTATAAATTTTGTCAGAAATCAATAATCAGTAATTTGTATTCTCTGAGATCATTGGAACAATGCATTCATTCAAATCTATTGACTGTGTAACAAATGAAGACGAAGCCACCAACTATATAATTGAATTTTTAAACTCCTTGGATGTGCCTGGCTTACCACCGCACAATTTACGCCTAAAGGTTGGCTCCGTAGTAATCATGATTCGAAACATAAACCAACCAAAACTGTGCAGCGGTACGCGATTGGTGGTAAGTAAATTGATGAACAATGTGATTTACGCGACGATACTCAAAGGAAAATTCGAAGGTTAGCGAGTTCTCATTCCGAGGATCCCGATGATCCCAACCGATATGCCGTTTGAGTTTAAAATACTTCAATTTCCGATCCGTCTTGCATTCACCATGACCATTAACAAATCACAAGGCCAATCCTTGAAAGTTTGCGGTTTGAATCTGATATATCCATGTTTTTCCAATGGTCAATTATATGTGGCATGTTCACGGGTCGGAAGACCATCTGCGTTGTTTGTTCTTGCGCCTGATAATAATACAAAAAATGTCGTGTATCACAAGTTACTTAACTGAAGAGTGGAACCTATGCACCAAAATACATGAACAATAAAGAATCATTAAAATACTTAATTTTTTTATTTGTAAAAAATTGTAACTTAATAAAATAAAAAAATCTGCTTATTTATTGCCTCTAAGGCGGAACAGAGTTCGCCGGGTCAGCTAGTTGTTTAATAAACTGCTCTAAAATTACACACTTCTGCGCAAAGGATGTTAATGTTAAATCAGCTCCACCAATCTTTTCATTTATCTGCACAATTTATTGAACACTCTAAATACTCACACAACACAATACATAGTCGGCACGGGTCCGTTAATACATTCCCTCGTACCTTCCTTCGTTCTCGACCAACCATACAGTTGTGCCAACTACAAAAAATTACATTACTACAAAACACTTAAAATTACCCAAATATCTATACATACTACTTATGCTGTGAAAGTCTGTTATTTGCTAATCTATTTACAGTTTCGGCAATGATTTGTGAGTGGGACCTCACCAGTTAAGTAGTTACGGACGCTCCCTAACTTACAGCCTTATAAATGTAAGTGCGATTTTTATTTCCGTAATGTCTGATGTATTCCCTAGAGATTTCGAGTTTGCAATGGCAGGATATAAGGAATTAAATATCAGGCTGATTGACTAATGTTTGGAAACGAGTTATTGTTTTCTAACAATTAGGTTTCCGAAATGAATAACTGCTAATAATTATAGAACTGGCATATCTGAGTTTTTACAAATTCTTTTAATCCACTTACTGGCCGTCATGACAGCGGTTCTTAAGCGGTTTTCCTCATCTATCTAGGTGGATGCCGGCACGTTCCCCAATTTCCTCCTAAAAAACTACCCATTTACACACAAAAAATACACTTAACCCACATACAATGTAGCTACTTCCCCCATTAGTCGTAGTATTGCCTGACAGCAGATATAAAATGCATGGCGTCAGCAAGGGCATGCGACCGTAAAATCAAAGCTCCAACTCTAACCATGGAGGCGATGAGTAAGACACATCAAAGTCAGCTGACCCCTAATGTTGGCAAAGAGTGTCGAAGAAGATGAAGATGTCTTTGTTATAAAGAAATCCTCCCTTGTTTTTCCGAAAATTGAATGATGGAAGTGGTGGGTTTTTATATTGATTTTTTTTAACTGCTTAACGTCTCTTAACACCGTGGTCTTTAGAGACGGGAAAGGATGGGGGGGGCAAAAAATGGAAAAGAATTCGGCCATGGCCTTTTGAAGGAAGTATCCCGGCATACACCTGGGGTGAAACCATGTAAAACCCAAATCTGGATGCCCGGACGGGAATTCGAACTGCTGTCCTCCCGAATGCGAGGCCAGAACGCTAACCATTACACCACCACGCTTGGTTTTTATACTGAGCAGAACTCAGAAACACTAACATTAATAGCTACATCTCTAAAATCAGATTTTGGTATTTCATTATTCTCAAGAGTTCTCTGGATGTAAATTACTATTTAATTCATTCAATAACTTTGTTTTATTAAATAAGAATAAAATCAGAAGTTCCACTGTAACGACCTCAATGATAGTCAATTGTGATGAAACTGCAAGGAAATACTGAGAAAAAATGAAGTTAAATAAATTTGGATTCTAAAATTCAACGTCGAATGTCGAATATTTGATTCAGTATATTATCTTCCCAAATAGTTAAGACAGAAATGGAGTGTTATTAATATTCTGCTTCATTCCTGCAGTACAATGTTCTAGTCGGGAAGAAATATGGAGAAAGTAGTGCACAAAAAATCACTGCATTTGAAAAATCAAATCTGTTATTTTCAATTTTAGTTAATTGACTCTGCAGCACAGTGATTACACAATGATTACTGGGAATATTAGAACTGAATACATTCAGTAAAATAAATCGGTTAACTGCAATAGAAACTTATAAGGTTAATTATTATAGAGAGAATTAAATAATTATTTTTCCGAGAAATAAAGTTATTGACGAAGGAAGGATGAGATGACAGAGACTACGCATAGGATTTTTTCCCTTATGGCTGTACGTCTCGTCGACTTCGAGGACATTAGAGGCGGGATGGGACTGGGGACAAGGAACGGGAAGGAATTTGACCATGGCCTTTTGCAGGAAGCATTCCGGCATTCGCCTGGAGTGATTTGGGGAAACCATGAAAAATCCACATCTGGATGCCCGGATGGGGATTCGAACCGGCGTCCTCCCGAATGCGAGGCCAGAGCGTTAACCACTCTCCCATCACCCTCCGTCATCTCGTCTTGCGTTGATCTCTCTATTTCTTGTATTCGGTCGATCTGTATTTATCTCGGTGATCCATTGTGTAGTACCTTATTTAACATATCTTTATATATAAAGATGAATGTATGTATGTTTGTTTGTTGGTTTGTTTGTTCTTCATACAAATCCACAGTTTTTATCCGTTCTCGATGAAACTTTTCACACATATCCTTTCAAACAAGGAGAAAAATACTGTCTACATCTGGTTGAAAAATTATCTGTATAAATAACACATTTGTCTCATAACTTCGAAATACGGCGGCAGACTGACACGTTGGATGTGGACGACTCTGTACCGAATTTCCACGTAGTGGCCTGGCAGCTGAGTGGCCAAAGCGCTGGCTTACGAACGTCGTGATCTCCGGTTCAAATCTCCGTCGGGGATAAGATTTTTAAAATTTGTTTTTCATTGTAAGAGTCAGGCCTGGGCCGTAGGTTATTCGGATTGAATGTTAAACCGTAGATATTAGAAAGTTAGGGGTGCAATGCGAGGCAAATCGTAGGTATTCTTGCAATGTTGTAGGTGTATACTTTTTTACGTTATAATGATCCCTCAGGTTTTGTTCGCAGTCAGTGTGTATGTGTGAACCACAGTAATCTTTATATATAAAGATGAATGTATGTTTGTTTGTTTGTTTGTTGGTTTGTTCTTTTGTTATTTCTTCATACAAATCCACAGTTTTTATCCGTTCTGGATGAAACTTTGCACACTTATCCTTTGAAACAAGGAGAAAAATACTGTCTACATCTGGTTGAAAAATTATCTGTATAAATAACACATTTGTCTCATAACTTCGAAATACGACGGCAGACTGACACGTTGGATGTGGACGACTCTGTACCGAATTTCCACTTAGTGGCCTGGCAGCTGAGTGGCTAAAGCGCTGGCTTACGAACGTCGTGGTCTCCGGTTGAAATCTCTGTTGGGGATAACATTTTTAAAAAAATTGTTTTTCATCGTAAGAGGCAGGTCTGGGCCGTAGGTTATTCGGATTGAATGTTAAACCGTAGATATTAGAAAGTTAGGCGTGCAATGCGAGGCAAATCGTAGGTATTCTTGCAATGTTGAAGGTGTATACTTTTTTACGTTATAATGATCCCTCAGGTTTTGTTCGCAGTCAGTGTGTAAGTGTGAACCACAGTAATATTATTATAATTAGGGATGTAAGTCTCTGTCTTTTTGATACGTTATGACGACCAAATGGCTATATCGTTGTGATGGAATTTTATAAGGAAATCTGTATGAAAGGCACAGGATATTTTTTCCAGTATGACTAACAGTTGTAGTCATGAAATTTTGAGACCTTATCGAATGGTGACAGAAATATGTTGGCAATTGATTCTCATAACTTGGAAATACGGCGATCGACAGACACGTTGGATATGCACGTCTTCAGACCGTGGTTCCGTGTAGTGAGGAGGAAGCTCAGTGGAAAAAGAGCTTGCTTACGAACGTCGTGGTCTCCGGTTGAAATCTCCGTGGAGGCTAAGATTTTTAAAAATTGTTTTTCATCGTAAGAGTCAGGCCTGGGTCGTAGGTTATTCGGATTGAATGTTAAACTGTAGATATTAGAAAGTTAGGGGCGCAATGCGAGGCAAATCGTAGGTAGTCTTGCAATGTTGTGGGTGTACACTTTTTTACGTTATAATGATCCCTCAGGTGTTGTTCACAGTCAATGTGTGAGTGTGAACCACAGTAATCTTATATATATATAAAAATAGACGTGTTTTTTCCTATATTTCACTTTTCAGCCACCACTACCTAGCACAGATCACTGATGTTTGTGGGTGGAGGTTGCATGGAGTTTCCTGTCGTGTGGGAGATATAATAATTAAAGTTGGTCAGTGCAGGGCGTTTTCATATTTCGACCAAAAATTCGTATCTCCGTATACTTCTCTTTCCTGCCACAACTACATAACATAGACTTTTGGTGTTTGTGTGTGGTAGTAGAATCGTCGTTCCTGTCGTGCACTATGGTTGTTAGATGTCGGTAGCAATGGGGATGTGGGAGATATGGGGGTTGAAAGTGGTCGACCTGTGGCAGTTTCATACTTCTGCCAAAGACAAAAGTGTCATGGTGTATCACTTTTCAGCGAAAACTATAGATCACAGATAACTGGCGTTTGTGTGTAGTAGTAGCACAGAGTCACCTTTCGATCACAACAGCGGCCGAATTTCAGAAACTGTGGTACTGTGGTAGATATGGTGGTTGTAATTGGCCGACCAAGGATATTTTCGTATTTCGACTGTCTCCGCATATGTCACTTTTCTGCCACAACTACATAGCATAGAGCATTGGTGTTTGTGTGTGGTAGTAGAATCGTATCTCATGTAGTGCACTATGGTTGTTAGATGTAGGTGACTATGGGGGTGTGGGAGATATGGGGGTTGAAAGTGGTCGACCTGTGGCAGTTTCATACTTCTGCCAAAGACAAAAGTGTCATGGTGTATCACTTTTCAGCGAAAACTATAGATCACAGATAACTGGCGTTTGTGTGTATTAGTAGCACAGAGTCACCTTTCGATCACAACAGCGGCCGAATTTCAGAAACTGTGGTACTGTGGTAGATATGGTGGTTGTAATTGGCCGACCAAGGATATTTTCGTATTTCGACTGTCTCCGCATATGTCACTTTTCTGCCACAACTACATAGCATAGAGCATTGGTGTTTTTGTGTGGTAGTAGAATCGTATCTCATGTAGTGCACTATGGTTGTTAGATGTAGGTGACTATGGGGGTGTGGGAGATATGGGGGTTGAAAGTGGTCGACCTGTGGCAGTTTAATACTTCTACCAAAGACAAAAGTGTCATGGTGTATCACATTTCAGCGAAAACTATAGATCACAGATAACTGGCGTTTGTGTGTAGTAGTAGCACAGAGTCACCTTTCGATCACAACAGCGGCCGAATTTCAGAAACAGTGGTACTGTGGTAGATATGGTGGTTGTAATTGGCCGACCAAGGATATTTTCGTATTTCGACTGTCTCCGCATATGTCAATTTTCTGCCACAACTACATAGCATAGAGCATTGGTCTTTGTGTGTGGTAGTAGAATCGTATCTCATGTAGTGCACTAGAGTTGTTAGATGTCGGTGAGTATGGGGGTGTGGGAGAAATGGGGGTTGAAAGTGGTCGACCTGTGGCAGTTTCATACTTCTGCCAAAGACAAAAGTGTCATGGTGTATCACTTTTCACCGAAAACTAAAGATCACAGATAACTGGCGTTTGTGTGTAGTAGTAGCACAGAGTCACCTTTCGATCACAACAGCGGCCGAATTTCAGAAACTGTGGTACTGTGGTAGATATGGTGGTTGTAAGTGGCCGACCAAGGATATTTTCGTATTTCGACGAATGGCATGTGTCTCCGCAGATTTCACTTTTCTACCACGACTACATCGCATAGAGCATTGGCGTTTATGTGTGGCAGTAGAATCGTGTCTGTTGTCGTGCACTATGGTTGTTAGATGTCTGTAGCTATGGGGGTGTGGAAGATATGGGGGATGAAAATGGTCGACTTTCGGCAATTTCATATTTCTGCCAAAGACGCATGTGTCACGGTGTATCACTTAAGTGAAAACTATCAATCGCAGATCAATGGCGTTTGTGTGTGGTAGTAACACAGAGTCTCCCATCGATCACAACGTTGGCCGAAATTCGGTAACTGTGGGAGTGTGTGAGATATGGTGTTTGAAATTGGCCGATCATGAGTATTTTCGTGTTTCATCCAAAGACTTGTGTGTATCCGTAAATTTTACCTTGCTGCCGGAACTACATAGCGCAGAAGACTGGTACTTGTGTGTGGTAATAGTATCGAGTCTCCCATCGTGCACTAGGGTGGTTAGATGTCTATAGCTGTCAATATGAATTCTTTACATTCACGAACGAAGTCGTGGGTACCAGCTAGTATTATTATAAATAAGGAAGTAAGTCTCTGTCTTTTTGTTACGTTTTGACGACTAAATGGCTATATCTTTGTGATGTAATTTTATAAGGAAATGTGTATGAAGGGCACAGGATATTTTTTCCAGTATGATTAACAGTTGTAGTGACGAAATTTTGAGATCTTATCTAATAGTGACAGAAATATGTTGGAAATTAATTCTCTTCAAGAGGCAGGTTCGACGGTAGAATGATATAGTGATAGCTTTCCTGTCATATTATGCCGACTCGATATTGTTTGGGACTAATCCTTCGTTACCAACAACTTACTATATTTAATTGTGGCAAAAAAATTCTTAATCCACGTGTACGAAGTCGCGGGTATGAGGCTAGTATATTTATATTAATAATGATTATTATTTACATTATTATATTATATTAAATATATTAACAACATAAACTAATAACACCGTGTATTTCATGCTAGCGTCCCAAATAATAGTAAGCAGTTTACAAAGATCTGTTTGGAACGCGTATCTAAGCCAGAGTTTTCAGGGATTAGTCTTTTGAACCGTGGACCACTTTAGCCTTTCATCGAAATCTGCTTTAGTACCTACTCGAACCATTTTCATGTGCTATGGCATCTAATTCCATTTTTATTTGGTTTATGTCTCGTCAATATCGTGGTCACTAACGTCGGAGAGGGCTGTTGGTAAGTAAACGAAGGAATATGGTCATGACCTCACACAAATACCTTCATACAATTCGTCTGCACTGAATTTGGCGAACCATGGTAAATAAAATCTCAGCTGTTGTCGACCAATCGTCCTGCTGAATGGTAAACCCAAACTTTACTTCTCAGCCATTGGCACTGACCAATTTTCATCTCCTTACAGCCCAATTACTGTGATAAATTGCACAAAGAGTAAATATAACACGAGTAAAAATCTGGGTAGTAGTAAAAGAAACTTTAAAGCTACCTAAGTTATTTCTTTTGCGTGCCGCGCGGCGCCTGATGAAGTCTTCGCTCCCTTTGTGGGCGCTCGCCGACTCCGTGACAGCTGTTGGCGATGGTCGTAGACCGGCGCTGGCGGCAGTTAATTTCGCGAGGGTGACGAAAACTACGCCCACTTCCTGTGCCTGGCGCCCACATAAACGTCTTCCCTCCGCGAAATAACGACTCGCCCACTATTAGTGACAGCGACTGACACAGCGGGCAAATATGCGTGGCGGCAAAGGACAGAGCAGGGATATAATCAGGCAGTTTCAGTCAATATCATCTATTTTATTTGGCAGAGCAAAAGCGACTTCTGCTGCGGAATAGCGCCGCAACAAGTTTCCTGCTGTTAGACTCGGTGTCAGTATTCATTGCCTTCAATTAAATGACTCATCCGACCCCACACTTTTATTTTTCCTAGATATTTTAGACTGACTCTTTATACTAATTACTGTCGTTTTAATCCAATATTCTGAAGCTACAGTATACATGCAACCGAAAAGTGTTGCTGTAACGAAATCTACTTCCGGGAGGACGACGGTTCGAATCCCCGTCCGGGAATCCAGATTTGGGTTTCCATGGTTTCCCAAATCACTACGATCCTTTCCCATCTCTAAAGACCTCGCTGTTAGAGAGACGTTAAGCGCTAAAAAAAAAAAAAAAAAAAAAATCTACATCAAAATGCTGTTAGGATAGTAGCGACCAAAGAATGGTACAAAAAATTTGGGTCATCAGTGGGAGAAAAAAGCTGTCTACAGGATCACCAAAACAAGGCATAAGAAAGCATTTGGGACAGATAAGTTTAGTGAAGGACAAGAATGGTACAATTATCCATGAAATCGACAAGATTAAAGATTTATGGAGGGATTAATTTCTAGAGCTTTTGAATGTAGAAAAAAAACGGAGATGATGTAGGAAGAAATACCAAAAGTGGGACCAGAAATGATGATTCCAAGAGAAGAGGAAGAAAAGGCACTGTAACTGTTAGATGTTACAATAGAATTGGTAAAAGAACTGGGAGATTATGGTATCGATTAGGTACATGATATCCTGCAGACAATATGGCGGGAAGAGAAGATGCCTAACGAATGGAGATCCAGAATACTGACGCCCATATATAAGAATAAAAGAGACAACCTTGTTAAGTGTGACAACTTCAGAGGAATTAAACTCACCGAACATCTCTTGAAAGTATTTGAAAGAATCCTGGACAACAGGCTTAGAAATGTCGTGATCATAACTAAATTCCAGTACGGATTTGTGAAAGGAAAGAATACAATTGATCCTTTATTGTGCGACAACTACAAAATAAGACACTGGAAGGAAATAATAGCATGTATTGTGCACTCTTGTACTTGGAAAAGGCCTATGATAGAATACCTCACGATCTGGTACTCTGATGTCTTAGGAAGAAAATTAGGGATTATTGCAGATGGGAGCTTCTGTTTGCCGATGACTCAGTAATCTTAGCAGACACTCAAGAAGACCTACAACAGAGTCTGGCTGCGGAAAGATAAGCTGGAGCAAAAGGGTCTTAATATCAACACAAAAAAGACTGAAGTACTGGTTAGCAGCAAACAAGAATGTGAAATTAACGTTAAGGACACCACGGTAATGACGCTGACTCAAGTTGATATCTGGGTGGAATAATCAGCGCAGAACGCGGCTGTGAACCAGAGGTGAAAGCCAGAGTAAAAGCTGGATGGAGCAAATGGAGAGATATTGCTGGAGTCATATGTGATAATAGGATGTCAAAAAATCTGAAAGTAAAATTGTATGATAATACCAGCCATCATTTATGGATCAGGAACATGGGCTTTACGTTTAAAAAGAGGAAGCCCTCCTGCAGAGAACGGAAATGATGATGCTAAGCTGGGTATTCGGTATTTCTATGGGGGAAAAATTTCGAAATGAAGAGATACGAAAAATAGCTGGAGTGGCAGTATTAGTGACGCCATTAGAGAGGGAAGATTATTTTGGTACGTTTATGTCATGAGAAGAGGTGAGGAAGATTCAATCAAGAAAGCATAGGAGATGCTTGTGGAAGAGAAGGGATTCAAAGGGAGACCAAGGATAAGGTGGAGGGGTCTTGTTAAGAAGGACCTCATGAAATAAGAACTTAGGGAAGTTGATGGAGACTCATCAAGGAAGCCGGTCCCTAATGTTGCACTGGAGAAGAAGAAGAGCTTGTGTTACTTATCTTATATAAAGATAGCAGTGACCTTACGAACACCATCTGTGGCAGTAGTGTGGTGAAAGTTAGGTAGTCACTGTTTATGACGTACGAGAAAACTACAAAAATTACTTATGATAAATTTACAGGCTGACGGCAAAACTACTGAAAGTTTACCTGATCCACTTAAGTGATGTGACTGGCAAAAGTTAGCAGATAATACAATTAGAATGTAACATAAGTACTTCCAGTTCAGGATTTCACCTGTACTGATAGGGCGAGCGCACAGGAGGCAGCTCATTACCCGTAGTGAGCGTTGCAGGACCCTGCGTGCTGACGTCACTCGATGCTTGGTGTCGCTGCCACATGTCGCCGCCGTCAATCAGCAGTCAGTGGCAGGCTGGCCGGAAACCACAACAGTCGGCGCTTTGATGTGTGCAGGCTGCAGGGACCCAGTGCCTGGGAGCATTTGAGTAAACCAGATTTGGTTGCTCCCAACACATTTACGTCTCTGGGTTATTTTTCTTCCAAATGTGACATGAGTGGCCTAGTGGCCTAGTGGCCCAGTGGTTAAGGCGTCTGACTGGGGATCAAAATATGCACGGTTCGAATCCCTGTTTCGGGGGCGGGGGTGGATTTTCATAGGCCTTGAACCCGACCTTCACCTCTATGAAGTACTCAAGAGAGATTTGGTGGTTTCGATTGCACGTTAAACTGTAGGTCCCCTTTACCCGGTAGGATTGCTGTGTTAGATTAGGTAAGGAGGAAAGAATACACAATCTTCGGGAAGGTCGAGCAACCCATCAGGTTGAATATTAAGCTTAGCTTAGTTGGTCTTATGGTAGGTCATTTAAAAAAAAAATAGTAACATGTTTCCAAGATTTGATGGTACGTTCAATTTTAGAAACCACCACTTCGGACACGAAGACTCTCTTATTTGAATTGAGAACGCAGTGACACAATTAACTGGAATACTATCATCCATACTTATTCCTAATTCTAACTTAACTCTTTGACTACCATTTTTAAAAAATTAAAGCAAATTCGCTCATATACATGTTTGGTAGGCTTTGTAAAAGTAGTTCCTGCATGGTCATACTCATATTAGGTGATTAGGTGGGGGTGGGGAATTTTCGGGGTTGGGACATATATGTCCCACTAGTATTTTTGGTTGGGACAAATATGTCCCACTGGTATTCTAGCCATGAAATTAAAAGAGAAGTTACAGTTTAAAATATTTTATTTTGGTAAAATATACAAACAGTGTATTTTGGACAGAAGTTACAACGAAGTTATTTGTGAAATGGTGTGAAACATTGTTTGCAGAGTGGTAATTGTCACATGATACAAACAGTTTTTGTCCTCTTTCCAATTTTCCTCTGCGCGCATCGTGTACATCGTCTCCTTGTAGTACCTTCGATGGGCAAGTGGTAACCAACATTCAGCATTAGTTTAGTGTTGTAAAAGACTGATAATTTTCAAGTGAACTTTCTGAAGAATTTCCATCTTCACTCTCATCAGAGTTGTCCTGATCAGGTATGCTTCGTTTGATGAATCGTCACAGTCGGATTCCTGCCACATCCGCTGCAATTCTGCGTCCTAG
The DNA here is from genome assembly GCA_031002005.1 of Vandiemenella viatica. Lineage (NCBI taxonomy): Eukaryota > Metazoa > Arthropoda > Insecta > Orthoptera > Morabidae > Vandiemenella > Vandiemenella viatica. Next base: position 149,099,491 of record JARYHS010011408.1, read on the forward strand.
AGTTTTCTTTTATTGCTCATTTCAAGGGCCTGAAAATATATAAGAAACCAAGGTAAGATCCAGTTTTATTGTGGGCGTAAAAGTAAGGTAAAATAAACTTGAGGATGAAGTAAAACTTCTGTCCTGTAATTATATCCCACCAGCGAATATTGATGAAATTATTATGTAAAATTATTATATATCTACCAGGTTCTGATTGGACAAAAGTAATACAGTTGGAGACGAATAATTGACAATTATTTTACTAAACAACACGAAATGAACAAGAACTGGTATATCTGCATGACCGCTGAAAAGCAACTGGCGGGAAACAATTTTTTACTTCTCAGTACAACATGACTGATGCCATATATAGACAGAATTCGGAACTAAGTGTCTCATGATCACTTCTATACTTGTGGGACAGCATCATATAACTTTCAGAATCACTATTGCCCCAGCCGTTTCTGAATGTCATTTCATGGGACACATATGTCCCTTTGGTAGTCAAAAGGTTAAAACGTTTCGTTGTAGTAGTCCTTGATTTTATGTACAAACTGTTTATACTATTTTATTACAAACTTAGATATGGAAACAAGGTACGTTTAACAAACAGTAAAAGAGAAAAAGAGACATGAATTTTTCTATTTGCCGCGCATGCTCACTCTTGTCGCTGCTGCACTAGCTTATCCTAGTAATTCTACCGTGTAAGGGGCCTGAAGTCTAATGTGGAATTCATCCACGGAAGCATCTAGCGCAATTCACATTACACTACTCTGTGGCAGTGGTGAAGGTAGGGTTAAGAAATTCGCCACCGAGAGAATGAATTTAAGCGACTGTCCATGATACGGACAAGGATGATTTGCCATCTGTCAGCGTACCTACAAAGAAGGATTTGCTCAGATTTACGCTCTAGAGAAATGTATATTTTTAAGTGTAAAATCAAGAATATTATTTGTTAACGTACTCACTATAAACTGTGCAACAAACGTTAGTCTTGTGCAACAACCGGAGTAACACAAGGAATCCATTCTCCCCAAACGTTCTTGTGCAAGCTCCTTGTTCCGCTACTATGTGTAATAATATTCTCATGATAACTTTAGCTCAGCTGTGGCTAGCCACAACAGGTAAATCAGACAGCGAGGATCACTTCTGCATTCAATATTTGTGCAGGTACACATTCAACTGTGAACGACAGCGGAAAAAGAATAGTTTAAATGTTTTGAGTTCTTTTAATGTGTGTTGCACAGAATCCACAGTATAAACATCCACAAACTGATAGCATTATAGTTTCCATAAGTGTTTACTATTATCTACTCTCTCACTACCAACACTTTTCACATCATCTTAGCATGATATCTCTTATGGTGGATTCCCACGGCCAGTGATTTTGTAGGCCGCGCTATGCAGCCGCATTGTACGGATCAGCACGCGCCACAGGCTAGCTCTCAACAGGCGCGGCCGGGAAATTCACGAGCAGTGGAAACTTTATTCTTCAACAAAATCCCAGTGCAGTTGTTCCCACACAGCTAACCCTATCTTGTCTACTTGGCGGACCACCCTTCTCCCTGTAGTGGGGGCCTTGGTGGGCAAACTTCGTTATAATTATCTCTCATACCTTTATGATTAATAAAGGGGATTTTCAATTTTAATTTTTTTTTATGAAGAAGTGAACATTTATTAATTTTTAAGAATCTCGATGTTAGTTGGAATTTAGGAAAAATTGTCACAATATGAAATTTATTTTCTTATCACTGGCGATTACAAGTCTGAGCGAATTTACCGTTAATATTAACACAAATTGGCAAAATCATAAAAGCAACACTCAGAGGTACAATTAGCCATCATAGCAAGCAAACAATTGTATACTTACTATTAAATCCATTTTATAATTAAACTGCAATAAATAATGACATTTGAAAACAATGGAAAAAAAACAAGTTATAACGACCTTAGACAAAGGTCGTCATAATACTGTGACTTTACAGTTAAAAGAAAACCATGGGCGCCACGAATGAACAATATATCATTCGAAAATAACTAGTTCTGACAAATTATGCCGCTAGCTCAGGGGTTTTTACAATTACAAAGTGAGAACATGGATATATCCTCTCAAAGTCGTTTAAGGGTTCTGTTTCACGGAATGCACAATCAGATGGCTTGGTCGTAATAAGTTACCATTGTAGTTCTGTGTCTGATGTCTGCGGTGATTGGAGCGGACCCACGGTATGTGAGACTATCTCACAAGTCGGCTACAGGCATCTCTGGTCTGACAATGCGCGTCATCGCATTACCGGATGTGTTGCCGTGATAAGCTTGCTCCATCAAGCCGGCAGCCAGAAGTCGTATGGCAGCAGTTGGCGAAAGAAGTCAACTTTCCAAGTCAACCTCGGAGTAGACTCGCATAGCATGGACTCGAAGATCGAATTGCCGCTCGTCACTCTTCTTCCTCGCGAGGAATACTTCTCGCTCCGCCCCTTTGTAGTCTCGAAGCTCACATATAACAGAAATGCCCAGGATTTTAAGTTATACGCTCATTTGGATTGGATCTTCAGGTCGGCACCTAATGTCTCGTGATATCCCCGATATCTGATTTGACCAGCGTATCTAACAGAGGTCGGACATATTCGGCTGCGTTCGGGGACGACTCTGTGTTCGGGCGGCAGGCATTTCCCGCCCGTTGAGTGACCTTGTTGACCGCCCATCCCCAGGGAGCAGAGTGTGTGGTCCCGCAAACCCCAAATCCCCGACTTCTTGTCGCCATGGTTCGGGAAGACCACGATTAGCTTCAAGCCTACACAGCTCAATAATTCTTTAATATTCGCTTTACCAAGATACACTGTATAAGTTCACCAATTCAATACAGTCCTCACTTGGAATCTTGCGTACTTTATAAAATTACAACAAAAATCTATTTAGGTGGTCGCTCAAGATTTATGTAAATTACTCTAACATTATGACATATATAATAAAAAATGTACCTTGTAACGTGGCGACAGCGCGTCATGTTACATCCCTTCAATTCGTAGTTTGTTATTGGCTAAAATTATACCGTCGGAATTGACTCATTCCTCCCACGTCTCGGGTCATCGGCTATCGATCAAACAACCCTACAGGCCCGCTCCTTAAAGAGAAGGGGCCGGCTACCTGTCGCCAATTAAAGCCTGCTTTCCAACAAGACAAAATAAGTGGGATTATTCCTCATAACGGGGTGAATACATGGTGACCCCGTCTCTATTATGGAACATAGATGCTACTTCCTGTGAGTGATCAAAAATTTTCTCGAACAGAACAGCTCACTTTTTAAAGATTTAATTTTTGTGAGATTTTGTAATAGATTATGTTATTATTATATCATTAAATTTCTCAGCGTGTGCCAAAAAAGAACAATTAGTATCCGATGTCTTATGACTTAATTGTATTCAAGTTTCTTTGCAAAGACAGTAACTTTCTCTACATGAATTAACTGCTCATCGCAAGCATTTCCACATAGTAGAATGTGCAAATGCAATCTTACAGGAATAAAACCTACCAAAACAACTGTAGTCTGTGAAAATTTGGTATTTTATTTTAATAACTGCTGAAAACCCCCATATTTAACCATTCGGTATTACCCACCTCTAGTGATATTAGTAATATTGACCTATCGTTCTGGGATAGCCAGAATGTACATATGAAGTTATAATTTACTATATTTATGAGTTTTTCCCGTAGGTCAAATAAATTTATTTCAATTTACATATTAGTGTTAGCAGTGTTGTCATACTACTTTTTCACTTTATTACCAATACGTATTTAGTATAAGTGAACAAGTATCAGATAATCATCGGAACGATAGTTAAAACTTCAGGAAAAGGACGAGCAGAGATTCAAATGCAAAATTTTATAAAATGTTGGCAGTACCTACGTATTTGAACTGCCTGGTGGCTCAGTGGTTAGGCGTCTGACTGGGTATAGAAAGGTATCTATGCGTCGGGCTTAAATAAATAAAAGTTGTGAATAAACAAATACTGTATACTGTTTTGGCTTTTCCTGCCTGTAGACAGTAAAACCGTCTGTGTGTCAGACGACAACGATTAACGGCTTCATTTTTAATCAGTAGAAGCCGAAAAATAGAACAAGGCACATATTTAATTAGTGTATGAAAACATGATGCTGTATCTGAATACGAATGAAAGCGAGTGATCGATAAATATACTTTCTTATTATTCTCATCCGTCCAATATTGGCAGCAATCTGTTTATTTTTCTGTCTAAAAAAAGTTTTCAGTCCCGCCATCATTAACCTGCAATTGTTTAAAAAAATTTCCGATGGCTTCCAATCGGATAAGTTTACAAGCTACCAATGCCTTGCACCAGTCCATGAGAAATATTCCAATTATCAAAGGTTCTCTGCAGAATTCGGTTTATCGTCTCACTGACTAGATGCTTATAATATGACAGATTTTTTTCCACACTTTGTTCATAGATTAACATTATCCGAAATTTATTTTCAAAAGATGCACTTTGCAAGGCACCTCGCGTATTAGCGATAATTCTGAGTCCTGGTGGAACGATTCAATGCGGCGTGTTTAAGTTCATGATTAAATGTTCCTATTACTACAGGTTCAATTTTGTCCGGTCGCCAGTGGGGATTCCACAACTAATACTAAGAATTAAAGTTATTCACAAAACTAATCACTTGAAGCAGCACGTGGTGGCAACTATACTACTAAAATGAGTAGGAATTACTACCACACAAATCACAAAAGTTTGCATTCAACACACAACTTTATTATCTGGAGAAACACGAAAAAATACAGTGACCCGTGTAATCGAACTTCTATCACCAAAGTTTTCAGGATTCGAACCGAGTAGGCGAAAAAAGTATGTGGTACCGCTATCACAATAATTAGAAAGTTCGGAGCACTGTCCTCGTCCGCGTACACTGAACACTTTGAATAATATTTGAAATTACAGTACACGTTAGTAGCACCGTTACAAACACTTTTTGATTATCGTTCCCGCGGTATTGTCTTCAACAGTCGGCAACTCCCGCCATTAGGTCCACACGGTATTGCCGCGTACTGTAGACTGTCGCCATATTGTTTAAACTCCGTCAAAGATATCCCCACTCACAGATACTCCTCTCGATCTGTGTTAGTTCGATGGTATCGTTACAACTTCAAGTCATTATTGATACTCATATCAATATTTGATATTAAATATTAGGCATCCGCTAAATGAAAGTAGTAATAATAAAGAAAAATGAAAGCAGATGTCACAATTGGATGTCGAATTCGGTGAATATAACTTACGGAGAATTTTGTTTTGCGGAATAGGATACAGACAAAGCTATATACAAAGAGTCAATATCAGATGAAGAAGACGTAATGGGAGAGTAACGCATACTTCAAGATTCATAATCATTATTTAATCTGATGGTAGATTTGCAGTGGATCACTACTTTGCTCTTACATCAGTATTCTATTTCATTTCTAGAATTTACTTATCTGTCGTGGTCACTTACATTTCTTCCCATCAACATTTTCCTTAATCATTTTAAGAAGACTGTTGTGTTGCGATATATATCCAAATGATTGAATCAGTCTTCTTAGAAATTTCTAAGGCTTTAAGACTCAGCCCTTCTCAGTTCTGTATTTTCCTGCACTTGTAGCCATTTAACACATACTCCCTCCAAATGTTTTTATAAACCTTCTTCGTTCGCACGAAGCTATTTTTTTTTTTTAATGTGATTATGTTTCTCGTTTTATTGAAATATTGCCATATAGCAGGAATCTTGGGCGCTGTAGTTTTCGGAACCACCTGTTGGTATTTGAGCTCGGTGTTGTTCGTGAGAGGCAAAGAGTTGTGACCACGCGGGACACACAAAACACAGGCGCACAGATCTCAGGCTGATAGCGGAGACTCCTCGGCCGCTGGAGAACGGGTAATAAATCGACTTCGAGGTGGCGGTGTCGGGTGTCGCCGGTGTTATAATCGAAACAGGTATCAAACAAGAGTTACGGCACCTCACTACACACTACAAACAAAAATCTACCTGCGCAGCTGGGAGCTCTAAATCCACTGTCGAGGATCGAGCCGAAGATCGAATAAACATATATTTGCTTACAACCGTGATGTGTTCATCGCCAGTGTGATAAAATCACATATCTTTCACTTGTTTTTATATATATAGATATATATTTTAAGCTGTTGTAACCAAAGCAGCTTGTTGGAAGCACTCAGATGCAGCCAGCGTACTTCAGTTGCTTGTTCATTAGCATTTTAGATTAAATTGTGGTTCACTGATGTTTGCAAAAATTGTCGATTCCAAAGTAGCATGTAACAGGCGTTATAAAAACACTTCGATTTAAATCATTTAATGCTGGCATTATATCTGTTTCCTTTGAAGTCTTCGTACTTACAGAACGATAGTATGTCTTTAAAACTTTAAAGCAAGCTGTGGAATTACAACAATTAGGGGGAGGATTAAGCAATATACGTAGCACAGGAACCAAACTCGTCTTCTTCACCACCTTTTCCCAATATTTTGGGATCGGCTGTCTTTGATGTGTTTTGCTTATGACTGACGTGATAAAATTTGAAGCTTTGGTTTTATTGACGTATCCCCTTGAAGGTGCAAAGTATTTTATACCTACTGCCCGGTCGTACTACGTACTAATAAGGGAAGTGATCTGTCTGTCAAACATATAACTATTTTCAGTGTGTGACAAGTGTATTTTTTGTTTGTGAAACGTGTAGCCTATAAGGTGGAGATTGCATTCGCCTTAACGGCTGCGTAAAACAGTCAAAGAATAAACTCGCGTGGTCATTATGACCTGGTGACAGGTTTTCTTAGTGGCTGCACAATCCACCCCTATCGTAGTCGTCTGCCCTAACCTGGTAATACCGAGTGGGGCGGTGTAACGGTTAGCGTTCTCGCCTCGCATTCGGAAGGACGGCGGTTCGAATCCCCGTCCGGGCATCCAGATTTTGGTTTTCCATTGTTTCCCCAAATCAATCCAGGCAAATGCCGGGATGCTTCCTTCAAAAAGGCCATGGCCGAATTCCTTCCCATTCGTTGCCCCCATCGTTGCCCCCCATCCTTTCCCGTCTCTAAAGACCTCGATGTTAAAAAGAGACGTAAAGCAGTTACAAAAAAAAATAAAAAAATAACCTGGTAATCCTTTCAGGTATAGCGGACCTACAGTTTAACGTGGAATTCGGAACCTCGGAAGCATTCTGGTGTAGTACTTCACATTACACAGCAAGCTGTGCCAGAGGTGAAGATCGGGTCAAGGGCCTAAGAAAATTCCCACCAAGATAGGGACCTTCCGATCTCCAGTCAGACGACTTAGCCACTGAGCCATCAAACCTCTCACCGCCGAAAAACTGCAGTCAGGATGGTCACTACGCTCGAGACTGGACTCGTGCCTGGTCCCGTTGTACCTCCCTGATACAATGTGCTGTGCCTCAGCACACTGAATCTCATTGGTGCGTTACAAACAACAGGAACCACCCTACTGATTAGTGAATATACAACACCATCAAAGAATATTAGTAATCGCATGGAATTTACCGATTATCAGATATAATGTGTGAGATTAAGCTTATTGGCGGTTGTAACTATCGAAACGTTAATATACATAACGTGGGTATGAGGACGAGCTAGTTGCATATCCGTGCTTTCAGTTCCTGAGATTCATTATCCGGACAACTGCCAGACCCGACAACACCACATACCCAGGATGGTGAGTGAGCGGTGACGCCCTGGCTTCCCATTCGGCAGGGCACGGGTTCCAATCCCCGTCCGGGCATCCAGATATGTATTTCCCATGGTTTTTCCAGATCACTCAAGGCGAATTCCGGGGTGCTTCCTTCAAAAGGTCATGGCCTAATTCCTACCCGTTCCTAGCCTCCAATCTTTCCTGCCTGTAATGACCTCGACGTCGACGAGGCGTAAAGCCATAAGACAAAAAAAAAAAATAAAAAGAAAAAACAACGCGACGCTACTCGATATTCTGCCGGGAGCGATGACATGACCGGGATGTAACTAGAGGTGATCCATTAACGGACAGCTTGATAAAGGTGAGCTATTCTCACTATAAAGGCAGCGGCAGCCTAGCTCCTAGTTCATTAATTCTTTCATTTTCATATATTTTGACATTAAGATTTGGTGTTGCTGTATCCAATCCAGCTAGATATTTAGTAATAATGCCCTTAATAATACATTACAATAATATTAAAGTCTTCCCAGCACGGCAGATACCGTTCCTAGCGTACTCTGAAAATTCGTTCCACATGTTTCCTACTCAACATTTCTGACATATAGTTTCTTTCCTCTAACCATAAAATCTTATGAACACTCGTGCAAGCCATCTGCCAAGAAGTTCTGCAGCACAACACGAAAAAGGTCTTCAGTTTGATGATTTGATGCACAATAGTCTCATTCACCTCTCACGGACCCTTAACAAGGTAATGATTCTGAAAATTGAATCATCTATGTTAAGTCATGCCAGTGTAATAGGTGACAATATTTCAATTTAATCGCAAGATTATTTGTGAAGTAAAAGTGTACACTTTCTGAGAAGCAGTAGAGGTGCATATACTGTTCCTGTATTATATTCCAAATATTACTGCTACACCTATTTCAGGAGCAACTGATCAAGCGTCACGTTATCAAGCACTGCTCCTTCCTCCCCGATCGTTGTATCGCTTTTACTGAACGTGGCGGGTGAGCGGTTAACGTTCTGGCCTCGCATTCGAGAGGACGCCGGTTCGATTCCACATCCGGGCATTCGGATTTGCGTTTTCCATGGTTTCCCCAAATCACTCCAGGTGAATGCCGATATGCTTCCTGTAAAAAAAGCGATGGCCAAATTCCTTTCCCTTCCTTCTCCCAGTCCCATCCCGCCTCTGATGGCTTTGACGTCGACGAGGCGTAAACCCATAAGAAAAAAAAAAGAGTATCGCTTTCCCCGTCTGTCGTAACAGTATCCGTTTGAAAAGTATTAGATTCATAGTATTAGTTCGATGTCTTTTATGTGGGCACATGAACCAGTATAATCTGTCTGCTTTCCTACCATTTCAATTTATTTGTCCGTTGAGTAACGTGACGTCTGCGTATCACGCAACTGTATACGACGCACCAGTATGGCTGATCTAATGCCCTCTACACTTTAACTTGTAAACTCAAACTGCAGCCTAAAAGACTTGTACGGTATATCAAGACAGACAAAGTCAGAAAAAATCTGTTAAGTCATCTTCATTAAATTTTGAAATTAAAATGAAGTCATTGTATTAAATTAGAGTCGGTTTCTTTTCCAAACCACTCATTATCAATGCCTATATTTTTTTTCTGTCTGCCTTTATGATTTACTTACTACCTGTAACCTACCAAAAAGAGTTTTAGCTTATAACATGCAATTGAATCATTTCAGGAGCGGATAAACACATTTGCTATTATTAACCATTTCCGAATATTTTATTCATAAAAATAACCCCGTGCTGGAAGTAAAACTGAAAAAATAGTTGGTCATTAAATCAGCGGTGGATGTACTGTTCCCACTTACTGTCATCCATGTAAGACGTAGTCAAGCCGTATTGTCAATAAATATAGAGTAGTACTTCAACGAATCAGTGGCAACTTGTCAAACTTGGAAATCGAAAGATTCACTGTTCGAATTATGATTTAAGATGTGATTTTTACGGGTATTTTATACGTGTTTCGACTATTACACAACTTTCTTTGTGTATGATATGGAAAGCTTCCGTGGTTCGGATTGTACTATAAATGTAGTGGCTCTTTAGCCGATTACGTTAGACAGCTATGATAAATACTGATTGCTCGCCAATTGAAATTTTGTCATTAGCTCGTTAAGGCCAGACGGAATTGTCAGCAGCTAAACTACTGCGTGTAACGGCTTGAAAAAAGGACACACAATACCCAACAGCGAAGGCATGGCTTACAGGAATAACTGTGTAGGCTGCAGCACGCGAATGCCCACTCAATGTGACTGATCACCAGCTTAGTGACAGCTTACGTGATCGTATGACCAGCACTCATAATAAAATCTACTGCCACTCATTTGACTTAACTTTAGGTTTCTTCAGCATTCTTTCCAGCCGTTATACAAATAATTGTAATATTTTCGTAAGTAATTTTGAAACACCGAGTCTAGTGATTTCTCACTCGCATAGAATTTTCACTGCATTAGTTCTGGGTTCATTGTATGTTAGATCTCAAAAATGTGGGGAATGGTTTTTTTAGGTATTTCTTATTTACCAAATGTGGGCCAGTAACTTTAAGCTCCAGGATGTCATAACGCTCACTTTACTGTACTTTGTGTTATTTCCTTCTTTATAAAGATTTTTTAAATAAATAATATTTAACTTCATCTAAAAAAAAATTTCGAGGTGATGGATTTAGTCAGACTGCATCCTGGCTTTCTGAAAGATCAGAGTGTGATTCCCGTCATTCATATTTCTAGTTTCTAGGTTCTCCTTAAATTTATTCAGACGAATGACGATATATTCGGTTTATATCTGCAAAGACCGATTTTTATACCGACATTATTAACACGCCCAGTGACTCGTACATTTCACAAATCTAACAACCATTTTCACCCTGACCTACCAGCGTTTTAATTTCACGTCCTATAATTCAAAGGCTTCGAAAGAATGTGTTAGTTTAAACGATCATTGTTTATGTCATAAGCACATATTCAGCTGATTATCAAGTGGGCTGGTCTAATAACTGAGGCACGTAAGTACCGATCGAGTGCTCCTCCGTGGAAGTTTATAAGGATTTTTTTTTATTATTATTATTATTATTTTTTTATTTTTTTATTTTTTTAAGTGAAGTACACAAGGACTTCCGTGGCTCGGATTCCAAGTTACGCTGTATAAAAGTTAAACGCTTGTGAGGTCGTAAGGACCTGGTGAGAGGGTTTTATTGGTTACGCAATTCGCCCCTATCGTAACCACCTTATTCTAAAGCCATTATCCTACCGGGTTTAGACGAAATACAGTTTAACATGAAGTCCGAACCACGGAAGCATTATGGAGTACTTCACACTACAGAACAAGCCAGAATAAGGTCGTGTTAATGACCTTTGAAAATCCCAGCCGAAACGGGGATTCAAACCGGGGACTCCGACGATGTAACTGAGATGATCCATTCCTTTCGAAGAGTTTTACGTTTCGGATGGGGAAACAAAAAGAATTTTGCTCACTATAAAGCATAGGAAAAAGCAATATCTATGACACATTATGAGAGGTGAGAGGTACCAACTAATGCAACTCATCATTGAAGGGAAAATACAAGGGAAAAGATCTGTTGGAAGGAGAAGGAATTCGTGGCTAAAGGACATTCGGGGATGGTTCAATTGCACGTCCCAAGAGGCTTTCCATGCTGCAGTTTCACGCCAACCTCCAATAGGAGAAGGCGACTTAAGAAGATGAAGATGTCTTTTCACGTAACAGATGTATCTCCTGAGAAGATACAGAACAATCTTTTGGCTCAAATTTTCTTTTCCTTGAATGTGCCTATTAATCGCCATACTATATTCATTTTTCGAATGTTCCGCCCATACTGTAGAATTGCAGAGTAAGTGATAAATTACGAGAACAGCAAGAGATTTATTGAACGCAAATAACGCTTTAGAATTACCGGTGAATAAATCCAAGTATATTTACTTTGCCAAAGAGTGGCTCGCTAATTCGTACGATTTAGGCAGAAACAAAATCGTACTTTTGATCTTTGATGAAACCTCCACAATCCACAAAGAATCGTATAAAATATCTGTTATACACGGTGCAGATACCGTAGTTAATTATAACTCCCAATTGATTTCCTTTTTTTGTGTGTTAATTTTATAATGATAAATAATTTGTAAAAAAAGAAATGTAAATATTTAATTGTAACTGGCTTCCACAGACAAAAGTCTGTATAATACTTTGGTAAATATAGAATAATATGCGATGTTGAAGGCCATGTTTCCACATTAGCTTAGTTAATTACTAGTTGAAAAATAATGCCAGTGCAACTTTTTAATTTATTTATTGCTGCGTCGTACGCGTTTCACGTCACATCGAGGCATCATTAGCGACGAATCTGTGTTACAGTTTTATATACGGTTTTATATACATTTTTATCCTATTATTACAAATTATGAGCATATTTTATGAGATATTTTTATAGTTTATAGTTACTTACTATTTACATTTGTTAATATGGTATGCAGCTGCGCATCTCCATTTCTTTATACAAAGCATGGTTTGCCTGTATCGTTTTTACACTATTGTGCGTTTTCATCGTTCTGTCGTCTGTTGGGGCCACCTGTTTTGTTTATGTCGTGTTTGGTGCGCTTTCGCGTCCTTCGGTTGTCTGCTGTGGCAATCTTGTTTGTATATGTCATATCTCGTGCCAATAGCGCGAGTTTTGAAACGTGCGTGTATTTGTGATAGTGTTGTTAGAATGTTTTATATTTATGTGTGATGTATATATGTGTGGGGTTTTATTATACAGTTTGTGTTTATTTTGTTTTGTCTGTCAAGTTTGTGTATATTAAATTGAGTAACGTTTTATTTGTGAGATTTACTTGGTCGTTCAGTACCTGTTTGCCTTCATTTTTAGCTTTTTGAATATATAAGTTTTCCTGTATAGTGAGTGTGTTGTGTCTGTGGTTATTGATAGTGAGAATTTGCATATCTGTGTTTATGTTTGTTGGTGAATGGTCATTTACTAAGATAGCGCAGCTGCATACCATATTAACAAATGTAAATAGTAAGTAACTATTAGCTATAAAAATATGCTTGTAATTTGTAATAATAGGATAAAAATGTATATAAAACCGTATATAAAAACTGTAACACAGATTCGTCGCTGATGACGCCTCGATGAGAGGTGATACGCGTACGACGCAGCAATAAATAAATTAAACAGTTGCGTTGGCGTTATTTTTCAACTTGTAATAGAATAATATCGTCGCATTCAACAAGATATAGACTAGAATCTCTGGGGATAGTTTAGAAGTAAGAACGAAGACTTTCCCGGCGTATGACTGCAATGTAGTCTTCACGGGTGTACCGCCGGATAGTGTTGTGGAAACACAATATTTGGGAATCTGTCATCAAAGAAGCCATCGAAATTCGACTGGCCGACACATTTAACAGAGACAGTGGTCTATGTCTCAGTGAGGCATGGAAACCTGCCTTGGCAAATATCCGCAGAGAACGTTGTACTTCCGTCCAGCTGCCGCCGTAGAGGGCTTCATATTAGCTCGGGCTGGAACAAGAACCTTAGCCACGCCCACGGGCAGCCAACCGCCAGTTGGTTGCGGGCCTGGCTCATAGTAAGCCATCGCCGAAGCCACGCGGACTTGTATATAAGGAAGAGCGGCACCCGAACCATCTCAGTACCTGTGGGTCAGCCGACCATTACACATGTCTCATCACCTGAAGAAGACGGCAGAGCCAGCCGTCGAAATATTGTGTTTCCACAACACTATCCGGCGGTACACCCGTGAAGACTACATTGATAGTTTAGAAGTTAGCTGTGAATTTGGTTGTGTAGTTTAATTTGATGAAATTAAATCAAGGCATTAAGAATAGTAAAGTGTTATTATTTGATTTTAAAGTAATTTTGAATAGAAGGGCCTAATTATTTCATAAATGGGGCTGACCTCCCATAATGCAAATTAAGCATTCAAAAAATATCTGTCGGCACACCAAAAGGTTTATGTATACAGTTTGAGAAGTGTTGCATATGGCTCAAACTGCTAGAAGTAAGTACTATTACTTTAAACAGGGGTGTTGCAATCGTAATAAACTTTTTTTATTATTATTATTATTATTTTTTGTTTTTAAAAAAAAGGCATTTGGCCGATTAAACAGCCAATTCCAGGAATGCTTATTGGAGCTCAGAGCATCAACATCTAATAAATCACTCTTTCCAAGAGTTTTGGTATTTGCAGGGTACAGGTAAACACAATACTTAATTAGAAATATCTACGCCTCGCAAGGACTCTCGAACCGGTTACTCTCAGCTATCGTGGCGGCCACGGCGTTTCAAATTTCCTCACACGTGGCGCAAACAGAGGATATCCAGGATAAACGTAAGGAGCACACCTAAGCCATCGAGCATGCAAGAGGCTGCCACTTGGACGAGACCCTGTTGACCGACCGCTGTGTTTATGGAAACACTCGAGCCGGTAGAACAGCGAGTCTGTCTGTTTACTCTGGCGGCTCCTTTAATATCGGAGGCGCCTGGCCGATGGTTCTCCCATTACGGATCACCGAGCTTCCCAGTCCCGATCGCTATGAATAATGGATGGCAGCAGGTGCGGCGCCCTTCCAGGAAATTGTCGGCCTTCCAGCACCGTGTATCGATCGCATCTGCATTATCGGCGCAGATAAATACCAGAGTTCCGCCGCCAAGTGCTTACTTACACCCACAGTGGTTCTGGTCCTCTGATTTATGCAATCACTCGGTTCAGATTTTCGGCTAGAATGCAGAGCTTAACATAAGTTTATGACCAGTTTGGCTCTTAAAACTGCTCGTAGAATTCTATGCTATTTTGGTGATGCTCCACTGGATAGCTCCGAGCGATTTTCGGTATACAAGAGAAAAAGAAATCTGCAACGGGTATATGGCGAGAAATGTGTAATGCAGAAAATATCACAGAGCAGTAGTATGTGATACATTTTTTAAAAGAATATCACACTACTACACTACCAATTAGAGCAGTCGACCCATTCAGCGTATGAGCTAGTGCGGTAGACACATGTTGCATGTATGGCCGAATATTACAGCCCGATACTAGACCAAGCGTGGTAGATGAGCGTTTAACGCTCAGGCCTTGTATTCGAGAGGACGCCGGTTCTAATCCCCATCATGGCATACAGATTTGGGTTTTTCATGGTTTCCCCAAATCGCCCCAATCGAATGCCGGGATGCTTCCTTCGAAAGACCTATGGCCGAATTCCTTCCCTTTCCTAGTCGCATCCCGCCTCTAATGACTGTCATTTCCATTTTGGAAGAAAATACTTAGTGAGGGAAATGATATAAGTACCTGAGACGATCAATACTGTGTAGACTAGTTTTTTTAACAATTTAAAAAAAGAATTCTAAAAGGGTAGTACTGCGGAGTAATCAAGTGTTTCGGTATTGTGTTTATTTGGATGATGTCACGCTCAATATCGAACTGTGATTTCCGAGACGAAGATTTAGCTCTGTTCGTTAATTTCTGCTGATTATTTATTTAATACATAAATGAATGTAATTTCTCTCGGCGTTGTTTATTTATAAACGTTTCTCGGGAAACAAGCCGAGTTATATTGTTATTAAAGCACAATATTTCGGCGACTTTAATCTCCGTCGCCATCTTCAGGTGCAGTTGCAAGTCTTGAAGTCTGCCTTGAAGTCAACCTTGAGCGTGTTGTTTGTAAACTGGCATGGCAACGACAGATGTTGTTATGTTGCCTAGCAGCATCTCAGATGTCATTAGACGCCCGCGGAACACAAAAAGCAGAGCGTTGGTGATGAGCAGCCTCAATTACAGGAATCCATGCATCACTTATCTGGAATCCACAATCCCTGTTTACCAAATCAGACGCGAGGCGAATTTCAAATGCTTCTTTAATGACGCTGTCCCAGAAGCCTCTCGCATGTGTCAACACCTTAGTCGCTTCGAAATCAAAACCATGTCCTTCTGTTAAACTATGTTCCGCCACTGCTGATTTGTCTTTTTGCCCCAGGCGAACATGACGGGCGTGTTCCAAACAACGTTGTTGTACGCACCGTATGGTCTGACCGATGTATTTCTTTCCACATTCACACGGGATGCAGTAAACTCCGGGTGTACGCAGGGCAAGGTCATCTTTTGGAGAGCGCAAAATGTTTCTCAATTTTGGTGGTGGTAGAAAAATGCTCTTAATGCCATTTCTTGCCAGGACTCTTCCGACCTTAGATGTTGTGGCGCCAGAGTACGGCAAGAAGGCTAATTTATCGTGTGGACCATTATCGTGTTTATTAGGCCTACGTTTCATTTCCCGAAATGCCAACTGTATCTGATGTTCATTGTATCCATTCTTTCTGAAGGTATCACGGAGATGTTTTAACTCACTAGGAAGGTTGTCTTTATCACATATTGCCCGCGCTCTGTGGACAAGAGTAGTTAGTACTGTATTGCGCTGTGCAGGGTGATGATAACTGTGCGCGTTTAGGTAAAGGTCTGTATGCGTTGGCTTCCTATACACCGTGTGTCCCAAAGTTCCATCAGATTTCTTTATAATCAGAATGTCCAAAAAGGGGCAAGCGGCCTTCCTTTTCAACCTCCATCGTGAATTGGATGTTTTTGTTGACACTGTTCAAGTGAAGGAGAAACTTATCTAGATTGTCTCTGCCATGAGGCCAAACAACAAATGTGTCATCCACATACCTAAAGAAGGCACTGGGCTTCATGGGGGCACTTTCCAACGCTTTCTCCTCAAAATGTTCCATAAAGAAATCAGCTATAACAGGTGACAGGGGACTGCCCATTGCAACTCCCTCGACCTGTTCAATGGGCAGTCCCCTGTCACCTGTTATAGCTGATTTCTTTATGGAACATTTTGAGGAGAAAGCGTTGGAAAGTGCCCCCATGAAGCCCAGTGCCTTCTTTAGGTATGTGGATGACACATTTGTTGTTTGGCCTCATGGCAGAGACAATCTAGATAAGTTTCTCCTTCACTTGAACAGTGTCAACAAAAACATCCAATTCACGATGGAGGTTGAAAAGGAAGGCCGCTTGCCCCTTTTTGGACATTCTGATTATAAAGAAATCTGATGGAACTTTGGGACACACGGTGTATAGGAAGCCAACGCATACAGACCTTTACCTAAACGCGCACAGTTATCATCACCCTGCACAGCGCAATACAGTACTAACTACTCTTGTCCACAGAGCGCGGGCAATATGTGATAAAGACAACCTTCCTAGTGAGTTAAAACATCTCCGTGATACCTTCAGAAAGAATGGATACAATGAACATCAGATACAGTTGGCATTTCGGGAAATGAAACGTAGGCCTAATAAACACGATAATGGTCCACACGATAAATTAGCCTTCTTGCCGTACTCTGGCGCCACAACATCTAAGGTCGGAAGAGTCCTGGCAAGAAATGGCATTAAGAGCATTTTTCTACCACCACCAAAATTGAGAAACATTTTGCGCTCTCCAAAAGATGACCTTGCCCTGCGTACACCCGGAGTTTACTGCATCCCGTGTGAATGTGGAAAGAAATACATCGGTCAGACCATACGGTGCGTACAACAACGTTGTTTGGAACACGCCCGTCATGTTCGCCTGGGGCAAAAAGACAAATCAGCAGTGGCGGAACATAGTTTAACAGAAGGACATGGTTTTGATTTCGAAGCGACTAAGGTGTTGACACATGCGAGAGGCTTCTGGGACAGCGTCATTAAAGAAGCATTTGAAATTCGCCTCGCGTCTGATTTGGTAAACAGGGATTGTGGATTCCAGATAAGTGATGCATGGATTCCTGTAATTGAGGCTGCTCATCACCAACGCTCTGCTTTTTGTGTTCCGCGGGCGTCTAATGACATCTGAGATGCTGCTAGGCAACATAACAACATCTGTCGTTGCCATGCCAGTTTACAAACAACACGCTCAAGGTTGACTTCAAGGCAGACTTCAAGACTTGCAACTGCACCTGAAGATGGCGACGGAGATTAAAGTCGCCGAAATATTGTGCTTTAATAACAATATAACTCGGCTTGTTTCCCGAGAAACGTTTATAAATATTTAATACATCTTGCAACACATGTAAGTTGCTATTTGCCATTCAGGTCACAATCTGCTTTTTCCATTCTTTGTGTTATATATTATTTTTTGTTTATTAGATATGTCAATAAATCTGATAAATTCTATTATTTACCAGTTATCATCAAGTTTTTCTAGTTATCCTAAAAATTAAAATTCCTCATTAATGGAATTCATGGTTAGTAATGTTTCCAAATATATTTCTTATTGTGTAGGCTCCATAGTGACAAATTTGAGCCCAACACCACACGAATTTATGTGCTAGCTGCTTCAGGTATCACAGATAAAATTGTTACAGGCCTGATAAATCTTGAAACCAAGCAAATATTGTGTCACGTTTGTGGGCTGTGTGTAATATTAGCTATTATTTCAGAACTGCGGAAAACTGGTGTGTCACGTCCTGTATATGAACAAATGTTTCTTACTAACAATCGTAAGGGAAATGCACCTTTAGTCTGTTCTCTTTAGTACCGCGTTAAGGAAAAGCCATTTGGGAGTATTGAATATGCTACTTCTTCCAGTTTTGATTCAGGGATTCCTGTAAATCAGCGGTCGGCAACCCGCGGCCCGCGGGCCGCATGCGGCCCGTGACCTATCTATTTGCGGCCCGTGTCCGTCTTATAAAAAATAATCATATCGAAAGCCCATATTAGAAAATAATAAAATATAAATGCATAAAAGAGTGAACGCGATCTAACCCAGCGCAGCGAATGAACTACGCGAACAGAGCAGGACAAGTGCGAGCGGGAACGATTCCTCCAGTCTCTCCTATGATTGAAACAATAGGTCAGCGTTGACAATAATCTTCTCTCGCTCGCCGCCGTCCATCCGCGCTGGCTGTGTCATTGAGTGAAAGAAGTTATTTCATGTGTGCACGTTGCCGCCGCGGCCCTGTACCTACGATTTAGTGATTGTTCTGTGACCTACGAGTAAAGTACCTACTATTTTGTTTACAGTTAGGTAAGTGTGAGATATTGATAGTACATACAATTACATAGCGAAATTAAGTGACATGTTTTCAACACGGCTTTTATTCTTACAGCGTGTATTTGGCATTGATGGTTATACGTTTGATGGCTACAAAAAAGAGGAAGTTAATTGAAGAAAATAGTGTTTAACGATGCATGGACAGATTTAATGGAAAGCCGCTATGCTTAATATGCCAAAAAACCCTTGCTATACAATAAGAATATAACGTCAAACGACACTATGATACCGAGCATAAAACAAAATTTGCGTGCCTAGTTGGTGATTCCAGGAAAAACAAAATAAACTCAAATCTTCATTTAAGAACCAAAAAAGTGTTTTTAAGGTGAAAATTCAAAGTAACGAGACAAATATACGTGCGAGTTTAAGGGTGGCAGAAATACTTGCCATGTATGGGTGACCGTTTTACCGACAGCGAATTAATAAAACAATGTGCCTTAGCTTTGGCTGAAGAGGTATGCCCAGATCAAAAATAAAAAGAAATTTGAAAATATAAGCTTATCTACCAGAATTTGTACCCTGCGCACTTGCTAATTTATGCGAAAAACTTCGGGAAAAAGCATAACAATTTGAATGGTTCTCCTTAGCTACCGATGAAAGTAATGATGTGTCAGATACTGCCCAGCTTCTAATATTTGCTGGTGGAATTGATAAGTACTTCAACGTGTGTGAGGAACTTTACAATGATGTAGTTTGAAGGGAACGACTATGGGGGAAGATTTATTTTGTCACCTAGAAAAGGCATTGACATCAATGCAACTGGTGTGGGAAAAATTGGTAAGTCTAACAACTGACGGAGGTAGAAACATGAGTGTGCAAAACAAGGGCCTGGGGGGTAGAATTAAAACAAAATTGGCAGAGATAGGATGTGAAATCCCGTTATTTTTCATTGCATCATCCACCAAGAAACGTTATGTTCCAAAGTCGTTTCATGGAGAAAAGTAATGACATCGTGATATCCACTGTAAACTATATCGGAAATAATGGGTTGACACATCGTCAATTCCGAGAGTTTCTATCCGAAATAAAAGCAGATCATCAAGATGTCCTTATTATTCAGATGTAAGATGGTTAAGTAGAGGTGCAGTACTGAAAAGATTTTTCGATCTCAGAAAATAAATCAACACTTTTATGAATGAGAAAGGTAAATCTGTTCCAGAGTTAACAGTCCCTCAATGTTTAATAGATCTTGGATTTTTGACAGATTTAACTCATGAATTAAATACGCGTAATGTCAAGCTTCGAGGGAAAAACAAACTAATATCTGTAAAGGCGTTCCAAACTAAAAACCGGCTCTTCATAAAACATATTGATGAAAGGAAATTAGATTACTTCCCGAATTGTCTAAAGGCTGTAGAGGAAGCTGGCATTGATTTTGTTTGGGATAGTGAAAAAAATGAAAGATATTTTAATGGAGTTACAAGGTCAATTCAGTGACAGATTTGGTAATTTCGAGAACGTTTGGAACAAACTGAAGATTTTTGCTAACCTTTTTCATGCGATGTTGAGGATGTACCCAGTAATTTACTAATGAATGTGACTGAACTTCAATCCAATGAGCGTCTAAAAAACGCCTTTTAGGAGATGAATGATTTGGTCAATTTTTATGGTAGCTTGCCGTCTGATTTTGTCGAATTGAAAAAGTTTACTCCGCAGTTTATTTCAATTTTTGGAAGCACTTTTTCAATTGTCAATTATCAAAAAAATAAATACGCTTCTCGTCTCACAGATGAGCATTTGAGAGATATAGCTATTACGTATTTGAACTTCTAACATGAAAACTGACATTCAAAAAATACCCAGTCAACTGCAACATCAAATGTCACACTAAATTTAGTATTTAAGATCAATTTTGTAAGTTGTCTTTATTTGTATCCTCATTTGTATTAATAAAATTTGAAAACTAAGTTTTCGCATTTTTACTGTGTATGTGCGGCCCCGCCTTTACTTTGTTTTGCCACCTTGTGGCCCTTGCCCGCTAAAAGGTTGCCGACCGCTGCTGTAAATGAATAAACGTTTCTTACTAACAATCGTTGGAAAATGTAACTTTAGTCTGTTCTCTTTAGTACCGCGTTAAGGAAAATCAATTTGGGAGTATTTTATATGTTATTTCTTCCAGTTTTGATTAAGGGAGCACATTTTACACAAAGAAAATCCTATCGTTTTCTTTGTAAAATATAATATTGGCTGTTATAGGCTGTGTTTTGAAGTACTGTAAACAAAAAAAAACAAAAAAAAAATGTTAACTTACAATTGCTTCACGCATTAACTTCTACAATATTGTAAAGGAATATGTGTCCCGAGATAAAATTTACGTCTGGCGATGAGTGAATGAGAGTGTGGAATTAATGGCAGTAGATGTCTATGCGTACTTCATTGGCTTAACCTACAATTCTAATAGTCACGCTATCACCATCTCTCGGCACGATCGTAAGTAAATCTGTTTTGCTATCAATTAAGGATGAGGTTTGTTTATGATACGTATTATGAAATCATCAAAGCGTACTCATACACAAAGCACAGGTGAAGGACGGGTATAAATACTCCGAAAGTATCACTCAAAACCTTGTTTGGAACCGGAACATTTGTGGGCTCAGGCATGTTTTTTTTATGCATGGAGAGTTAAAGCCATACTTCTCCAGACACTGTAATGGTCGGTTTGATTGAAGGGGGGCGGGGGGGATACCATTACGTTTAATTTTTATCAGGAATATTATTATAAATTTGCTAATTTGGTTAATTTGGTGAACCAGAATCTTGAAGGCTGCAAGAATTACAGGTAAACAAAAGTGTTGAATTTATTTTATCTTATGGTTTATACATTGTCGGATATATTTAATATTACGTTAAGCATAAGATATTCAAAACAAGCAAGCAATACCTGGCGCTTACATGCCGGATAAATGCAAACATTAATAGATTTTAAATATTTCAGAGATTTGCAAAGTGAATATGTGGCGTCGCAGGCCATAATGCCCTGGTTTGTAAATATGAAAGAAGATCTTCATTTGTTGAGATTAAAACTGAAGAATCTTTTAAAGATATCTCTTCGGAATGAGTTAGTGACTCAAGGGATAAACCAAGACGAACAATCCAACAGAAGACTTCGTACCGTTTGGACCAAAGAGCGCAAACAGGACCATTCTTAATGCCATATGCAAGAAGGCTTAGCGTGGTCCTAGTTTGCCTCAACCAACATACCAAGAAAATAATACAATTTTGCAACTCACGGATCTTTAATCTTAGATCTATAAACAAGCAATATATATATATATATATATATATATATATATATATATATATATATATATATCTTTATATATATAAAAATCTCGTGTCACGATGTTCGTCCGGGATGAACTCCGAAACTACATAATCTATTTTGATGAAATTTGGCTTACTGTGTGTAATTTAGTCCAACTTAAAAGATAGGATAGTTTTTATCTGGATTATAGACCTCAATATTTATTATTTGTGAAATAAATGTTCATTAAATGTTTGTCATAGGACAATGGTTTGTAATTATTTGTAAACCGCCAAGGGTAAGCGGTCTGCTGGCTCAGTGGTTAGGGCGTCTGACTGGAGCTGGAAAGGTCCTCGGTTCGAGTCCCTGTCTCGGCGGGGTTTTTTATAGACACTTAATCCAGTATTAACCTCCGGCGCAGCATGCTGTGTAAGGTGAAATAAGCCAGGACGGTACTGTGGTTCGGATTCGACGTTAAAAAGTAGGTCCCCTGTACCAGGCAGGATGGGCGGGCTAGGTAAAGGCCGCTATGACAGGGGCAGAATGCCCAGCCAGTAGAAACCATGTCCCCAGGTCATTACGACCACACGAAATTATTATTATAGTTCCATAAGTTTCTAACAGATGGCGATGTGTTAACTTATCGATACAACACTTTGTTAGCTAGGTTGGGTAATCATCCAGTAGATTACGTTCTGTTTCAATTTATTTATGCTACAGTTTATTCCTAACAGATGGCGGTATGTTAATTTATCGAACCATCCAGAAGATGGCGTTGTATTTCGATATATTTATGCTACAATCTATTCCACGCCATATGTGTGAGTTTCTTCAATTTTAATTGTGCTGGTTATTGTGTTATAATTATACTGTATTGTTGTTCATCGTTTGTGTGTCATTATACCTGACGACAAAGTAATTACACACATGAATATAACATTGAAGAAAACTTTACGATAAATTCGAATCGTGTCAGTATTTTTCGCTAGCTTATCATTTTTCTTCTTCTTTTTGTTATGGTCAGCTAGAGGCCACGTGTCAATTTAAATTCCTCTCCTGTTGTTTTTTTTTTTCTTTCTTCCTCCCCAGTACTCCTTCATTATTGTACTCCTCTCTACCTTTGAATCCTGCCATATTCAAAGCCTGCTATCGAAAAATTTTCTTTCCATACAGTTCACTGACATTATTTCGTTTCAAATTTTTCTAAACCTCTTGAAAGCCTGGTGTCATCCACGCTATAAATGTATCCAAAAAAAATATCATTCTTGTTTTTCTGTTATTTTTTCAATGTTATTATATATTTCCTCATTAGTTCTTATCTTCCATTTTACTGTATTTTCCAATGGACCAAAAAATTCCGGTTTCACCACTGTATTATAGTGTCTTATTTTAAGACTTTCAAAAGTGCAATTTTTGTTGTAATTCAAATATTTTTCAGTGAAATGTCGCCAAAGAATCTATCCTCGACAATGCATGTAGCAGAGAGGCACGACGCACGACGAGAGCGCTCATCAATCAGCAACACAAATCGCGGCAAGTAAGGAAGTTCAAAGAATCGGGACAGCTGAGCATCGTATGCAAGAATCTCAAGAACAGCGTAATGAACGTCTGTGACAGAATATATTGA
Organism: Vandiemenella viatica; assembly: GCA_031002005.1. NCBI lineage: Eukaryota > Metazoa > Arthropoda > Insecta > Orthoptera > Morabidae > Vandiemenella > Vandiemenella viatica. The sequence goes on from JARYHS010011408.1 coordinate 149,123,135, forward strand.
GAACAAGAGCGGCACGAGAACAGCACATAGCTACATTTAGAGAGAGAGAGAACGAGAGAGACAGCAAATCAGCCGTGCTTTAACACGTGTATCATTTGTTCGTCTTGCGTTCCAATATGCACCAGCCATTGATTACTCTGCACATTCTAAAATTGCAATCGATGCAATGAACAAAATATGCCAGTATTATCAGGCGTTGAAATTCCGCAATGAAGCAGCCGGCATGTGTTGTGCATCGGGAAAAGATGTATTATTACCACTACCCAATCCGCCAGAACATTTACAATCCTTCTTGCTGGCGAATCAAACGATTCGAAATTGTTTCGCGAAAGACACGCAAATTCAATTCTTGCTTCCAGATGACGTCTTTTGGGGCAACAAAAATTTGCGATCTCACATCTGATGGACGTCATTTTGAAACTAAATTCAAAATTCAAGGCCAGGTGTACCATAAGATTGGGTCGTTGATACCGAAGCCAAACGATGACCCGAAGTTTCTCCAAATTTATTTGAAATTGTGAGGAACGCTTGAAAACTAGGTGCCAGTATAATTTCATTGAACAAGCGGAAGAGAGAGCAATTGTGGTATTGTTGGAAAAATTTTTGGGAAATAATAATCAACTTATTCAATTGTGTCGCCACAATTAAAAAATGACAACTATCAAATTGTCATCAAAGCTGACAAATTACCATCAGGAGAACACGCTGGCAGGTTCAACGCGCCAACCGTAGATGAAGTTACAGTTTTTATGGATGGTGGCTCAGTTGATGAAAGTCACACGTCAAGATAGAACTGTTGGTATAATTTCGGATCTATACTGTTCGTATGACGCACTCCAGTATCCACTGATATTCTGGCAAGGGCAGGATGAATATCACATCAACATCAAACAGCGTGATCCAGTTGCTGGTAAATTTAATATTCAACTATTTAATTCGTTATTTTATTAGTACAGTAGACCCTCGGTATTCCGACCAGGGGCCGGATTATAGCGGGCCCACTATATTGATTTCTTATTCTTTTTTTTACTATTTAATTTATTATTTTCTCAGGTAATAAACCAAATAAAAAAGTTACTTCAATGAAGTATTACCCCCCCTCCCGATTGATGGTTAGACGTAATTAGGATAACTATATCCTTCGATATCGACAACTGTGCCATCAATACGTCGTGGATATGTACGCCAAGGTTGAAAACAAGCATTTGCGATTTATTCGATACAACCAGGCTAAATTACGATCGGAGGAATACATCCTCTTACGAAATACTGTTATCGGCAATATTTATTAAAATTTAAACGCCAATGATATCGGTAATGCATTTATTTTACCTTCAAGCTACATCGGCAGTCCACGGAACATGCAGGAATATATACAAGATGCGATAACTTACATATGTCATTATGGTCGTCCAGATTTGTTTATTACATTTACATATAATCCGAATTGGGAGGATATACAAACTTTGCTATTACCAGGCCATCAATTAATGCATCGTCATGATGTCAGGCACGTGTGTTCAAACAAAAATTAAAATCATTGATTGATTCAATCGTAAAACATTCGGTTTTCGGTAACACACGTTGCTATCTGTATTTGATTGAGTGGCAAAAGCGAGGTTTGCCTTATTCTCACATTTTGATTTGGCTTGAAGTTAAAATCCGTACTTGAGCCACCAAAAACGACAAACCACAAACTGAATTTTTCAAATTGTGTCAAAAATCTGATGTGTTCCGCCAATTCGCAAAAAACATTATTATATACCGATGTTATAAAACTGAAATTTCAGTTTATATAAATAAATAAAAAATAATTTATTTATTTATTTTATAAATATCAATTTTTATATAATTTCAATTAAGTAATTTGTAATAAAATGTAAATTAATTTTTTTATGATCGTTTGTCCTTAATTTCAACTCTCCGTAACTCTTTACCAATTACATTTGAATTTCCAAATCGACTACAATGTTTTTGTCTTTATTAGTGAATATTAATTTGACTACTTTAGTAAGTATAGAATAACATTAATCCAACTTACTATAAATACTAAGTCACAGCAACGCGTGACCGGGTCAGCTAGTATATATATATATATATATATTCGGTATCTCGGAAACTGCTCTAATGATTTGGATGAAATTTCATATTTAGATAAAATTTTGCTTTTTAAGTATTTCTAAATAGGTTTCATCCCTGCAAAAACGCGATTTTACAAAATACTAACAATTTTTGTATTTTGTATCTCGAAAACGGCTCCAACGCCATCTCGTAGACGATTCAACTGCCAGAAAGCCCACGGATAGTTAGTTTCTCTTTGGTTACAACAAGGGACCCTTATCTCTTTAAACGAACAGTTCTTGTATATTAGCTGACTCATATGAATTTTTCTCACAGTATCGCGGTCAGTCACCGAATGATAATATAATAATGTGGCAATAAATAAATGCGAGTATTTTTAATTATGAAAGATACTTTATATTGAAGAGTAGTAATAAATATTAGTCTTGTTTTAAAACATCGTTATCATTAAATGCGACATGTCCAACAGTAAAACATTTAAAAAATAGTTATTTAAAAAATAGATATTGGCTTATCAGATGTGATTTTTTTCAGACTTATTTACTTTACACAACTTCATTGAAAACAATATTACCAGTTATAATGTTGTCATTTACTTTTTAACCGTATCTGTCTTTAACACAAACATAAATACTAATTGAATCTACGAACGCGTAACAAAGCAGGTGTTCATACAAAAACAGCTTCTTGGGAATTGTTTTCTTATTATTTGTAAATGCATGGCTGGATCAGAAGGTGTGAAATTAATGCGAGGTATGAGTATAGTTTTATCGGAATGAATGAATTTAGCACTGATGACATAGTCATCTAAATGAATTACCACTAATCGTGCAACATCCCTGATTAGTATTAATTTTTTTATTTAAGATAATAATAGGATTTTTAAAATCAATTTATGAGATAGTAAACAGGACGATTTCAGAAATGGCTCTAGCGATTTGGATGAAATTTCATATGTAGGTAACGTTTTGATTATCAACACGATTTTGTAAAACGATTTTACTAAAAGAAGAGAGCAATTCTTGTATTTCGTGTCTCGAAAACGGTTCTTAACTCATATCAAAAAAAGTTTCAGGTACAAGTAAGCGTACCGATGTTTGTTAAACTTCTCTTTGGTCAGAGCAAGGAACCGTACTCTTAAAATGCCTAGGAAGCCTTCAAGAAACGCGTTTAGCTTTAATTAAACTTCACACAAAATCTTACATGTTAAACAGATATCGAAAAATTCCGAGCAGTGGGTCACCCAGGTACTATTCAGTAATTTGAATAACTATAAGTCTGTATTCGGAGTGAAGCTTGTGATTCACCGTAGCGTTGTTCATCCCGCTCTCAGTAGCAGCCACACCTATTCTGGGCGGGTGGGTTCTCCTTAATTGGTGAAATACGGCGGCCCTGCGCTTGTTCCTTGGTGCTATTTACCGCCTGGGTGTTTTCTCTTACAGGGCAAGTGGGTCGTCTTAAATCGTCGGCAGAGAGCGCCTCTCGAGTCAACAGAGCAGCTCCACTGTATCCGTACAACCGGTGAACCTCTTCAAAATAGCTTCACAGTACTTTAACGCCGCGTAACTTAGAATGGTTTGGTTTTTCTGGCAGTTCGGACTGCAGCTAAATTTACCTAATCACTGAAGTATTGGTAATTGGATTATTAATGAACAGTAAACTAATATTTGTGAAAACAGGGGTTCTCAGTTTAGGGAAAGAAAATGAAAGCATCATTAAAATGACGAAATTCTTTGCCGTTTTTCCAGCTTGCTTTAACATCATAGAATGAAATTATACGAGGTAGCGATGCAAGGTTGTTGTTCAAACTTTCAAAACTACCGTTGTCATGTATAATTAAATTGCAGATGGATGGTTATAGCTTCTTCCGGCATTCACTAGATGTGTTCTTCTTTTTATCCCATCTCCTTATCCTGAGTTCCTTCTTACATTATTCAGTCTAGGCGTTCCTTCTTGAAATAAACTTTTTGTTGTTGTAAAATTGATACTTGTTAATCAGGCCATTGAATCTGCATTTATCCTGTATGATATCATCAGTGATTACGATTTCCTGGAGGTACTTTTCGATTTCAAGTAGCTGATTGTTCTTCTTTTTCGTTGAAATGGCCATCTCGAACATTCTCTTGGTCGGCCTGTTGTTATTCATTCTGAAAACATTGCCGTAGAATTTATTTCGTTTTTCCCTGACTGTCTGAATTTTTTTTTCAGATTGTTGTTATGGTTCAAGCAATTTCCTTTTCATCAAAATTCCTTCTGTGCAAAGTGGGACAAAACTTTTTCTTAAAATGTTTCCTTTCTTACTTTTTAGTACCTATAATCACTGATCTAATCCTAATAATCCATGTTTCCGATGCGTGTAATGCCAATGGTTCGATAATACTGCTATAGTGCCTTAACTTTGTATTTCGGGAAACTGACATTTTGTTTATCTCTTCAGGTGATCCTATAAGCTTTTTGTAATGTTCTTTCATTGTTTGCTTCACGATTCAGTACTGCAGGATGAATAAATTTACCTACATATTTGTTTTTAATTACTTGAGAGTTATTGCAAAATCACTAAATTTAATTATTATTATTTAGACAAGTAGTTCTTAAAAAAATTAAAAAATATATGTTTGTACCTGCAATGAAGTCTTCACGTTTGTACGGAATTCTCCATTCTTACATTTCTGTGCCTGTTGTGTTTTACTCACAACTGCGGGAGCAAAATTAGAATCTTAGCAAAGAATCAGAAAAAAGGCATAAAAATGGAGCCTTGTTACTGCTGAAATTTAACTTACATGCAGGAGGAGGAATTACTCAAGTGAAGGATAAATAAGTTATTACTTTTCTGTGATTAAATGATCTTTTCTGCTAATAATGGCTAAGCTAGATAGAAATTACAAAACTGTAAAAAAAATATGTTATTGGAAGGTATATGTGGATATAAACAAAAGTACTTTTTTAAATTGTTGTAGAAATCACAATAACGAACTGCATGTCTAAACTGGAAAGGATATGGATTTCTGTTATTACTGTTGATTCGTAAATTTGGACGACGTGAGAAAGTTTGCATCAACGGAGTCATGATTTCACTAGCAATCATTAGATAATGTACGATGTAAATCGTAGTAAGGCTGTTTGAATTGATACAAGTTAGAAACAAGTGAATGATTATATGAAAGTAGTAGGGTCCATAAATACTTGATAAAATATCGTTTAGATATGTTATAAAACATTTCTATTATTGATTAGACAGAAACCACTTGGTCCTTGTAACTGTGTCGATTTATCTTGAGTATGAGTTTTCTAGCGGTATGTTTGGTGGTATTTCTGCGCAACAAACACAAGATCTGTACGAAATATTTGTAAAGTTAGGAATCTGAACATAGTTTTTACTACACCTCCTGCAAGCAATTGTGATCTATCTGCTTTTGTCCTAATATGTCAGTTGTTTGAAAAAAAAACGATTTATGCCAGTCTATCATTGTGATAGTACGCGCCAAAAAATAGTTTTCGACCTGTGATGAGATTCAGCTTGTTCAACATAATTTGCATTAATACCACGTGTCTCCAGAAAACTTCTTTTTATTCTTAAAACTAAAATAGGCTCTGTAGGACTGTGGTTTTCAATCCATAAAGACTGCTGAGGGACTGTGCAGCTTCCTGCACAAAGTGCTCCGGGTACGTTTAATTTCGTAACAGCAACGCGAGTACTATCCTGGACTCGGGTAGTTCGACGGTAACATAACTGCGTGGTATGCCGGCTTCACTAGCGTAGGGGCTAGTGTGTTAGCTCCACGTGCCGAAGACCGCCGGTTCGTATCCGGCCGAGGGCATGGGTGTTTAAGTAATGTATGTGAGTGTGCTTGACTCATCTGCCCTGTGGTGTGTCTGGAATTATACTTGAAAGATAATATTTACAGTGGAGAAACTGAAAGCATTGGATGAACTGAGCTGGCTGTATGGCCTGAAAAAATTGCCAAATGTGTATATATATATATATATATATAAAAAAAACTGCGTAGGTTCAAACTGATGGGAGAAATTTCTAGTTAAAAACTTTCCAATCTTCTCCAGACTGATCTACAATATTCAACGTCATTGCTGATGTTGACTTTTTTTAAAGAATTTAAATATTCATTAATAGTATTCTTCCCGTATATCAACCCGATTAAAACTTACAGTTTTTTTTTTTTTTTTTTTTTTTTTTTTTTTTTTTTTTTTTTTTTTTTTTTTTTGTAGCATATACGTCCCTATACCGCACGACAAACACTGTAGGAATGTGTTCTTACAATGTTGGAAGTGCTGACCCACGAACTAACTTTGATATTGCCAACCGTTTCGTAAAGATTAATTCCGAGCCTCCACTGGCTATTGAGAGCGACCGTGTTTGAATAGCGGAAGCACTAAAACCGCTGTACAACATTTACTGTCGTAACGCAGCTACGTTTCATTAACTTCCTGTCACCAATCGGGTGCTCAGGTCAGTCATTTTAATACACGAAATCTTTCCATCGATATTTCTTTTCTTATTTTGCATGGCTTTTATTGAAAGTATGCAGGTAGACTGTAAGGGAGTGGCGCTATAGCAGGGTGCTACGAGAAGCCTGTGCGTAGCTGTACCCGTGCACTGGACGTGTTGACTTATTTGCAATAAAACAGTTTAAAGGCATACGCCAGTATGGCTCAGTGCTCTAAAGCCTCGTTCCCACAGCGCGTCCCTCGGCGCGTGCTAGGGAACGCCTGTCATCTTTGCCGCATATGTTAGCAGGGACGCCGCCCCACGACCCACTGCCAGGCGGTAGAAGATGAAAGGCCGTCCTGCCTGACACACGCCGCGGGAACGAACCTTAAGGCGGATCGAGCATGTGTAATAGACAGGTCACGAGTCCAGGTCCCCGCGTACAGGTCGTCTAGACTGTAGTTTTTAGGTGGTTTCTTGCAGCCATCAAGGAGAATGCCGGGACAGTCCCCAATCTCCGCTCATAAACTACACTTTACATAAACAAAAAATACACTTAAAACACGCAGAATATACACTCCTGGAAATTGAAATAAGAACACCGTGAATTCATTGTCCCAGGAATGGGAAACTTTATATACACATTCCTGAGGTCAGATACAACACATGATCACACAGACAGAACCATAAGACACAGGCAACAGAGCATGCACAATGTCGGCACTAGTACCGTGTATATCCTCCTTTCGCAGCAATGCAGGCTGCAATTCTCCCATGGAGACGATCGTAGAGATGCTGGATGTAGTCCTGTGGAACGGCATGCCAAGCCATTTCCACCTGGCGCCTTAGCTGGACCAGCGTTCGTGCTGGACGTGCAGACCGCGTGAGACGACGTTTCATCCAGTCCCAAGCATGCTCAATGGGGGACAGATCCGGAGATCTCGCTGGCCAGGGTAGTTGACTTACACCTTCTAGAGCACGTTGGGTGGCACGGGATACATGTGGACGTGCATTGTCCTGTTGGAACAGCATGTTCCCTTGCCGGTCTAGGAATGGTAGAACGATGTGTTCGATGACGGTTTGAATGTACCGTGCACTGTTCAGTGTCCCCTCGACGATCACCAGAGGTGTACGGCCAGTGTAGGAGATCGCTCCTCACACCATGATGCCGGGTGTTGGCCCTGTGTGCCTCGGTCGTATGCAGTCCTGATTGTGGCGCTCACCTGCACGGCGCCAAACACGCATATGACCATCATTGGCACCAATGCAGAAGCGACTCTCATCACTGAAGACGACACGTCTCCATTCGTCCCTCCATACACACCTGTCGCGACACCAGTGGAGGCGGGCTGCACGATGTTGGGGCGTGATCGGAAGACGACCTAACGGTGCGCGGGACCGTAGCCCAGCTGCATGGAGACGGTTGCGAATGGTCCTCTCTGATACCCCAGGAGCAACAGTGTCCCTAATTTGCCGGGAAGTGGCGGTGCGGTCCCCTACGGCACTGCGTAGGATGCGACGGTCTTGGCGTGCGTCCGTGCGTCGCTGCTGTCCGGACCCAGGTCGACGGGCACGTGCACCTTCCGCCGACCACTGGCGACAACATCGATGTACTGTGGAGACCTCGCGCCCCACATGTTGAGCAATTCGGCGGTACGTCCACCCGGCCTCCCGCATTCCCACTATACGCCCTCGCTCAAAGTCCGTCAACTGCACATACGGTTCACGTACACGCTGTCGCGGCATGCTACCAGTGTTAAAGACTGAGATGGAGCTCCGTATGCCACGGAAAACTGGCTGACACTGACTGCGGCGGTGCCCAACCGCTGCGCAGCTAGCGCCTTTCGACGGCCAACACTGCTGTTCCTGGTGTGTCCGCTGTGCCGTGTGTTTGATCATTGCTTGTACAGCCCTCTCGTAGTGTCCGGAGGAAGTATGGTGGGTCTTACACACCGGCGTCAATGTGTTCTTATTTCAATTTCCAGGAGTGTAGTTATACGTTTCACAGACAGATGGCAACACTTCACTTCCACCATTAGTACTTAGTACAACCTGGCAGTAGGCGTAAAGTACTTGGCGTCAGCAACACCATGCGGTCGTAAAACCATAGCTCCAAGTATGACCATGTCAACAATGAGTGAGGCTCATTGAAGGCAGACGACTCCAAAATGTTGGGAAAATATTGTGAAGAAGAAGAAGACAGAGGGAGAAATGAATTCTTCACAGGAGATCAGCCGGATAGCGTCGGCTTCTTGGACAGTTTCTCAAACTGCCTAGCATCTTAAAACATATCCTCCCCGTAAAAGTATCTAATATTTGAATGGGTTGCACTACCTTAGCAGCTTTAAACCTCATTATTAGTCTAGAGAACATTTCTAAGTTGTCTCGGCTTCATATCGCTCAACCTACGCAACACTTTGCATTCTGTTATCTTACTACATGGTTAAGTAACAATTCGTTCATGGGAACTTAGGAATTCTGTCAGAGTCACTACCGTTCAAAATTGTCTAATCAGCTTCGACATTTCTCTTGTCTGAATGTTTGTATGCACAGCAATCTTTTCAAACGCAACAAATAAGATAAAACCAGAACAAGCGCTTATATTTCAAGCAATTAAGGACGTGTCACTGCTAACTTAGCATGCATCCTATCGGCTAGCCTACATTTAATAATCTATTAGAAGTCAGACAAGAAGAATTAATCAACCTGAAGAAATAATAAAAGGAAAAACGAAATAGAGGTTAATATTCTGGCTGGTTAGTCAGGTTTGATCCCAGACTACAGTTCATTTCCGTCCTGATAATAGTAGAATTTCCAGTTCAGTTATTACGCTGCTACGTCTAAAGGGATTCAAACCACCGAGCGTAGAGGGTGAACGGTTAACGTTCTGGCCTCACATTCGGGAGGACGCGGGTTCGAATCCCCGTCCGGGCATCCAGATTTTGGTTTTCCACGGTTTCCCCAAATCACTCCAGGCGAATGCCGGGATGCTTCCTTCAAAAGGCCATGGCCGAATTCCTTCCCATCCCTTGTCCCCAGCCCCATCCCGCCTCTAATGACCTTAGCCGTCGACGAGGCGCAAAGCTATGACAAAAAAAGAAAGGAAAAAAAAGAAAGAAAGAAGAAAAGAAAAAGGGACTGAATAATACAGCATCCAGATTATATTAGAATGGTAATTTGTAAAGTATAAACTGTGAAACAGTGTAATGCTTCTATTTATCACACTTCTAATTTCAATATTGATCTATAGTTTGGGATAAAGCCTTAAAAACATATTATATTTTCAAATTTTTAACATTATTTTCACGGCACTACTCACTCAAATTAGTGTTGTGGATACAACCGCTATTACCTCCAATCCTCGTTTCCTTCACTTCCATATGGAGCGAAATTTCTATAGCAATAGAAATATAAAGTGAATAATTTTCAATTAAAGTGAAGAATTTTCTGTTATCATAAGCGTTTTAAAATTCAAGTTACAATATCAACCCCAAACAGACGAATTATACTCAGAGCAATAACCGGTTGCTACTCCGTTTTCTTTACCAGCAACAAAAAATAAATCGATAATACACATTTGGCTGTAGAAAAACATAACATCGCTTTGCACACAGACGTTTTGGTGTTAATATATGGTGTTTGAGTCTGACATAGTGCAAAAAAAGGCAAATCACATTGTACAACGTTTTAATGAAACAACTGATTTTCGCCGACATTCAGTTTAAGGATATTTGGAACGAACGAAAATCAGGAATATGAAGCGTTGACCTAAAGTGTAACAAATATTGGCGTGAACTGAACAGTAATGGATGTTCTAATGCGTTTTTTTTTTGGTATGTCTTGTGTTGCTTTGCTTTTCAAAAGATTCTGGTTCTCATGGCCATAAAAAAAAAAAAAAAAAAAAAAACTTGCAGGTTATGGGGTTTGGGGAAATGCGTGAGCCCAGTTACGTGTATAAGTTAATGCGAATAAATAACACTCCAGTTGCTGTATTTATAAAGTGATGTTGTCTGATTTTGGACCCATAGAGAGCAGCTGAGTTATTGGTAGATCAGGCTCTCCATTCGGCAGATATTAATTCCGCTGAGCAAATAGCCAGCAGTGTAAGTGTGGGCGGACCGTATTATGTGCGGTACGTACAACACCGTTACAATCGCTAAGCAAACAAATGCGTCGGGGAAACTAATGACGTTAATGCGTCACCCACGAACAAACTACTGAACCGAAGTTCGCGAGCAGTTTGAAAAACAAGCAGACGGAGATAAGTACCAGATTGAACGAGTGAAATAACAAAAAATTATGTTCGCTTATTGAGGGAGTCCTTTAATCACGGGATCGCAAGGGATTGATTGACACGTTAGAGAAAGTACAGAGGAGAGCCACTCGATTCGTAACCGCTATTTACAGTCCTTATGTAAGTGTCACAGAGATGATACGTGGGTTAGGCTGGGATTGTTTGGCGGACAGACGCCGTCGTTTTCGTTTAAATTTGTTGGAGAATATGCGAAAATCTCTAATTTACGAGTGCAACGAAATACTTCTTCCGCCAACCTATTTAGGTCGCAATGACAGGAGGGATAAGATTCGAGAGATAAGATGCCGTACTGATACATTTATGTATTCTTTCTTTCCTCGTTCTGTTCGGGATTGGAATACTCTAAAATAGGATTGGTGCTTAGCACCCTCTGCCACCCACAGTAATTGTGAATTGCAGAGTATAGATGCAGATGTAGATGTAGATCTCAAAATAGTTAGGAGACCCCAAAGTCTCTCCAAATCTTACTAAAGGGAAGGAAAAAAAAATTTAAAAGCACTAGAGAGATCACACTGTCAACAAAGTTAAGGAAGCCAAGAGTAAAATATTGAGGAATAGTAGCAAATCATCGACATTTTAGAGGCTGAACAATAAAACGCTCGCATGCTAAACCGCAAAGTCCATGCTTCGTCTCGTTCTCCACTAGCCTGTTCTTTTTTTTTGGTGGGTGGGGGGGAGTAATCACTTAATCTGATCTTTAATTTGTGTATGTAAAGTATTATTTTTATCTCAATACATGTAATATGCACTGATTTGCAAGTAATTGCGGGTGTTATTTTAAATTTTTAACTGATCAGATAACTCATAATTTATATTAAAACAATACGTTAAGTAGAAAGGAACCAATATTTTTTTGCTTTGATTTTAATATTTTTCCCTGTGATATAATTTTTATCCCGGAATACATACAAATTTTGTCGAGTCTATGTTGTGTACGTTTGTCCGAATTCCAAAACAGACACTGTTTCCAAATAATACGCTATACAAATCACTCAGA
>JARYHS010011408.1:149135972-149170563 GCA_031002005.1 Vandiemenella viatica
TGGCCGATTATTACAGCCCGATACTAGACCGAGCGTGGTGGGTGAGCGTTTAACGCTCAGGCCTCGCATTCGAGAGGACGCCGATTCTAATCCCCATCATGGCATACAGATTTGGGTTTTTCATGTTTTCCCCAAATCACCCCAATCGAATGCCGGGATGCTTCCTTCGAAAGACCCTCCCTTTCCTAGTCGCATCCCGCCTCTAATGACTGTCATTTACATTTTGGAAGAAAATACTTAGTGAGGGAAATGATATAGGTACCTGAGACGATCAATACTGTGTAGACTAGTTTTTATAACAATTTAAAAAAAGAATTCTAAAAGAGGTAGTACTGCGGAGTAATCAAGTGTTTCGGTATTGTGTTTATTTGGATGATGTCACGCTCAATATCGAACTGTGATTTCCGAGACGAAGATTTGGCTCTGTTCGTTAATTTATGCTGATTATTTATTTAATACATCTTGCAACACATATAAGTTGCTATTTGCCATTCAGATCACAATCTACTTTTTCCATTCTATGTGTTATATATTATTTTTTGTTTATTAGATATGTCAATAAATCTAATAAATTCTATTATTTTCCAGTTATCATCAAGTTTTTCCAGTTATCCTAAAAATTAAAATTCTTCGTTAATGGAATTCATGGTTAGTAATGTTTCCAAATATATTTCTTATTGTGTAGGCTCCATAGTGACAAATTTGAGCCCAACACAACACGAATTTATGTGCTAGCTGCTTCAGGTATCACAGATAAAATTGTTACAGGCCTAATAAATCTTGAAACCAAGCAAATATTGTGTCACGTTTGTCGGCTGTGTGCAATACGTATTAGCTATTATTTCAGTACTGCGGAAAACTGGTCTGTCACGTCCTGTAAATGAACAAATGTTTCTTACTAACAATCGTGAATGAGATGAATGTTGAGAAATGCACCTTTAGTCTGTTCTCTTTAGTACCGCGTTAAGGAAAAGCCATTTGGGAGTATTGTATATGCTACTTCTTCCAGTTTTGATTCAGGGATTCCTGTAAATGAATAAATGTTTCTTACTAACAATTGTTGGAAAATGTAACTTTAGTCTGTTCTCTTTAGTACCGCGTTAAGGAAAATCAATTTGGGAGTATTTTATATGCTATTACTTCCAGTTTTGATTAAGGGAGCACATTTTACACAAAGAAAATCCTATCGTTCTCTTTATAAAATATAATATCGGCTGTATTTTGAAGCACTGTAAACAAAGAAAAAATGTTAACTTACAATTGCTTCACGCATTAACTTCTACAATATTGTAAAGGAATATGTGTCCCGAGATAAAATTTACGTCTGGCGATGAGCGAATGAGAGTGTGGAATTAATGGCAGTAGATGTCTATGCGTACTTCATTGGCTTAACCTACAATTCTAATAGTCACGCTATCACCATCTCTCGGCACGATCGTAAGTAAATCTGTTTTGCTTTCAATTAAGGATGAGTTTTGTTTGTGATACGTATTATGAAATCATCAAAGCGTACTCATACACAAAGCACAGGTGAAGGACGGGTATAAATACTCCGAAAGTATCACTCAAAACCTTGTTTGGAACCGGAACATTTGTGGGCTCCTTAGAAGCTAGGGACAAAATTACTCAGGCATGTTTTTTTTTCTTTTTTTATGTATGGAGAGTTAAAGCCATACTTCTCCAGACACTGTTATGGTCGGTTTGATTGAAGGGAGGCGAGGGGGATACCATTATGTTTAAATTTTTATCAGGAATATTATTATTAATTTGCTGATTTTGTTAATTTGGTGAACCAGAATCTTGAATGCTGCAAGAATTACAGGTAAACAAAAGTATTGAATTTATTTTATCTTCTGGCTTATAAATTGCCGGGTATATTTAATATTACGTTAAGCATAAGATATTCAAAACAAGCAAGCAATACCTGGCGCTTCCAATATGCCACATAAATGCAAAAATTAATAGATTTTAAATATTTCAGAGATTTTCAAAGTGAAGATGTGGCGTCGCAGGCCAACAGATTAAAGTTTAACATTTACAAAAATTCCCAAGAGTGCCAATTAAAGTGAAAACATCATTTGAACTACGTTATGATAAGCAAGATGCTTAAAAGTTCAAAGTTGGTGGATATGGAAAGTTAGCTAGCTCAGCAAATATTCTCATGATCAAAGCAGAGAGTCTATTCACAGGGATCGCTTACGGGTTTGTAAGCCACGTCAAAAAACCTCATGGAACCAGTGACTTTTTGCGATGGTACATTACCGTTGTTGCAACTGCTTGAAGGATTACGACACGCTGTGTCACAGTTAGATGCAAATCCACAGATAACCCATCCGCGCTAGTGCATCTGTTGATAGCCTCTACCAGATAAGACACTCTGCTTCCGGGAACATCTGCGCCAGAAAGCGTCTATCTCCAACCATGGACCAACAGCTAGTCGAGTGTGTCGGACAGCACGTCTACAATCCAGCTCGTCTGAACAACAAGTCCCTTCTAATGGCGTCCTTTTCTGATGCCACGAAGAAGTTAGCTTCCCTCTGCCAGTACATGGAAAAGAAGCCTTTCATTAACAAATGTAGACCCTGCGACTACATACGATTGGTGAAACGACGTAGTCCACAATCACGTGTGTCGTGGCGTTGCTATCATTCGCCGTTGGTTCGTTTCGCGCACATTTTCAGTGACCTTGCGCCCTCAGCGGAGAGCCGGGGTACATTGGCCTCGCCAGGTAACTGGATCTTCCCTTCCCGCCCTTCACTGGCCGTTTCAATTGTGTACTGGGGCGTCAGGCTGCCGCCGGCTTCAGCATTGTCCGTTTATGTGAATGCTCAAAACTGCCACTGAGTTCTAACATTTACACCGTTTAATCCTTCCCTAACAGCAATCTTGCAATGAATTAAATTGTATAATAATAAATTTGGCCGCACGGGCTTAATACATAATTACCTAAGCATTAATTATCCCCACAATTTATATTTTTGAATAAATACATATAATTAATCTGAATATTAATTGTCATACCACAACACGCATCACATATTTACACTTAGAGAAATACTGTGCAGATCTTTAGAATGTAGATCAATGAACAAAGAGCTATCAACAAAATATTTAGTTCAGAATACATAGTGATCCACTGGAAAAAGGTAACCAAGATATTAGTTAAAACTTTGACGGAAAATATATTTCTTCTTGATCTCACTTCGAACAACTACAGACAGCAGTGACTGTGATCTGTGGCCTTTCATTCGTAAATGTATCACATGTTCGAAAGACTTCATCTCAGTCACTTTAACAACCCGTTTATTCTGTCCAGAAATATCACCTATGGATTTCTAACAGAACAAATAAAACTAAATTTCCCGGAAGTTTGGTATTAGATCAAACAAGACCTTTCACTTGAGCTTTGCCTTCGACTGATTCGATATACATGTCAGACATTTATACATGTTTGACAAGGTTGCAATGTTTTTCTGAATAACCATTACATTTGAAATGACTGGCAGTGACAGCAGTCAGCTTGCAACAGCTACAAGATACCTGATGAAGACAGGAGAGCCAGTTGTCGAAACGTCGTGTTTACACATCATCCGGCTGGACACCCGAGAAGACTTCCTTTCATCAATACGACGTGAAAGTCTCCATTCACACAACCGTTACATTTCTTTTAGACGACAGATGAAACCATTTATTTTCACTCATTCGCTGTATAAAAGTGCCATTTTATGCATTTATTTATTTTAGACTATTTTCTATATTGAAAACTATCCGCAAAAGAAGGACAATATGTTATGGTTCCCTCAAAAAATTGGAGGGATACAGACTGACTGAAAAAAAAAAAATATATTTGACGCAAAACCTTAAACCATAATGCCCTGGTTTGTAAATATGAAAGAAGATCTTCATTTTTTGAGATTAAAACTGAAGAATCTTTTAAAGATATCTCTTCAGAATGAGTTAGTGACTCAAGGGATAAGCCGATACAAACAATCCAAAAGAAGACGCCTTACCGTTTGTACCGAAGAGCGCAAACAGGACCATTCTTAACGCCAAATGCAAGAAGGCTTAGCGTGGTCTTACTTGGCCTCAACCAACATACCTAGAAAATAATACAATTTTGCAACTCACGGATCTTTAATCTTACATCTTTAAGCGAGCAATTCTTATATATATATAGACTGAGATATATTCGGTATCTCAGAAACTGCTCTAACGATTTGGATGAAATTTCATATTTAGATAACGTTTTACTTTTAAAGTATATCCAGATAGGTTTCGTCCCTGCAAAACGCGACTTTAAAAATACTAACAATTTTTGTATTTTGTATCTCGAAAACGGCTCTAACGCCATGTCGTAGACGATTCAAGTACCAGAAAGCTCACGGATAGTTAGTTTCTCTTTGGTTACAACAAGGGACCCTTATATCTTTAAACGAACAGTTTTTGTATATTAGCTGACCCATATGAATATTTCGCACAGTATCTTAGTCAGTCACCGAATGGTAATATAATAATGTGGAAATAAGTAAATGCAAGTATATTTATTTATGAAAGATATTTTATGTTGAAGAGTAGTAATAAATATTAGTCTTGTTTTCAAAAATCGTTATTATTAAATACTACATGTTCAACTGTAAAACATTCAAAAAGTAGTTATTTAAAAAATAGATATTGACTTATCAGATGTGATTTTTTTCAAACTTCTCTACTTTACACAACTTCATTGAAAACAATATTAGCAGTTATAATGTTATCTTTTACTTTTTGACCGTATGCGTCTTTAACACAAACATATATACTAATTGAATCTACTAACGCGTAACAAATCAGGTGCCCATACAAAAAACAGATTCTTGGGAGTTGTTTTCTTAACATTTGGAAAGGTACGGCTGTATCAGAAGGTGTGAGATTAACGCGAGTTATGAGTATAATTTTATCGGAATGAATGAATTTAGCACTGATGATATAGTCGTCAAAATGAATTACCACTAATCGTGCAACATCCCTGATTAGTATTAAATTTTTTATTTAAGATAGTGTAACGATTCGCTAAGCTCCCCGTTACATATCACTTTTTATTGTATTTAAAGTAAAGGAATAGAATTTTTTCCATTTCTTGGGATGTCCACTGTATGTTCGAAAGATGCGCCTGAAAGGGTGAAAGGCAAGGATTTGACGCTTCAGTGAAGGGTAGTCTGGCTGGCGCCTTTTGGGCAGAATGTTAAGAGGATTAGGGATTTCTGTCGGGCAGGCCGTAAACAGAATTCCTTCCTCCCGAAGGAGGCATCGGCTCTCGAAGATTGCCAAAACTTAACGTGGCGAGGAGAAGCTACAGATTCACATGACGTCAGATGGTCAGCCAATCACAGGGAACATAGTACTAAGATTCGGGGAATTTTATGTTCTATGTCGTCTTCGAGCCACAAGAGGCGGAGTCAGAGTTTACTTCCGTGGCGGCAGATAAAGACGAGAGACACTTCCTTCCAGTCGGGAGGCCAGCCAGGATCATTCCATTCCGGAGCCCAGACGAGTCACTGGTGACTTGGGGTCCATGTGTGCTGGGCTGACTTGTGTCCTGGAGACCATCTGAGGTGCACTTCAAACTTGCGACTTGCCGCGTACTGCTGGCGTGGCCAGTTACGACGATCGACCAGGTGGTCATCTCCGCCCAGCGCTACCTGCCGTGGAACGGTAATATGTTTCTACGAAGCCATTCAGCCTGCAACTCCCTTTTGAAACTGTACCCTTAAGCGCATCTGAGATAAAGATCCTTGCTCTGATCTGATAAAACCACTGAGCTAGATTGTGTAACTGTCGAATGACAGGTTAATCATTCGTGGCGTCCCAACCCATTAAAATTCATTACTGTTTGCTATCATCATAACTGGTAACATACGTTGTATTAGAATAATTGTGAGATTTTTAAAGTACAACTATACTTGTTTTCTTGCATTTAAAGGGCTCATTATACGTCTGAGCGATGCTTAGAAAATTTGTACAACCTCTTGTTTATTAACGTAATAGTAAATACGCTCAGATTTGTAGATGCCATTGTAAACTTTTTATTAAAATGTCTTTTTGTGACAGTTTTCAAATCCCAAAGTCATCCACTTCTCATTTGAATAATTTACATTTAATTATAGTAGCCTGTATAGCGTAGAATATTAAGAATTAATTAATAATTCTCCCCCCCCCCCCCTGGTGATACGCAACAATAGTAATAGGTTTTTTTTTTTAAATCAATTTATGAGATAGTAAACAGGACGATTTCAGAAATGGCTCTAGCGATTTGGATGAAATTTCATATGTAGGTAACGTTTTCATTATCAACACGATTTTGTAAAACGATTTTACCAAAAGAAGAGAGCAATTCTAGTATTTCGTGTCTCGAAAACTGTTCTTAACTCATATCAAAAAAAGTTTCAGGTACCAGTAAGCCTACCGATGTTTGTTAAACTTCTCTTTGGTCAGAGCAAGGAACTGTACCCTTAAAATGCCTAGGAAGCCTTCAAGAAAAACGTTTAACTTTAATTAAACTTCACACAAAATCTTTCACGTTAAACAGATATCGAAAAATGCCGAGCAATGAGTCACCCAGGTACTATTCAGTAATTTGAATAACTATAAGTCTGTATTCGGAGTTGTTCATCCTGCTCCCAGTAGCAGCCACACCCATTCTGGGCGGGTGGGTTCTCCTTAATTGGTGAAATACGGCAGCCCTGCGCTTGTTCCTTGGTGCTATTTACCGCCTGGGTGTTTTCTCTTACAGGGCAAGTGGGTCGTCTTAAATCGTCGGCAGAGAGCGCCTCTCGAGTCAACAGAGCAGCTCCACTGTATCCGTACAACCGGTGAACCTCTTCAAAATAGCTTCACAGTACTTTAATGCCGCGTAACTTAGAATGGTTTGGTTTTTCTGGCAGTTCGGACTGCAGCTAAATTTACCTAATCGCTGAAGTGTTGGTAATTGGATTATTAATGAACAGTAAACTAATATTTGTGAAAACAGGGGTTCTCAGTTTAGGGAAAGAAAATGAAAGCATCATTAAAATGAAGAAATTCTTTGCCGTTTTTCCAGCTTGCTTTAACATCATAGAATGAAATAATACGAGGTAGCGATTCAAGGTTGTTGTTCAAACTTTCAAAACTACCGTTGCCATGTATAATTAAATTGCAGATGGATGGTTATAGCTTTTTCCAGCATTCACTAGATGTGTTCTTCTTTTTATCCCATCTCCTTATCCTGAGTTCCTTCTTACATTATTCAGTCTAGGCGTTCCTTCTTGAAATAAACTTTTTGTTGTTGTAAAATTGATACTTGTTAATCAGGCCATTGAATCTGCATTTATCCTGTATGATATCATCAGTGATTACAATTTCCTGGAGGTACTTTTCGATTTCAAGTAGCTGATTGTTCTTCTTTTTCGTTGAAATGGCCATCTCGAACATTCTCTTGGTAGGCCTGTTGTTATTCATTCTAAACATGGCCATAGAATTTAATTCGTTTTTCCCTGACTGTGTCTGAATTTTTTTTCAGATTGCTGTTATGGTTCATGCGATTTCCTTTTCATCAAAATTCCTTCGTGCAAAGTGGGACAAAACTTTTTCTTAAAATGTTTCCTTTCTTACTTTTTAGTACCTATAATCACTGATCTAATCCTAATAATCCATGTTTCCGATGCGTGTAATGCCAATGGTTTGATAATACTGCTATAGTGCCTTAACTTTGTATTTCGGGAAACTGACCTTTTGTTTATCTCTTCAGGTGATCCTATAGGCTTTTTGTAATGTTCTTTCATTGTTTGCTTCACGATTCAGTACTGCAGGATGAATAAATTTACCTACATATTTGTTTTTAATTACTTGAGAGTTATTGCCAAATCACTAAATTTAATTATTATTATTTAGACAAGTAGTTCTTAAAAAAATTAAAAAATATATGTTTGTACCTGCAATGAAGTCTTCACGTGTGTACGGAACCACGGGACAGTGTTTTTGCAACACAATCCGGCAGTACATTCGTGAAGACTTTATTGCAATTCTGCGCCAGGAAATTCTGCGTTCTTACATTTCTGTACCTGTTGTGTTTTACTCACAACAACGGGAGTAAAATTAGAATCTTAGTAAAGAATCAGAAAAAAGGCATAAAAATGCAGCCTTGTTACTGCTGAAATTTAACTTACATGCAGGAGGAGGAATTACTCAAGTGAAGGATAAATAAATTATTACTTTTCTGTGATTCAATGATCTTTTCTGCTAATAATGGCTAAGCTAGATAGAAATTAACAAAACTGTAAGAAAAATATGTTATTGGAATCTATATGTGGATATAAACAAAAGTACTTTTTTAAATTGTTATACAAATCACAATGACGAACTGCATGTCTAAACTGGAAAGGATATTGATTTCTGTTATTACTGTTGATTCGTAAATTTGGACGACGTGAGAAAGTTTGCATCAACGGAGTCATGATTTCACTAGCAATCATTAGATAATGTACGCTGTAAATCGTAGTAAGGCTTTTTGAATTGATACAAGTTAGAAACAAGTGAACGATTATATAAAAGTAGTAGGGTCCATAAATACTTGATAAAATATCGTTTAGATATATTATAAAACATTTCTATTATTGATTAGACAGAAATCACTTGGTCCTTGTAACTGTGTCGATTTATCTTGAGTATGGGTTTTCTAGCGTTATGTTTGGTGGTATTACTGCGCAACAAACACAAGATCTGTACGGAATATTTGCCAAGTTACGAATCTGAACATAGTTTTTACTACACCTCCTGCAAGCAGTTGTGATCTATCTGTTTTTGTTCTAATATGTCAGTTGTTTGAAAAAAAACGATTTATGCCAGTCTATCATTGTGATAATACGCGCCAAAAAATAGTTTTATACCTGTGATGAGAGTCAGCTTGTTCAACATAATTTGCATTAATACCACGTGTCTCCAGAAAACTTCTTTTTATTCTTAAAACTAAAATAGGCTCTGTAGGACTGTGGTTTTCAATCCATAAAGACTACTGAGGGACTGTTTAGCTTCCTGCACAAAGCGCTCCGGGAACGTTTAATTTCGTAACAGCAACGCGAGTACTATCCTGGACTCGGGTAGTTCGACGGTAACTGCGTGGTATGCCGGCTCCACGTGCCGAAGGCCGCCGGTTCGTATCAGACCGAGGGCATGGGTGTTTAAGCGATGTATGTGAGTGTGCTTGACGGATCTGTCCTGTGGTGTGTCTGGAGTTATACTTGAAAGATAATATTTACAGTGGAGAAACTGAAAGCATTGGATGAACTGAGCTGGCTGTATGGCCTGAAAAAAAATTTCCAAATGTATATATATATTAGAAAGAACTGCGTAGGTTCAAACTGATAGGAGAAATTTGTACTTAAAAACTTTCCAATCTTCTCCAGACTGATCTCCAATATTCAACGTCATTGCTGATGTTGACTTTTTTTTTAAAGAATTTAAATATTCATTAATAGTGTTTTTCCCGTATATCAACCCGATTAAAACTTGCAGTTTCTTTATATTTGTAGCATATACGTCCCTATATCGCACGACCAACACTGTAGGAATGTGTTCTTACAATGTTGGAAGTGCTGACCCACGAAATAACTTTGATATTGCCAACCGTTTCGTAAAGATTAATTCCGAGCCTCCACTGGCTGTTGAGAGCGACCATGTTTGAATAGCGGAAGCACTAAAACCGCTGTACAACATTTAATGTCGTAACGCTGCTACGTTTCATTAACTTCCTGTCACCAATAGGGTGCTCAGGTCAGTCATTTTAATACACGAAATCTTTCCATCGATATTTCTTTTCTTATTTTGCATGGCTTTTATTGAAAGTATGCAGGTAGACTGTAAAGGAGTGGCGCTATAGCAGGGTGCTACGAGAAGCCTGTGCGTAGCTGTACCCGTGCACTGGACGTGTTGACTTATTTGCAATAAAACAGTTTAAAGTCATACGCCAGTATGGCTCAGTGCTCTAAAGCCTCGTTCCCACAGCGCGTCCCTCGGCGCGTGCTAGGGAACGCCTGTCATCTTTGCCGCATATGTTAGCAGGGACGCCGCCCCTCGACCCACTGCCAGGCGGTAGAAGATGAAAGGGCGTCCTGCCTGACACACGCCGCGGCAACGAACCTTAAGGCGGATCGAGCATGTGTAATAGACAGGTCACGAGTCCAGGTCCCCGCGTACAGATCGTCTAAACTGTATTTTTTAGGTGGTTTCTTGCAGCCATCAAGGAGAATGCCGGGACAGTCCCCAATCTCCGCCTCATAAACTACACTTTACATAAACAAAAAATACACTTAAAACACGCTGAATATACACTCCTGGAAATTGAAATAAGAACACCGTGAATTCATTGTCCCAGGAATGGGAAACTTTATATACACATTCCTGGGGTCAGATACAACACATGATCACACAGACACAACCATAAGACACAGGCAACAGAGCATGCACAATGTCGGCACTAGTACCGTGTATATCCTCCTTTCGCAGAAATGCAGGCTGCAATTCTCCCATGGAGACGATCGTAGAGAAGCTGGATGTAGTCCTGTGGAACGGCATGCCAAGCCATTTCCACCTGGCGCCTTAGCTGGACCAGCGTTCGTGCTGGACGTGCAGACCGCGTGAGACGACGTTTTATCCAGTCCCAAGCATGCTCAATGGGGGACAGATCCGGAGATCTCGCTGGCCAGGGTAGTTGACTTACACCTTCTAGACCACGTTGGGTGGCACGGGTTACATGTGGACGTGCATTGTCCTGTTGGAACAGCATGTTCCCTTGCCGGTCTAGGAATGGTAGAACGATGTGTTCGATGACGGTTTGAATGTACCGTGCACGGTTCAGTGTCCCCTCGACGATCACCCCTGTGTGCCTCGGTCGTATGCAGTCCTGATTGTGGCGCTCACCTGCACGGCGCCAAACACGCATATGACCATCATTGGCACCAAGGCAGAAGCGACTCTCATCACTGAAGACAAAAGGGCACCATTCGTCCCTCCATACACGCCTGTCGCGACACCACTGGAGGCGGGCTGCACGATGTTGGGGCGTGAGCGGAAGACGACCTAACGGTGCGCGGGACCGTAGCCCAGCTGCATGGAGACGGTTGCGAATGGTCCTCTCTGATACCCCAGGAGCAACAGTGTCCCTAATTTGCCGGGAAGTGGCGGTGCGGTCCCCTACGGCACTGCGTAGGATGCGACGGTCTTGGCGTGCGTCCGTGCGTCGCTGCTGTCCGGACCCAGGTCGACGGGCACGTGCACCTTCCGCCGACCACTGGCGACAACATCGATGTACTGTGGAGACCTCGCGCCCCACATGTTGAGCAATTCGGCGGTACGTCCACCTGGCCTCCCGCATGCCCACTATACGCCCTCGCTCAAAGTCCGTCAACTGCACATACGGTTCACGTACACGCTGTCGCGGCATGCTACCAGTGTTAAAGACTGAGATGGAGCTCCGTATGCCACGGCAAACTGGCTGACACTGACTGCGGTGGTGCCCAACCGCTGCGCAGCTAGCGCCCTTCGACGGCCAACACTGCTGTTCCTGGTGTGTCCGCTGTGCCGTGCGTTTGATCATTGCTTGTACAGCCCTCTCGTAGTGTCCGGAGCAAGTATGGTGGGTCTTAAACACCGGCGTCAATGTGTTCTTATTTCAATTTCCAGGAGTGTAGTTACATGTTTCACAGACAGATGGCAACACTTTACTTCCACCATTAGTACTTAGTACAACCTGGCAGTAGGCGTGAAGTACTTGGCGTCAGCAACACCATGCGGTCGTAAGACCATAGCTCCAAGTAGGACCATGTCAACAACGAGTGAGACTCATTGAAGGCAGACGACTCCAAAATGTACGGAAAAGATGATGAAGAAGAAGAGACAGAGGGAGAAATGAATTCTTCACAGGAGATCAGCCGGATAGCGTCGTCTTCTTGCGCAGTTTCTCAAACTGCCTGACATGTTAAAACATATCCTCCCCGTAAAGGTATCTAATATTTGAATGGGTTGCACTTCCTTATCCACTTTAAACCTCATTATTAGTCTAGAGAACATTTCTAAGTTGTCTCGGCTTCATATCGCTCAACCTACGCCAGACTTTGCATTCTGTTAGCTTACTAGATGGCTCAGTAACAATTCGTTCATGGGAACTTAGAAATTCTGTCAGAGTCACTACCGTTCAAAATTGTCTAATCAGCTTCGACATTTCTCTTGTCTGAATGTTTGTATGCACAGCAATCTTTTCAAACGCAACAAATAAGATAAAACCAGAACAAGCGCTTATATTTCAAGCAATTAAGGACGTGTCACTGCTAACTTAGCATGCATCCTATCGGCTAGCCTACATTTAATAATCTATTAGAAGTCAGACAAGAAGAATTAATCAACCTGAAGAAATAATAAAAGGAAAAACGAAATAGAGGTTAATATTCTGGCTGGTTAGTCAGGTTTGATTCCAGACTACAGTTCATTTCCGTCCTGATAATAGTAGAATTTCCAGTTCAGTTATTACGCTGCTACGTCTAAAGGGATTCAAACCACCGAGCGTAGTGGGTGAACGGTTAACGTTCTGGCCTCACATTCGGGAGGACGCGGGTTCGAATCCCCGTCCGGGCATCCAGATTTTGGTTTTCCACGGTTTCCCCAAATCACTCCAGGCGAATGCCGGGATGCTTCCTTCAAAAGGCCATGGCCGAATTCCTTCCCATCCCTTGTCCCCAGCCCCATCCCGCCTCTAATGACCTTAGCCATCGACGAGGCGCAAAGCTATGACAAAAAAAGAAAGGAAAAAAAAAGAAAGAAAGAAGAAAAGAAAAAGGGACTGAATAATACAGCATCCAGATTATATTAGAATGGTAATTTATAAAGTATAAACTGTGAAACAGTGTAATTCTTCTATTTATCACACTTCTAATTTCAATATTGATCTATAGTTTGGGATAAAGCCTTAAAAACATATTATATTTTCAAATTTTTAACATTATTTTCACGGCACTACTCACTCAAATTAGTGTTGTGGATACAACCGCTATTACCTCCAATCCTCGTTTCCTTCACTTCCATATGGAGCGAAATTTCTATAGCAATAGAAATATAACGTGAATAATTTTCAATTAAAGTGAAGAATTTTCTGTTATCATAAGCGTTTTAAAATTCAAGTTACAATATCAACCCCAAACAGACGAATTATACTCAGAGCAATAACCGGTTGCTACTCCGTTTTCTTTACCAGCAACAAACAATAAATCGTTAATACACATTTCGCTGTAGAAAAACATAACATCGCTTTGCACACAGACGTTTTGGTGTTAATATGTGGTGTTTGAGTCTGACATAGTGCAAAAAAAGGCAAATCACATTGTACAACGTTTTAATGAAACAACTGATTTTCGCCGACATTCAGTTTAAGGATATTTGGAACGAACGAAAATCAGGAATATGAAGCGTTGACCTAAAGTGTAACAAATATTGGCGTGAACTGAACTGTAATGGATGTTCTAATGCGTTTTGTTTTTTGTATGTCTTGTGTTGCTTTGCTTTCCAAAAGATTCTGGTTCTCATGGCCATAAAAAAAAAAAAAATACTGGCAGGTTATGGGGTTTGGGGAAATGCGTGAGCCCAGTTACGTGTATAAGTTAATGCGAATAAATAACACTCCAGTTGCTGTATTTATAAAGTGATGTTGACTGATTTTGGACCCATAGAGAGCAGCTGAGTTATTGGTAGATCTCCATTCGGCAGATATTAATTCCGCTGAGCAAATAGCGAGCAGTGTAATCGTGGGCGGACCGTATTATGTGCAGTACGTACAACACCGTTACAATCGCTAAGCAAACAAATGCGTCGGGGAAACTAATGACGTTAATGCGTCACCCACGAACAAACTACTGAACCGAAGTTCGGGAGCAGTTTGAAAAACAAGCAGACGGAGATAAGTACCAGATAGAACGAGTGAAATAACAAAAAATTATGTTCGCTTGTTGAGGGAGTCCTTTAATCACGGGATCGCAAGGGATTGATTGATTGACACGTTAGAGAAAGTACAGAGGAGAGCCACTCGATTCGTGACCGCTAGTTACAGTCCTTATGTAAGAGTCACAAAGCTGATACGTGGGTTAGGCTGGGATTGTTTGGCGGACAGACGACGTCGTTTTCGTTTAAATTTGTTGGAGAATATGCGAAAATCTCTAATTTACGAGTGAAACGAAATACTTCTTCCGCCAACCTATTTATGTCGCAATGACAGGAGGGATAAGATTCGAGAGATAAGATGCCGTACTGATACATTTATGTATTCTTTCTTTCCTCGTTCTGTTCGGGATTGGAATACTCTAAAATAGGATTGGTGCTTAGCACCCTCTGCCACCCACAGTAATTGTGAATAGCAGAGTATAGATGTAGATGTAGATGTAGATCTCAAAATAGTTAGGAGACCCCAAAGTGTCTCCAAATCTTACTAAAGGGAAGGAAAAAAAAGATTTAAAAGCAGTAGAGAGATCACACTGTCGACAAAGTTAAGGAAGCCAAGAGTAAAATGTTGAGGAAGAGTAGCAAATCATCAACATTTTAGAGGCTGAACAATAAAACGCTCGCATGCTAAACGCAAAGTCCATGCTTCGTCCCGTTCCCAACCAGCCTGTTCTTTTTTTTTTTGGGGGGAGGGGGGGATAATCACTTAATCTGATCTTTAATTTGTGTATGTAAAGTATTATTTTTATCTCAATACATGTAATATGCACTGATTTGCAAGTAATTGCGGGTGTTATTTTAAAATTTTAACTGATCAGATAACTCATAATTTATATTAAAACAATACGTTAAGTAGAAAGGAACCAATATTTTTTTGCTTTGATTTTAATATTTTTCCCTGTGAAATAATTTTTATCCCGGAATACATACAAATTTTGTCGAGTCTATGTTGTGTACGTTTGTCCGAATTCCAAAACAGACACTGTTTCCAAATAATACGCTATACAAATCACTCAGAGTAACGTCTCAGGCTTCCTTAAATGAGTTAGTAAAATATCAATCCCATCCGTCACATTATGTGCCTACAATAGATGCTTAGTTGTGGTTTGCATTGTGACTATCAACATTATACAGCAATAGGACTACTGCTTTTTCAAGAAATTAGTTTCTCCTAATGTTAGTACTTCTTTCGAATCAAACCTACAGCCCCTGTTGTAGTGGAAACTTCTTTGATAATTTACTGCTTTTTGACATAGTGGGTCGACTTTCTTCTCCATTTTTTTAACAGTGTTGGTAAGAACAGGTGTGAGAAGACAAAGTACTTAATAAACAAAAAATACTGTCAAAAGATACTAATCTAAACTACCTTATCTTGTTGCAATGCATTACATGAATGCTGCAGGAAAATTGTATATTCCTGCAGTTATAATTCTCAGCGAAGCAGAACTCAAACACAATGAATACTTTTTAATTGCAGTGGTATTCGTCGGATCCCCCGCAGTTTGTAACTGTTTAAGATCATACACCGGCCGGTCGTACGTTGTGAGATAATAAACAGGGCGAGAGTTATGGGCCCGCGGTATTCACTTAGGACGAGCTAATGTTTCCAGAGCAGGTGCCGAGTACAATACGATACGTTACCGGTGCCCCGGGCAGAGACAAGTCTAAGGAAGGATATAATTACGTTGCGATAGCGCATGGGTATAAATAGCTCGCTAGGGTTTTCCTTACAGTGCTGTGTTAATATTCAATTAGGTGTGTGCCGTATGGTAACCTCTCAATTTCACCAAGATCTGATAGAGCCGAGCAGGTGAGGGTAGGCCGGACATCGTGAGAGCTACAGCGGAAACGGTTCAAGTTTAGTTCAGGCTGGAAACACGAAGTGCTGCAGTGAACAGTTCATGACTTCCATAAATGAACGCACATTAAGTATAATTGAACAGCAATGTTCACAAATATGATTTGTAAGATTTACTTGCTTAGTTAGGAAGTACTGTGCTGTTTCTAATAAGTTTTTTAATACACATTCATACCACGACCACACAAATAAAACAAAAATGCAAGCATGCGCTCCGAAATGAAAATTTATTAACAAATAAGCGTACTCCCCACTTCATCAACATGAAATTTAAGATCTGTAATATTAATTCACTGATGAACCAACAAAAATTTGCTGGAAATGCACGTATAGTGAAAAATCAGAGGTGCACCTCTCTTTTTTTCTTTTTATTAGTTCTCTTTCTTTCCTTCTGTATTAGGTTCTACTTAAATGTTTTAACCTTTTTCTACACGTCATTTGTTTGTATCAGAACTTGAAACTGCCGCTGCTTCTGAGTATCTACATCTACATCTACATATATACTCTGCAAATCACAAAACTGTGTGTGGCAGAGGGTGCTCAGCACCAAACCTAATCTCTTTGTTGTGCATTCCAATCCCTAATGGTACGAGGAAAAAAGGAATTCATATGTTATGACTGTGGATTATCCACAAGCAATGATGGTCAATCAACAATATTTAAACTGGTATAGTCAATGCTACCGTCTGTTATGTATGGGCTTGAGACAACTGTACTCCTATGTAAATACACC
This sequence comes from Vandiemenella viatica, assembly GCA_031002005.1. Classification (NCBI taxonomy): domain Eukaryota; kingdom Metazoa; phylum Arthropoda; class Insecta; order Orthoptera; family Morabidae; genus Vandiemenella; species Vandiemenella viatica. The sequence continues at coordinate 149,152,556 of JARYHS010011408.1, forward strand.
ATGGTAAAAGCAACCATTACATATTTACTGATTGTGACACAATAAAAATATATAAATCTATTATAGTTTGTACGAACGGAAAACACTATAAGCGATTAGAAAGGGCTAATGTTGCTATTTGTTCGCTAACAAATAAATTATTTACTGATAAATGACAGAACTCTGTGAGCTTACACAGAAGTCAAAACAGCCATTACGTTTTTCATTGCTAGTATATATTATATGATTATTTGTATGACACTTAACTTATTAGAATTTTCTGAAACTACCTACCGACCGTGGTTGTGTAACGGTTAGCGTTCTCGCCTCGCATTCGGGAAAACGCCGGTTCGAATCCCCGTTCAGGCAACCAAATTTGGGCTTTCCATGGTTTCCCCAAATCACTCCAGGCAAATGCCGGGATGCTTCCTTCAAAAAGGACCATCCTTTCCTGTCTTTAAAGACCTCGCTGTTAACAGACGTTAGCAGTAAAAAAAAAAAAAAAAAAAAAAAAAAATACCTACCTGTGTGATTCATTAATACAAATGCTGTGTTTTTAGGTATATCTATTTTTCTACGTTGGCTTCTGGAGCTATAAAACTTATCAAGATAAATACCAACCTTCATGCTAACCAATTACGTTATCTTTCATTCATTGTGCGAAGGCAATAGTTATTTCAGAAGCTCTGCATATTGCTTGGCGTTTCTCTTGAGTTTTCATATGATCATCTGTGCCTGAATGGCATTGATTTTAGTGAAATAGGTATATTTTATTCACTTTAAAATAAGTCTTATTCAACATATTCAAATCAAGCAAAAAATCAAATTGTACATATTCAGGATGGTAAGTATCAGTCAAAGAAACCCATTTTAAGGAAGTATTTTATAGTAGGTTATTTTATTGAAGATACATGAATGACATATTTACTACAGTCCTAGCATTTTGCCTGGAACGCAACTATACAGCGACATAAAGTCACGACTTAATGTAACGTACTGGAGTGAAAGCGAGTATAAATAAAAAAAAGTAATTATTCTTTTTTTGTTCTCACGAAAATTCAATCTGTATTTTTTTATATTAGTGCTTTTATAATATTTTAATTTTCCGCTTTTTCCGATGGTGTGATACCGTAATACAATCTACCTCTGATTTTAAATAAGTCGCTAACCTTTCAAGACGCGTGAATCATGTCAGAATAACTTCATCAGTTTTAGTGTGATGTCTAAACAAACATACAAACTGATACACAGAAAATAATGTAAACTATATTTAATGTATTTTTGTTTTGTTTTGTTTTGTTTCAGGGTTTCAAATTAACGATTCCATTTTTTTTTCAGAAAAATAGTTTTCAGGTACAGCTCCGTTAAAATTTATTAATTATATTTACAGTGCAACAAGAGAATACTTTCAAAATACGGAGCATCTCCAAGATTTTTCATGTGTATAGCATCCCAGTCCGTGTTTTGCTTGTAGCTAGTCGTGCACCCCGCTAGTACGACCATTCGTAAAAGGTCACACTGCGGCCCCAGGGAAATCAGGATCCAGTCCCTGATCTAATCTCGCTAAACGATCTGTTCTCTAACACCAAACAGAGTCAGTCGAAAGACGTATCACTGCATGCAACAACGTTTTGGAGACGGTCGCATCACACAGGTGGCCATGGGTTTGGAAGTGTCAGGTAGCTTTTTAGAGAATTATGACAAATTATTATGTTCCTCATAAATCTAGAAAAACAGGAACAGGAAGTACTCCAATATAGAGAATCATGATCATGTACGAAATTACCAGAACACTTCCAGTAGGTAGAAACGATTTGTATGTTGCCATAAGTTAGTGCAATGTGATGAAATATTGACCGAAAAAACTGAACCGTAAATTAAAAGCACAATTGACTTTTTTTCTTTTTTTTAATGGCATTCGGCTACTGGGCCATACAGCCAGCACAAGGTGATTTGTTGCTATCAAGTATTGACACAAGGACACTACAACACGGACAACACATTCACAGATACAACACTAAACACCCATGCCCTCGGCCGGACTCGAACCTACGCGGAGCTAGCACTCTAGCCCCTACGCTACCGAGGCCGGCAAACACAATTGACTTAATGGTCACAAGGGAACATGAAGTATTCCATGTAGATGAAGCATGCTTAAATGTAGGTCTCTGCAAAAAATCAGTCACGAGTTGCTGTGTTATTTACAGTTTTTTTTATCGGTTTTCACTTTCTTTCTTATTACTTATACTTTTAATGTCACATATATCGGTATTCTGAGGACTGTGGGTTATTGGCCTTATGTTCTTTTTTTATTTACTTAATGCTTTACGCCTCGTCGACGTCGAGGTCATTAGAGGCGGGATGGGTCAGGGGACAAGGAACGGGAAGGAATTTGGCCATGGCCTTTTTGAAGGAAGCATCCCGGCATTCGCCTGGAGTGATTTGGGGAAACCATGGAAAAACCAAATCTGGATGACCGCACGGGGAATTTGCTTATGGATGAGCGGTAACACTGAGACCTGGTGTTCGGGAGGGCGTGGGCTCGAATCCGCATTGGCCTTTCAGATTTGAGTTTTTGAAGATTAACCGAAATTACACAAGCTGAATGCAGGACGATTCATTTCAATTTCTATTTTCTAGCCACATCCCCTCCACACCTCTAAGGACCTCAATAGCAAAGCCCCGAAAAAGAAAGATAATGGTGATGGGTTTGTTGCTTTAACCTATATGACGTGTACTGAAGGTTGATTGGCAAGGACTACTAGTTAACAAAAAGTTGATGCTACACGTACGTGAGGAAGTAATAAAAGGTTGGCCCGCAGCATTCTAGGCCTACCTAAAGACTGGGGTATAATACATTGTAGTGAATAAAGTGTCCCTGTGATTTGCAAATGGTTGTAAAGGGGTAAAAGCAAAATATAATTCTGTTCGCAAAATGTACATCTCTTCACAGTCTCATGTTTGGTAACTAGCGGTCTGGTGGCTCAGTGGTTAAGGTGTCTGACTGGAGAACGAAAGATTCCCGGTTCGAATCCCTGTCTCGGCTGTGAACTTCATAGACTCTTCACCCGATCTTCACCTATGACACAGCTTACTGTAAAATGTGAAGTACGCAAGAACGCTTCCTTGATTCGGGTTTCTCATTAAACTGTGCGTCACATGTACCTGGTAACACTACCGGGTTAGGTTAAGGCAGCTAAGACAGGGGTGGAATGCGCAGCCAATACAAACCCTGTCACTAGGTCATTACTACCACACGGAATTATTATTATTATGTTTGATAAATGCTATCTGTTTCTGTCACTGCTGTTACAAAAACAAGATGGACAGAAGAGATGTAAAAGGAGTATAAGAATGTTGAAGGAACTCTTTTCGCCTTCTAATAACAATCCAAATGTTGCATCACTTTGTGTGCGATAATAACGTACTAATACTGTCTTAGTACTCTATGACAAGACAAAATGCTAGTAATAAGGACCATGCCCAATATTCTCTCCATTCCTTGAACGTGATCAACTAAAGGATCAAATCAAAAAAAATTAAAAATATTTAATATGTAGTTTCTCGAAGCTCTATATAAAATTTGCGTTAACTCTACAATTACGGGGAAGGTTACTGTTTTTGTGACTCAAAATAATTCGGTAACTTGTTACATACGTGAGAAAGCAAAAGTAAATTTTCTTCACTTCTTTTAAAACTTGATGGAATTTTTAATTACTTCATATCAGTGCCTAAACAAAGGAGCGTTGCAGAAAGAGAGGTTAAAATTCTGCTACCAATCATCCAGCACTAACAGCGTGGTCAAAATAAGGGACCATAAAAATAATTATTCACCATAAAATATTTTTGGAATGAATGAAGCTGGAATTAAAAAAAAAAAAAAAAGAATTTATGAGATTCAAATAGATCAATGGTACCTTATTACAAGGAGAACGAAATTATACCACTGTCTTACTGTGACCAGTTTTTATATAAAGAGGGAAACCATTTTTGAAGACTAGCAACACCAGTTACGTGATTAATATATTAACACTAGTTACATGATTAATAAGAGTGTTAGAGATATGTACTGTTATTCATAAAGAACTGTAGAATCTGTAAAACACTACAGATGTGTTGTGTAGATAAGACCAAACAGAAGCATAACGAGCAGGCTGACATTAAAAATGTTCAGCTTTTACACTGACATAGAATGGAACCAGTATTATCTGATACCACTGAATATCTCTGCTTATTACTTAGACCAACTACTATCAGTACAACCGAGTCCATTTTGGTTTGAAGGATGAGTGAATGCTACTTGATTATTAAATAGCATGCAAGAATTTCCAGTATGGAGAAAATACTCTTCCATAACGTATTTCCAATGAACTGTTTGCCCCATGTCATGGCACCAGTGCTGCCATTAAAAGTTGTGAATCTGAAAGGCTCTTTCGGTGCACAACCTGGGAAAACACTAGCCCTTTTTATAATGGAAATCACAAAACACTTAAAGTACGATAGGGAGCTTGGGATTATGAAATATCTGCTGTGGATTCCATTCTACAGTGGTATAAATCACAACGAACACTTGGAAAGGTTGGCTAAACAAGCTACACACGTAGGACACAAAGATGATATGAAACTTTCGGTCACACATATAATTTCCAGCATCAAAGAGAGAGCAATGGAAACGTGGCAAGAAGACAAGAACAATTTAAAAAATGCTTACAATACTGAAATGACCAACCAAAAATAACGACAAAACCATTGTTTTATAAGTGGAACGTCAGCAGACGACGTATTACCACGATTTCCAGAGCGCGATTCCATCACGGGAACTTCCCAAGGCACCTTAACCGAATAGAGATTCGAGAAACTCCAGTTTGTGATTGTCAAGACCAAGTTGTTGGAGCTATCAACCATATAGCACCAGTATAAAATGACGAGAGAACTCGCCAGAATGGGAAATCCTCTACCCACAAACGTAAATCTTTCTCCTGTCCAGCGACATCAAAGAAGTATATGGCTGTCTGGTCACATTTTCAAAAAAAAACGGGGGTGTTGAAATTTGAAGTTTTATTTGTCTCCTCAATTGTTTTGCATATTATTATTTATGATCTAAGTAGGCTGAATTAAATATATCCACAAGACAGTACTTATGGTAAACTTTATTTTATGGATTGTGTTTGCTGACGTAATCTAATACGCCTATTGTTTTTTTTTTACTTTATCCATGATATATGGACTCTTTTAAAGTCTGTAACTGTTTAATATAATAAGGTATGCAAATAATTTTCTGCGACACAGTTACTTTAATAAATTATTATTTAATTTATTTTGTTGATATGCGTGACGCGTTTCGAGAAATTATTCTCATTTTCGAATGCTATTTTATTTTATTACATTTTTGGTGTGACGAGTGCTCGTGTCATCTTCTGTTTGATGTTATCCGGTTTTACTTTGTATTTCCTGAAATTGATATTTTGGATTGTGTACTAAACAGTTTATTGCAATTAATATGGAGTGGAATAATAATTTTTTTTAAAATAAAACTTACATTTTACGAAGGTTTCTCCAAAGTATGAGTCACAGAATTTCACACGTGCACTTCGTCACTACATAATATTTACATATATATATATATATATATATACAAACAGTGCAAAGATGCTTTAGTACATCTTATTTAATAAAAACACCCAAAGATAATTCGTTAAAGATTGAATGATTAAAGATACATGTATCTTTAATCATTCAATCTTTAACGAATTATCTTTAGTTGTTTTCATTAAATAAGATGTACTAAAGCATCTCTGCACTGTTTATATATATATAAATATTATGTAGTGACGAAGTGAACGTGTGAAATTCTGTGACTCATACTTTGGAGAAACCTTCGTAAAATGTAAGTTTTATTTTTTAAAAAAAATTATTATTCCACTCCATATTAATTGCAATAAACTGTTTAGTACACAATCCAAAACATCAATTTCAGGAAATACAAAGTAAAACCGGATAACATCAAACAGAAGATGACACGAGCACTCGTCACACCAAAACTGTAATAAAATAAAATAGCATTCGAAAATGAGAATAATTTCTCGAAACACGTCACGCATATCAACAAAATAAATTAAATAATAATTTATTAAAGTAACTGTGTCGCAGAAAATTCTTTGCATACCTTGTAATACGCCTATTGTTTCACTTTCGATAAACCTTATTTTTATGAACCAAGTAAACTGTAACGACTATATGTATAAAGATTATGAAGCGATTGCACACCAGAAGATTGAGCTTAGGCCTATAAATTTTAATTTTATGAACTATGTATACTGTATACTTAGACGATGGTACTTTAGATTAATCTGATTTTAGGAACTGTGTAAGTTGTAATGAATAAATATCCAGAAGTTTGTACCTATATTACTTAAGATGGCTATAAGTTCTCTTCTGTGAAGGCAAAAAAAAAAAAAAAAAAAAAAAAAAAAAAAAAAAAAAAAAAAAAAAAAAAACCCCTTGTCACTACCTGAAATATCAATCCTAAAAACGTCACTTGAAGAAAGATTGGACACAGCTCAGCCATGTACACTCAGCACAACGGTCACCCATCAGTTACAGACACTCGGAATGGAAAAACCGATACTATATTGCCTCGGCGTTCATTACGCTGTCAAAGTACTGCTGGCTGCTTTTTCCCATACCTGGCCTCCCCCAAAGCACCCGATGGCCACCTCGCACACCCCTCAGGTTATTATTAACTGCCGGAGCTGCGTCATGCCGTCCAGCCCCCCCGAGCAGTAAATCTGTCGGTCCAACCCCCAACCGATTCATAAAGAACCATAAATATAGAGCTCACTTAATATATATTTCCGTCACTGCCTGACAACGAAGAGAAAAATAAACTGCTCCTAAATTTTCTATTGCGGTTTCATGAGTGGTTGAAAAGGCAGTAAACATTCAGGGAATATTGCAATAAATTCATTTTGTGAAAATGTTAGGACTTAACCCAAGGAAAGGCGTACAAAATGTAGCTGCTGTTTTTATCTTTAATCGAGTGCCTGTGTAAATTGGCTGACATTACAATCATATTAAAATGGTAGTGGTTCTATATTGGATTCCATTTTTTGATACATTCTCGCTTATTCTGCTTCATCTGGTTACTTTTATGACTATCGTGGGACACTCAGGTCTTCATTTCTCAAAGAAACTTATAGGTTACTAGCGTCAGTCACGTATACCAAGAACCTCTCGATCGTTTTTCTTTCGACCTGCAAATAATCATATTTAATGTACTAAAGTGAGGTAAGACATGTACTTCAGCTCAGGTGGAAGAGATACGTTAATAACCGACACGTTCCTAGAATCACTCGCTGTAAGTTCTCTTGAAAAGATGGTCGAAGAACCAACGCGGAGCGACAAAGATACCTCGTCCATTCTGGATCTTTTTCTTACAAGCAATCCGGATATTGCAGATACAATTTGTATAGAAGACGGTATAAGCGATCACAAGGCGGTTGTGGTAACTTTAAAACCTAGTCTGATGTTGAAACATGATAAAGATAAACTCGTATATTGCTACGATAAGACGGATGAGGAGGGGATGGTTGATCACATGGCGTAAAATTTTTAACATACACGCTAAATACGAATGTTAAGGAACTATGGTACAATTTAAATGAAATAATATGGACCGGTATAAATAAATTTGTTCCTAAGAAATGTATTAAGGTTAGTGTGAACTTCCCGTGGCTCAATCAAGAGGCGAATCGTTTACTCAGGAAGCAAAGGCGTTTACATACCACGGTAATGGAATCTGAGGAATCATCTCATCGTCTTACACTCGTTCAGCTGCGAGCGGAAGTGAGCAAAGGAAATTCGTGAAGCTTTTAAAGAATTCCAAGTCAAGAATTTATCTGAAGATGTAATTACTAATCAAAAACATTCTGGACCTATATCAAAGTAATAAAGGCTCTCGTTAGGTTATGCCGTCACTAATGAAGGAAAACAGGGAATTATCGGAATCCAGCATAGAGAAAGCAGAAATTTGGAATAATATCTTTAACAAAGCTTTCACAACAGAAAATGTAAAGGAGATCCCGATATTTAATAGGTGTACCGACAAATTTATGAAAGGTCTCATTCTTGACGTCGATGGATTAAGGAAACAGCTTAGGAATGTAAAAACCAATAAGGATCCCGGACCAGACGGTATTCCTACTAGATTCTCTCTAGGTACGCAAAGGAAATTGCACCTTATTTGATAAAATTAAAAACCGCTTCCTTAGTTCAAGAAAACATACCCGTTGAGTGGAAGACCGCCATCGTAAGTCCAGTATATAAAAGTGGCAATGTTAATGATCCTCAAAATTGTACACCGATCTCTATAATTTGAATATTTTGCAGGATTTTAGAACATATCTATTCAAACGACATGCGCTTTATGGATGAAGTGGCCCTTTTAAACTCAAACCAACATGGATTCACAAAAGGCCGATGCTGCGTGACAAAACTTGCGCTTTTTTTTTTTTTTTTTTTTTTTTTTTTTTTTTTTTTTTTTTTTTTTTTTTTTTTTTTTCTGGCATCAGTCTCTCGACCCTCCATCCCATCCTATCATGCGCTAACCTTTTCATCTCAACATACCTCTTACAACACACATTCTCAATTATCTGCTTCATGTATTCTAATCCCTGTCTTCCTCTGTTGTTCTTACCTTCCCACTAGCAAATTAACCAATCCAGCATGTCTCAAAATATGACCTAAGATCCTATCTCTTCTTTCTGTAAGATTCTTCCGCAAACTTCTTTCCTATCCCATCATTTCCAAAACTGGTTCATTTCGTACTTAATCCGTCCACTTAATTTTTAGCATCCTTCTATAGCACCACATTTCAAATGCTTCAATTTTACTTCTATCTGATTTTCCTAAAGCCCATGCTTCGCTGCTATAAAGTGCGGTGCTACACACATACCATTTTTAACAGTTCTTTCTGAGTCCTAGATCAATATTTTAAACTAAAAGATTTCTCTTCTTCGTGAAGGCTCTTTTCGCTACTGTTATTCTGCTTTTAACATCATTCCTGCTTCGGTCATCAGTTGTAATTTTACTTCCTAAGTAGCAAAGTTCACTAACTTCTGCTATCGCATCTGACCCTATTTTTATCTATTAGTATTTGTAGCATTTCTGCTATATTTCATCACTTTTGTCTTGATTTGGTTGTGCCGATAAGCAATCCCAGGTTGACTTAGTTCTATTAGATTTTAAGAAATTCTTCGACTCTGTGCCTCACGCAAGATTACTTACGAAACTTCGTAGTTATGGAATATTTAGACAAATATGTGACTGGGTCGCAAACGTTTTGAAGAATGGAACACAGTATGTAGTTCTCGACGGTGAGCGTTGATCACTGACCGAAGTGAGATCCGGGGTTGCCCGGGGAAGTGTGATAGAACCTTTGTTGTTTCTCGTATACATTAATGATTTGTGCGACGTAATAAGGAAGGGGAGAAAGACTGTTTGCGGATGATGCTATTATTTATCGGAAATAAAAACCCAGGATGACTTCGCTTTGTTACAAGCCGATGTTACGAAAATAATCGCTTGGTGTAAAGACTGGCAGCTGGGGTTAAGCGCTAAAAAATCCCAAGTCATGCATACAGGTAAAAAAGTGACACCATTTAGCTTTGAACATAAAATTAATGGAACTGTCTTTAGAACAGTAGATTCCGTTAAATACCTAGGTGTAACAATTCGTAAAAATTTGTTATGGAATGAACAAATTGAGAAGGTAACTGGGAAAGCAAATCGTATGCTCCGTTTTCTAGGTCGTAATTTAAAACAATATACGCTGAAAGTTATATCGATTGCATAAACAGCTGTGGTGCGTCCTCACTTAGAATTTTGTCCCTATCAGAAGTGGTTAATGGAAGAATTGGAGAAAGTCCAAAGAAGAGCCGCCCGATTCGTTGCAGGTATATATAGCTGTAGGGAAAGCGTAAGTGCGATATTAAATGAATTGGAATGGGAAGACCTGGAACACCGAAGGCGTTGCTTTCGGCAGAAGCTGATTGAAAAATTCATGACTGACATATTTCAGGATGACGGCAAACACTTATTATTACCAGCTATATTCATATCTAGGAATGGCCGTGAAAATAAGGTAAGAGAAATCAGGGCCAGAACCGATTCACTTCTATGCTCTTTTTTTCCCCATGAGCTATTAGGGAGTGGAGTAGGAATGAGTTATCGAGCGAGAGAACTTAGATTCCGATAGGATTAAGTATCTATAAACCCCTCCAGCCATCCTGATCAGGGTTTTATTATGTTTTTTCCAGATCGCTCCAGCCGAATGCCGAGATGGTTTCTCAAAACAGCCCATGGGCGCCTCCTGCCATATCCCGTATATCCCTTCCTATGCACAAATGGTTACTCATTAGGATTGGTGTAATGCACCCTCCGCCATCCACTTTTAGTGAATCGCGGAGTAATAATAATTATGCGATGAATCATCAACATAGTCGTTATTTTTCTCACGCAGTTTCCTCCTTACAGAACTAGATACTGTAAAAATTGATCTGTCTAGTCATGTTAATCCTCGTTTCCCTCGGTTTATTCTACACGTTGTGGGCCAAATATATTCAGCAATTTGCCCACGAACGATTGTAGAGCATAAATTTCAAAGTTTTCTTGTGATATTACCAGCTTGAATCTGATTTAATGATTTAAAGGATATGTTACTATTGGTAATTCTCACTGATAAATTTATAACACGCCTTTTCAACATACATAAGGCAGCAATTCACTGTAAAATATAGCGGCTCAAATATCATTCAGTATGAGACGTACTTCACAATCTGACTCAACCGTCTGCCGGTTAAATGCCTGACCGTATGCTACTGACTAGTGTCTAGTCGTGAATTACAACCACCGACCCAGCTGTACAGAATTCACCCCTACATATGATGTGACTTCCTGTTGCCTCTCCACAAATCTGAGTTACTCTAACCTAGCACTGACAATATTTATTCTTACGTCAAATAAACAAAATACTCCGCTCGAGAAACCTCGCATGTAAAATTGTATGTAGTTTTACACAGATCTTTATTATACAATTACGTCACATCTGTCATGAATCTGATCTCAACAATTCACATGTTGATAAATCTTCTCTGAAAATTGATAAATTCCTTATCGAACTAACAGTAGGTTTTGGTACACTGCGAACATCATCGAATTTAGAGGCTGATACTTATGGAGAGAACCAACGAATGGCATTCAGGAAAGTCAGCAACAAAACGTTCATACGTGCATCCTGCGCATGGACCCTCAAGAGAAATTCAAAAAATTCAATCCCGAAATATGTTGTATTGTATATTAAATGGTTGGTTCCAGGTTCGTCTAGGCCTCTTCTTCCTCAGCTATGATGACTTATCTTCAGTTGGCTCACTCGAATCGGAACAAAACAGTTATTAAACAACCAGCACTTCCCAGTTTATTCAGTGCTGCGTAACTCACAAAATTCGTTTCGAAAGCCAGAAAACCCTATTCGTCGATAATTTAATCAAGAGACCAGAGCTATTTAGCATCAATGAAAGCTGCAAATAGAAATCTTATTAACATGTTGAGAGTCAGGCCTTTTTCCTTAGCTGCTTTAATAATAAGGTTTCTGTGACTTATTCGTCTAGTGCAGCTTAATAAAAAACTTCGTTTTTTGGCAGACGCGTTTCGATTTATTCAATCATCTTCGGTGCCCTAGAACAGTTTTATTTACATTCTTTGACCTAGTTTAAAATATGTTTATAATTCTAATCTGTTAATAAGTGCAATGAATGTTACATTCTACTTACAGTTTTTGTTTCTTGTTTTTACATTGAAGTCAGGGGAAGTTCCATTTCAGTGCTTTTTCTATTGCTTTTGTGTGTTCCGCACATACACTGTGGTGTCTTTCTATTCGCACAAACTATCTTCATTTTTAAAAACGCACTATTGTTTTCGCACTTCTTGTCTGTGTAACCACTGTACGAGCATTTGTTGTTGTTTTCATTACTGCATTCAGAGATGCTTATTATTTCCGGCAAGTATATTATCGATTTGTTTGTTTGTGTTTTAAATTATATCTATGCTTTGGCGTTGTGTGTGTGTGTTTCGTATATATTATGGAATTGTTTTAAGCGTTTTGAATAAGGTCTGATTCGAGAGGTGAATGTAGTCATTGATTATATTTTGCCCTTCATATATTGCTTTCTGTATGTAGAAATTTTCTTGTACTGTTAGCATGTTTTTGTTGTGGTTATTAATTTTCAGTATTTGCATGTCTTTCCATATATCAGTGTGCCCATGTTTGTTCTCAAGTAGATGTTCCGCAAATGTAGAGTGGTTGGTGCACCTTAATGCCCACAAGTGTTCTCCACACAGTTTATTCTACATACGCAGCTACAGGCAACGACCTACAAGAACTCAACTACCGAGAGTTACAGTTGAGGTATAAACAGTGGACAACAAGCTAAGCTGTACTTTACAGGCTAGTTTGCTAACTGCGGAGCGTCATAAAAAAAAAACAATAGCTGAAGAGTGTCTAGCAGCCGATTTAAACGGGACTAGAATAAATTAATGATGACTTTCACAGGCACCAAATCCTGGATGATAAGTTGATCACCCTAGATGGAGAATTGTAACAGTTTATCAAAGTACATTCTTTTTCAGTACTATACTTACTATTTAAAAAAAAATACATTCGAATGACCAATATCGTTGTCTTTAGTAGTTTTCAGATAAGTACTAATACAAACGTCAATAGCGGAGAGTAACGTACAATATAAGATGTCCCCTGCCGCACTTTCGTAAGATGCAAGGATACTTTTATTTCATAATGATTTTCGTGATCTAAGCAGCAGAAAAAGAGTTGTACTGTAAGTTACGGTATCAGTTTTATTTTGAATTTTGGTTCATTATGGACTTTTTTCAACACTTACTATTTTATATAGTTTTTCTACGTGTCTTTATAATTCATTTCTGTCAGATACATCATTGAATTAAATGATTCCATAAATTGTAATCTGTTCGTCATTTCTACTTAAATTTAATAATTTATGTCTCCTTGTTGACAACAGAGGTCCATGAATACATATGTTTTTAGTTCTATGTGTGTCAGAAGTGCAGTTAATTGTGTGTACGAAAAACTATGCACTTTGTTGTCTGTTATAATATTTGTTCTTCTGTCCGTAATTGCTAGACATCCGGGGTAATGGTCCAGCCTTGCAAACCAAGGAAGGCGTACCTTCCTCGAACTTGAAAATTAGGGTTCAAACGCATAACCACTGACAATGGGACGTAGCTCTAGCTGGGATCTTTTACCCCGATTAAAAACAAGTATTCGTTACCCACACAAGTATACTTATTATTCGAATCATTTTCTATCATCTGATTCTTGATGAACTACAATGCAGTTTTATTTTATTATTATTATTATTATTTTTTTTTGTTACGTTAAGCTTTGTATAATCATGTACATTTAGTTTAGCTGATTATTCGTATTTAATATGCAGCTACGGTTAAATATTTACATTTTTTATATATATATACTGCTTATAGTATGTGAAAGCTACCCCACAGTGTGTCTTAGTGAGTTAAGTTGCCACTCACTGGATCGTGGAGATTTCTGGTCCCCGCCTACTGTCCGTTTTGCGCTATCACCGAGGCTAATGCTGTGACCATCCCATATCCCGCCTCATAAACTACAGATTGTACAAACGAAAAATACACTTAGCACACACAGAATATAGTTACACTTTTCGCAGGTAGATAGCGACACAATTTTCGTCTGAGAAGGCTTCAGACTAAGCGACAATCCGGCCAAATCACAGCACATCGCATCCTGAAGAAAAAGGCCAAACTTTCAAAAGCAGGAAGTGCAAGAAAAACGAAGAAGGTATTCTGCCTAAGCTAAACGTTTGGATGTTTTGCCTACCCAAAATTTTGTCTTCCAAGGTTAAGGAGTCTGCCTGTCTTAAGTCAGTTTACGACTGAGCGTGGAGGGTGTACGTTAAGGCTCTGTCCTCGCATACGGGAGGACGCGGGGTCGAACCCCCGTCCAGCCATCCTGATTTGGGTTTTCCATGGTTTCCCCAAATCACTTCAAATGAATGCCGGGATGGTTTTTCAAAATGGCCAAAGGCTAAATTCCTTCTCTTTCCTTGCCCTCAGTGCTTTCCTGCCTCTAATGACCTCAAAATAACGAGGCGAAAAGCAAGAAGCAATAAAAATATGTTAGTATATGGATCATTAACGCCTTTATAACTTAAACAAGAAAAACATTTACCAGTTACGGAGTTTCCGCACAGCGATGTTAACCATAACATCGGAGACTACGTAGTTGGTTACAACGATAAAGTGAAGCGTGGAGTGTTCCGCCGTCTGTGGATGAGTCTTCCCAGACAGGGATTACCTTAGCCATTTGTACGATTTGTATTCGTGACGGCTCCGACGGAGCGGCAGGTGTTTGTAGTCTGAGCAGGCCGACGCAGACTGGCCTGATAAATTATTGGCGGTCTCGAAATAAAGTTGTCGGTATTTGTGTGTGTGCGTGAGGCTGAGCTCTCCGGCTGGGAAATTGATTGTCCTGAGCGGGCGAGCGTCGGCCCGCCAAAGGAAGCTTTATTTTTCTTTTAAGCTGTCGATTAAATGATGGCTTAATGAATAACCAACTGGAGTATGTTTCCTGTCCCTTTGTTACAGTTCGACTGTTAGAACACCACGTGTAAAGACTGGATTACGTTCATCTATTAGGGCATCATGTACCATTTGAAGTTCCATGATGAAAACCTTACTTCAAATGCTATATTATGGTATTAAAACAAAAATCGCTTACCAAAGGTATAAATCACATCAGTCTATCAGTATCTAAGTAAACAAACGTTTTTACTTCGATTATGCCGTGTTTCAGTGTAAGAGAATTCACGTAGAATCTACATGAATTCGATCTTCAATATAAAGAGAAAAAATTATTAGATCTAAATTCTATTCCATCATCACTAGGCATAGTACTGCAGCAATTAACACTGTAACCATAGTATTTAATGAATAAAATGTTAGCAAAAGTTGCAATTGAATTTTGATTCTGCGTCTTGGATTTCCACAGAAAAATTCATATATTTAGTTTTTCAAGAAACTGAATCCAACCCAATATGTTTATTAAACAGAACCATTCATAATACGGACCTAACTAGAAACTTGTTCTTCTGAGCTGGAAAAAGAGCATCTTAATTACAAAGGATGTTGTTTTTTTTCGAATAAAGTACAATCGTAGATGATAATTAGCCAGTGATGTGAACGGTGGATGATGATATATCTTTGGCTAACATGTATAACATTTTCGTCTTCATTGGAATGGAAGATATTACTCAAATCATTATAGCCTTTACCCCTCCGACTGTAGTAGATACTTGAAGTGTAAATGCATGTTTCAATATTGTCCCTGACAACCCTAAAATTTCAGTTGCCTTCTAATAAGGTTTGCTGTTCCTTTGTTGTGGCTCAAAGAATAACAAAATAGGGCGCCTTTTATTGCTATATCAAATAGCTGTTACGAGTGCTTGTACAGTCGGGGACAGAATTCGAGAGACCCCTCGCCTTTCGATTATGCTTCGTTCTAGACACGAATACCGCATGGGACAGCATAACTGGTAGGTGGTACACTAAATTCATGATAAAATAGACCTCTCATACCCAGCACTTTACCCAAGACTATAAAAATGAGCCCGCGCAGCAAGAAACTCGCAGACGCTCAGAGGGAAATTTCGGAGTTCTGCAGTAAAAATAATCACGAATATCACCATTTTAGTCATAATAATTATTTAATTAACAAAATTGATTAATTATAGAGAGATGGTTACACTTTTTTCGTAATTTTTATAACCGTTGCGTATTTTTTTTCCCCCTCGAATAAACAGTTAACAATTCGCTAGCAAACGCAATTATATGGCGAATACAGAAAAGAATCGTTAAATTACGCACGGAAAACCAATAAGAGAGTTTGAATGGACTTAGTTACACTTTCTAACGCTGCAGCGTTATAGAACTGTGCGTGTGACAAATACACAAAAGGTTAAGGGTAAGTAGAAAGAGCATTCACGAAAGAACTCTAATGGTAAACTAAGTCACGAAATATAAATAAACTATTCCAGAAATTAAATGGTGCGGAATATTAACACCTTAATTTTGTTTTCATCATACCATATTTAGAAGGTAAGCTAAACTTGAACGCAGTAGCAACAGTTTTAGTAGTAATAATAATAATTAAGAACAGAAAAAAAAAAATCCGTCTGCAATGTGAATTAGCGGTTCCACATTTTAAATCTGGTAGATGGAAGTAGTAAAGCTATCATCTCTCTCTTTGTTCTAACACTGATACTTCTATAAAATTTTCTGTCAAGCTTTATTTCCTGCCGTCCAAGCCTGATGGGTTATAGGTAACACTGTTGCCTGGCATTCGGGAGGACGCGAATTCAAACCCCGTCGGGGATCCAGTTTCAGTATTCCATGATTTTCGTAAATCTCTCCAGCTGAACTCCAGAAAGTTCCTTCAAAAAGCGGTGGCTGAAATTCTTACCCGATCCTAGTTTTCCAATACTATCAGATTCATATCACATTGCCGCCGAAGATATGACGAAGACAAAAAAATAAATATAAAAAAATTACGTGGTTGGTATGTGGTATCCACATGTGGAGAGTCTCTAGTTCGGTGTTGTTTTAGGGCTGGTCGACGTGGAAATCATTATAGTGAGAAAAGGACTTGGGGCATTTTTCGGGAAGGAATTCAGCCTTGGCCATACCAGAGAATCATCCCAACACTCACGGAGTGATTTCGATTAATCATGCAATACCGAAATACGGATGGATACACGAAGATTTCAACCCCTGTCCTTCCGGATGGGATGGCTTGGGCGTTACAGGGACTCTCGGTCACTGGTGCGATTCCGGCCAGATGCATGGGTGTTAAAGTAGGTATTGTGGTCTGTCTTGTATCGTCTTTCAATTGTATGAGCAAAAAGCATTTGGAAATACATCAGGACACAGGATAAACACACAAAACGGTTTAGCTGGATGAATGGCTATCGGGAGGAATGCCATTAAAAATTTAAAGACAATTTTATTGAACAAAAAGGCCAATTGGCTGCCTTCCAAAAATATCTCACAGGTCCACCTTCATCTCACAAAAAATATTCCTTATTTGGTGCCAACTAGTAACATGGCTGAGTTCTAAACACGTATAGGATAAAAAATTTGGAAAGTAGGCGTACTATAGTGAATCTGTTTAGTGCACACGGGAGGGGTATTTAATTTCAGTTGAGTGTATAGGATTTAATCTCTTTAAACGTTAATGCGTGGTTATTTCGTAAGAAGAAGATCTTCCTGCTGGCATCAGTTCAGACGCAAGAAGGAAGTAACGTCCGACAAACGTTTCGAGGAAGTGTTTATTTACCAGTTGCTCTGAGGAAGTGAAGAACACTTGTTCAGTAGGAATTAGCTCTAATAAAATTTGTGAATATGACCATCCGTACACGAAATATGCCCATTTTCGAATTACGAGCACCTACAAATACAGTGACAGTCATTTGCCGAAAGTAACAGAAACAACTTCAAATAACATATTAAAGTTACTTCATCATAATTAGAAGACCGATGAAAATGTTGAAAAATAACATTGAACTAATATGTATAGGTCATTAAAAATTTCTGAAAATTACTTCTCGAGGATTTTAACTTCAGCATACCCTCATTGCGTCTTGTAATGTTCTACTTGCACTATTTGATTACAAAATTAATTGATCAATATTCCGTGATAATGGAGCTATTTAAAAGAAGAAGGAAAAAAAAACTGGAAGTGCACGTGTGCACGTTATTGAAAATTGACATGCCTCCATCTACTGATGTAAATATTTTATGACCTTCCGTGCCTTTGACCATTTAACCTGCTGACTATTGTGTCAGCCTTTGTTGAGGTAATGTGGAACTCTATTGTGAAGTCAACAAAGACGAACCACTACCTC
>JARYHS010011408.1:149171563-149208191 GCA_031002005.1 Vandiemenella viatica
TATATAGCAATTTAGGGCTTCTAACTGAGGAATAGCAAATTCATATGAATCTGTACATCCTCAGTTTAGACAAGTCAGAATGCACATTCCGACATACACGGGTTTATTAAAAACTATCCTAGCTTTCGCCATCTCCACGGCCACAAAAGTCCTCGTTGAAAACTGTTACTTGTTTAAAGTGTTGTGAGCTATGTGTTTGCGGGCACCGCGGCGCCCACCCAACTGTACAACAATTTCACGTCGCGGTGTTTTCGAATGTTCTCCTATCTTGCCGAAAATTGAATTGTTCATCAGTTTGTAAAATCTCTCTCGAAATCTGTTTTGGCGTCACGGCGAGAACGCGTAATTGAGAGATATGTTATTCTTCAAACCACGGTGACTGATTGAAAGATATTACCGTTGTATTTCGGTCACCTGCAGCCCCAAGCCTACATTGCTGGAGGACTCGGTAATGGAGAACATACCGTACCTTGTTTCTCCAGTGTGGTCATCAGCTTGGGGAGGGTAGAACCTTCTGGGGCTTTGTGGTCTGGACATGGCGGCAGGTCTGCTAAAACGTCGTGTTTATCCTGAGGAATCGTAAGGTCTACCTCCAATAACGAACCCCCTAGGTGAGTCAGCTGCAACGCTCATGAAATCTATGCTAGCAATCTCTTTAGCCGAAAGCCATTGAACCCACCAGAGGGTAGATACTCCGACATGGCCCAGCCGTAAAGATTGTTTACGTCGAAGTACATTATAAAATCTTCAGACGCCTCGCGGTTGTACTCCGGCATGTACCGGTTATTGCCTTTGCATACCTGTGGACACACTGGCAAATACCTCCGCGAATACCTCGTTCGAAAAGAGCAGCATGTCGATATCCTCAGAAGGTCCAGTTCGACACGCGTGCTCCTTAACATAGCCTGCCACGAAAGGCCTGGGGATGTGAAATAGTGGCGGGGTCCAGGGTGTACTTCCCCAAACATAACACCTTGATAGTCTTTAAGTAAATAAGTTACAGGATTTGTTAATTTCACTTTACTGATGGTAAACACTTCAGTTGACCAGTTGGGCAAGTAGCCTTTCTCAAACTTTTCTTTAAATCTACTGATTCTGACATGGTCACCAACTTTGAATTTTGCTGGAGTAGTCATCTTAATATGGCTGTATACTGTTGAAAGAAGTGAATTGTCTTTAACATCACACGGTTTCATCTTGATGGTGCGGTGCCACTTGTTATTGTAATTGTTCATTAATTGAGGAAGAAGTTCAATCCACCGATGTGAACCACGTCTGCTGAATTCTTGCCACATTGCATTCTTGATAGTTCTATTGAGTCGCTCAACTATTGATGCTTTAAGATGAGTATATGTTGAGTAGTGATTAATACCATAACTTGTCATGAGCGATTTAAACTTTGAATTATAAAACTCTTTTCCGTTGTCAGTCTGTAAATTTTTAGGAACACGATCACCATTAAGTATTTTCTTCATAGCGTCGACAACCACACTAGCCGTTTTGTTCTTGAGGGGTAGAGCCCATGCAAACTTTGAATAAGTATCAATCACCATCAAGATATACTTGTAGCCACTGTTTTTACGAGAATACGGGATCATTTCTACAATATCAGCTTGCCATAGGTCGTCAAGACCTTTGATTATTACCCGGCGTCTTGGGAAATTCCTTCTAGCCGGTCTATGGAGTTCAGCTACAATTTGATCCATGTTACACGATAATGTCTCTCTCACGAAGTTCTTCAATCACCGACAAAATTTCGTTGGAGTGTGCAGTGTGTCCTGCTGATGTTGATGCGGTAAGTAATTTCAATCTTTCAACGAGCTCATTCGGATCGTCCCAATACACATATTCCTTCATGGGAAGAAGACCAGAACCCGACTGATTGTCAAGTTTAGAGATTATGTTTTTATACTTAGTGGTTGTATTTTTCAAAACTTCTCCAGATGGAATAAATTTCACTCTGTGTGCATTCGTGGTGTCTAGTATTTCATAATAACTTTTCAAGTCCATGTTGGTAAATTTTTTGGGGTTTTTTAAGAACAACAGTTCCATTAAGCCTTGAGTTCTTTCATATTCATTTCCATCAATCTGTATAACATCTCCATCTATAATCATAGGAGTATTTCCAATCATTAGCGAATCATTTTTCTTCCGGACACCGTACACCGAATCATAATCTCTTTCACTTCGATTGAGTGACTTCAAGAAATCTTTGATCATACCTGGAGGTTGCTGCTGCTGCTGCTGATGTCGCGGAGGTAAGAAAACATTTTCTATTGTATCCGTCACAGGTCTTAAAGAATCTTTGAAAAATTTCTCAGAGTCGATTTGGCCAGTTTTCAATTCAGTAACTTGCGTCGAATAGCATTTCGGGCCTTTATGATGCCGCGTTTAGTTGTTGTCGTATCCATGTTTAAGCATCGAATGAAGCTTATGAGAGTTTATTGTACTATTTTATACTTGATAGTTAATGTTGCTGTAAATGGTTTGTGGGGTTGAGCATTTGGGAGAAAAATAAGATGATCGCCTTGCTTCACAAAGTTTATCCTTGCAGTTTTAATCCAATTCACTATTACATCAACCCTGCCCGGTTTGGCTACTGAGAGGATTACACCATTGACGGGAATTTCGTAATAGTTAAGACCTGTCTCTAGAATGTATGCACGATCTTCAATCAAATCTGTTACCGCAATAGTTATAACCATGGTAACTACTGTCGATTGTAATTCCTTCAGAAGCATTGCTGCATCGCTAGTTGCCTTGTCAATGTATTTTTTGGATGCAACATCATCGTCGTCGATGGGGTCAGCTACATGTTTGAGTATTCTACCTTGGCAATCCAAATTACCGTCCTTTGTAAGAAGTATGTTTTGAGGTGGGTACACCAAAACTCTCCTGCTCTGTATCGTCGAAGTTCTCCCAAACTTGTCCATGGCTGCAATGATGATAGTACCTAGTGTGCTTGTCTATTTATTTAAAAACGAATCAAACCCGTTGCGGTACCGTCCATGATACATATCACAGTCTTTGTCAATAACTGCAAATCCATGCTTGCTCGCATTCCAACAAGTACCACATAAGTTCTTAAACTCGCTGAACGGCATATCTGTGTTCACGTGGTCATTATAAATGTGTTTGAGATTCATGTCGTCCTGTTTAAAGAGTACAATCAAGTTGGCGTTGTCTCTCACCAGCTGTTTAGGTATACGGCTGTATGTCTGACACAAGTAGAAAGAGTCTACTGACCTATGTCTCCCCATACAAAAGTAATCTCGTATATTATTCTGCTTCTCACACGAGACATCGTCAAACACAAACACTGAATTTGGTAGCGCTTCACTAGGTGGAGGCACATTCTGATTATCGCTAAATGTTAAATACTTAATTTCTTTAATGGGTTTCAGTATTTCACCTAGCAACTGGTACTTTGGCTGGTACAACGATTTTGAAAACACATATACATTTTCAAATCTAAGCCCATTTGGGTGTTCCAGCAGGGACAGCACAAGATTGGTTTTACCACAGTTTGACGGTCCACAAACTATCGCTCTCACTGTCTCGGGGAACAGAGGTCCGTTCTTCTTCCGCTTGGTGCCGGCAACATCTGCATTACTCACGGGTAATGTTGCTTGCTGCTTGACGAATCGCATTTTGACAAGGTTTCTTTGCTGCACGGGGTATATATAGACGCGCGAATACGTAAAATCATTCAGTCGATAACAATGCCTCCTACGAAGAAGAAGAAGGGCCGTGGCTTCTTAAACAAGCTCGTCGACAAAATGCCATTTGAGGCACACATTCCAACTTACCAGTTCTGTGGACCCGGGACGAAACTTGAAAAACGTCTAAAACTCGGCCAGACGGGGATCAATCCATTAGATGCAGCATGCAGGGAGCATGACATTGCGTATGCACAGGGTGCCGACAGACGTAATGCAGACCGCATACTCGCAGAGAAGGCTTCAGTCAGAATGAAAGCCAAAGATGCAAAGTTCGGTGAACGGGCGGCCGCGTTACTAGTTAACGGCGCTATGCGTGCCAAGCTAAAGTTGGGTGCAGGGATTAAAAAGAAAAAGAAGACGAAGAAGGGTGGAATCCTCCCCTTAATCCCTATTTTTGCCGGATTGTCGGCTGCCGGAGCTCTTGCCGGTGGAGCCTCAGCCATCGCCAGAGCCGTCAAAGCTGCTAAAGAAGCAAAAAAGCAGTTGAGTGAACAGAAACGACACAATGAAACCATGGAGGCAATTGCAATGAGGGGTAAAGGTCTGTATTTAAAGCCATACCGGAAAGATGGATCTGGATTGAAAAAAAAAAGTCCGACAGGCGTTGACCGATGACGATATACGTAGACATGTAAGGCGTTTGCGTATGACCTCATTTTCGTGGTGTCTTCATGCGCGATGCATTACCTCAAAAAAATTAGTGAACGTGAATGTTGAATTGTGGAACTTGGACAGTGCTGAAAAATGCTGGGACGCACTGGTTGCGTACATCAAGTACAAGGATGGTGTAGTGAAATATTTCGATAGTTTTGGTGACTTACCTCCGCCATTGGAATTGCAGCGATACTTTGCAGGTACAGAATACAGTACAATGTGCAACGACACCAGGAATTTGTACGCACATATGTGGACATTTATGTTTAAAATTCCTGCATCAGAATGCATAACATCATCTTGCATGAACCTTATGCGGGGTAACACATGTCTGTGACACTCTGCTTGTCCAGTAACAGTTCAGTCTTGAGCTGTGATTACTTCCCACCGATAGATTTGAGTCAGGCGAGTATACGATCGGCTTAGTAGATTTTCAACATCAACTCGATTCCGAACATTGACAGTCAATTGCAAATTTCATTACTCGAAGAATAAAAGTGATAGATATTCCTACAGGATCGTATGATATTGACGACTTGGCCAGTTATTTGGCTCGGCTTACAAATAACGAGAAACTGGTTATTAAAGCAAACAACAATTCGCTCAAGTGTGAGATACAAACACCTGTGGAAATAGATTTCACGAAACCAAACTCAATTGGCTCACTGCTTGGATTTTCTAAACGTGTGTTAAAACCGGGATTTCATACCTCAGACTACACTGTGCAGATCTTCAAAGTTAACGCGATAAGGATAGAGTGCAGCATATGTACGGGAAATTACGTCAACGATAAGCTGGGACATACACTACACGAGTTTTTTCCAACAGTACCGCCAGGGTACAAGATTGTAGAAGTACCTGCAAACGTCATCTATCTTCCCATCACGGTGAAAACGCTCAACAACATTCACATTAGAGTTGTCGATCAGGACGGCAATTTAGTGGATTTCAGAGGAGAAACTATTACTCTGAGACTACATATAAAGAATGGCGCTCGTTATAAGAAGAGGCGGACTCAAACAATTGTCAGTAGTGAACCGACAGTGAAACGGGTAACACCAACAGTGGAAAACGGTTACTCCTGCTAACGTGCTCTTCCTACAGTCGTTAGGCTATACAGTTAAAAATCATGGATGAAGTGCTTGATATAACTTCCAGTGTGGAATTTGATGAGTCGGTGACGCGTAAACAGTTTTTGAGTCACCAACCACATACGCACACAACATTTAATAATAATGATGAAATTCGGATACCTATTCAGAACCAGGATACATATACGCTGCCAGGGGAAAGTTTCTTGCATATTGAAGGAAGATTTCTCAAGTCAGATGGCACTGGGGCTACAAATTCAATTGTTACTCCAATGCGTTTGCGTTCCTATTTAGAGGAAATTCGGTTAGAAATTAATGGAGTTGAAATAGACCGAAATAGAAATGTAGGTGTCACAAGCACAATAAAGACTCTTATTTCTGCTGGTCCTCAACAAATTGGTCTGTTGGAGAACTCAGGATGGGGGCAACGCGATCTTGGAAATGGTTACTTTGATGTATGTATTCCGCTGAGTATGCTCTTGGGTTTTTGTGAAGACTTTAAAAGGATACTTGCAAATGTAAAACAAGAACTAATACTTATTCGATCTAGGGACGATTCAAATTCATATGTACAAGCCAATCCAAACCCCCAGAAAAGTAAATTCGCCATCAGTAAACTAGCATGGGTGGTGCCTCATTTACAAGTAAGTGAGAGAGAAAAACTGGCGTTGCTTAAGATTGTGGACAGTGGGAAGCCACTTAGAATTAATTTCCGAAGCTGGGATTTGTTGGAGTACCCGCTACTTCCTATAAGCAAAACTCAAATTTGGTCTTTGAAAACATCAACACAGCTGGAGAAACCTAGGTTCGTTGTTCTGGGATTTCAAACAAACAGGAAACGAAATGAAGCATTAAGTGCGGCTTTATTTGACCACTGCAATCTTGCCAACGTCAAAGTGTTTCTAAATGATGTGGCGTACCCCTACGAGAACATGAATTTGGACTTTAAGAAAAATCGAACCACAGTATTGTACGATATGTATGCAAGATTCCAACAAACTTACTACGAACGGGAGCATCCTTCACCGCTACTAAACCGTGAAGATTTTGTCGCTACTGCTCCTATCGCCGTAATCGACTGTTCACATCAAAATGAGTCGGTAAAAACGGGACCTGTAGATATTCGTATGGAGTTTGATAGCACTGACAATTTTCCAGCCTACACCGCCGCATACTGTCTAATCCTTCACGACCGTGTTGTGGAATACGTACCGCTAACAAGTGTTGTGCGTAAGCTCGCATAAAACCAGATAGCGCCCATCATTGCCACCCAGTATCATGCCGACCATCTTCCTGGACGCTCAAGGATTCAAGACGAGAGAAGGAGTGTTTATCTTCAAAGAAGTTGCCGTCTGTGTAGTGCAATCAGACAACATTATCGCCACACATTGCATCTCTGTAAATTCACCATCACGTGGAGGTAATGAGCCAACAGTCAAATGGCTGACAAATAATTACCATGGAATACCTTGGACTGCTGCTGGTATAACCTTTAGCAAACTATGTACTATTCTACATGCAATCACAAATGAAGATGACTCCATTATTTACGTTAAAGGACGGGAGAAGGCTCGTTGGTTTCAGAAGATTATTCGCAAGAAAGTCTGCTATAATATAGAAGATTTAGGATGCCCGCCTCTACATGAACTCAAGAAAAATAATTTGATAAAACTTTGTAAAGGACATTTATTTTGTAACGCTATATGCGCTGTTGAAAATGTATTTTTAATTGCCCAATGGTGGGTGAAATAAAAAATAAGAAATAAAATAAAAATGTGTTATTTATTTAAACACTTTAGTTAATAAGGTCCACAAACATCATATCCAGGTTCATAATTCTTAATTACAATATTATTTACACTATCAGATAATAACAAATTTTTATATGCAATAAGTTCAAGTCTTAATTGCGCATAATCCAATGACGAACTGGGCGTCACTTGCGCTACACGAACATTGTTAATGTGCATGTCAATCAGTTTTTGCACTGTAGCCATATTGAAGTCTCGTAGCACTTTATTAGCTAGAATGTCCACAAATTCTGTATAATATCGCGCCACCAAGTAGCCCCACTTCTGCTTGACGGTCAAGGCGTTGGTCACGGCCGGCTGCGCGTCGACGAAGTTCCTCCAAGTAGACTGGCCGAAGAAGACACCGCTGGCAGGATCGTCATTGAGGTGGAAACAAACAGTCTTCACCCCGGCAATCGTTCGACAGGAGACGGTGTGCTCACCAAGCGGGATGCTGTCGGTGCCGGCGTTGAATAACTCGGACACTACGTCCAATTCCTGGATCAGGACGTTCCATTCGTAGTATGTTAAAACAATTTTATTGTGCCCCACTTTTTCCAGAACAACAACAGGTTCAAACTCGTGTTTGGACGATAACCCTATCGTCAAACGTTTCGTATCACCAGCGTTGAGTTGGTAGACAGAGGAGAACAACATCACCAGACGAGACATGGCTGCAAACTGACGCCGGGTCGGCCGAGAGGGGCTGAAAACGGGTCTAGACTAATTAACATAACCAGTCTGCAGCACACGTGCACGGCGGTTTGAGAAAATAAATAATGACCCCATTAAAACGATTTACGATCCGGGGCTCACACCTGCGTCCATAAAAAGGGGCCGACCCTCATTAGCATATAATTTACGACCCGTAACTCAGGTTAAGAAGTGCCGCCTAGCCCCATTAGAGTACGATTTATGACCCGTAACAACGTGGCACGTGGCCTTCTTGACAGCTTGATGACAGGTGTTGATGATTTATGGTGGGCACGTGGCCAGGCGAACACCTGCGCGGCACGTGCGCGGCGGGGGGAGGGGGAGGGGGAAAATCCAAGATGGCGGTGCACCGGCCTTAGAGCACTACTATAATCAGTTTGTTAAGTAGTCTGCCAAATAGTTAACCGAACTTGACTACGATGGTGGATACAATACTTCGCAGGTTGTTGTACAGTACATCACATGTGTACATCTTCTGAAAATATTTTCATGCAGATAAACCAAAAGATCACATTTTCTACAATCTGCACAAACTGTGATAAAGGTCAATGTGGAAAGATTTTAAAAATTTGATGAGGTACAATGCGTTTTGTCATTAACTGCTAAAGAATATAAGTGTGTTTAATTTAACTAAGTTAATGAGCCGAAACCTAAGTTCCTAGGTTAGTTCCAATCTCAGTCTTATAAAATTTTCCTCCATTACATGTATTTAAAATATGATGTATAGACAACAGTCTGCTATGGCACAGACTGCCCGTTTCAGACCACTAGACATTGTAAAAAGAGAATCAGATAGCTTCACTAATCGTGTTAAATTTACAAACTAAAACTTTTTGGCTCCTAGTTATAATGATGAATTATAAATCAATAATAGTAAAAATAATAAATTTAATTGCGATGAAACAGTTATCGAAGTGATAACTACCCAGCAAACCTAATTTTATCGTTTATGAATTATTACTTTCATTTCTTCCAAAGTTCGATAATAATTGTTCACCATATTCCTCTGTAATTTATTCCAGTCCCTGAATCCTGCCTATGTAGCACACGTCATTTTGAATCTGTTTGATCCAGGATAACACCCTTACACCTTACAAAGAGAGTAGTGATTATTTGTAACACTTTCAGAGATTTTCAGCATTTTTTCCATCTTGGAATTTCCTTTCTGCGAGATAAATTTTCAACATGATTGGTTAATGAAGATTAAGTTACAAAATGATGTTTCCTATGAACTAATTCCACGATTTGAATTTTAGCTTCTGGCCTTGCTCTCGGGACGACGCCGGTTCGATTCCCCGTCCGGGCATCCAGATTTGGGTTTTCCGTGGTTTCCCCAAATTAGTTCAGGCGAAAGCCGGGATGCTTCCTTCAAAAGGCCATGACCGAATTCCTTCCTGTTCCTTGTCCCCTGTCCCATCCCGCCTCTAATGACCTAGACGTCAACGAGGTGTAAAACCACAAGTAAAAAAAAATCATTTTAACTGGTAATACAAAGTTTCTTGACCTACTATATCCGCCTCACCCAACTGCAGCAACGAGTCAATGGTTTAATAGGTCCGATCAGCGTTGCGGGACAAAGGACGCCGCCGAGTTTCAAAGGCCGGTCTCCAGGCTCACACAAAAACTGGTAAAGCCTCTCGATGGATCCCTCTAATGAGTTGGCCATTGTTCAAAATATTGGAGAGCCGCATTTTTATTGGATGCCCGTCCAGCGAGCGCAAACAATGTCCTCGTTAGTTAGTTGTGTCCGCGTGCGTCGGCATGCGTGGGTCCAATCTCTCTCTCTGTACCGTTCCTTCCAACCTCTTTTTTTATTCCTTCGCCCTGCCCGAACACTCTCCAACAATGATGAATTTAACCAGGCCCTCCGTCACTACGGGCTATGAATTATGAATCATTCAATACGCATCCAAAGGTCGCTATGAATTGAATTTATATTGCGCCGTTTAATGAGATGAATCTCAACAACGGCTCTGTCTTGTCTGACCCTCCCCTTACTAGACGTTCTCAGTTGACAGGTTAGCGGTATGCCGCCGACGCTACATAAATTTTCCTGGTCGCTGCTTACTCCCTTGCTCGCTTACTAAGGGGGCATCCACAAATTACGTGAGGTGTTTTTCCGGATTTCTGGACCCCCCCCCTCCCCCCTGGTGAGATTTCGTGAGATCTGGCCGGACCCCCCCCCCCCCCCCCCCTCTGGTGAGATCTGGTCCGTGAGAACCCCCCTACAAATCGCCCTGGAAACTTCTGTAGACCTTTCTTTTTTAGGTCACACCCTAACTTTTTTGACGAAATACCCTCCTAAAATCGACTTTGGCGCAAATTGTAGATCTTTTTTTTTTTGCTCTACTGTCCCCAAATTTATCGCAAAATCTCACGTGAGATTTCCGTAGACCCCCCCTCCCCCCTGGTGAGATCTGGTGAGATTTCGCCGGACCCCCCCCTCCCCCATTTCACCTCACGTAATTTATGGATGTCCCCTAACCTCACAGTTTTGTATTCAGTCCGCACCAAAACTCAACAGGAAGGCGTCTGATGTTTTATTAAGCAGCGCCAGTGGGAGATGAAGTCTCCTGCATATCACCATTACAACAGAAAGTTGACTCCGCTAACCTACGCCAAAGAAACGATTATAAGATATATTTTTGGAGTCGTCGAGGTCATTAGAGGCGCGAAAAGGCTGTAGGCAAGGAATCAACTTTTGAAGAATTAAAACGCTCATACAAAGAAAATAACTTAAATATCTCTTGTGCGTCCACATTTGGATTACTGTTGTGGAGTTTGGGATCCTTATCGCAAGGAATTCATTGACGCGTCAAAGAAAGTACAGAGGAGAGCCGATTTGTGACAACTTGCTACAGCCCTTATGAAAGCGTCACAGAATCAATACATAGATTGGACTGAGATTGCCTGATAGATAGACGACATCGGTTTCGTCTGAATTTGTTGGCGAATATGAGAAGTTCTTCTTCCATTTACGAGTGCAATGAAACACACTGTCCACTAACCTATTTAGGTCGCTATGATAGGAGAGAAAAGATAATAGATATAAGATGCGATACTGATGCTTGTATCCAGGGGCGGATCCAGTATTTTGGTTTGGGTGGGGCTTGAGCGGACTTTGGTTGGGGGGGGGGCTTGGCTTGATGGATTTTGGTTTGGTGGGCTTGACTTTAATGGGCTTTGGAGGGGGGGGGCTTGAGTCGGGCAAAAGGTAGTAAAAGGTAGAATTTACAGTCCGTATTTATATATTTATATCCGTAGAACTAAAAAAAAAAAAAAAAAAAAAAATCCAAAATTACAATCGGAGACGGACTTACATCCTTTTTGGGGGGGGGCCTTGAGCTACATAGCCCCCCCTTGGATCCGTCCCTGCTTGTATCTATTCTTTCTCTCCTTGGGCTATTAGAGATTGGAACGCCCAGAGTTAGTTTTGGTGCAAACGCCCTCTGGCATCAGCAATGTTAGTGAATTGCAGAGTATGTATGTAGATCCCGGAATTTGCCTGGAGTAATTTGGGGAACCCATGAAAACAAAAATTTCGATGTCCGTACGGGGATTCAAACCTGGGTCCTCCCGAATGCGAGACAAGAGCGTTGTCGCTCACCCACTATGCTCGGTACGTGCAAGAGTTCTTCTTCGCAATAAGATCTCGTTTCTTCCGAGATTCACTCTCGGAATTTAAGTGGTATAAAGGGGTTTAGTAATTGAATTGCGGCTGAGAACACTAATGGCAGCACGTAATCAAGTCTTTTTTTTTCAAATGTTTTCACCTTATTCTACTTCTGGCTTCTTGCTCGTATATTTGGGTTTTATTTTACTCTGGTGAACTCTGACTGAATATTGTATGGTGCACAACATAGTTTTCTATCCCCTTAAAAAAACAACTGTGTTAACTTGTCTTTAATATTCACTCTTTGTTTTATAAATACAGTAACAATTTCCTTATGACACCAAAATCAATGTTTGCAGATCCTTCAACCGCTTTCTTCATTTTACCTGTAAAAATCACTGATTTATGAAGAAATTTTGTAATTATTTACAGTATATTAGTAAAAAAATAGAAACACCTGAATTGCTAGTAAAGAATCAAATACAATTAAAATATTGGTCTTATAACTATACGTCAAATTTCGATACGACTTGGCAAAAGTCATTTCAGTTCAATAGATGGAAGTAACCACTGACAGTCGATCCCAAAAAGAAATCACGAATAGGGTACAAGAAGGAGCTCAATTTTATCATCACGTTAGGTACCTTCTGTGGGACAATCATATTCCAATAACAGCCAAAATATCACTGTATAATTCATACTTCTTGCCAATTACAACGTACAGCTTGGAAGTATGTACCACTACCAGTAGAGATGAATACAGACTCCAGGTGGCCGAGATGAGGTTCCTAAGATCAATTGTACAGAAAACCAGAAGAGACAAGATCAGGAACGAAGTGATCCGTAAACAGATTCCAGCCAATGAAACAATTCAAGAAAAAATTGGCAAAGCAAAACTGCGATGGCTGGGACATGTCAAGCGGATGGACCCAACAAGAACAGCGAGGAAACTGCTGGAAAAAGAACTGGAGGGTAAAAGACCAAGAGGCCGGTCCAGAAGGAGATGGATTGATCTTGTGAAAATGGATCTACAGAAGTAAGGTGCTTCATGGCCTAGAATCCAAGGAGAGGAAACGTACTTGGACAGGCAAAGGTCGCACCCGGAAACTGGAGAAGAATATGATGATGATGATCAGATGGACGTGGCTTCATTTACCTTTTTTGGCAATTTTCATCCACAGTTGTAATTTGGATAAATCACAACTGCACCTTTAACCTAAGCAGGAGTACGAAATTTTCGCCAGGATTAAAATCTTTGCTATACTGCGACTGGATGGTACAATACTCGACTTCATTTGGTACACTGGACGTTAGTATAACATTCATTTTATTAGTATTCTCATTTCGGCTTATAAATAAAGTACAGGTTCTTAAATGACAAGATAGTATCGCCGTACTCAAA
The DNA here is from genome assembly GCA_031002005.1 of Vandiemenella viatica. Classification (NCBI taxonomy): domain Eukaryota; kingdom Metazoa; phylum Arthropoda; class Insecta; order Orthoptera; family Morabidae; genus Vandiemenella; species Vandiemenella viatica. Next base: position 149,184,550 of record JARYHS010011408.1, read on the forward strand.
TTACTGTCCTTAGCGAATCCTCGGAAAATTTAAGTCCTCATAGGGGCTTTGGTAGATGCAGAGGTTTTAATAATATTTAACTTGTTCTGTGTTAATGGAGTCATTACCTTTAGAGCTATTTGGCCTAATCCAGTTTTAACCTCTACACTACTGTTAGTCACAAAGAAAAAGTCAAAATAACTCCTTTCTCACTTTAGGTTTACATCGTTCTCAGTGGCCACCGAGATGCCAAATGGAATAACGCTTGCAAACATCTATCATATGGTTTATCAAGTTTAGCAAACGGATGCTAGACCTGCCAAAATCCTAACCAAGTTTTTGGACATGTATTTGTTACTTGGCAAATTAGTAGATAAAGAGAGCCAGAATTATTTATTTATTCATTGCAATTTTAAAGAGAATGTAGTAGAAGATTAAAATAAGCTTTTATAATAAAACACTGTTTGAATAAAATACAGAGAAACATTAAATTAATTAATACATTACTTTGATCTATCTGTATTCCTGTTTCAGAGGTTTGAAATGTTTCGTACTATTTTTTTTATAATTATTCATTACGTCAATATAATTGTAAGAGCAATTCGATTGCAGAGTTTGTGATAGCTATCTTTAGACTGCAAATTCTTTTATATACCAATTATAGCAATAAACCTACATTAATTTCAACGATACACCAGATTACTAGATTACAATACAGATATTACCGTCCCTTGTTTCACGTATAGAGCCTACCATAATTTACGTCAACCAAAAGGTAGCCTACATATCTTGCATGAATAAACAATTATTGACGATTAAATTATTTTCTCATTTTGAGCCGCTAAGCAGAACCCAAGAAACTTTTCAAATGTTTTATATATATGTATATATATATATACCTTAATTTAAAACAAAATATTTCGCAAAGAAATACAAGTTTCAGAACCACATTTTCTTGACAAAAAATATACAATTCTGTAAAAGTTTTCAGGAATATTGTTAATTAAAATTCCGAGAAATATAGTTAATTGTTGCTGTAAGAATATTACCTGGTAATTCGTTCATATAAACTCAACACTTATTCAAAATAAAATAATAAATCTTCAGTTATTTTTTAGAAATATATAGTGGAAAAAATAATCGGAATAGGCCGTGAAATGCTTCCTACACCGGTTGAGTAGTTTTGTAGTTTATCTCACACAAACATTCGGACTAAAAGAGGCTCTATGTTTACAACACAGTTTAGATATTATTTCCCTTTGTCCCTCGTCCTGCAGCAAACAAACGTGGAGATTGCCGCCAGCTGTTAGTGCGTGACAGCAGTAATGGGCTTCTTCCATTCCCCGGCAGCAGGGTAGTAATAAGGAGGTCCGCTGATGAAGTCATTACCTGTGGGCACCTGCCAGACGTCCGGGCTTGATACCTGATACAGCCGAGTGACTCAAGGTTAACATAACAAAAATTGGTTCCACCACAGTTATACCAACGCCTGTAGCTCTGTTTTATTTTGGCGAATTAATATTTCTAGCAAGTGTGGTTGACTGACATATCGATTAAATTCTTTCATCTACCATGCTACCGGTGTCATATTTCACTCGGTAATGATGAAAATTAATCTGCTTCTTGCAATGTTGTATATTATTTATTTTCATTTGTCTATGTTGCAACGTTTTGGTGTCTACATTTTCAGTGTTACCAGACTTTCTTTTCTACTGTAATATTACTTTTAGTTTTGATAAAATTATTGATGATTGCTTTATTAATTGTGACACTTGATTTCAGGCTTAAGGGTGTGGGAAGATATTCTTTCGTAGGTATGGGGGTCAGGAATTTGAATAAGGTTTTACCATAAAACTTGAAAGAATTTAAAGTTGAATTTTGTAGAGGACAAAAGTAGACGGCTACAGGAAAGGGGAAAAATGTGTGTATAAGGAAATTGGTAATGGAGCGTGCAGTCCATCGCAATTGAATTAAATAAAATTAAGGATGGAAGTTAATTGTTAACGAGATTCATAATTAAATTACTGAATTAGAATTTATTGCAAAATATTTATTTTTGATAATTTACAAATTAAGATAAATTTAACAAAAACCAGCATTGAGCTCTGGAACTCTACATCAGTTCGTTTATGGGTGGAACAATACTAGTAGTCCTGTTTGGGGGGATAATTAGAATGAATAATTTTTTGTTGTGATTGCTATCACTTCAGGTTTTTGGTGTGTGTACAGGAGAGTAGCTATCGGAACCGAGCGGGGCGGTGTAACGGTTAGCGTTCTCGCCTCGCATTCGGGAGGGCGGCGGTTCGAATCCCCGTCCGGGGATCCAGATTTGGGTTTTCCATGGTTTCCCCAAATCACTCCAAGCAAATGCCGGGATGTTTCCTTCAAAAGGCCATGGCCGAATTCCTTCCCATTCCCTGCCCCCATCCTTGCCCCCCATCCTTTCCCGTCTCTAAAGACCTCGATGTTATAAAGAGACGTAAAGCAGTTACAAAAAAAAAAAAAAAAGCTATGGGAGGGCTAGGTGGCGCCGTGCACCGGGGCCCCCAAGTTCAGGAGGCCCCCAAGTTTAGAGGGCCCTCAAGTTCAGGGGGTCCCCAAGTTCATGGGGCCCCCAAGCATAGCTCAGAGAAGGCTTTCTAAAGCTCAGGGGGTCCCTGCCAGAAACAGCAAAACTCACAAGACTTGGTGAGCTAAAAATTTTTATTTATTTTTTTTTATTTTTTTTTACCGGGGCCCTTGATAACCTAGCTACGCCACTGTGTGTGTATTGGGTTGTCCAGGTCAATGCTAGGGCAGAAAACACCTGTCCGTCTTGACTGAGCAGCCAGAAGCGTTTTCTGATGAGGCAGGCAAACGTTTTACGGTGACACAGTTAGGCAACCACCCAGTCACAATTGCCACCCCAGGTCTAACTTCAGTAAGGTCTCCATCAGGTTCGTCTCACAGGCACAAGGTCTTCCCTCAAATATCTCACGTCATTCTCTGCAAACTTGATCTCTCCTTCCCACCAGGGTAAACAGCAGTGGGCGTGTCTTAAGCTTTGATTCAAATCAGAATACTTCCCGCATTCATGCAACAAACTGTGTCAATTGTTAGCTCGATGGAGTGATCCTATTTGATCGACAGTATGTCTGATGCTGGAAATATGCCACCACCAATTCATTACACTAATACATTACTTTATTAGCAAACGTGAGATGGGAATGATTCTACAATTACAGTTTTATGTTATCGCCTTGTAACTCTTGCCGACGCAAACCTTACACTTTTGTTTATGGCAGGGATAATTACTCAGGACATCCGGATATTTTATGAAAAAACGGCTGCCGTCTTTAAAACACGGGACTGTCCACCATATTTTAATAGAAATTCCTGCGCCATCCGGAAGCAGCTAAATGTTTTCTGTATTCAAACGTTCGAATCCCCTACCTTGCCGCCAGACTTAAGTCACTTACATATTTAATATAACGTACATACCACCCCTTTCTGTGGGGACACAAATGTTACATTTACAATATGACCAAGATTTGAAGTCTCATAGTATCTTTGTTTATTGTTAACATAAGTATCATTGTTTCAATTTCATTAATTAAATTCCATTAAACACAAACGTTCTTATGTATGAAGGATAAAGAAGTAAAAAGAAGTCGGTATTCCTTTTAACCAACCGTGCAGTCACAGAAATCCGGAAGATCAACTAAGCCAAGAACAAAATTTGCAGTTTTCAAACAAATTAGAGAAACTATATGCCTAAATTGTCTAATATTTGGTAACAAAATCTGATTACAGATGTAATTATTTTTCAGAATTCAGCGGTCTTCTCCACGGCTTCTTCCTCTCCCTGAATCTGTTACAAATGGTTTTTCATATATGCTTCGTGGCTTTGAGAAAAACTTGGGGACGTCCATTAATTACGTGAGGTGTGTTTCCGGAATTTCGGATCCCCTCCTTTTTCCGGTGAGATCTCATTGAACCCCCCTCCCCTAAGATGAGATTTTGACGGGATTTTCCCCCCCTCGTCTAATCAACCTCGTAGTTTTTTTGAGGACCTATTTTTAGCTCTACTGTCTGTCAAGAATTTCAAAACTTCACGCGAGATTTCCGTCCCCCCAACCCTCCCCCCCTTTCCCACTTGGTTAGCTTAGGTGAGATTTCGCCGGACACCCCCCTCCCCTATTTCACCCCACGTAATTATTCGACGCGCCCTTGGAAAGATTCTTTTCCTTATCAGTAGAGAATATATACTTCTTCAGAGATGGCAGAAATGACTTTTGCCGTCTATCACAGAACGACATTGACATCACGTTTTTCCACAAGTTCACATCTAAATTTGACTCAATAGATAAATATTTCTTAAAATTTTTTGTTGTTTAAAAAAATCCAGATATTAAGAAAACCCTTTGGTTGTGCGAGACTTTTTATTTTCTCCCACCTTCTTCAATAGTGTAACTCTTTTTATGAAAACATGCCATCTACTGTTTCCGTGAATTATCTGTCAGAGTCTCAGTTCTAATTTACACAATCGTATACGAGAGCTCTGAATATAGGCCTACGCTGAAGAGCCAAACAAACTGGTAAGCCAGCCTAATTTCGTGTAGGGCTCCCAAGAGCATGAAGAAGTGCCGCAACGCGACGTGGCATGGACTTGACTAATATCTGAAGCAGTGCTGGAGGGAATTGACACCATGCATCCTGCAGGGCTGTTCATAAATCCGTAAGAGTACGAGGGGATGGAGATCTCTTCTGAACGGCACGTTGTAAGGCATTCCAGATGTGTTCAATACTCGTAATGTTCATGTCTGGGGAGTTTGGTGGCCAGCGGAAGTGTTTAAACTCAGAAGAGTGTTCCTGGAGCCACTCTGTAGCCATTCTGGACAAATGAGGTGTCGCATTCTCCTGCTGGAATTGCCGAAGTCCGGCGGAATGCACTATGGACATGAATGAATGCAGGTGATCAGCCAGATGCGTACGTACGTGTCATCTGACAGAGTCATATCTAGACGTATCAGGGATCCCATGTCACTCCACTGCACGCGACCCACACCATTACAGAGCCTCCACCAGCTTGAACAGTCCCCTGCTGACATGCAGGGTCCATGAATTCATGAGGTTGTGTCCACACCTGTACACGTCCAACCGCTCGATCCAATTGGAAACGAGACTCGTCAGACCAGGCAACAAGTTTCCAATCATCAACAGTCCAATGTTGGTGTGGACGGGCCCAGAGGAGGCGTAAAGCTTTGTGTCGTGCACTCATCAAGGGTACACGAGTGGGCCTTCGGCTCCGAAAGCCCTTATCAATTATGTTTCGTTGAATGGTTCGCACGCTGACACTTGTTGATGGCCCAGCATCGAATCTGCAACAATTTGCGGAAGGGTTACACTTCTGTCACGTTGAAAGATTCTCATCAGTCTTCGTTGGTCCCATACTTGCAGGCTCTTTTTTTCCGGCCGCAGCGATGTCGGAGATATGATGTTTTATCGGATTCCAGATATTCACGCTGCACTCGTAAAATGGTCGTACGGAGAAGTACCCTACTTCGGAGAGGCTGTGTTCCGTCTTTCATGCGCCGACTATAACAGTACGTTCAAACTCACTTAAATCGTGATAACCTGCCATTGTAGCAGCAGTAACTGATCTGACGCCTGCGTCAGACATTTGTTGTACTCTTAGTGTTTACATATCTCTGTGTTTGCGTACGCATGCCTACACCAGTTTCTTTGGCTCTTCAGTGTAGTTACTAATGTCAGCTTTCTGCTTTATTATGGACCTAAGGGTCGAACTTACAATAGAAATGAATACATATAGTTTTTCAGGAAATATTTTATCATACTGCAAACATTTTCATGTAAGCTGCTTTTTTATATTTTGATTGAAATTTCACTGAAAGCATGAAAGATCAGATTTCTTGAAATGCATAAGTAGAAGGTACATGATCCAACGCAAATGAAATTAAATTCAAGAAAATATAAACAGTAGCTAAAAACTTCAAAATTAGTAACATTGTAATTTCACAAATGAAAATAAATTTTAAAAAAAAATTGAAACAGCAGCTGAAAACTTCAATGATAGTGATTTTTTAATTTCACCACTTTAGAAAACTTTGCCTTTCTGATTTAAAAAAGTCATAAACAAAATGAGTACACTTACCATATTAAGGATAGATGCAATTCTGCCAGTTCCCTTACTCTAGGAAATCCATCATTTAACCGGATCGTCACATCCATGATTCAACATTTAATGTTGCGTCTAATCTTCCATTTTGATTATGTTACAAAATTGTTAGAACATAAAAAAAAATACTTTCAGGTGATATAATTTTAGGAGTAATTGACATTTTCAGAAGCAATGGATACCATTTTCTAATAATATGGTTACAATAGAAGTAGATATTATAGCTGCTAGAAAATAAGGAGAGATCTGAAAAAACATTAACGAAATGCGGTGTTATTGTTTCCAAGTTGTCATAAGTAATTTCTGTACCAAGGTGAATAGCTTTTCAATGTCGTTAATGGCAGTGACAATTAAATTATTGTTAATATATTTGAGCTCTAGGAGACTTTTACTTACCTTCTAAGTAATTATTAGAAAATAAATTTTATCATAAAAATTTGTTCAAATTTCTTAAACAAATTTTGCAATAGCTAAATACCTAAAATATCGGAAGTGAAGAAAGTAATATATTAGTCATTAAGTATTTCTCCAGCCATTACCGAAGCAAAACTGATATCACTTTATTTGGGCATATATAGGGCACGATTAAGGAAGAAATTACTCGTATAAGTATCTATTAATTTTTTGACTTCCCCGACAAGGTTAAAAATTTGAAAAAAAAATTAAGCTTTACAAGAAATTTCCAAATCCAGCATACCTCTAGTTACATATTAAATATGCTAGTTTATAATTTTCGCATGACTAGCTCTCTGGGCCTTGAAACACGCTACAGAAATGACTGAGCAATTAGCAGTACAAGCTGTATATCACATTAATTGGAGATCCAAAACGTAAAAACCATAAATAAAAGCCTTCTTCAAATTATCAGCTGAACATACGTTAAACTAGTTCTAGGGATGTAATAGAGCTGGTATGAAAATTTATTTATATGTATGTTACAATGAATTGTAAAGTTTACCTAAAACCTTTACGTATATGTGTCTGCAATATAGTGCTTATTCTTCGGTAGAATTCTCATGCCTTTAAACTATTCGCTGAGCAGCAAAGATGGACGCTAATGATAATTAATTTTATTTATGGACAAGGGAACTGGCAGAGAACCGGCAGTGTTAACTCAGCAAAATTGCATTTACTGCCTATAAAATCTCTTTATTCTTAATTACACAAATGTAATATTTATTCACGCTACCTGTTGCACATATTTATTGGTATTTAACTGGGGAATTATGCCGCGACCTCAAGTAATTGCTGCTGTATTTCCCTCCTGTTGAGATAAGGCTGTTTAATTGGACGATTTCTCCACAGCCGTGTAATTAGCCTATATAAGGCGAGTTTCCCGCGGAGAGGAGCCAGTTTAGCCAGAAATTTACCGCCCAGCTATGGCGGGCATCCAGTTACGAAGTTGGAAGTAGCGGCAAGTAGCGTACAGAAATCTCTTGGGCGCTAGGCAGCTGCGGTTGCTTGGCGTCCAATGTGTAACGTGTGAGGTCCCCACTCACCAGTCATTATTCAGTTATATTATTACATTATAAATTGATTGTAAATAAATTTATATTTTATTTATAGTATAGGTCTTCCAGCATAGTAGTTTGTGTAGAACGGGGTAATTATAAGTTAGTTTCGTAATTTCATGTTGCGAGAGTTGGCAGTACGGTATGGTTGTGTTGGCACGGAAGGAACAAGCCAATATGGCGAGAGAGACTGTTTTTTGGCTAGCATAGGGTGAACATGTAGAGAAACTGATTTCGGCTAGCGTGATGCAAATATGTACAGAATATTGTTTCAGTGAAAGCATTGTATCTTGTGTGAATTTTTGAGTGTAATAAATTGTGAATTATAGTAAAAGTGTGGCGAAAGTCATTTACATAGCATTAGAATATCCGTTGCGCAAATTGAGATATGATTGAGGGTTTAGTAATAAAAGTTACTTTATATTAATACAAACGGCGAGGTGATAGCAACTACCGCAAAAAGGCATATTAGGGCCAAGTGCCAGTAAAGCGGGCTATCAATCTTTCTTGTCGCAGTCTAAATAATGGATAAGGAGGACCTCGCAAACGACTGCATTGTAACAGTTCCGTGACAACAGGAATAATTAAAAACCAGTGTTTTCCTACGGAAAGCTTAGAGCCAAAGAATACTGCCAAAAACTATTATCGCGTGCGCATAATCGAATTTATTAACACTTTCATTTATGAATTTGTCACTTTTGATTTATTATATGCGTGCTTCATTGTATGACTGTGTCCCTTATTAGTAGCTAGGGCAAACCCCTTTACACGTGTAGCGTGCGTGGGTAGTGATAAAGCTGTGATTAAAAAAAATCTTTTCTACTTTCTATTCTCTTCGTTTATTCGATACTTTTTCCACAACAGTCAATGAGAAGTAAACAGAATACACAATGATTAAAGCAGACTCGCATGAAAAAGTGAACACCGCATCATTGCTTGGTATTATAGTACTTTTTCTATTTCCGACCTTCATTATTGTACTACTTCCAATTTATTCAAAAAATCCCGTCAAAAATGACAGAAATTTTATTGTTATGAAAAAGTTTCTAAGGAACCCATAATTTCAAAAACTAATAACGATTATTTATTTGTTGAGATTTTTCGTGATTTCTTACGTTTCTTGAAAACTTTCTTTGAGTTTTCAATAAACTTTCCTGTTGCTACCTTCAAAAAAGTTTATGCATTTAACGGTCGTAAATAAACACATAGCAGCATGCAAAGTTATAAGAATGTTGCATATGTCTCAGTCTTGCTTTATAGTTTTTTTTATTATTATTATCGCTATTAGTGTAGTGTGCATTCCTTCCACGATAGACACTTGCACTACTTTAAAAAAATTTAAATGCTAATGCAGTTATTTATTTTAAATTTCTTGGCTAGGTAAGCAACGCTGTGTGTTACTGCACAGCAACTAAAAATCTGTAGATCGTCCATTAGATCTCGATAGTTACTCTAAACATTAAAAAAAAAGTTAAAAAATTTATATTTTCGTTTACTATAACTTTTTTCGTACAGGGTTATTATAGCATCAAATTTATACTTTCATTAACTATTACGTCCTGTTATTTAAGAAGTGAGCGAAATATAGAAAATTGTAAACATTTATTAAATAAAAAATGAATAGTCTGAACACATGCAACTATGTAACGTTACTCGTTATAATGAAATTCTGTATCCATGTAAATTGCTGGGATAAGCATTTCTGCGTTTTTTTTTTTTTTAAATAATAATACATCTTTCCTGCAGATAGCCATATTTCACTTCCCTGTAAATGTTTTTCAGTGAAAATGTTATACAAATTCTTTTAAACCATTATACACAACGTACCTAAGCACTGAGGAGATCATTGTCTGTATGGTCATTACGCGCCGGTGTAGTACAGAGGCTTTCACAAAGCAAGCCGCCATCTGTAGCGCCCGAGGGAACAAACAGCTGTCATCCTCTCTTCTGCTTTTTATTTCTCTTCCAATGGCCTCGGTCCCCGTGCCGCCTTGTGTCTTATTCAGTGACGCTTTGTGCATGCTATTTAGACTAGCGGTAGAACATAATGTATTGTAACACCACCTCAATAATGGCTGGAAATCTCATTACACAATGTTATAAACAATAATGAGAGGGACTAGAGGTTATTATAGGTTATGTTTGATTTTGAAGTGAAGTCGGAAAGCTGAGTAATTTATAACAAAAGGGTAATCAAATTGGGATCAATTTTTCGTTTAATATGATGCACGCAAAACCACTCTCGGTGGTTCGAATAATGGGCAGTCCATGGTCCAAAGGGTAAATGGGGTCAATCAGAGAAATTTAAGATAGAAGTATCCATAAATTAGTATCCATTTCTTCGTTGCACGCAATTCGCGCATGAACTACTGGTCGGAAGAATTGAGTTGCTTCTCTTATTTTCTCGCAGGTCATTTTATCGGCTCAGTAAGTACAGTACATTAATACGTAAACGAAGTTTCTGGCAATAGCTATTTGCTACTAAAAATGTGACAAATTATTTAAAGTATGATCAAAAACAAATAATACGTCTGAAAAATACTGAGAATAGGGGACACAAGAATTAAGTTTTTCTCAGCGTCGAGAATTAATAAAATGTTCTCGGGTAACAAGCAAAATGAATAAGTTGTTAGCACATGATATTTCAGCGATCAGTAGTCTGTCACGACGTGAAGACGTACTGGCCTCGCATTTGGGAGGACGCGGGTTGGAATCCCCGTCCGGGCATCCAGATTTGGATTTTCCATGGTTTACCCAAATCACTCGAGGCGAATGCCGGGATGCTTCCTTCAAAAAGGCCATGTGCTGGATGCGGTGGAAGCTGATACTGGCCTCCTAGCTAGTTACCCGAGAATATATTTTTTAATGAACGATGTGTTTGTTAGCACACACACGAAACTAGAATTTCAAAAGTACGGTGGGATCAAGGCTACGGTAATAAGAATTCGAGGTCATTGAAAAGAAGAAGTTATACAAATATCGCGTGTTTTATTTGTTAATGCTAGAATCGTTGTAGGTAAACCGCTGAAGACTGTCCTTATCTCTGTCTTAAGCTGCGTTCCCACGATCTCTTGTAACGGAGGTGGCACCTCATTAGCCGAAGTGTAGGGACGAGCTCGCGCCGCAGATTAGACCTCGCCAACACATCCTCACCACTTTGGCTAGTGTCGTTTTGGCATAGAGCACTTTACAGCAACAGAAGGGGTGCGCACCGTTGCTGCAAACCGATGGCAACAGCTCACCGCTTCACACGCCTGTGATGTTTACCGACATATAGTGGGTAGCTGCGGCCCCGTTCCCATTGCGTGTTGTTGTGTATCCGTCCCGTCCCGCCTTCGTTACAAGACGTCGTGGGAACGCGGCTTTACAGCGGTGTCTTTAGAACCAAGAAAACAGGGTGGGCCTGGAACCGGGAGGAATTCGGCAATTGTCTTTTGAAGAAATAATTCCAGCATTCACCTGGATTGATTTCGGAGAGCAATGGAAATTCGAAATATGGACAGCTTGACCCAGAATCCAACCCGCATACTCACAAACGCCAGGCTTAAAGTTAACCCTTCAGTCATCATTCTCGTTTGCAGACTCCGTTTCATAGGCCTAGTCATTCTTTGTGTTATCTATAATCACGATCCACAGGATCAGTTGATGTTAAATTTTCAAACAACTGTTTGAAATACATAATATCAAAATTAATTAGAATTAAAAATCACTGTTTTCAATAGATAAATTTCTTTCCCATCTTTATTTGTGAAAAAATAAAAATACTACATTTTTTTACTATTACCTAACATCTACATAGTTTGAACTTTCCATAAAACAAAAGCGTTGAACTAAAAAATAAAATCCTCGAAACTGGCTGGACCCGCGACTTCGTATAAGTTTAATTTGAGATTAATTAACTTAATTTGTTAATAAACCATGAGAAATGTTTGTCAGTAGGAGAAAGCAGAGAAGCAGACCTCCAGTTTCCTCTTTCTTGATTGTCTTACATTCCTTCAGAATTTTGCTTGTAGATAATGTTTCGAACACGTTTACACACCCCCTTTCACCACCCATCAAAAATTACACTATTTTGTAATATTTTATAATTCTGAATTATCGAAAGATACACGCTAGTAATATTCATAAATATTATCTGAAAACGGTATATGAAGTGGTGTTGCCTGACACGCGTACAAGTATATTTCTTTAGTTGTATGTATATGAATTACTAAGATTTTAGGATGATTTCTATAGGAAGTTATTAATACACATTTCAACTATCAGTATGCTACATTACATTGAATCCCAACTCATTTGATGTTTTGTCAGACATGTGGGCATTGGGTTAAAATTATCTTGCATTTCATTTTATTCCAATTGATGCTGCTGTGGTGAATTTAAACAATAACATAAGTTTTAACTGTGTCAAGTTTCGTAGAAATCCGTTACCTAGTTTCTGTTTGATGCACCTACAGACAATCAGAAAGGCAAACATTAAAAATTCAAGATTTTATGATTTTTGGCCTATGTGTCATCAACTGTGTATATTAAAAAAAAATTAAAATCAATGTTTACTATAATGTTATTTTGTTCTCGTAATGAACGAATTCATAAAACTTTGTTTCTCTCGCAGGCGGTCTGTATGTAATTTGTTATAAGTAAAGACGTACCACAAGAACAGTTAAATTCGCGTATTTCACAGTGTGATCGTATTAGTATCGTGAGATTTTTGTGAGTGTGATTATTGGTGATGACTTTGAAAATAATTGACTGCGTGTGTGCATTTTTGAGTGAATGTGTGATTGTTAAATATAGGTATTGTTTACAAAAGTGACAAGAAATCACCTGTGTGTCGAAGTTGAATAACTGATTCGCGACTGCAGGCAGCGAATTAAGCTCGGCCACCCATCAGTTAGTGCCCAGAGGGATCGCACGGATGGGTGACGAGGAAAGGCCGCTCTGCACTTCAGCGCCATGCACGTCGAGTGCCTCATTGAACTCGTCTTTGCCAGCGGACGTTGTGACAAGTGCAACGAATCAGCAAATGGATAAGGATATCGAAATGGATGAAGATGTTATGCCAGCCGCTGTGTTCAACATTCAGCGTATACATGGTGACGTGTATGCGGTGAGCAAAGATTTAAACCCAAGAAAGCGTTCCACTACTCCACCAGAGAGGATGTAGCATATACGCTAAGACTGGATTCTAAGTGTTGACATTAAGTGACAATTATCTTTGGTCAGCGGGCGCTGCCAAAGAATAATATAAGTAATATTGTCTCTGGTATGAGAGAGGTAATCGCAGTAAGACAAAAGCAAGCAGGAGTGTTTTAAGTTTACGAGAGGTTGTGTTATTTTTGGATATATGAGTTTGAATAAATGTCTCATGTTGATGGTGTTCTATATATGTGTGGTTTTTCTTGGTTTAGCAAATATTAATTTCACTTTAATGCATTACATTAATATGCAACAACTGCCGAATTAAATAAAAGGAATGACCGGCAGTTTATAACATGGCTTGCCTGGTAAGGTTGAATAGAATAAAATAGCCTTGTTAAATTTGGCGACCCTGGACCAGAATTTATGGGTGTACTACTAATGAGCATAGCACCCTAAACGATTGGAATCTTCTGATGACGCAGTGGCAGCGGCGAGTTCCATATTTTCATTCTACGCAGCACGGCAAGTAGAGAACATTCTAATTATAAGTTCTGAGGTGGCAGTAATCATCAGACATATAAAGAAAAAAGAAAAGAAAAGTAATTAAAATTTGAACACTGAGTGAATGACGTACAGTAAAGAACTTGAAACTGAAGCAGTGATTGTTATTGAGACTGTCTTTCTTCAGTAGTAAATCATTTATTATTTTGATAAGGAGTGAGTAGTGTATAGTAAAGAAGTTAAATATGAAGCAGTGATTTTTGCTGTGGGGATTGGCTCTCCTGAGTAGTAAAACTTTTGTTGTTGCTTGTAATATATGTAGTATATATAATAATTGTATGAAATTTGCTAGAATGAGTGCCGAAAAGAGTACAGACCTAAAGAGTATGGACCTTGAATTGATATTAAATGCCATCCGAAGATTTGAAGAGAGCCAAGAAAAAACCAGACAAGGATTTGAACAGAGCCAAGAAAAAACCAGACAAGGATTTGAACAGAGCCAAGAAAAAACCAGACAAGACATCCGAAGATTTGAAGAGAGCCAAGAAAAAACCAGACAAGGATTTGAACAGAGCCAAGAAAAAACCAGACAAGATATCGGAATAATTAATGAAAAACTCACGCAAGTTATACAAAGTAGTCAAGAATCTGAGAAAAGGATTACGGATAGTATTAATCAGCATATTAAAAGGACAGAAGAGGAAGGCCAAGTACGAAGTTATGTAGAAGCTGTTGAAGAAAAAATGAGTATAGCAGAAGCACGAAAAGAGTCGTTAAAAGAGACATTCGAGGAAGAAGAATTAGCAGATAATGATAGCGAGCTACCGTTAAGTATTAACGAAAGTGAAGAAATTGAAAATGTTCCTAGCATCTATGGAGAAGAGTACGAATGCAGAAGTAGTGAGAATGAATATGAAGAAAATGATGAAAGTGGAATAAGAATGTTTTTTATAAGGAGTTATGACGAAGAAGTAGATGAAAATGTATGGCAGATGGGAACCGAGGAAAAGAATATTGTACCAGGTCGAAGTAGCAATAAAAGAACGAATGTATTTTTCCGGCGCAGTAATACAGAAGCCACTACATATGTAAAGAAAGATGAGAAGGGATCGATGGAAATATTGTTTCAGGACACAATCGATGACGGCCGACACCGAATTGCTTCAAATTATTTGAGAAAAGAGTACCCTCCTGATATTAATACAAGAGAAGTAGTTGAATGGTCTCATGAAAAGGAAAACTGGAAAACAAGAAAGAAATTACATGAAGGATTGGAAGAATATGAAAAAGCGGCAGAAAGGAATTGGAAGAGGCGGAAGAAAAAAGCTACGGTAGAACTACGTGTATGCAAGAAGCTTATCGGGGGCAAGTATTTCCATTATCGATTCGTTTGTAGAATTTATTTTTGGTGAAAACTAGACAAAATTCTTGCGAAATAAATGCAGAGATTAAAAAATTCTTTAAAATATATCACGGACCTTTTAAGATTGTTGTTAAGCCAAATGCGAGCGCCTATTTGCTTGCTTATGCCAAATCTAATAAAATATTAGGATTAAGAAATGTGATCGATTTAAAAATTGTATAGAACAAAGGACTGAAAAGATAAAATGTTAAGTAATTGTCAAAGTAATATTGTATTGATCTTAAAACAGAATAGTATCATAAAAGAAACATGAAAAGCAATCCAATGGTTCATAGTAATATGTAATGTTATTGTTAACGCCTTGTTGTGATGAAAAAAGTAGCATGATAAATGTAATGGTTAAGATTGAAATTTAAGCACATTTAATCTGAACTGAGTGTACGTGTCAGGGGAACGAACAATAATAGAATTGGACGCTATGCCAGATTTAGTGACAAGCAAAAATTTAAATAGTGAACTGATATAGACTGTAAAAATACTTTGGATTTTGAATCGAAATTATTAGCATAATGTGGAAAAAGTAAGGCCATTGCAAACTAAATTTGAGAAGAACTGTTGGACATTGTATTCAAGGAGAAAATGTTGTCATCCATTGTGTAGTTCAATAACTTCTCGGCAAATTAAAAATTGTGCTAAATTTTTAATCTGCCTCGAAGTGGGGGCAGGTGTAGCATATACGCTAAGACTGGATTCTAAGTGTTGACATTAAGTGACAATTATCTTTGGTCAGCGGGCGCTGCCAAAGAATAATATAAGTAATATTGTCTCTGGTATGAGAGAGGTAATCGCAGTAAGACAAAAGCAAGCAAGGAGTGGGTTAAGTTTACGAGAGGTTGTGTTATTTTTTTGGATATATGAGTTTGAATAAATGTCTCATGTTGATGGTGTTCTATATATGTGTGGTTTTTCTTGGTTTAGCAAATATTAATTTCACTTTAATGCATTACATTAATATGCAACAACTGCCGAATTAAATAAAAGGAATGACCGGCAGTTTATAACATGGCTTGCCTGGTAAGGTTCGAATAGAATAAAATAGCCTTGTTATAAGGACCAACAATAAACAGCCGCGCGCCGTCAACTACAGGAAGGAGGAGACGCGTAAATCTACTGGAGTCAGCCTGGCAGTGACGAATCTTGGTTTAGCCAAGAAACCAAAGAATTCCAAGGTACAAAAGAAGACTATCGAAGCCGCTGACAATACTGCAGCCTCGGTCTCCGGGCGGAATGGAGTCAAAGGACGTCGTTCTCGCACCCAGAATTGGCAGCCAGACCAGGAAGGTTTCATAATGCCGAAGAAGACAGCAAAGCCCCCACCTTCATTGGACCCAGCGGCGATGGAAGTAGAAAATCGTTTCACTGCCTTGACTGTTGACGACACGCCGCGAAAGGAGACGAGATGCGACTCCATTCCACCTATAGTAGTGGAATTCGCAGAAAACTACAAGACCCTTCATGATCGGGTGGCAGATGTCATCAAGAGTCCATTCGCTGCGAAAACCGCAGGTGGCGACAAAATCAAATTCAGCATGACTACTACCGAAGACTTTGTGGCCGTCACTTCTCTCCTTCAACAGTGCAATATCCCGTACTACACTTTTCCGACCGGAGCGGTGAAACTGTTGAAGGTAGTGTTTCGTGGCATTCCCAGGACTCTGCCAACAGAGACATTGAAAGAAGAGCTGACAGAAATGGGCTACGAAGTGAGGTCTGTTGCTCAATTTCGTTGCCCAGGCAGTAACGATGTAATGCCGCTTTTCCTAGTAGTATTACCAGACCTGCCCTTAAATCGCACAATATTTGAGGTTGACAAGCTGTGCCACCTCAGAGTATCGACAGAGAAACTGCGATCGTCGGCTGGACCGCAGCAATGTTTCAATTGTCAGTTGTTTGGCCATGTGGCACGCCATTGCAAAATGCGCCCGGTGTGCGTCAAGTGTGCAGGGCAACACGACGCAAAAGACTGCCACACGCAGAAGGGCCGTGACCCACCAATCTGTGGAAACTGCCACGGCAACCACGTTGCCAGTTGGAAAGGCTGTCCAGCCTATAAGCGAGCCCGCGATCGTCAAAGAGGAGTGGGGACAGAGGCTCCTCAGAGGCATCTACAACAGCAGTCAAACCAACAACAAATGTCGGAGATCAGTGAAATATCAAAATCAACGAAACCGAATCCACAGAAATTGAAGAAAATGAAGAAGCAGAAGGGCAAGAAACTGGCATCATCCAAAGTACAATCAGACTTATCCTTCGCTGAAGTAACCAAAGATGTGATTCATGTTTCTCCCCCCAAACAGCCACAGCACCAAGACACTTCGACTCAGCCGGTGAAGCAAGGCCCAGTTGCAAAGTCCGAACAACCGATGGCGTTGCAGACTGTACCACCAAAGCGTCAGAAAAGACAAGGTCTACCACACCAGCATCCAGATGAAGCAGCAGAGACGAACGGGACAAACCTCGGGAGACTAGTCAATATGCTTGAGAATATACTTAGCATGATGGTCAGCCTCCTAACGCGGCTCGATAGAATGTCTTCGGACATCACCGCCGCAGTGACGTCGGCGCTTGCCAACACCTCCATAACCCAGCAACGCAACCATGAATAGGAGGCCTCACATTCATAGCCTCACTTTCTGTGTGTGGAATGCTAACGGCATTCATGGACAATTACTTGAGTTTAGACAATTTTTGCGGGAAGAAGATGTGGACATTTGCCTCGTCAGCGAGTCCCACTTGAAACCTTGCCTACGGGCGGCAGCACCAAACTACTGCTGCTACCGGAAAGACCGACTGACGGCCGGTGGGGGTGTTGCGCTGTACATTAAACGCGGTATTCCTCACTGTGAAGTCCCTCTTCCTCCTCTTCAGCAGGTAGAGGCTTTCGCTGTTCAGGTGAAAACATCCTCAGGCGCTATCACCGTCGTCGCAGCCTACCGACCACCACGCAGAGTGCTTGAAGAAGCAGACATCGCCGCCCTTATCACACTTCCTGGTAAAATCCTGATTGGTGGAGATATGAATGCAAAGCACCAGGATTGGCATAGCAGAACTGCCAATCCGGCTGGTAACCTCTTAAGACGCCTGGCCCACTGCCACAACCTATGTGTATGGGCACCTGAAGAACCAACGCATCATCCTGCAAATGGAAACCGGCCTGATGTTCTTGATATTGTTATAACAAAGGGAATCACAGGTTTTGTTTCGGCAACAACCCTTAACAGACTATCTTCGGACCACTCTCCTGTGCTACTTGAGGTCGACGTTGGGGAGTGGCAGCCAAACAATCACCCAATTCCTGATTACAAGCGGACCGACTGGGACCGGTTTAGGGAAGTCGTAGCGACTAAACTGGAAAGCGGTACAGTGGAAGGAAATGTTGAGGAGGCTCTGAGATTCTTCACCAACACCGTAAATGAAGCTACAAAAGTCGCCACACCACTGGTTCATACACGCATAGAACGTTCCTGCCAGCTTCCACCGCACCTCATTGCGCAGATCAGAAACAAAAATCGGATCGCCAAGGAGTGGAAACTAACGAGGAACCGTGCCACTCGCCGCCTCCTCAATCAACTGCAGCGAGAGCTGAAGGCAGCATTGGTAGAACACAGAAATCGTGAGTGGTCCGCACGTGTTGCAATGCTGCGACCAAACGATGGCAGCATGTGGAACGAAACTAGGCGACTCACCCGCCGGAGGAAGCCGATACCACCACTCCACGGCGAACGTGGTCTTGTATTTCTACCGGAAGACAAGGCTAACGCGCTCGCTGACAGTTTTGAGAAAAATTTCCAGCCCGTCGATGACGACGTTGACGACCGCCACATTGTAGCAGTACGTCGCCGACTGCGACGGTACATGTCAGCCAATGATGACCATGACATCATTGCGATTGAGCCGCAGGAGGTAGCTAGCTACATCGCCGGGTTGTATCCGCGAAAGGCACGTGGGCATGACCAAGTGGACAATCGAGCACTCAGAAATCTACCACCAGAAGCCATCAACTACTTGACGCGGCTCTTCAATACCATCCTGCGACATCAGACTTTCCCGAGAGCATGGAAGCATGCCATCGTGGTCGGTATTCATAAGGCTGGGAAAGATCCAATCTTTCCCCAGCATTACCGGCCAATCAGCCTGCTACCCGCGCTCAGCAAAGTGTTCGAGCGAATTCTGCTGAAGCGTATTGACACCTACATCCAGGCTGCAGGCGTCATACCCGATCATCAATTTGGGTTCCGTAGAGGGCACTCCACAACGCAGCAGTTGATGCGTGTTATAGAGGCAGCCACAAGGGCCTTCAACGAGAGAAGCTATTGTGGTTTGGTGTTGCTCGATGTCGCCCGTGCATTCGACTCAGTGTGGCATACGGGTCTGCTCTGCAAGTTGTACGAATGGGGCTTGCCTGGACCCTACGTAAAATTGATCCGCAGCTATCTGTCAAGGCGCACATTCTGCGTCAGGGTTGGTGATGCCATGTCAACACGACGGCGCATTCGTGCAGGTGTACCACAGGGTTCAGTGCTGGGACCAGTTCTTTATAACCTGTACACAGCCGACATTCCAGCACCTGTGAATGTGAAAACAGCCACGTACGCCGACGATACGGCATTCTTTACATCCAGCCGTAGCAGAGCCATCGCGACGAGACGATTGCAGGAAGCTCTTCAGCAGACAATAGCCTGGGCCAGAAGGTGGCGGATAAGTATAAACCCTGTCAAAACGCAAGCGATTATGCTGACGCGACGCCTAGGACGCCGTAGTGAGCAACTACCTCACCCGCAACTTCAGCTCAGAGGTAAAACCATTCCCTGGGCACCAACTGCTCGTTACCTTGGTGTAACACTTGACTGTAAGCTGACATGGCGAGCTCACATCAAGGACATCAGGCAAAGGGTAAGTGCTCGGCTCCATTCTCTTTACCCTATACTTAACCGGGAAAGTTCGTTGGTACCTCACCTAGGAGTTGCCATTTATTGCTCCTTGATTAGGCCGGTAATTGAATATGCTTGCCCCGTCTGGGGGTACGCTGCTAATTGCCACCTGAGAAAGTTGCAGGTGCTGCAAAACAGAACACTGAAGCGGGCACTACATCTGCCCAACCGTTTCCCCACCGTCGCAGTCCATGAGGCGTCGGGAACAGAGAAGCTCATTGACAGGTTCGGCAACATGCCTATAAATTCTACAGAGCAGCACATCACTCTGCCAATCCACTGGTCAGTTGTCTCGGCGAATATGAAACTGCCGCTGACAAACATAGCAGGCCATTGGTGCTGACGGAGCGCTAAGGACCAACTAATAATACGCCACCAAGACGACCAATCAGAAGTGAAGAGAAGACCACTCAAGAGAAGACTGAGGGAGGAAATGTCTCAGGACAACAACCCCCAACCTACCAGCTTTAATGCTGAGACTGGCGAAGATGATGATGATGATCAGTTAAATTAATGTTACCTTATTAAGTCCTAAAAAGTTTATTCGTTTCAGTGAACCGTTAAATCTGCAGGTATAAAATTAGACGTTAAAGTTGAAATAAATGCTTTGCCATTTAGTGAACGGCAATTATATACAAAGGACAAATATGAGTTTAGTCAATTGCCAGAATAACAATAATAAAACTCTTAAAGAGAATGACCACTAGCACTCACTATAAAAAGTAATGAAGAAATCGTGGCCTCCAACGGAAAACACATACTTCTGTTTCAATCACAGCCACTATCACATTTTTTTCAAAAAATAAAGTTTTACGTTATTTTTTTTTTTATTTTTAAAAAAATGAGGTTTAATTGTACTACATATTGGACCGAAACTTCTAGCCGAATGATGGTTGTTAAGAATTGCGTTCAAAAATGATACTATTGTGAAGCCGAGTTATACGATTGATGAGCCCATCGTACGTCGACCATTGAAAACTATATTGTTAATGTTCAAGGTTACTTTCATTAGCAGCAAATACCATTCCGATTGAAATTAGATTTGTTTGTGGAGTAAATTGCCTCTTTCCTTTACCAAACACAAATCCATGTGGTAAACCAAGCTTTCTGTGGTTACATTCTAATTCCTGATTTACTAACTTTATTACTATTTGTATTTTTGCGATCAAAATGAAACAGCCGTAAGGATAAAAGAATCATTGTTGATTCTATGTCAAACCAGCTACGAAATTCATCAAATCTCATTGCATTGCAGTAACTGAAACAGACTTTTAGGTGTGACATTTGTTTCCATCTCTCGGATGAGTATATCTGATCTGGTCGTGGATTGTTGAAGAATGGAGACCACAATGGAAGTGAATGACAGCACTTAAGATGTACTATGCCAATTTCGAAATTTTTACTGCCAATAACGACATTATTGGAATATTATAACATTAAATACAAAGTAAGGCACAGCACGTAACACTATTTCAGGCTGCTGCATTATAATAATCATTTAGCCAGTTAATATTAGTAAGTAATATTTCTTAATATTTCATTAAGAGAAAATAGTGACTGCAAAAATTATTACTCTAAAATTAAACTTCACATTTAAACTTGGTATGTTTGACTACTAAAGGCGTATTAATTAGAAATATATCAGATATTTGGGTGTTCCAGCATTCAAATACCGTTAAATCGTGAGGGAATACCAGGAGTTGGTTACAGTTAATACGAAAATCCTATTATTGCTGAGTCGTTTGGATGCTTTGAAGTTAATGATAACATTTGTATTATAAGATCAATCAACACCAGCGATAACTTCGCTTTCACACGATTAAGTTAGATTTATGACATAATACATTATTTCGCTGATCTACTACATAATTTCGTAAGGTCACCCACTCACCTCGATAGTTATTGGCTGGACAACGGTGTCACGTGTCAGCCTTCGCTAACAAAACAGCGACCAGAGATAGCACTAGAAGAAATTCGTGGTTATGTCTAAAATTTAATAACTAAGCAACTGCTACCAATTTAATTGGCACAATACTTTCATTACGTTTGATTTTCATAGCTTTTCATAGTTAAAAACTTTTTAATGAAAACATGGATCTGCTTTTCAGTAATATGTTACTAATTAAAGCAACTTAAAAAACTTTTTAAAAAAAATTACTCATAGTCTCTGCTGTAACCACGAATGCCAATTGTCATTTCGACTCAGGATAAATTTAAGTTTAATTAAAACTTTCACTAATGTTGTTGTTTGACCAAAATTTATGCATTACGGTTTATTTGCTTTTTAGGCATTTTACTGACAACTTTAATTATTGGTCTTTATTCATGTCCGCTATATGTGAGTTATTAGGTTATTTTAAGTGGATATCAGACCAAATGTGTCACCGAATCGACTATTCTGGCAACTAATTTTTGCGGAGTTGCTGTTTCATAATATGGAATGTGTATTAAGTTCTCTGGCCGTCACAGCTACTATGACCAATGTTTACATTATGTGTGTTTGCCCAGTCTCATTAATAAACAACGTGATGCTTTTGAAGCAAAAAGGATTTTTATTTAAATTTTGCAGAGTGGACTTTAAGGGTCAAATACAAGTGAAGTTCGTATTTAAGCAAGTTCGAGTGAATGACCTTTGAAACAGTTACACTATAGCGCGATCGTTCCTGTCCGTGTTTAATACCTACCCCTATTAATGCTTCTGACTTCTTCAAGCTCAAGAGATTTTATTCATCCTAAGAGTGAAACACAGGTCAAGCTTATATTTGGCCAGATCAGATCAACCTGTCATAATCTTTCATCGTAAAAACTGGAACTTTTCTAGACCCGTGACGATACGCAAAAAACAGTAACGGGCTTAAACTAGTAATATATGAAATCTCACTAACACAGTTAATAATCATTGATAGAAACAGAGATTATTAGCTTCCTGGTCTATCTAGGAACGGCGTGTGACGTGTTTTGTCGACAGAGTATTTTATGGACCGACCGTGTTACAACTTATTTTTTGCTGATGTTCATAACACGGACCATTGGCATCCAAACCAACAATTCATCTCCCCTAGTCCCCCGCGGGGCGAGAATTACAGAAGAACTGTGGAGATGATTCTAAATTCTACAGATCCCGCCTCGTCTGCGACTGCTACCTGCTGTTTTGTCACTAACAACATCCGCCGAGTGCCACAAAAACTACAAACTGGGGGCGCTAGCTGGGGGATACGGAAACCCAAACACAGCTCCCAAACACCCCGCAGCTTACACCATCTTTTAACGTCTGTTCTCGTTAGTGGAGAATGTACGGGTTATAGTCCATACCACAGGCGCCACTAAGGCTGAGGCAAAGCAGATTTTTATCCAATTTATAAACTAAACCGTACTGTGACATTATAAAAAAAATAGATTGTTATTTAAACTTCTATGAGAACTACAATCGTGACTGTTTATACGTTCAAAACGAAGTTTTTCTTAATTTATTGGCATTAAGTCTTTCAAAAAAACAGAGTAAAATGTCTCTTAATGTGTGTCGTCCTCCAAGATGGCCCAGTAAAGATTACAATCTTCACGTATTTGCCTAATTTCATTTCATCTCATCTCTTTATTGTGGTATTATACTCCTGTAA
The DNA here is from genome assembly GCA_031002005.1 of Vandiemenella viatica. Taxonomy (NCBI): domain Eukaryota; kingdom Metazoa; phylum Arthropoda; class Insecta; order Orthoptera; family Morabidae; genus Vandiemenella; species Vandiemenella viatica. The sequence continues at coordinate 149,207,832 of JARYHS010011408.1, forward strand.
ACTTTTAAGTTTTTATTTCTGAACACTACTAGAATTAGGTGGTATACACAAATATATTCACCAGATAGTAAATGTGTAATGTTAACTGGTAGCTGGATGCCTTCTTGAAATACTTATATAAAATATGTGATGTTGTTCCATTACCTCGTGCACACGAAAACTAAGTGGTTAACATTACATACAGCCTCTTCATCAAAGTTAAACCACGATGTTTCTGTCGCTTTGGTTCTGTACAGGTAGGAAGGAAAGAAGCCATTCAATCTAGCTACTGTAGTTATTAATCTTCTTGGTGGGCAACAGTTTTTATGTCACTGGGAAGTTGGTATCTGATTGTGAGTGTGGAACCAAGCGTAGTGAAGA
>JARYHS010011408.1:149209191-149306596 GCA_031002005.1 Vandiemenella viatica
CCTGAATGGCATTGATTTTAGCAAATTAGATAAAATAAGAAAGAAAAGTGTTAGACCTCTTTTCAGATGGCAGTTTACAATTCCAGTTCAAAACCGTAAAAGACAATAACCAAAATAAGCATCCAGTGTTTCCAGTCTTATTCAACATATTGAAATCAAGCGAAAAATCAAATTGTACATAGTCAGAATGGTAAGTATCATTCAAAGAAACCCATTTTAAGGAAGTAGTTTATTTTATAATAAGTTATTTTTATTGAAGAGACATAAACGACATATTTACTACAGTCCTAACATATTGTCTGGAACGCAACTACACAGCGATATGAAGTACACTTAGTGTCACGTACCTAAGTGAAAACAAGTACAAATAAAATAAAAAAATACCCTTTTTTTGTTCTCACGAAAATTAAAATCTTTTTTTTCTTATTAGTGCTTTTATAATATTTTAATTTTATGCTTTTTCCGATGGTATGATACGGTAATACAATGTGCCTCAGATTTTAAATCAGTCTCTAACATTTTAAGGCGCGAGAATTATGTCAGAATAACTTCAGCAGTTTTTTGTGATGTCTAAACAATCATACAAACCGATACACAGAAAATAATGTAAACTGTATTTAATGTATTTTTTGGTTTGTTTTGTTTCAGGGATTTAAAATTAACCGATTCCAATTTTTTTTTTTTGAAAAAATGTTCATATACAGCTCCGTTAAAGTTTAATAATAATATATACAGTGCATCAAGAGAATACTTTCAAAATGTGGAGCATCTCCAAGATTTTTCGTGCCAGTCTGTGTTTTGCTTGAAGCTGGTCGTGCACCCCGCTAGTACGACCATTCGTAAAAGGTCACACTGCGGCCCCAGGGAAATCAGGATCCAGTCCCTGATCTAATCTCGCTAAACGATCTGTTCTCTAACACCAAACAGAGTCAGTCGAAAGACGTATCACTGCATGCAACAACGTTTTGGAGACTGTCGCATCACACAGGTGGCCATAGGTTTGGAAAGGTCAGGTAGCTTTCTAGAGAATTACGTCAAATTATTATGTTCCTCATAAATCTAGAAAAACAACAAGAAATACTCCAATATAGAGAATCATGTTCATGTAAAAAATGACCAGTACACTTCCAGTAGGCAGAAACTATCTCTATGCTGCCATAAGTTAGTGCAATGTGGTGAAATGTTGACAGATAAAACTGAACCGTAAATTAAAAGCACAATTGACTTAATGGTCATAAGGGAACATGAAGTATTTCATGTAGATTAAGCATATTTAAATGTAGGTCTCTGCAAAAATCAGTCAAGAGTTGCTGTGTTATTTCCAGTTTTTTTATCGGTTTTCACTTTCTTTCTTATTACTTATACTTTTAGTGTCACATAGTCGAGAGATGTGGTAGCTAAGCTGGTGATCGGAAGGTTCCCAGTTCGAATCCCCGTCTTGGCGGAGATTTTTCAAAGGTCCTAACCAAACCTTCTCACCTCTGGCACAAATTGCTGTGTACTGTGATTCAACGTTAAACTGTACGCGGTAGGATTGCCGGGTTAGGTTAAGGTGGCTACGACAGGGATGGAATGCGCAGCCCATAGAAACGCTGTCACCAGGTCATTACGACCACACGGAATTATAATTATTATAGTGTCACATATATCGGTATTCTGAGGACTGTGTGTTATTGACCTTATGGATCAATCATAGCACTGAGGCTCGGTGTTCGGGTGCACGTGGGCTCGAATCCGCATTGGCCTTTCAGATTTGGGTTTTTGAAGATAACCGAAATTACTCCAGCTGAATGCAGGACGATTCATTTCCATTTCTCCCCACCTCTAACGACCTCAATAGTAAAGCCCTGAAAAAGGAAGAGAACGAAATTATACCAGTAAGACGTATACGTGACCAGTTTTTATAGAAAGAGGGAAACCGATTTTTGAAGACTAGTAACACCAGTTACGTGATTAATATAGTAACACTACTTACATGATTAATAAGAGTGTTAGAGATTATGTACTGTTATTCATAAAGAACTGTAGAATATGTAAATCACTAGAGTTTTGTTGTGTAGATAAGATCTTCAGACCAAGCAGAAGCATAACGAGCAGGCTCACATTAAAAATTTTCAGCTTTTACACTGACATAGAACGGAACCATTCATGTCTGGTACTACTGAAAATCTCTGCTTATTACTTAGACCAACTACTATCAATAGAACCGAGTACATTTTGGTTTGAAGGATGAGTGAATGCTACTTGATTATGAAATAGTTATGAAGAATTTCTAGTATGGATAAAATACACTTCCATAACGTATTTACAATGTTTGCCCCATGTCATGGCACCAGTGCTGCCATAAAAAGGTCGTTATTCTGACAGGCTCTTTCGGTTCACTTAAGAGTCTGGAAAACACAACCTGGGCAAACACTAGCCCCTTTTAATAATGGAAATCACAAAACACTTAAATGACGATAGGGAGCTTGGGGTTATGACATATCTGCTGTGAATTCCATCCTACCACTGTACAGTGGTATAAAACACAACAAACACTTGGATAGGTTGGCTAGCTACACACGTAGAACACAAAGATGATATGAAACTTTCGGTCACATACTCGTATATAATTTCCAGCATCAAAGAAAGAACAATGGAAACGTGGCAAGAAGACAAGATAAACTAAAAAAATAAATTCTTACACTGCTGAAGTGACCAACCAAAAATAATGACAAAACCATGGTTTTTAAGGGGAACGTCGGCAGACGACTTTTTACCACAATTTCCAGAGCCCGATTTCATCATGGGAACTTCGCAAGCCACCTTCACCGGATAGCGAGAAACTTCAATTTGTGATTGTCAAGACCAGGCTGTCGGAGATATCAACCATACATTATTCTTGTATAAAAATTTTAAACAGCATCGGCATAAAATGACGAGAGAACTCGGCAGAATGGGAATCCCTCAAACCACAAAATTAATCTTACTCCTGTCCAGCGACATCAAAGGAGTATATGGCTGTCTCATCGCATTTTCAAAATACAGGGGTGTTGAATTTTGATGGTTTATTTGTCTCCTCAGTTGTTTAGCATATTATTATTTATGAGCTAAGTAAGCTGAATTAAATACATCCACAAGATAGTACTTACGGTAAACTTTATTTTATGGATTGTGTTTTCTGACGTAATCTAATACGCAGATTGTTTCAGTTTCAATAAATCTTATTTTTATGAACCAAGTAAAATGTGACGTCTGTATTTATAAAGATTATGAAGCGATTGCATATCAGAAAATTGAGCTTGGGACTATAAATTTTAATTTTATGTACTATATATACTGTATACTTAGATGATGGTGCTTTGATTAATTTAGGAACTATGTAAGTTATAATGAATAAATATCCAGAAGTTTATACTTATATTACATAAGATGGCTACAAGTTCTCTTCTGTGAAGGCCAATAAGTTAAAAAAACAACAACCTCTTGTCGCTACCTGAAATATCAATCCTAAAAGCGACACTTGAAGAAAGATTGGACACAGCTCAGCACTGTACACTCAGCACAACGGTCACCCATCAGTTACAGACACTCGGAATGGAAAAACCGATACTATATTGCCTCGGCGTTCAATACGCTGTCAACAGTACTGCTGGCTGCCTTTTCCCATACCTGGCCTCCCCCAAAGCACCCGGTGGCCACCTCGCACACCCCTCAGGTTATTATTAACTGCCGGAGCTGCGTCATGCCGTCCACCCCCCCAGCAGTAAATCTGTCGGTCCAACCCCCAACCGATTCATAAAGAACCATAAATATAGAGCTCACTTAATATATATTTCCGTCACTGCCTGACAACGAAGAGAAAAATAAACTGCTCCTAAATTTTCTATTGCGGTTTCATGAGTGGTTGGAAAGGCAGTAAACATTCAGGGAATATTGCAATAAATTCATTTTGTGAAAATGTTAGGACTTAACCCAAGGAAAGACGTACAAAATGTAGCTGCTGTTTTTATCTTTTATCTGTGTAAATTGGCTGACATTACAATCATATTAAAATGGTAGTGGTTCTATATTGGATTCCATTTGTTGATACATTCTCGCTTATTCTGCTTCATCTGGTTACTTTTATGACTATCGTGGGACACTCAGGTCTTCAGTTCTCAAAGAAACTTATAGGTTACTAGCGTCAGCCACGTATACCAAGAACCTCTCGATCGTTTTTCTTTCGACCTGCAAATAATCATATTTAATGTACTAAAGTGAGGTAAGACATGTACTTCAGCTCAGGTGGAAGAGATACGTTAATAACCGACACGTGCCTAGAATCACTCGCTGTAAGTTCTCTTGAAAAGATGGTTGAAGAGCCAACGCGGATAGACAAAGATACCTCGTCCTTTCTGGATCTTTTTCTTACAAGCAATCCGGATATTGTAGATACAGTTTGTATAAAAGACAGTATTAGTGATCACAAGGCGGTTGTGGTAACTTTAAAACCTAGTCTGATGTTGAAACATGATGAAGATAAAAACGCATATTGTTTCGATAAAGCGGATGAGGAGGGGATGGTTGATCATTTTGAAACATACACGCTAAATACGAATTTTAAGGAACTTTGGTATAATTCAAACAAAATTATCTGGACCGGTATAAATAAATTTGTTCTTAAGAAATTTACTGAGGTTCGTTTGTTTGAACTTCCCGCGGCTCAATCGAGAGGTGAAACGTTTACTCAGGAAGCAAAGGCGTTTACATGCCACGGTAAAGAAATCGGAGGACTCATCTCATCGCCTCAATCTAGTCCAGCTGCGAGCGGAAGTGTGCAAGGCAATGCGTGAAGCTTTTGAAGAATTTCAAGTCATGAATTAATCTGAAGATGTAGTTATTAATCAAAAACATTCTGGTCCTATATCAGAGTAATATGAGGCTCTCGTTAGTTATGCTGTCATTAATGAAGCAAAACAGGGAATTATCGGCATCAAGCCTAGAGAAAGCAGAAATTTTGAATAATATCTTTAACAAAACTTTCACAACAGAAAATGTAGAGGAGGTCCCGATATTTATAAGTGTACCGAAAAAATTATGAAAGATCTCATTCTTGACGTCGATGGAATAACAAAACTGCTAAGGGATGTAAAAACCAATAAGGCTCCCGGACCAGACGGTATTCCTACTAGATTCTATTCTAGGTACGCAAAGGAAATTGCACCATATTTAATAAAATTATAAACCGCCTCCTTCGTTCAAGGAAACATACCCGCTGAGTGGAAGACCACCACCGTAAGTCCAGTATCTTAAAGCGGGAATGTTAATGATCCTCAAAATTATAGACCGATCTCGATAACTTCAATATTTTTCAGAATTTTAGAACATATCATATATTCAAATGTCATGCACTTTTTGGATGAAGAGGACCTTTTCGATAAAAAAAAAAAAAAAAAAAAAAAAAAGAAATTCCAAGTCGTGCATATTGGTAAAAAAGCGACACCATGTAACTCTGGACATAAAATTAATGTCTTCAGAACGGTAGATTCCGTTAAATACCTAGGTTTAACAATTCGTAACAATTTGCTGTGGAATGAACATATTTGAGAAGGTAACTGGGAAAGCAAATCATATGCTCCAATTTCTAGGTCGTAATTTTAAAAAATGTACACCGGAAGTTAAATCGATTGCATACACAGCTCTGGTGCGTCCTCACTTATGATTTTGTTTTTCTGTATGGGGTCACTATCAGAAGTGGTTAATGGATGCATTGGAGAAAGTCCAAAGAAGAGCCGCCCGATTCGCTGGAGGGAAAGCGTAAGTGCGATGTTGAATTAATTGGATTGGGAAGACCTGGAAGCGTTGCTCTCAGCAGAAGCTGATTGAAAAATTCACGATTGACCTATTTCAGGATGACGGCAAACACATTACTACCAAGCTACATTCATATCTAAGAATGACAGAGAAAATGAGGTAAGAGAAATCAGGTCCAGAACCGATTCATTTCTATACTATTTTTTCCACGAGCGATTAGAGAGTGGAATAGGAAGGAGTTATCGAGCGAGAGAACTTAGATTCCGGTAAGAGTAAGTATCTATAAACACTTCCGACCATCCTGATCAGGGTTTTATGTTTTTTCCAGATCGCTCCAAGCGAATGCCGGTATGGTTACTCAAAATAGCCCATGGCCGCCTCCTGCCATATCCCGTATATCCCTTCCTGCTCACAAATGGTCACACATTAGGACTGGTGTAATACACCCTCCGCCACCAACTTTTACTGAATCGCGGAGTAATAAAAGAAACAATAATTATGTAATGAATCATCAACGTAGTCGTTACCTTTCTCACGCAGTTTCCTCCTAACAGAACTAGATACTGTAAAGAATGATCTGTCTAGTGATGTTAATCGTCGTATCCCTCGGTTTATTCTGCACGTCGTGGGCCAAATGTATTCAGCAATTTGCCCACGAACGATTGTAGAGCATAAATTTCAAAGTTTTCTTGTGATACTACCAGCTTGAATCTGATTTAATGGACTATTGGTATTCTCACTGATAACTTAATAATTTTTCAATATACATAAGGCATCAATTAATTGTAAAATATAGCGGCACAAATATCATTCAGTATGAGACGTACTTCACAATCTGACTCAACCGTCTGCCGCCTAAATGCCTGACCGTATGCTACTGACTAGTGTCTAGTCGTGAATTACAACCACCGACCCAGCTGTACGGAATTCACCCCTACATATGATGTGACTTTTTGTTGCCTCTTCACAAATCCGAGCTACTCTAGCACTGACAATATTTATTCTTATGTCAACTAAACAAAATACTCCGCTCGAGAAACCTCGCATGTAAAATTGTATGTAGTTTTACACAGATCTTGTTTATAAAACTACGTCACATCTGTCATGAATCTGATCTCAACAATTCACATATTAAATGGTTGGTTCCAGGTTCGTCTAGGCCTCTTCTTCATCAGCTATGATGACTTATCTTCAGTTGGCTCACTCGAATCGGAACAAAACAATTATGAAACAACCAGCACATCCCAGTTTACTCAGTGCTGCATAACTCACAAATCTTCTCTGAAAATTGATAAATTCCTTATCGAACCAACAGTAGGTTTTGGTACACTGCGAACATCATCGAATTTAGAGGCTGATACTTATGGAGAGAACCAACGAATGGCATTCAGGAAAGTCAGCAACAAACGTTCATACGTGCATCCTCTGCATGGACCCTTAAGAGAAATACAAAAAATTCAATCCCGAAATATGTTGTATTGTATATTAAATGGTTGGTTCCAGGTTCGTCTAGGCCTCTTCTTCATCAGCTATGATGACTTATCTTCAGTTGGCTCACTCGAATCGGAACAAAACAATTATGAAACAACCAGCACATCCCAGTTTACTCAGTGCTGCATAACTCACAAAATTCGTTTCGAAAGCCAGAAAACCCTATTCGCCGATAATGTAATCAACAGACCAGAGCTATTTACCATCAATGAAATCTGCAAATAGAAATCTTATTCTCCACAGAGTTCATTCTACATACGCGGCTACAGTCAACGACCTACAAGAACTCTACTACCGAGAGTTACAGTTGCGGTATAAACAGTGCACAAAAAGCTAAGCTGTAGTTCAGAAGTTAGTTTGCTAACCGCGGATCGTCATGAAAATACAATAGCATACGTTGCTGAAGAGTGTCCAGCATCAGATTTAAACTGGACTAGAATAAATTAATGATGACTTTCACAGCCACCAAATCCTGGATGATTACCCTAGATGGAGAACTGTAACAGTTTATCTAAGTACATTCTCTTTCAATACTATACATACTATTAAAAAAAATTACTTTTTTCTTCGGAAAATACATTCGAATGACCAATACCGTTGTCTTTACTAGTCTTCAGATAAGTACTAATACGAACGTCAATAGCGGAGAGTAACGTACGATATGAGATGTCCCCTGCTGCCATTATGTAAGATGCAAGGTTACTTTTATTTCATAATGATGTTCGTGATATAAGCAGCAGAAAAAGAGTTGTACTGTATGTTACGGTATCAGTTTTATTTTGAATTTTGGTTCATTGTGGACTTTTTTCAACACTTACTATTTTTATAGATGTATTTCTAATTCATTTCTGTCAGATACATCATTGAATTAAATGATTCCATAAATTGTAACCTGTTCGTCATTTCTACTTAAATTTAGTAATTTATGTCTCTTTGTTGACAACTGAGGTCCTTGAATACATATGTTTTTAGTTCTGTGTGTGTCAGAAGTGCATTTAATTGTGTGTACGAAAAACTATGCACTTTGTTGTCTGTTATAATATTTGTGCTTCTGTCCGTAATTGCTAGACATCCGGGGTAATGGTCCAGCCTTGCAAACCAAGGATGGCGTACCTTCCTCGAACTTGAAAATTAGGGTTCAAACGCATAACCACTGACAATGGGACGTAGCTCTAGCTGGGATCCTTTACCTCGATTAAAAACAAGGTTTGGTTACCCACACAAGTATACATATTATTCGAATCATTTTCTATCATCTGATTCTTGATGAACTACAATGCAGTTTTTTTTTAAAAAATCTTTTGTTACGATAAGCTTTGTATAATCCTGTACATTTAGTTTCTGTGAATGCGTTTTAGTTTAGCTGATTATTCGTATTTAATATGCAGCTACGGTTAAATATTTACATTTTTTAAAAATATATACTGCTTATAGTCTGTCAAAGCTACCCCCACAGTGTGTCTTAGTGCGTTAAGTTGCCTCTCAATGGATCGTCGAGATTTCTGGTCCCCACCTACTGTCCGTTTTGCGCTATCACCGAGGCTAATGCTGTGACCATCCCATATCCCGCCTCATAAACTACAGATTGTACAAACGAAAAATACACTTAGCACACACAAAACATAGTTACACTTTTTGCAGATAGATAGTGACACAATTTTCGTCTGAGGAGGCTTCAGACTAAGCGACAATCCGGCCAAATCACAGCACGTCACATCCTGAAGAAAAAAGCCAAACTTACAATAGCAGGAAGTGCAAGAAAAATGAAGAAGGTATTCTGCCTAAGCTAAACTTTTGGATGTTTTGCCTACCCAAAATTTTGTCTTCCAAGGTTAAGGAGTCTGCCTGTCTTAAGTCAGTTTTCGACTGAGCATGGAGGGTGTACGTTAAGGCTCTGTTCTCGCATCCGGGAGGACGCGGGGTCAAACCCCCGTCCAGCCATCCTGAATTGGGTTTTCCATGGTTTCCCCAAATCACTTCAAATGAATGCCGGGATGGTTTTTTCAAAATGGCCAAAGGCCAAATTCCTTCTCTTTCCTTGCCCTCAGTGCTATCCTGCCTCTAATGACCTCAAAATAACGAGGCGTAAAGCAAAGCAAGAAGCAATAAAAATATGGTAGTATATAGATCATTAACGCCTTTATAACTTAAACAAGAAAAACATTTACCATTTACGGAGTTTCCGCACAGCGATGTTAACCATAACATCGGAGACCACGTAGTTGGTTACAACGATAAAGTGAAGCGTGGAGTGTTCCGCCGTCTGTGGATGAGTCTTCCCAGACAGGGATTACCTTAGCCATTTGTACGATTTGTATTCGTGACGGCTCCGACGGAGCGGCAGGTGTTTGTAGTCTGAGCAGGCCGCCGCAGACTGGCCTGATAAATTATTGGCGGTCTCGAAATAAAGTTGTCGGTATTTGTGTGTGTGCGTGAGGCTCAGCTCTCCGGCTGGGAAATTGATTGTCCTGAGCAGGCGAGCGTCGGCCCGCCAAAGGAAGCTTTATTTTTCTTTTAACCTGTCGATTAAATGATGGCTTAATGAATAACCAACTGGAGTATGTTCCTGTCCCTTTGTTACAGTTCGACTGTTAGAACACCACGTGTAAAGACTGGATTACGTTCATCTATTAGGGCATCATGTACCATTTGAAGTTCCATGATGAAAACCTTACTTCAAATGCTATATTATGGTATTAAAACAAAAATCGCTTACCAAAGATATAAATCATATCAGTCTATCAGTATCTAAGTATACAAACGTTTTTAGTTCGATTATGCCGTGTTTCAGTGCAAGTGAATTCACGTAGAATCTACATGAATTAGATCTTCACTATAAAGAGAAAAAATTATTAGATCTAAATTCTATTCCATCTTCACTAGGCATTGTACTACAGCAATTAATACTGTAACCATAGTATTTTAGGAAGGAAATTTTAGCAAAAGTTGCAGTTGAATGTTGATTTCGCGTCTTGGATTTCCACAGAAAAATTTATGCGAATATATTTAGTTTTTCAGGAAACTGAATCCAACCTAATATGTTTATTAAACAGTACCATTCATAATACAGCCCTAACTAGAAACTTGTTCTGTTGAGCTGGAAAAAAAGTATCTTAAGCACAAAAGATTTTTTGCCAAGTAAAGCACAAATGTGGATGATAATTAGTCAGTGACTTGAACGGTGGATGATGATATATCTTATGCTAACATGTATCATATTTTCGTCTTCATTGGAATGGAAGATATTACTAAAATCATTAAAGCCTTTACCCCTCCGACTATAGTAGATATTTGAGGCGTAAATGCATGTTTCAATTTTGTTTCTGAGCAATCTAAAAGTTCAGCCACCTTTTAAAAAAGTTTGCTGTTCCTTTGTTGTGGCTCAAAGAATAGCAAAATAGGTCGCCCTTTATCGCTATATCAAATAGCTTTTACGAAGGCTTGTATCATGTTTCGGAAATACAATTCCATTAAAATTTCATCAGGAGCTGTTTTATAGTGAAATAATCACTTCCAGTTATATCAGATATAGTTTCAAGCACAACGTTAAATATTTCTGGTTAAATACGCTTAATAGTACGAAATAAACTATCCATATTTATTGTTAGGGTATTAAAGCTCATTGATGTTATTGTTATTGGAGTTGACAGAGGATACAGGGCATTGAACAGGAACCATTTTCGCAAAAGTTACAGTTGGATTGATTTCGGGGAACGTATCCAGATAAAAGGGTGCACACTCATCAACCAGTCTTGGTTGGAGAAAGAACTATCCATACCAAAAATGGAAATGATCGGAATATTTACAGCTGTGCGTTCGCCTCAAATTAGACGGAACAGCTCAACGAAAACTGAAAGAGGTATAGTAATAATTCCGTGTGGCCGTAATGACATGGTGACAGGGTTCTATCGGTTACGCATACCGCCCCTCTCGTAGCATCCTTCACCTAAACCGGAAATCCTACCGGATACAGGGGACATACAGTGCAACGTGAAATCCGAACCACGGAAAACATTTGGCGTACAAGCTGTGCCAGAGGAGAAGGTTGGGTTAAGCGCCTATGAAATCCCCGCCGCGAGAGCGATTTTAGCTTTGGATCTTCCGATCGCCAGTCAGACGCCTTAACCATTGGGCCACCAGGCCGATCACTGAAAGAGATAAGGACGTAACAAGGAATCAAGGACGCGATCAAGCCTTCTCATTCTCAGGATTATTCCTTAGCATTAAATTATGAAGCCTGCTAGAAAATGAGTGAAACTGGAAGTGTCCGTTTAGTTCATGTGCTTGTATCACAGCGCACAGCCGTATTTTAACATTTCAGGCTTGGACTCATTTGCTTAGAACAAAGCGGTGCTGCAGCACGTCCCCTGTTTATTCAGGAATGCTACCCGTGCAACATAACGAGCAGGGGCCTGCACGGTCCAAGTCGACCCGTTTTTTGTGCCGTTGGGTGTTATAGGGGAGAAAAATCCTAAACCGCACCCGGATGTAAACGGCTTTTTTACTTCTCTCTCCTTCTTTGTGTGCGTTCCGTCGCGTTTGAGTGGCAGCGAGTGTGAAGATTTAGGCCCGTCCGGGGGTGGAATGTGGAGTAATGGGCTCTGACAGCAGGAGGAGGGGGTTGAGAGGGAGCGCGCCACGCGTCACGGGGGGTGTAATGGGAAGGCGCAGGGGATCACTTTCTCGTCCATGATGAACACCGGCCCACTTCCAAACCTGTTACCTCATAACCAAAACAGACTTTGAGAAGTTTGTATATAGCCGAGAGTCTTGCATCGGAGATATACGAGTATCTAGCAGGGATCGATATCAGACGAAAACAATGACCATAAAACTTTTCCAAATTAAGGGAAAGTTATGAACGATGTTAACTAATGATTAGAAGATTGAAGATTAGTAAACGGTTGCGTGTAATCCAAGGAGGGATTAAGAAAGTTTTTTTTGTTTTTTGTTTTGTTTTTACTTATGGCTTTACGCCTCATCGACGTCGAGGTCGTTAGGGGCAAAAAAGGGCTGGAGGCAGGGAACAGGAAGAAATTCGGTCATGGTCTTTTGATGGAAGCATCCCGGCTTGCGCCTGGAGTGATTTGGGGGAACCATGGAAAACCCAAATATGGATGCCTGGACTGGGATTCGAACCCACGTCCTCCCGAATGCGACGTTAAGAAAGTATCGTCCACTATTAAATAACCGGTTTTGTATCATGACAAAATAAAATCCTTCTGTTAAATCCATTGGTTTTTACCTTAAGGTATTATCCTTTCCTGATAGTTTCCCACCATCAACGAAACAAGTGGATAAGGAACTGGTTACAGTACCTATCTTATAAACAGACAGAGCAATCTGGTTGCTCAATGGTTAAGGCATCTGACTGGAGATCCTAGCTTTGAATTCCGGTGTCAGCTGAGATTTCCAAAGGCCCTTAACCCTTCCTTCATCCCTGGCACGATTTGCTAAGTAATGAGAAGTACGCCAGAACGTTTCAGGGGTTCGTATTCCAAGTTGATTTGTGGGCCCCCTGTGCCCGATATGATTACCGAGATAGGTAAGTTACTCACGACAAAAGGGGCACTGCGCGGCGAATGAAAATCTCTTTCACTTAATGGCCGCACAATCCTTCAGGATCTCCCGGCCATCAATGGCATACGATAATTTGATTTAATAATCGGCAGCGTTACTGAAGTGTAGTAGGTTGTTGAAAAATGCCATGAAAGAAGGTGGATTAACAGTTTTCTGTCGACGGAGTTTTATGATTTAATTTAGAAGCATAAAGGAAACCGAATTACTCATATTTTCTGAACATGTTCAATAACTAATAGACCGCAAAAACAAACCAGGGGTAATAGAATGAGTTCCTCCATTATGTAATTATCTCTTGCAATAAACAATAAATTAAGTATAGAAAACTGATACGTATTCGCATTTGTAACTAAAAAATAATGCATGGTAAGTAACAACAGGATAACCATGAATTATATAATCATCTTATACGGTCGGTTTTGTTTTAGTGTTTTTGAGCATAAGAACTCAGCAGTGGCTTACATATGAAACAAATTGTATTTTGTTTTTAAAAATACCTTTTTCTGTTTTTATCAGAATCGGTCTGCGACTTCATGTGAAAACCAAATTGCCCTCATATCTAGTACTTCATCCATAAACGGATTATGTCACAGCACAACAATTTTTGGGAAAAAAATTGTTAACAATTTTCAGTGGTAGTTATAGTGGCAATATAGTTGCCATTTTATTTGTGAAATTTCTAAAGAAATGGAAATACTCTGATTAGTGGTTAATGAGGGATTTTTTTTTTTTTTTTTTTTTTTTTTAAAGTAACTAATCATTAATCAAATCGACGAAGCACAAAATGTATCGTGAATCTGTGTGTTGTCATGACACTCTTTCCCATATTTGAGGTTGCGTTATGCTTTTTTTCTTAAAAAAAAAAAAACTAACTTAGTTCGCAACCCAAAGGTTGGTTGGATCTTCCCGAAGGAGGCATACTAAGCCATTGTGTCAGAGGTAGGACGGCCAGTTCCTTTCCTCTGGACTCTACAGTTTAGCGTGGAATCGGAACCATGAATGTCCTGGCGTAGCTCATATGATCAAACACAACTTTTAAAAATTCCAGGATTAGAAACTGGGACCGGACCATGCGCTTTTAAAAGCAACCAAAACTTTTTAAAAAAAATTTATTCCTTTGTGTTTCTTGTCTTTTCTTTAACAAATTAAAAAAAATAAGTGAGGTTGTTTCCCCTTTTTAAACTAGTATTATGCTAAAATCAGAGCCAAGCAGATATAAAAATACTCTTATAAAATGATTCAGTAATCTTAAGTGAATAATTTAAACGAGATATATGTTCGAATTTACTGTGGAATTTTCACGGACTACCCCTGGCGATTACGGGGCTCACGGATTCCACGCCTTACTTCAGGCCCACAGACTATCGCCTACCTGTGTTAGATTTTTTATTTTTGTTAATTTTTTTATTTTTTATCTTATATATTTTCTGTTTCAACTTTAATTCTCCTTTAGTTTAACCTAGCCTGATTCCATTTCTGTTTTATGTTGTAAAAATGTATTGGTAGGATCAGGTACGGTGTTTTCATCTGGGAAAGAGTTAAATCCCTAAATATTATCTTTCCTATGTCTAAGTCATTTTCTCATATGTTTAAGATTGCTTTAATTGAGTTCAAATATTTCAGAGCTCTGTCAAAGTCTGCAGTTAAAACAGAATCTCGTAGATCATCAAAATTAACGTCATTTTCCCTTTGTAGACCACTATTGTTCAGTTGTTCACCCGTTTTACAGTTTTTTCTTCTGGTCCCCGTTATACAGTTTTTTTCTACCTGTTAGTTCTATCATCTGACTTTAAAAAAAGTTTTCCATCCGCAGCATTAATAAATATAGGGCTTCTCTTCATTTTTCCTAAATTCTGCTTAATCTTTCTACAGGCCGCTATTACTTTACGTAGGAACGTACCTTTCTCTACTTTTTCGCACTTTTCTCTCCGCCAATGTTTTTCTCCCTTATATTTCCCAGATTCTAAAATGTTATGTTTTTCTTCCTACTTCGTCTTCAACATTCCACTCTTATGCTTCAAATGGAAATATTTTCCTGTGATCCAGGGTTTTTGGGTAGCTTGTGACGTAATTCCCGACGTTTCCTTAACAGCTTTGATTAACTCTATTATCAGTGTATTCTATTCTTCTTCTTTAATTTCTTTCATACTTATTTCTTAGATCAACTTGTACAGTCGCTGCAGATTTTTTTTCTTGTGTGATTTTCGTTCAGATTATTCACTCAAGTCAATTTTGCCTACGTCGCTTGTTTATAAGCTTGAATTTATGTAGACGCTCCCTAGCTACGAGATTGTGTGCATAATCTATTTCAGCTCTTCGATATGCCTCAAACTCTCAAACTTGGTTTCTGAATCGTTGAAAAACCGTGATATAATGTAGCTGATATCTATTTGTATCTACTGCATGTTTCCCGCTATATATTCTTAATGCATGATTGTGAAATATCGTTGTTGTTATATAACCTCTTTTTATTTTTAGAAAAACTCTGACAGTCTTCTTCCACGCCCAGTCCTGTCTCCAATACTGAAATTCCATACCGGATTCTAGTCTCACATCATAATCAGATTTTCCTCCCCTTTCGTATGACTTGATCCTTCATAATCATATTTTTATTTCATGATCACTCCTCGTATGACTTTGCCTACGCTTTTGAACTAATGTGGGAGGAGCAGGTTTAGTTTCTGTCTTCATCAGAATATTCCTGTTATTAAACTTAATTAATCGTTAACTGAATTACTAATAAGTGACCGGGAAACGAATTTGTTTTTATGTTTTATTGTTGCAAGCGTTTTAAATCTTTTAGAGGTATCATCAGAGACGAAGCTTTATTGAAGTGTTTCTTTTGGAGATATAGTCCCCAAAAGGAACATAATTTGTATGACAAGCAGAAATGTGCAACTATAAAATCTCCTGGACCCAATAAGGCAATAAGAAGAAAAGCAATTGGTCATAATTGTACAAGTTTAGAATTAAGTAAAAAAAATATAACCAAAATTATAAATTTAAGTGTACACCTCACAATAGATTCGTAGCTGATGGTACCTAGAAAAGAGGCAAACCCAAAGGTAGGTAAAACATTAAAAACTGTTGTTTTGACGGTTATTTATTCAATTAATCAAGAAATTGCAGGAAATGGTCGGTAACAAATATTCATTCAATAACTGTCATTGAACTTCAAAATATAATTCCACAATATTCCTGTTTACCTGAAACTGTATTCAAAGTTACAAAAACATCTTAAAAAACCATTAATAAAAAACTAAAATTTTAATTCTATATTGTTGTCACTAGGTAAAAACAGAAGAGAAATTTAAAAATCTGCAGTATATCTAATCTACATTACCGGGGGACCGAGTAAGCAATGGTAATACGTTAGAGATAAGTGTCACAGAAAACATTGCATTACAGATGAGCAATATTTTATGAAGTATCTACCAACGATCACAATACAATCTGCATAAACACTTTTCAAATCCTGATAACTTTGATTTCTGATTGGTTATTTATTTGTTTAGTTTTCTGAAACACGATTCTTTAAAAAATGCGGCAAACTTTAATTAAACCACCATATCAAAGAATATTACTCCAATAAGCGTAACGAAATTGTGAAGTTTAATCTACGGCGAAAGTTACAACGATATTACGTTACAAACGTTTATGCTTAGCTACTAGAAGAAAAGGATAAAGTTTTGCTCTGGTGAAGCAACGGTTAAATGATAGTTATATGTAAAGAGGGAGCTTTGTCAGACTCTTAAGTCAGATTAAAAACCTGTTAAAACTACTGCTGCACCCTGGGTTGGAACAAAGCTCTCTCAGTGCCCACCAAGGAACTTTTAATAAAGACAAATACGTAGAACTTTTATGTTACTAATAAAAAGGATCGCTAATAGCGCAGCATTGAAAAAGTTAATTTTTGGCTTTAGAAGGTTATTATTCTTCCTAAATTATTTGCAAAATGTTGTGCATTAATTTGCTGAACGTACTTGAATTTTTTCTTCAGTGAGATTAATCTTTTAAAGCCCGCGATAAATAATTTTTAATAAAATATACAGAATGTAGATCTCAAATCTAATTAACAAGATAAAAAGCATAAAATGTTTAATAGTTTGGTAAATTTTCCGCTCTTTAATGAAAATCACATGTCTCACTTTGCTCTTCATCACTGTCACCAGTGTAACTTGTGTAAGCCTGGGATATAATCTCAACGCTATTAACGATTTATCATCAACCGCTAAAGATATTTGAGTAGAAATTATTGCTATTTTAGAAAATCGAATAATGTATATGCGATAATTTTTGTATAAATCTGATTATTACACATGAACCAGATGCATCTTAAAATAGACCAAAGCACTTTGTCCTGAAAAGATTGTTTCTGATTTACAGTTGCTTCCCATGTCGGACACGAATATTAAAAATGCCGGATGAATTAGGGCTTTATAAAAAATGAGGGAATTTTCATACAACTAACTACATGGAACATTCGATGAAGACTGTAAGGAAATAAGGAAATGTAGACTCGGGAATGGTCCGTCAAAGGGAGGCCGCCAACTGTAAAATTCAGATTAGATTTATACTGTGGGTTATAAAAGCTCATGGCCAGAGGTGTTTTATAATAACTAGCACTCTGGTTTGTGCCAGACTCCGGCTACTCCACCTCACTAACTGTAAATTATTATTATTATTATTGCAGCTATATCAATCCTTATTTCAGGATGTATCCTCTTTAAGTCTAATGAGCAATATATTAGAATTTAATTCAACATAGTTTTGTTGTAGTTCTTTCCAGGATGATCTATCTTGAGCCACCCTCTTCCAGTTCGCGCCTGTAACCAGCGATCCGGGGTCTTCCTCTTGCTCTTTTCAGGTTCCTTGGTATCCAATCCAGTACTGCCGTAGTCCATCTTTCATCTGTTTTATAAACAATATGACCAGCCCATTGCCATTTTTGATCGTGACTCTTTTTAAGATGTCAGTCACTTTAGTTATTGAACGAATTTTAACGGCCCTTTTCCTGTCTCTTCTTATAAACCCTAGCATTGCTATTTCCATACTTCGCTGGGCAGTCCTCAGTTTTTGCTTCGTGTGACTATTTAGGGTCCAAGTCTGGAAGGCATATGTGAGGACCGGTAATACACTTTGTTCAAATACCTGTTTTTTAAGATGTACTGGCATGTTAGATTTAAAAACTATGGAATTTCTTCCGTATACTCTCCAGCCCAGCTTAATGCGTCTGTAGATCTCCGGCTTTGAGTCACCATTCATGTCGATCAGTTGGCCAAGATAGATGTAAATTATCTGCAGGTATATATGGAATTGTTCAATAAATTGTACCCACTTGAATGTTATTGGTGATATTGTCTTGTATTTGTAGTGTTATTTGTATGAAACAACTATAAAATATAACTTTCCTTTCAAACAACAAAGTGAAGTTCGAAAATGTCGGTTTTTCCACAATAAATTGCATTACAAAAATTTATTATATGCATAACAGTTGAAACTGATTGCAGAGAATTGTCTGTATACACATTTGAATAAATGAATAAAAAACGTTGCCAGCAGTGAGATTCGATGCGGCGACAACGGCATTATGAAGCAGACATCTTACTCGCAACGCGACGGGGCCCTTGAAATTTTCCTTACATGGAAAGTGTTTGTACACACAGTATGAGTCGAATCAGAATTTTACAATTGGCGGCCTCACCTCGTGAGACATCAGAACTCAGAACTCTTCACTACGCTTGCTACCAACGTCCCAGTGACATAAAAATTGCTGCCCATCAAAAAGATTAATAACTACAGTAGCTAGATTGAATGGCTTCTTTCCTTCCCACCTGTACAGAACCAAAGCGATAGAAAAACTGTGGTTTAACTTTGATGAAGAGGCTGTATCTAAGGTTAACCACTTATTTTTGGTGTGCACGAGGTAATGGAACAACATCAGATGCTTTATGTAAGCATTGTTAAAAGAAGACATTCAGCTACCAGTTAACATTACACATTTACTATCTGGTGAATATATTTGTGTATACCGCCTAATTCTAGCAGTCTTCAGAAAAAACAACTTAAAAGTTTAGAGGAGTATAATTCCACAGTAATGAGATGGGGTGAAATGAAATTAGGCAAATACGTGAAGATTACAATCTTTATTGGGTCAACTAGGAGGACGATACTCATTAAGAGTTGTATTTTACTCTGTATGGTTGAAAGACTTTATGCCAATAAATTAAAGAAAAACTTCGTTTTGAACGTATAAACAGTGGACGATTGTAGTTCTCATAGAAGTTTAAATAACAATGTTTATTTGTCGGTTATTATGTCACAACACGGTTTATTTTATAAATTAGATAAAAATCTGCCTTGCCTCAGCCTTAGAGGCCCCTGTGGTATGGACTATAACCCGTACATTCTCCACTAACGAGAACAGACGTTAAAAGATGGTGTAAGCTGCGGGGTGTTGGGGAGCTGTATTTGGGTTGCCGTATCCCCCAGCTAGCGCCCCCAGTTTGTAGTTTTTGTGGCACTCGGCGGATGTTGTTAGTGACAAAACAGCAGGTAGCAGTCGCAGACGAGGCGGGATCTGTAGAATTTAGAATCATCTCCACAGTTCTTCTGTAATTCTCGCCCCGCGGGGGACTAGGGGAGATGAATTGTTGGTTTGGATGCCAATGGTCCGTGTTATGAACATCAGCAAAAAATAAGTTGTAACACGGTCGGTCCATAAAATACTCTGTCGACAAAACACGTCACACGCCGTTCCTAGATAGACCAGGAAGCTAGTAATCTCTGTTTCTATCAATGATTATTAACTGTGTTAGTGAGATTTCGTATATTACTAGTGTAAGCCCGTGACTGTTTTCTGCGTATCGTCACGGGTCTAGAATAATTCCAGTTTTTATGATGAAAGATTATGACAGGTTGATCTGATCTGGCCAAATATAAGCTTGACCTGTGTTTCACCCTTAGGATGAATAAAATCTCTTGAGCTTGAAGAAGTCAGAAGCATTGATAGGGGTAGGTATTAAACACGGATAGGAACGATCGCGCTATAGTGTAACTGTTTCAAAGGTCATACACTCGAACTTGCTTAAATACGAACTTCACGTGTATTTGCCCCTATAGTCCACTCTGCAAAATTTTAATAAAAATCCTTTTTGTTCAAAAGCATCACGTTGTTTATTAATGAGACTGGGCAAACACTCATAATGTAAACATTGGTCATAGTATCTGTGACGGCCAGAGAACTTAATACACATTCCATATTATGAACAGTTGAGTAATTCCGCAAAAATTAGTTGCCAGAATAGTCGATTCGGTGACACATTTGATATCCACTTAAAATAACCTAATAACTCACATATAACGGACATGAATAAAACCAATAATTAAAGTTGTCAGTAAAATGCCTAAAAAGCAAATAAACCGTAATGCATAAATTTTGGTCAAACAACAACATTAGTGAAAGTTTTAATTAAACTGAAATTTATCCTGAGTCGAAATGACAATTGGTATTCATGGTTACAGCAGAGACTACGAGTAATTTTTTTTTAAGTTTTGTTGTTGCTTTAATTAGTAACATATTACTGAAAAGCAGATCCATGTTTTTAATAAAAAGTTTTTAACTATGAAAAGCTATGAAAATCAAACGTAATGAAAGTATTGTGCCAATTAAATTGGTAGCAGTTGCTTAGTTATTAAATTTTAGACATAACCACGAATTTCTTCTAGTGCTATCTCTGGTCGCTGTTAATTTGTTAGCGAAGGCTGACACGTGACACCGTTGTCCAGCCAATATATCGAGGTGAGTGGGTGACCTTACGAAATTATATAGTAGATCAGCGAAATAATGTATTATATCATAAATCTAACTTAATCGTGTGAAAGCGAAGTTATCGCTGGTGTTGATTGATCTTATAATACAAATGTTATCATTAACTTCAAAGCATCCAAACGACTCAGCAATAATAGGAATTTTCGTATTAACTGTAACCAACTTCTGGTATTCCCTCACGATTTAACGGTATTTGGATGCTGGAACACCCAAATATCTGATATATTTCTAATTAATACGCCTTTAGTAGTCAAACATACCAAGTTTACATGTGAACGCAATGTAGTCTTCACGGGTGTACCGCCGGATAGTGTTGTGGAAACACAATATTTCGACGGCTGGCTCTGCCGTCTTCTTCAGGTGATGAGACATGTGTAATGGTCGGCTGACCCACAGATACTGAGATGGTTCGGGTGCCGCTCTTCCTTATATACAAGTCCGCGTGGCCTCGGCGATGGCTTACTATGAGCCAGGCCCGCAACCAACTGGCGGTTGGCTGCCCGTGGGCGTGGCTAAGGTTCTTGTTCCAGCCCGAGCTAATATGAAGCCCTCTACGGCGGCAGCTGGACGGAAGTACAACGTTCTCTGCGGATATTTGCCAAGGCAGGTTTGGGGGCATCCACAAATTACGTGAGGTGTTTTTCCGGATTTCTTGACCCCCCCCCTCCCCCTTGGTGAGATTTCGTGTGATCTTTAGGTCTCACCCTCACTTTTCGACGAAAAACCCTCCAAAAATCGACTTTGGCGCGAATTGTAGACCTTTTTTTTTTTTTAGCTCTACTGTCCACATTTTTTTTTACGCAAAATCTCACGTGAGATTTCCGTAGACCCCCCCCCCCCTTGGTGAGATCTGGTGAGATTTCGCCGGACCCCCCCCCCCCCCCTATTTCACCTCACGTAATTTATGGACGCCCCCTTTCCATGCCTCACTGAGACATAGACCACTGTCTCTGTTAAATGTGTCGGCCAGTCGAATTTCGATGGCTTCTTTGATGACAGATTCCCAAAAATGTGATGTTCTAGCCAATATCCTAACGTTATTGAACTCTACTTTGTGGCCATGGTCGTACACGTGCTCGGCGATCGCTGATTTGCTATACTGTCCCAAGCGGAGGTGGCGTTTATGTTCACACCGGTTTTCTATGGTGCGGATCGTTTGACCGATGTAGGTCTTTCCACACTCGCACGGTATGCTATAAATCAAATACATTTACATGTGAAGTTTAATTTTAGAGTAATAATTTTTGCAGTCACTATTTTCTCTTAATGAAATATTAAAAAATATTACTTACTAATATTAACTGGCTAAATGATTATTATAATACAGCAGCCTGAAGTAGTGTTACGTGCTGTGCCTTACTCTGTGTTTAATGTTATAATATTCCAATAATGTCGTTATTGGCAGTAAAAATTTCGAAATTGGCATCGTACATCTTAAGTGCTGCCATTCACTTCCATTGTGGTCTCCATTCTTCAACAATCCACGACCAGATCAGATATACTCATCCAAGAGATGGAAACAAATGTCACACCTAAAAGTCTGTTTCAGTTAGTGCAATGCAATGAGATTTGATGAATTTCGTAGCTGATTTGACAATGATTCTTTTATCCTTACGGCTGTTTCATTTTGATCGCAAAAATACAAATAGTAATAAAGTTAGTAAATCAGGAATTAGAATGTAACCACAGAAAGCTTGGTTTACCACATGGATTTGTGTTTGGTAAAGGAAAGAGGCAATTTATTCCACAAACAAATCTAATTTCAATCGGAATGGTATTTGCTGCTAATGAAAGTAACCTTGAACATTAACAATATAGTTTTCAATGGTCGACGTACGATTAGTGCAATGGGCTCATCAATCGTATAACTCGGCTTCACAATAGTATCATTTTTGAACGTTATTCTTAACAACCATCATTCGGCTGGAAGTTTCGGTCCAATATGTAGTACAATTAAACCTCATTTTTTTAAAAATAAAAAAAAAATAACGTAAAACTCTATTTTTTGAAAAAAAATGTGATAGTGGCTGTGATTGAAACAGAAGTATGTGTTTTCCGTTGGAGGCCACGATTTCTTCATTACTTTTTATAGTGAGTGCTAGTGGTCATTCTCTTTAAGAGTTTTATTATTGTTATTCTGGCAATTGATTAAACTCATATTTGTCCTTTGTATATAATTGCCGTTCACTAAATGACAAAGCATTTATTTCAACTTGTAAAAAAACATTTGTTTTTTTTACTGGGTTAATTTAATAGTCAGTTCTGATCACAGTAAACATGTAAAGTTACTGGTTTCAAAATTATACTGAAAGTTCTGCTCACAGTATTATCAATTGACCTGTCTAATGTAGGTATCGGTACTTCGCAGTTTATTCTTTAATCACAGTCGCCACCAGAGGTTAGTCTAAAGTACTAGAAATATAAAATGATACACTCACACATCGGGAATACCAATAACAACACTCGTTTTATTCCAATAGTTTGTACCATACACTAGTACTCTGACCACCAACTGGAATTCATTAAATAATGCTTATCCGAAGACTACAGATTCTTATTGAGTGAAAAGTTGATTAACGAATTACTCCTCATCAATAAGAAGCATATTGAACGTTCACATAACAGTTGCTAGTCTACTATAACACTTTCACTATTCTCTAAATCCTTGTAAGTGTACTTTTCACTGTATGGCGGGTTTCACGGAATCGACGTCCTGCCAAATTACATTAACCGACGCGGACGCACGATTTCCGTATCCAACTGCCCGAGAATGTTTTCCCGAATGTACTAAAAACATGTACACGTCGCCACACTGTTCCCGCCACTGTTAACACTTGACTTACTACTGCTGCTGCCACAGAGGTTAGTCTCTCGCGGCATATCGATATTTATACCGATAATCATTAAACAAAGATTACAGGCCCAATGTAATGTCACAAACTTTAACGTCTAATTTTATACCTGCAGATTTAACGGTTCACTAAAATGAATAAACTTTTTAGGTTATAATAAGGTAACATTAATTTAACTGATCTTGTGGTGAGTCTTTACTTATAACAAATTACATACAGATCGCCTGCGAGAGAAACAAAGTTTTATGAATTCGTTCATTCCGAGAACAAAATAACATTATAGTAAACATTGATTTTAATTTTTTTTTAAATATACACAGTTGATGACACATAGGCCAAAAATCGTAAAATCTTGAATTTTTAATGTTTGCCTTTCTGCTTGTCTGTAGGTGCATCAAACAGAAACTAGGTAACGGATTTCTACGAAACTTGACACAGTTAAAACTTATGTTATTGTTTAAATTCACCACAGCAGCATCAATTGGAATCAAATGAAATGCAAGATAATTTTAACCCAATGCCCACGTGTCTGACAAAACATCAAATGAGTTGGGATTCAATGTAATGTAGCATACTGATAGTTGAAATGTGTATTAATAACTTCCTATAGAAATCATCCTAAAATCTTAGTAATTCATATACATACAACTAAAGAAATATACTTGTACGCGTGTCAGGCAACACCACTTCATATACCGTTTTCAGATAATATTTATGAATATTGCTAGCGTGTATCTTTCGATAATTCAGAATTATAAAATATTACAAAATAGTGTAATTTTTGATGGGTGGTGAAAGGGAAGTAAATGTAGTGTGTAAACGTGTTCGAAACATTATCTACAAGCAAAATTCTGAAGGAATGTAAGACAATCAAGAAAGAGGAAACGGGAGGTCTGCTTCTCTGCTTTCTCCTACTGACAACATTTCTCTTTGTTTATTAACAAATTAAGTTAATTAATCTCAAATTAAACTTATACGAAGTCGCGGGTCCAGCCAGTTTCGAGGATTTTATTTTTTAGTTCAACGCTTTTGTTTTATGGAAACTTCAAACTATGTAGATGTTAGGTAATAGTAAAAAATGTAGTATTTTTATTTTTTCACAAATAAAGATGGGAAAGAAATTTATCTATTGAAAACTGATTTTTAATTCTAATTAATTTGGATATTATGTATTTCAAACAGTTGTTTGAAAATTTAACATCAACTGATCCTGTGGATCGTGATTATAGATAACACAAAGAATGACTAGGCCTATGAAACGGAGTCTGCAAACGAGAATGATGACTGAACGGTTAACTTTAAGCCTGGCGTTTGTGAGTATGCGGGTTGGATTCTGGGTCAAGCTGTCCATATTTCGAATTTCCATTGCTCTCCGAAATCAATCCAGGTGAATGCTGGAATGATTTCTTCAAAAGACAATTGCCGAATTCCTCCCGGTTCCAGGCCCACCCTGTTTTCTTGGTTCTAAAGACACCGCTGTAAAGCCGCATTCCCACGACGTCTTGTAACGAAGGCGGGACGGGACGGATACACAACAACACGCCATGGGAACGGGGCCGCCTCTGCTAGCGGAGACGAGTCGCAGCTATCCACTCCATGTCGGTAAACATCACAGGCGTGTGAAGCGGTGCGCTGTTGCCATCGGTTTGCAGCAACGGTGCGCACCCCTTCTGTTGCTGTAAAGTGCTCTATGCCAAAACGACACTAGCCAAAGTGGTGAGGATGTGGTGGCGAGGTCTAATCTGCGGCGCGAGCTCGTCCCTACACTTCTGCTAATGAGGTGCCACCTCCGTTACAAGAGATCGTGGGAACGCAGCTTAAGGCAGAGATAAGGACAGTCTTCAGCGGTTTACCTACAACGATTCTAGCATTAACAAATAAAACACGCGATATTTGTATAACTTCTTCTTTTCAATGACCTCGAATTCTGATTACCTCAACCTTGATCCTACAGTACTTTTGAAATTCTATTTTTGTGTGTGTGCCAACAAACACATCACTCATTAAAAAAAATATTCTCGGGTAACTAGCTAGGAGGCCGGTATCAGCTTCCACCGCATCCAGCACATGGCCATTTTGAAGGAAGCATCCCGGCATTCGCCTGGAATGATTTGGGGAAACCATTGAAAACCCAAA
This sequence comes from Vandiemenella viatica, assembly GCA_031002005.1. Taxonomy (NCBI): domain Eukaryota; kingdom Metazoa; phylum Arthropoda; class Insecta; order Orthoptera; family Morabidae; genus Vandiemenella; species Vandiemenella viatica. Next base: position 149,234,857 of record JARYHS010011408.1, read on the forward strand.
TCTGGATGCCCGGACGGGGATTCGAACCCACGTCCTCCCGAATGCGAGGACATAACGTCTTCACGTCGTGACGGACTACTGATCGCCAAAATATCGTGTGCTAACAACTTATTCACTTTGCTTGCTACCCGAGAACATTTTATTAATTCTCAACGCTGAGAAAAACTTCATTCTTGTGTAGTATTTCCCCTATTCTCAGTATTTTTCAGACGTATTATTTGTTTTTGATCTTTCTTTAAATAATTTGTCACATTTTTAGTAACAAAGAGCTATTGCCCGAAACTTCGTTTACGTGTTAATGTACTGTACTTACTGAGCCGATAATATGACCTGCGAGAAAAAAAGAGAAGCAACTCAATTCTTCCGAATAACTGCAATGCGAGAATTAACTAAATGCGACCAGTAGTTCTTGCGCGAATTGCAACGAAGAAATGGATACTAATTTATGGATACTTCTATCTTAAATTTCCCTGCTTATCTGATTGACCCCATTTACCCTTGGGACCATGGACTGCCCATTATTCGAACCACCGAGAGTGGTTTTGCGTGCATCATATTAAACGAAAAATTGATCCCAATTTGATTACCCTTTTGTTATAAATTACTCAGCTTTCCGACTTCACATCAAAATGAAACATAACCTATATTATCCTCTAGTCCCCCTCATGATTGTTTATAACATTGTGTAATGAGATTTCCAGCCATTATTGAGGTGGTGTTACAATACATTATGTTCTACCGCTAGTCTAAATAGCATGCACAAAGCGTCACTGAATAAGACACAAGGCGGAGACCGAGGCCATTGGAAGAGAAATAAAAAGCAGAAGAGAGGATGACAGCTGTTTGTTCCCTCGGGCGCTACAGATGGCGGCTTGCTTTGTGAAAGCCTCTGTACTACACCGGCGCGTAATGACCATACAGACAGTGATCTCCTCAGTGCTTAGGTACGTTGTGTATAATGTTTTAAAAGAATTTGTATAACATTTTCACGTGGAAAACTTTTACAGGGAAGTGAAATATGGCTATCTGCAGGAAAGATATATTATTATTTAAAAAACGGAGAAATGCTTAACCCAGCAATTTACATGGATAAAGAATTTCAGTATAACGAGTAACGTTACATAGTTGCATGTGTTCAGAGTATTCATTTTTTTTTTAAATATGGTTAAAATTTTCTGTATTTCGTTCGCTTCTTAAATAACAGGACGTAATAGTGAATGAAAATATAAATTTGATGCTATAATAATCTTGTACGAAAAAAGTTATAGTAAACGAAAATATAATTTTTTTAAATTTTTTTTTAATGTTTAGAGTAACTATCGAGATCTAACGGACGATCTACAGATTTTTTAGTTGCTGTGCAGTAACACACAGCGCTGCTTACCAAGCCAAGAAATTTAAAATAAATAACTGCATTTGATATTTGCATTTACATTTTTTAAAGTAGTGCAAGTGTCTGTCGTGGAAGGAACTGCACACAACACTAATGGCGATAGTAAAAAAAATAATAATAAAAAAAAAACTATAAACCAAGACTGAGACATATGCAACATTTGTATAAATTTGCATGCTGCTATGTGTTTATTTACGAATGTTAAATGCATAAACGTATGTAACGTCGAAGAGCATCTGATGTTGAAGATCTGTTCTTTGTAGCAGCTACTAGAACCAGTTCACAGCATAACGTAAAAACTTTTTTGAAGGTAGCAACAGGAAAGTTTTCAAGAAACGTAAGATCACGAAAAATCTCAACAAATAAATAATCGTTATTAGTTTTTGAAATTATGGGTTCCTTAGAAACTTTTTCATAACAATAAAATTTCTGTCATTTTGACGGGATTTTTTGAATAAATTGCAAGTAGTACAATAATGAAGGTCGGAAATAGAAAAAGTACTATAATACCAAGCAATGATGCGGTGTTCACTTTTTCAATGCGAGTCTGCTTTAATCATTGTGTATTCTGTTTACTTCCCATTGACTGTTGTGGAAACAGTATCGAATAAACGAAGAGAATAGCACGTAGAAAAGATTTTTTTAAATCACAGCTTTATCACTACCCACGCACGCTACACGTGTAAAGGGGTTTGCCCTAGCTACTAATAAGGGACACAGTCATACAATGAAGCACGCATATAATAAATCAAAAGTGACAAATTCATAAATGAAAGTGTTAATAAATTCGATTATGCGCACGCGATAATAGTTTTTGGCAGTATTCTTTGGCTCTAAGCTTTCCATAGGAAAACACTGGTTGTTCATTATTCCTGTTGTCACGGGACTGTTACAATGCAGTCGTTACACATTGGACGCCAAGCAACCACAGCTGCCTGGCGCCCAAGAGATTTCTGTACGCTACTTGCCGCTACTTCCAACTTCGTAACTGGATGCTCGCCATAGCTGGGCGGTAAATTTCTGGCTAAACTGGCTCCTCTCCGCGGGAAACTCGCCTTATATAGGCTAATTACACGGCTGTGGAGAAATCGTCCAATTAAACAGCCTTATCTCAACAGGAGGGAAATACAGCAGCAATTACTTGAGGTCGCGGCATAATTCCCCAGTTAAATACCAATAAATATGTGCAACAGGTAGCGTGAATAAATATTACTTTTGTGTAATTAAGAATAAAGAGATTTTATAGGCAGTAAATGCAATTTGCTGAGTTAACACTGCCGGTTCTCTGCCAGTTCCCTTGTCCATAAATAAAATTAATTATCATTAGCGTCCATCTTTGCTGCTCAGTGAATAGTTTAAAGGCATGAGAATTCTACCGAAAAATAAGCACTATATTGCAGACATAACACATAAACATAAAGGTTTTAGGTAAACTTTACCATTCATTGTAACATACATATAAACAAATTTTCATACCTGCTCTATTACATCACTAGAACTAGTTTAACGTATGTTCAGCAGATAATTTGAAGAATTCTTTTATTTTAGGTTTTTACGTTTTGGATCTCCAATTAATGTGATATACAGCTTGTAATTGCTCAGTAATTTCTGTAGTGTGTTTCAAGGCCCAGAGAGCTAGTCATGCGAAAATTATAAACCAGCATATTTAATATTTAACTAGAGGTATGCTGGATTTGGAGATTTCTTGTAAAGCTTAATTTTTTTTTCAAATTTTTAACCGTGCAGGGGAAGTCAAAACATTAATAGATACTTATACGAGTAATTTCTTCCTTAATCGTGCCCTACAAATACCCAAATAAAGTGATGTCAGTTTTGCTTCAGTAATGGCTGGAGAAATACTTAATGACTAATATATTACTTTCTTCACTTCCGATATTTTAGGTAAAGTATTTAGCTTTGAAAAATTTATTTAAGAAATTTCAACAAATTTTTATGATAAAATTTATTTTCTAATAATTACTCAAGTTAAGTAAAAGTCTCCTAGAGCTCAAATATATTAGCAATAATTTAATTGTTACTGTCATTAACGATATGGAAAAGCTATTCACCTTTGTACAGAAATTACTTATGACAACTTGGAAACAATGACACCGCATTTCGTTAATGTTTTTCAGATCTCTCCTTATTTTCTAGCAGCTATGATATCTGCTTCTATTGTAACCACATTATTAGAAAATGGTATACATTGCTTCTGAACATGTCAGTTACTCCTTGAATTATATCACCTGAAAGTATTTTTTTTTTAATGTTCTAACAGTTTTGTAACGTGATCAAAATGGAAGATTAGACGCAACATTAAATGTTGAATCATAGATGTGACGTTTCGGTTAAATGATGGTTCAGATCACCTATCCTGAATATGGTAAGTGTTCTCAGTTTGTTTTAAGCCTTTTTTAAATCAGAAATGCAAAGTTTTCTAAAGTGGTGAAATGAAAAAATCACTATCATCGAAGTTTTCAGCTGCCCTTTTCAATTTATTTTTAAAATTTAATTTCATTTGTGAAATTAAAAGGTTACTAATTTTGAAGTTTTTAGCTACTATTTATATTTTCTTGAATTTAATTTGCGTTGGATCATGTACCTTCTACTTATGCATTTCACGAAATCTGATCTTTCATACTTTCAGTGAAATTTCAATCAAAGTATAATAAAGCAGCTTACATGAAAATGTTTGAAATATGATAAAATATTTCCTGAAAAACTATATGTATTCATTTCTGTTGTAAGTTCGACCCTTAGTTCCATAGTAAAGCAGAAAGCTGACATTAGTAACTACACTGAAGAGCCAAAGAAACTGGTGTAGGCATGCGTACGCAAACACAGAGATATGTAAACACTCAGAGTACAACAAATGTCTGACGCAGGCGTCAGATCGGTTACTGCTGCTACAATGGCAGGTTATCACGATTTAAGTGAGTTTGAACGTGCTGTTATAGTCGGCGCATGAGAGATGGAACACAGCATCTCCGAGGTAGCGATGGGGTCGAGATTTCTCCGTACGACCATTTCACGAGTGCAGCATGAGTATCGGGAAACCGGTAAAACATGGAATCTCCGACATCGCTGCGACCGGAAAAAAGAGCCTGCAAGTATGGGACCAACGAAGACTGTTGAGAATCTTTCAAAGTGACAGAAGTGTAAACCTTCCGCAAATTGTTGCAGATTTCGATGCTGGGCCATCAACAAGTGTCAGCGTGCGAACCATTCAACGAAACATAATTGATGTGGGCTTTTGGAGCCAAAGGCCCACTCGTGTACCCTTGCTGAGTGCACGACACAAAGCTTTACTCCTCCCCTGGGCCCGTCCACACCGACATTGGGCTGTTGATGATTGGAAACATGTTGCTTGGTCTGACGAGTCTCGTTTCCAATTGGATCGAGTGGTTGGACGTGGACACATCCTCATGAATTCATGGACCCTGCATGTCAGCAGGGTACTGTTCAAGCTGGTGGAAGCTCTGTAATGGTGTGGGTCGTGTGCAGTGGAGTGACATGGGATCCCTGATACGTCTAGATAGGACTCTGTCAGATGACACGTACGTACGCATTTGGCTGATCACCTGCATTCATTCATGTCCATAGTGCATTCCGCCGGGCTTCGGCAATTCCAGCAGGAGAATGCGACACCCCATTTGTCCAGAATTGCTACAGAGTGGCTCCAGGAACACTCTTCTGAGTTTAAACACTTCCGCTGGCCACCAAACTCCCCAGACATGAACATTACGAGTATTGAACACATCTGGAATGCCTTACAACGTGCCGTTCAGAAGAGATCTCCATCCCCTCGTACTCTTACGGATTTATGAACAGCCCTGCAGGATGCATGGTGTCAATTCCCTCCAGCACTGCTTCAGATATTAGTCAAGTCCATGCCAAGTCTTGTTGCGGCACCTCTTCATGCTCTTGGGAGCCCTACACGATATTAGGCTGGTTTACCAGTTTGTTTGGCTCTTCAGCGTAGGCCTATATTCAGAGGTCTCGTATACGGTTGTGTAAATTAGAACTGAGACTCTGACAGATAATTCACGGAAACAGTAGATGGCATGTTTTCATAAAAAGAGTTACACTATTGAAGAAGGTGGGAGAAAATAAAAAGTCTCGCACAATCAAAGGGTTTTCTTAATATCTGGATTTTTTAAATAACTAAAAATTTTAAGAAATATTTATCTATTGAGTCAAATTTAGATGTGAACTTGTGGAAACACGTGATGTCAAGGTCGTTCTGTGATAGACGGCAAAACTCATTTCTGCCATCTCTGAAGAATTATATATTCTCTACTGATAAGGAAAAGAATCTTTCCAAGGGCGCGTCGAATAATTACGTGGGGTGAAATAGGGGAGGGTGGTTTCCGGCGAAATCTCACCTAAGGTAACCAAGTGGGAAAGGGGGGGAGGGTTGGGGGGACGGAAATCTCGCGTGAGGTTTTGAAATTCTTGACAGACAGTAGAGCTAAAAATAGGTCCTCAAAAAAACTACGAGGTTGATTAGAAGAGGGGGGGAAAATCCCGTCAAAATCTCATCTTAGGGGAGGGGGGTTCAATGAGATCTCACCGGAAAAAGCGGGGGGATCCGAAATTCCGGAAACACACCTCACGTAATTAATGGACGTCCCCAAGTTTTTCTCAAAGCCACGAAGCATATATGAAAAACCATTTGTAACAGATTCAGGGAGAGGAAGAAGCCGTGGAGAAGACCGCTGAATTCTGAAAAATAATTACATCTGTAATCAGATTTTGTTGCCAAATATTAGACAATTTAGGCATATAGTTTCTCTGATTTGTTTGAAAACTGCCAAGTTTGTTCTTGGCTTAGTTGATCTTCCGGATTTCAGTGACTGCAGGGTTCGTTAAAAGGAATACCGATTTCTTTTTACTTGTTTATCCTTCATAAAATCGTTTGTGTTTAATGGAATTTAAAGAATGAAATGGGAGCAATGATACTTATGTTACAATAAACAAAGATACTTTGTGACTTTAATCTTGGTCATATCGTAAATGCAACATTCGTGTCCCCGCAGAATGGCGCGGTATCTACGTTATATTAAATATGTTAGTGACTAAAGTCTGTTGGCAAGGTAGGGGATTCGAACGTTTGAATACAGAAAGCATTTAGCTGCTTCCGGATGGCATAGGAATTTCTATTGAACTGTGGTGGACAGTCCCGGGTTTTAAAGGCGGAAGACGTTTTTTCTTCAAATATCCGGATGTCCTGAGTAATTATCCCTGCCATAAACAAAAGTGTAAGGTTTGCGTCGGCAAGAGTTACAAGGCGATAACATAAAACTGTAATTGTAGAATCATTCCCATCTCACGTTTGCTAATAAAGTAATGTATTGTAATGAATTGGTGGTGGCATATTTCCAGCATCAGACATACTGTCGATCAAATAGGATCACTCCATCGAGCTAACAATTGACACAGTTTGTTGCATGAATGCGGGAAGTATTCTGATTTGAATCAAAGCTTAAGACACGCCCACTGCTGTTTACCCTGGTGGGAAGGAGAGATCAAGTTTGCAGAGAATGACGTGAGATATTTGAGGGAAGACCTTGTGCCTGTGAGACGAACCTGATGGAGACCTTACTGAAGTTAGACCTGGGGTGGCAATTGTGACTGGGTGGTTGCCTAACTGTGTCACCGTAAAACGTTTGCCTGCCTCATCAGAAAACGCTTCTGGCTGCTCAGTCAAGACGGACAGGTGTTTTCTGCCCTAGCATTGTCCTGCGTCTGCTGACAACCCAATACACACACAGTGGCGTAGCTAGGTTATCAAGGGCCCCGGTAAAAAAAAATAAAAAAAAATAAATAAAAATTTTTAGCTCACCAAGTCTTGTGAGTTTTGCTGTTTCTGGCAGGGACCCCCTGAGCTTTAGAAAGCCTTCTCTGAACTATGCTTGGGGGCCCCATGAACTTGGGGACCCCCTGAACTTGAGGGCCCTCTAAACTTGGGGGCCTCCTGAACTTGGGGGCCCCGGTGCACGGCGCCACCTAGCCCTCCCATAGCTTTTTTTTTTTTTTTTGTAACTGCTTTACGTCTCTTTATAACATCGAGGTCTTTAGAGACGGGAAAGGATGGGGGGCAAGGATGGGGGCAGGGAATGGGAAGGAATTCGGCCATGGCCTTTTGAAGGAAACATCCCGGCATTTGCTTGGAGTGATTTGGGGAAACCATGGAAAACCCAAATCTGGATCCCCGGACGGGGATTCGAACCGCCGCCCTCCCGAATGCGAGGCGAGAACGCTAACCGTTACACCGCCCCGCTCGGTTCCGATAGCTACTCTCCTGTACACACACCAAAAACCTGAAGTGATAGCAATCACAACAAAAAATTATTCATTCTAATTATCCCCCCAAACAGGACTACTAGTATTGTTCCACCCATAAACGAACTGATGTAGAGTTCCAGAGCTCAATGCTGGTTTTTGTTAAATTTATCTTAATTTGTAAATTATCAAAAATAAATATTTTGCAATAAATTCTAATTCAGTAATTTAATTATGAATCTCGTTAACAATTAACTTCCATCCTTAATTTTATTTAATTCAATTGCGATGGACTGCACGCTCCATTACCAATTTCCTTATACACACATTTTTCCCCTTTCCTGTAGCCGTCTACTTTTGTCCTCTACAAAATTCAACTTTAAATTCTTTCAAGTTTTATGGTAAAACCTTATTCAAATTCCGGACCCCCATACCTACGAAAGAATATCTTCCCACACCCTTAAGCCTGAAATCAAGTGTCACAATTAATAAAGCAATCATCAATAATTTTATCAAAACTAAAAGTAATATTACAGTAGAAAAGAAAGTCTGGTAACACTGAAAATGTAGACACCAAAACGTTGCAACATAGACAAATGAAAATAAATAATATACAACATTGCAAGAAGCAGATTAATTTTCATCATTACCGAGTGAAATATGACACCGGTAGCATGGTAGATGAAAGAATTTAATCGATATATCAGTCAACCACATTTGCCAGAAATATTAAATCGCCAAACTAAAACAGAGCTACAGGCGTGGGTATAACTGTGGTGGAACCAATTTTTGTTATGTTAACCTTGAGTCACTCGGCTGTATCAGGTATCAAGCCCGGACGTCTGGCAGGTGCCCACAGGTAATGACTTCATCAGCGGACCTCCTTATTACTACCCTGCTGCCGGGGAATGGAAGAAGCCCATTACTGCTGTCACGCACTAACAGCTGGCGGCAATCTCCACGTTTGTTTGCTGCAGGACGAGGGACAAAGGGAAATAATATCTAAACTGTGTTGTAAACATAGAGCCTCTTTTAGTCCGAATGTTTGTGTGAGATAAACTACAAAACTACTCAACCGGTGTAGGAAACATTTCACGGCCTATTCCGATTATTTTTTCCACTATATATTTCTAAAAAATAACTGAAGATTTATTAAAGATTTTATTTTGAATAAGTGTTGAGTTTATATGAACGAATTACCAGGTAATATTCTTACAGCAACAATTAACTATATTTCTCGGAATTTTAATTAACAATATTCCTGAAAACTTTTACAGAATTGTATATTTTTTGTCAAGAAAATGTGGTTCTGAAACTTGTATTTCTTTGCGAAATATTTTGTTTTAAATTAAGGTATATATATACATATATATAAAACATTTGAAAAGTTTCTTGGGTTCTGCTTAGCGGCTCAAAATGAGAAAATAATTTAATCGTCAATAATTGTTTATTCATGCAAGATATGTAGGCTACCTTTTGGTTGACGTAAATTATGGTAGGCTCTATACGTGAAACAAGGGACGGTAATATCTGTATTGTAATCTAAGTATCTGGTGTATCGTTGAAATTAATGTAGGTTTATTGCTATAATTGGTATATAAAAGAATTTGCAGTCTAAAGATAGCTATCACAAACTCTGCAATCGAATTGCTCTTACAATTATATTGACGTAATGAATAATTATAAAAAAAATTAGTACGAAACATTTCAAACCTCTGAAACAGGAATACAGATAGATCAAAGTAATGTATTAATTAATTTAATGTTTCTCTGTATTTTATTCAAACAGTGTTTTATTATAAAAGCTTATTTTAATCTTCTACTACATTCTCTTTAAAATTGCAAAGAATAAATAAATAATTCTGGCTCTCTTTATCTACTAATTTGCCAAGTAACAAATACATGTCCAAAAACTTGGTTAGGATTTTGGCAGGTCTAGCATCCGTTTGCTAAACTTGATAAACCATATGATAGATGTTTGCAAGCGTTATTCCATTTGGCATCTCGGTGGCCACTGAGAACGATGTAAACCTAAAGTGAGAAAGGAGTTATTTTGACTTTTTCTTTGTGACTAACAGTAGTGTAGAGGTTAAAACTGGATTAGGCCAAATAGCTCTAAAGGTAATGACTCCATTAACACAGAACAAGTTAAATATTATTAAAACCTCTGCATCTACCAAAGCCCCTATGAGGAGTTAAATTTTCCGAGGATTCGCTAAGGACAGTAATTTGAGTACGGCGATACTATCTTGTCATTTAAGCACCTGTACTATTTATAAGCCGAAATGAGAATACTAATAAAATGAATGTTATACTAACGTCCAGTGTACCAAATGAAGTCGAGTATTGTACTATCCAGTCGCAGTATAGCAAAGATTTTAATCCTGGAGAAAATTTCGTACTCCTGCTTAGGTTAAAGGTGCATTTGATTTATCCAAATTACAACTGTGGATGAAAATTGCCAAAAAAGGTAAATGAAGCCACGTCCATCTGATCATCATCATCATATTCTTCTTCCGTCTCCAGTTTCCCGGGTGCGACCTTTGCCTGTCCAAGTACGTTTCCTCTCCTTGGATTCTAGGCCATGAAGCACCTTACTTCTGTAGATCCATTTTGACAAGATCAATCCATCTCCTTCTGGACCGGCCTCTTGGTATTTTCCCTTCAGTTCTTTTTCCAGCAGTTTCCTCGCTGTTCTTGTTGGGTCCATCCGCTTGACATGTCCCATCCATCGCAGTTTTGCTTTGCCAATTTTTTCTTGAATGGTTTCATTGGCTGGGATATGTTTACGGATCATTTCGTTCCTGATCATGTCTCTTCGGATTTTCTCTACTATTGATCTCAGGAACTTCATCTCCGCCGCCTGGAGTCTGTTTTCATCTCTGTTGGTAGTGGTACATACTTCCAGGCTGTACGTTGTAATTGGCAAGAAGTATGAATTATACAGTGAAATTTTAGCTGTAATTGGAATATGATTGTCCCACAGAAGGCACCTAACGTGATGATAAAATTGAGCTCCTTCTTGTACCCTATTCGTGATTTCGTTTTGGGATCGACTGTCAGTGGTTACTTCCATCTATTGAACTGAAATGACTTTTGCCAAGTTGTATCGAAATTTGACGTATAGTTATAAGACCAATATTTTAATTGTATTTGATTCTTTACTAGCAATTCAAGTGTTTCTTTTTTTTACTAATATACTGTAAATAATTACAAAATTTCTTCATAAATCAGGTAAAATGAAGAAAGCGGTTGAAGGATCTGCAAACATTGATTTTGGTGTCATCAGGAAATTGTTACTGTATTTATAAAACAAAGAGTTAATATTAAAGACAGGTTAACACAGTTGTTTTTTAAGGGGATAGAAAACTAGGTTGTGCACCATACAATATTCAGTCAGAGCTCACCAGAGTAAAATAAAACCCAAATATACGAGCAAGAAGCCAGAAGTAGAAAAAGGTGAAAAAATTTGAAAAAGAAGAAGACTTGATTACGTGCTGCAATTAGTGTTCTCAGCCGCAATTCAATTACTAAACCCCTTCATACCACTTAAATTCCGAGAGTGAATCTCGGAAGAAACGAGATCTTATACGAAGAAGAACTCTTGCACGTACCGAGCATGGTGGGTGAGCGACAACGCTCTGTCCTCGCATTCGGGAGGACCCAGGTTTGAATCCCCGTACGGACATCGAAATTTTTGTTTTCATGGGTTCCCCAAATTACTCCAGGCAAATTCCGGGATCTACATCTACATACATACTCTGCAATTCACTAACATTGCGGATGCCAGAGGGCGTTTGCACCAAAACTAACTCTGGGCGTTCCAATCTCTAATAGCCCAAGGAGAGAAAGAATAGATACAAGCAGGGGCGGATCCAGGGGGGGGGCTAGGGGTCTCAAGCCCCCCCCCCAAAAAAAAGGATGTAGCTCCGTCTCCGACATTGTAATTTTGGATTTTTTTTTTAGTTCTACGGATATAAATACGGACTGTAAATTCTACCTTTTACTACCTTTTGCCCAACTCAAGGCTCCCCCCCCCTCCCCCGCTAAAGCCCACTAAAGTCAAGCCCGCCCAACCAAAATCCATCAAGCTAAGCCCCCCCCCCCAAACCAAAGTCCGCTCAAGCCCCTCCCAAACCAAAATCCTGGTTCCGCCCCTGGATACAAGCATCAGTATCGCATCTTACATCTATTACCTTTTCTCTCCTATCATAGCAACCTAAATAGGTTAGTGGACAATGTGTTTCATTGCACTCGTAAATGGAAGAAGAACTTCTCATATTCGCCAACAAATTCAGACGAAACCGATGTCGTCTATCTATCAGACAATCTCAGTACAATCTATGTATAAGGGCTGTAGCAAGTTGTCACAAATCAGCCCTTCTCTGTACTTTCTTTGGTGCGTCAATGAAATACTTGCGATAAGGATCTCAAACTCCACAACAGTAATCCAAATGTGGACGCACAAGAGATTTTTAAGCGATTTCCTTTGTTTGACCATTGGAATTCTTCAAAATATGGTTTCTTGCCTACAGCATTTTCCTGCCTCTAATGACCTCGACGACTCCAAAAATATATCTTATAATAGTTTGTTTGGCGTAGGTTAGCAGAGTCAACTTTCTGCTGTAATGGCGATATGCAGGTGACTTCATCTCCCACTGGCGCTGCTTAATAAAACATCAGACGCCTTCCTGTTGAGTTTTGGTGCGGACTGAATACAAAACTGTGAGGTTAGTAAGCGAGCAAGGGAGTAGGCAGCTACCAGGAAAATTTATGTAGCGTCGGCGGCATACCGCTAACCTGTCAACTGAGAACGTCTAGCATGGGGAGGGTCAGACAAGACAGAGCCGTTGTTGAGATTCATCTCATTAAACGGCGCAATATAAATTCAATTCATAGCGACCTTTGGATGCGTATTGAATGATTCATAATTCATAGCCCGTAGTGACGGAGGGCCTGGTTAAATTCATCATTGTCGGAGAGTGTTCGGGCAGGGCGAAGGAATAAAAAAAGAGCTTGGAAGGAACGGTACAGAGAGAGAGATTGGACCCACGCATGCCGACGCACGCGGACACAACTAACTAACGAGGACATTGTTTGCGCTTGCCGGACGGGCATCCAATAAAATGCGGCTCTGCAATATTTTGAACAATGGCCAACTCATTAGAGGGATCAATCGAGAGGCTTTACCAGTTTTTGTGTGAGCCTGGAGACCGGCCTTTGAAACTCGGCGGCGTCCTTTGTCCCGCAACGTTGATCGCACCTATTAAACCATTGAGTCGTTTCTGCGGTGAGGTGAGGCGGATATAGTAGGTCAAGAAATTTTGTATTGCCAGTTAAAATGATTTTTTTTACTTACGGTTTTATACCTCGTCGACGTCTAGGTCATTAAAGACGGGATGGGACAGGGGACAAGGAACAGGAAGGAAGTCGGTCATGGCGTTTTGAAGGAAGCATCCCGGCTTTCGCATGGACTAATTTAGGGAAACCACGGAAAACCCAAATCTGGATGCCCGGACGGGGAATTGAACCGGCGTCTTCCCGAATGAAAGGCCAGAAAATAAAATTAGATCAAATCGTGGAATTAGTTCTTTGTAACTTAATCTTCATTAACCAATCTTGTTGAAAAATTTATGTCACAGAAAGTAAATTCCGATATTGAAAAAATGGTGAAAATCTTTGAAAATGTTTCTTCTCTCATTGTAAGGTATCAGGTTGTTATCCTGGACCAAACAGATTCAAAATGACGTCTGCTACATAGGCAGGTAGCCAGGGACTGGAATAAATTACCGAGGAATATGGTGAACAATTTGTATCGAACATTGGAAGAATTTAAAGTAATAACTCATAAACGATAAAATTAGGTTTGCAGGGTAGTTAAAACTTCGGTAACTGTTTCATATCAATTAAATTGATTACTATTACTATTATTGCTTTATAATTCATCATTATAACTAGAAGTCAAAAAAATTTATTTTCTAAATTTAGCACGATTAGTGAAGATATCGGATTCTCTTATTACAATGCCTGGTGATCTGAAACTGGTAGTCTGTGCCATAGAAGACTGTTGTTTATACACCATATTTTAAATACATTTAGTGACGTAAAATTTTATTAGACTGAGATTGGAACCAACCTAGGAGCTTAGGTTTCGGCTCAGTAGCTTAGTTAAATTAAACACACTTATATCCTTTAGCAGTTAATGACAAAACGCATTGAACCTCTTCAAATTCTTAAAATCTTTCCACTCTGACCTTTATCGCAGTTTGTGCAGATTGTAGAAAATGTGTTCTTTTTGTTTATCTGAATGAAAATATTCCCAGAAGATGTACCCACGTGATGTACTGTACAACCACCTGCGATGTATTGTATCCACTATCCTAGTAAAGTTTAGTTAACTATTTGGCAGACTACGTAACAAACTAAATGATTATCATAATTAAAACAGCAGATAATTTACCCTCCTACTGCGCCTTTAATCCTCTATTGAGGTCAACAGATGTTATTATAAAGTTTTGTCCTGCTGTTCTGTTACCCTGATCTCGTACTAACCGACACTTTGCTTTTTTGCTTCCCAGAAATGTAGAAGGCACTTATGTAATTTGCAGGACTTCTTTCTTGGTAAGCTACACTTTCAATTGAACTGTTTTCCGTCCTCTACCGAAATCACTCTAGGCGAATTTCGGAATCTTTCCTTCAAACGGCCATGGCTGAATTCCATCATCCAACCTCTTCCTGATATAATGTAATGACTTCATCGTTAACGAACCATAAATACCGAAGCAAAAAAACAAAAAAATGTATCTATTCTGAACAAAATAGAGTAACGCCGCACCGACTTGCAATTTATTTAGCTTTGTGTGTCTGTTGAACCATTTAGATGCACCATACAGGTATAAACTATCTGACAATTTAACACATGTATTACTGTGAATTCCTGGAAGCTATGCGATTTTTTCCTTGTAAATAAACCACCGTTGTATTTCAGTAATGAAATACAGAATTATCTGCTTAAGCTTACGCTCCAAATAACCTGTAAAATTTCAAAAGATGAGTCTGATGCTAATGTTGAGACTCACGTATTAATCATACTCCTCAATGCACAAGGCGTATTTTAACTTTTTAAACTGCCTACACCTGTCAAACTATTTTTGTTCACCTGCTGCAATGTTAAGTAGTGTGAAATTATGACTCCGCAGTTTGATTGAAATATGTTGCCTCGAATCCTGGTCTTGGGTGGTATTTTCAATCTACCCTAACCGCATTTCATTTCTGAAAAATCTTGCTTTGCACATGACAAGTACAGTTAAAGTATTTTTTTTTTTGGTTCGGGCTTTATATCAATGTCGAAAGGCGATAGAAGATTGGGGACAAGAAACAGGAAGGGATTACGCAGTGGCCGTTTGAAAGAACCATCCCGACATTCGTCTGGAACGATTTCGGAGAACCAGAAACACTGAAATCAGGATTTCCGATCTTCATAATGCCAAGACCATGTTTTACCTTTCACCAAGCTTATTGTACGCTTAAACGGTTTCGTTGTCCGGATTCCAATCAAAATCGTTAAATTTCCTTGAGCAGGTAGGATTACGAAGAAATTTAAGAAGTCACGACATAGGTGAATCGTCACTAATTCGTTGAATACCATACAGAATTGATACACTGCTACTAAGTGTTACAAGTATAACTTCGTAGTCTGTGAAATGATGTATAACAAACACCTTAAGTAAAAGCTAACTTCGTGTTCATAGAATAATCAGGAGCGAACGGTTTCAGAATTGAGAAGGCTCCATGAATCTTGCCTTTGAAGAGTGAAATTACAAAATTGTTTGGTAAACGGTTTACATCTGTACGAGACTAACGGTGGCAACATTTCTCACTCGGAGGGTAGCCTTAGCAAAGAACGTGAGCTGGTGTTTGTTTCGAGAGCGCTTCCTGTAATAGCCAGCAGCTAATGGCTCGCCTGATATACTACCTGTGTTCTGCACTCACTCCAAAACCCTGCCGCAGCGAACTGATCGAATTAAGGTTACGCAAGTTGTCAATATTATTAAATAGTAAACCACCGTACTTGTTGAGCGATGTCGAAAGCAGCGAAAAGAGCGGTCTTTTAGTTTATAAAATTGCTGGAATGAAAAACAGAACTTTATGGATACCAGAAAAAATAAAAATTGAAGCTTTTGAAACGTGGTGTTGAAGAAGGATGCTGAAATTAAGATAAAGTACAGAATGAAGGTGATGTGTAAACGATGGGCAAAGAAAAATGTTTGTAAAAGGGTCTCTCATTAAAAGAAGAGACTGAATGGCTGGTCACCTTTAATGGAAGCGGAATTGGTTAACTTATTAGTAGTGGAAGCATTCAAAGGAAGTTTTTCTTTGTAATACCATTCGGCAACTTAGGCCATACAGGCCAGCTCAATGGGAGTCTCACAGCTTTCAGTGAAAAAATCATCCAGTATATATCTTGTACCTTTCAAGTATGGACACCACAGGACGCACAGGACATTCACACAGACACACAACACTTAAACACCCATGCCCTCGGCCGAACTCGAACCGGCGACCTTCGGTACGCGGAGTCAGAACTCTAGCCCCTACGCTACCGAGACAGGCTCAAAGGAAGTTACTGTAGAAGGAGACAAAGATTACAATGTTTGAAGCGACTCACTGAGGATGTAGGCTATAACAGAAATTTCAAGATGAAGAGATCAATTCTGGATATGAAGGGGTAGAGTATTGCATTAAATTAATCTAGATTGATGCCAGGACTGTACCCAATCTCCGCCTCATAAAGTACATATTTCGCAATCAAAAAACACACTTATCACACATAGAACATAGTTACACATTTCGCAGACCTCAAAAACCTTCACTTCCACCATTAGTATGTAGTACACCTGGAAATATTGTAAGAAACTGTCCTTTTTATTCTTCCTGGATTTGCCTCGGGTGGATATTACCCACCAAAGAATCCATGGAATATTATCTCTGCTACTTAATTGGTCTGTATGACTCAAACAACGTCCAATAAACTAAGGAGATATTCATTTAACTTTTCTATATATTTCATTCATCATTTGCTTCACAAATTACACTTTCAACAAATCAATAAATACTCAATATTCTCTCTTACTATCTCGATTAATGACACAATTACTTCTCGAGCGAGGAACACCAATTCACGCCTCCGCCCGCCATCATTTCTATCCCGGACTGACCAAAGAATACTCTCAGTCCGTTCACAGATTACTTCAAAGATAATTACATACAAACTATTTCGATATCCGAAATACAATCATTTGCAATGCTTCTCATCGAACTTAAATCAACAGCACAATGTTAAATATAGAACACAAACAACAATGAAAGAAAAAAGGAATACTAAAACAATAAATTTTAGGTGTGAGGGGACTGTTTCCTCACAATAGGAATAAAATGCTTGGCGTCAGGTAGCGCATGCAGCCGTAAAACCAAGGCTCCAGATTTGACCCTACCAATGATGAGCCGCCCCAACTGTTGGGAAAAGGTGTTTAGAAAAAGAATGTTAACAAACGTATCAAAACAAATTCACTTATCTATAAAGGGAAAGTAACATCGCAAAGGACTGCTGTATTTACATCGTGGGTTAAAAAAAAAAAAGAAATATGTTTTGGTTTTGTAACTCATTTGAGATATTTAAGAGCTGTAAAATAATGTGGCTCTATAATAAGCGAAACATATAAATCGAAATGATATAGTTCATCAACTGTATTTTACTTATTTAAATGACGCCTATGTACGTATTATGGTCACTCGAAATATGTTTTTACGGACCAGATTTCTCGTAGTTACTGCTAGAAACTCACAGTAACGATCGGCCGAACGTGAATGTTCCTCATCCAAAACTTTCGACAGGATGAACTCCATACTTTTCTCACTTCGCCTAAATGGAAGTGAGATAATATTTAGATCTTTTATCCCATTTGATCAACAATGTTTCACATAGTAGAGTTGACTTTTTTATTTCTACGATTATTCACCATAGCCCGCAAAATTAACAGAGATGGGCAAATGTCAGTTTGCTCTATCCCCACTTCTCTGTACTTACCCCTACATGCGACTGGGAAATTTGCCAATTGTCTACCTGCACACACAGCATTCAGCTGTGAGAGGTAGTAACTGGAGGGAGGGGGGGTGTTGGTGGGGGACAGGAGTGTATCAGAGAAACATGACCTTGAACTGCCAGTGGAGGATGAACAGGGTATAAGAGGTGTAGCATAAGTGTGCCACCTGTACGTGATCTGCGTAAGCTGTGTTCTTTATTTTTAGTGTTGTACCTGGTACTGTTGTACATCCACGTGTGCAATACTGTGACACATTAAATAGCAGGATGAAACTGGCAGATCACGATTTTTACTATTTCGTTGAAAATTGATAACAATTTTGACTAAATATAAGTGCATTACTGCAACATATATTGAATTCGCCAGTGAAGGATGTTACGAGAAATGTTTTAGGAAATTAACAGTTTACAGCGAGATTAAATTGATCCATCGGTACATCTGCAGTCAGTGGTTTCATCCGCTCCAGATATAATGCCGTTTCGCTAACTCGCTTGGAATTGAGACTAGGCTGCAACGTAAGCCGATGTTTATCGGAAAACTGTATGCAGCGAGCTGATGGAACGTATTGTTCCCGACTCGCATCTCGATCTGCCGATTTTCGCTGAGTCTGCGAGCGCGCTCTGCCGGCTGATCTCACAACTCAATTTGAGCCGCCGCAGCCTCAGCCGAGAGCGCCGCCTAATGCAATTTCCTCGTCCTCGCTGATTCAATCTCGGGATGCCTTTGGTTCTTTAAGAATGACTTTAACTGCGAAATTTACCAATAGAATTGCAAATAAGAGATTAGTTTTCAAGATGTGATATACATAAGCAAACAGGATTTAAGACGGCGAGACCTGAGTGGCGGGATACGAGAGTTCGTTTTCTTTTCTCCCATTTTTTTTATTTTCTGCCCTCCCCACCGGCGTTACTAATCGGGAAAGTTTATCCATTTCTTGCTGACGAGATCTCTTGTGTAGTCGCCTGGGAAATCAGTAATAAGAGAAGACACGTTTTTAAAACTTATCCAATTTTATCATATTATCCCACAGGTATTTTAATTCTAATCTAAACTTGTTAATATTTTGAGATCGAACGTAGTGGTTGTGCCTCGCATTCGGGAGGAAGTGGTTCGAATCACCGTCCAGTCATTCAGATTTGTGTTTTCCATGGTTTTTCCCAAATCACTACAGGTGATTACCGAGATAGTTTCTTTCCAAGGCCATGGACCAATTCTTTCCCTTTCTTGTCTCCTGTCCTTTCCCGCCTCTAATGACCTCGACGACAATGAGGTGTAGAGCCATAACCCAAACAAAACAAAAATTCTGAGGTGGTATAAATGACTTCAACGAGCTTGGAATCTACAACACATCCTTCAGCTAACCACTTCAGCCACATTTTTATATTCAGGACAAAACTTGAAACGAAAATTTCTGGTGGAAAATAGCTTAATTATTGAATGAATTGATAAAAGTAATAATCAGAGGAAAGAAATGCCGGGAGGCACTATTTATGAAGAAGGTTTTTAGCCCGAAATATTGTATTTTCTTTGTTTGTGTGTTGTTTATGTTGCTGCTGCCCTCCTCCCTTCAACTTGCTGAGTATTGGGTATATTTCATCTGTCCTTTCCATAACTGAATTAATAAGTTATAAAGGTGAAGTAGATGCAAGGGAAAACTAATTATGAAATTCCTTGACTTCTTTTTCTTTTTTTTTTCTTTTCGGCTTTACGCCTCGTCGACGGCTAAGGTCATTATAGGCGGGATGGGATTGGGGACAAGGAATAGGAAGGAATTCGGCCATAGCTTTTTTTATTTGTTTTTTTTTTTTTTTAAGGAAGCATCTCGGCATTCACCTGGAGTGATTTGGGGAAACCATGGAAAATCCAAATCCTCTCGAATGCGAGGCCAGATCGTTAACCGTTCCCCCACCACGCTCGGTTTTGAGATTATCTTAACTGTTACGGTAAATGTGCAAGTAAAAATCTTGAAATTACATTGAAAATAATTTTGGCAGTATCAAAATACAAGAGATGTAAATTTTATTTTTATTGTTTTTTTGTTTGATTATTGGAAACCGATTTTAAGAATGAAAACTCAATAACTTGATATTCGTCTGCAGTCAATACTGGAAAGCATGGAAAATAGACCGGAAGATGAAGCCTTGTCACACTGCCAGGTCAAAATATAATCAGAATCAGCATGAAAGGTCAATCCCGGCAGCATAGGAAATAGCGTGTGAGCATTCAATAGAATGGGTCGTTGGTTCGAGGCAGTTCTCAGTCTCAGGTGTTTTTTAATTTAATGTTCCGGAATGTTGGGCTTACGAAATTTCAGGAATGCTAAAAGCATAGATAATCAGATGCTTCTGGAACGCTGATATACCCAAGATGATCAAATGAAATGAAGCCTGGCTCTGTTACTTACTGGCCAAATATAATTTAAAAAAAAAAAATAAGTAAAACTGAAAAAATTCAACGAGAAATCATAATATTTTGCGGTTACTATGCTTTGTCTATGACATCATCTATGGATAGTGTAAGAATTTTACTCCATGTGACTGCACCTTATCCGTATCATATCAACACAACTCATATTTACTGAATCATTCTAAAAAGCTAAGCTTGTAATTCAACCCAAAGGTTGGTTGAAACCTCCAAAAGGAAGTATATCTATAGCTTTGTATTGGAGGCAGGGTGGCTAGTTCCTTTCCTTTTTACCTAACTTAACCCAGTAATCATACCGAGTAAAGGGGACTTAGAGTTAAACCAGGAATCCGAGCCACCGACGTTTTCTGGCGTACTTCACACGGTAAGCTGTGCCAGAGGCGAACGTAGGGTTAAAGGCCTACGTAAATCCTCGCCAAGTCAGGGTTTCAAATCGTAGACCTTATGATCTCCAGTCCGAATCTTTAATCACTGAGGCACCAGCCAGCTAGAATGTATCTAGCTGTGCTTGAATATAATCAAACAGTCAAATTCCTATCTATAAAATTCATAAAAATTCAGTTATTCAGATATTAGTATCAATGAAAATTGATTGTTATTAAAAATTTTGAGTTTTTTGCTGTACGGTTTTACGTTTTTAATGCAGGAATAGGAAACTCTTAAAGTATCTTATGTAACTTTATCGTTTTCCTATATTTTTATACAAATATAGTGAATCATGTGAAGTGGGCTGCTATTTTGTAGCTTAATAGTTTCACACTAGCGGAAATTAAAAGTGCATCACCTAGACGGAGTTTTGATAAATGAATGAAATTTGACTCCAAATATCCCGGTTTGAAAGGCATCAGGTGATTAAAAATTAAAAATTTTACTTGTAGGCTAGCAGTATGAGAATTACGGGGATATGTATTATGCAACACTGTTTTTTAGCGTATAAGTGGTGAACAGTGTGGTGTAACATGACACTTTTTTGTCCACACGTTCTTCTTGACCGAGTATGCTAAGGCGAAGAGTAACGACCTCGTACAGTCTACTCTCAAATATCTAACTGTGAGAGTGGTCGGAGAGTTCGTGTGTTTGAAATGGGTGCATCATATCGTGAAATCTCCCGAAGGACTGGCCGTAATGCAATGTGAGTATACGCATTTGTTATATGGTGCATGAAAGAAGGCTCTAGTACTCCTAACGGAGGCACTGGTCCGTACAGAAGGACAACGGCACGTAAAGAACGACATATTTTGTGGGTGACTGTTGCTGGCAGACGGGTAACAGCAGATCAGTTTCAATCAGTGGTTACAGAGAGAATCACCCTCCGGATGATTGTAAACCAATTGCTTGAGGCTGGGTTACACTCTCTGAGCAAAATGAAATGTTTTCCATTAACCTGATATCATTATCAGCATCATCTAACGTGGTGAAACGCAAAACGCAGATCGACAAGAGTCTCGATTCTGTAAATGGCAAAGTGATAATCGACAACACATATGCAGGCATAGTAGAGAAACGGCTTTCCCTGCTGTAATTTCAGAACGACACACAGGTCCATCCAGTGGTGACACAGTTTGGTGACAATCAGTTTCTACAGCAGGACTGTGTTGGTTGTTGAAAGCACAATGACAGCCCACCACTATGTGGAAGAGCTGCTGTACGCTATTGTGATACCCTTCATGTCCACCATCGAAATAGCACACTCCAACAGGATAATGCCCATGCTCATACTGTGGCAATCACAACACAAGCCTTGAAATGGTTACGACCACAATTTGTATCGCACAGTCCCCAGATTTATCCCCAACAGAGTATGTCTGGGATCTAATCACTTTAGATCACACGGTCACCTACCATAAACTGTGTTACAAATGACTGCACAAGACATGCAGGCGTAGAAAGACATATCACAAGAAAACACCCGAACAGTAATTGATTCAATGTCATGTGCTCAAGGGGGATGGGCTCAGTTCTTACTGACAACTGTGTCTAAAGGTAATACATTTACCCTGATCCATTTCAATTTGTTATCAATTTTTCTGGGTATGACCCTGGATATACCTAATAAGTTTCCAAAATTCAACCATTCCTGTCTGGGTGGTCCCCTTTTAATTTCCAACAATTGCTGCTGGTATAGCTCCAGGCAGAATGCGGGGCGTCTGCAGAATAGATGGATCGGTAGTTTTGGAACTATTCATTTCTCTGCGAAAGGAAGCTGTTACGTAATATCCTGCGTGACGTAGTATTAACAGGTATTACATAAAAAAAAAAATTATATATTTTCTGTTTCATCTTGGAGAGTCAGAAAGCCCAGAACAAATATATTAAATAATTGAGATTTTTGTTTAGAAGCAATCAATCACTAAACGCTCCACGTTTACTTGAAGCTACGTCTTAAAGTTTGTATACCTGTATAAACGTATATATCAATACAACTGTGGCTAGCTAGCCGCAATCTGCTTTGGTACTTACCACTGGTACCATGTCACTAATTAGACTAAGTTTTTCCTTTACACTAGACCTTTGAGATTTTTTTTAAAAAGCAATTTGTATTTGTCTCAGTATGATTAATATGAAATTCAAAATTCACCTCAAGTTCTCCAATGATAGTTGCATGAACCAAACCGAGGAAACTGAAAAATTGGATATTTAAACTGAACCAAAACAAATATTATTCAAGCCAGATAGAACTGCAAAAATTAATGCAAAAAATGCAATAAATGCAAAAATTAATTTAGAAGACATTATTTTTATTGGATTTTTCCTTTGACTCATTACGCTTCCGTTTAGTATCATTCGTCGAAAAAAAATGAAAACATTAATTTTCTATTATGAGATTGCAGAAAACCTGCTATTATTTTCAGGTAAAACGTGTTGTATAATCTGTTAAAAACTGGTCATATTTAATTAACAAATGTACAGGTAGAGAAAGTGAACATATGATTGGAGTTTCAATAACTTGGTTAGCTAATTCAAATGCTAAATACAAATGATTGAATGCTGTTGTTCACTGAAGAGTTACTCATAGCATTACGAACTATTTGAACTCACAATTATATTACTCATACCACAATGATCTACCTGTCAGTTACCGTAAATTTGTCGATATCATTTAAATCAGCTAATTGTAAGGCGAAGAAACGTAAATGGTGAACGTAATGACAACTTGTTTAATACGAACAGTCTTTTTACGACGCTACGGAGAACATGCCGAAGTGTACTAACGTGTTATCAGGAGGTAGAGGTTATATGAGCTACATTATACAAAAATTTTGACGTCGAGGTCATTAGAGGCCGGAAAAGGACTGAGGTCAAGGAACTGGAACTATTAGACCATAGCCTTGTGAAGGATCCATCCCGGATGGCCGGAGGGGAATTCTAAGCTTCCTCCCGAATGCGAGGCCGGACTCTTCTCTCTCATCCGTAGCGAGTCTATACAGGACTGAATTTTCGAAACACTATTGTATGAAACCTTGTAGAAAATGACTAGATAAGAAAAAATATGTAATCCAAAATTGGAAGCAAACATTCTTCTGGTACTACAGTGGGGCTAGTGAAGCCAGAGAATTTATTAAAGTCAACAAAATAGGATATTGTTTAATGGTCTTGATGGACCAAGCAGTTACTAGAAATTTCCAAAAATACAAACACGTAACCACTAAGAATGATTAGAAATTATTTTATCAGTTGAGCGGTCTGGTGGCTCAGTGGTTAAGGTGTCTGAGTGAAGTCCCCGGTTCGAATCCCTGTCTCGGCGGTGATCTTCATAGGTACTTACCCTACCTTCACTACTGCCACAGCTTGCTGTGTAATGCGAAGTACGCAGGAACACTTCCGTGGTTCGGATTCCTCGTTAAGCTGTATGTCCCCTGTATTCGGCAGGATTGCCGGGTTAGGTTAAGGCGGCTACGTCAGGGGCGGAATAGGCAACCAATAGAAACCCTGTCACCAGGTCATTACGACTACCTGGATTTATTTTTATTATTTTATCACTTCATAGATTAGATTTAGCCACTTCGTTACACGTTCTAACTATAAAGAAGGCTGCAATTTGTTTGTTCAAAGCTCAATAGGAATTAATTCGACGAGGCATTGCCATGGCACCCTAAGTAACAGACTCTGGCAACAAAATCTAAGAATTCATACAAAATTATATATATCGGATCTAGACAGCTATGCTGTCAGGAAACTACAAAATGCGAATTTTCGCGAAACTTTGCTGTTGATCATTGTTATTGGAAATTATTATCACCGCAACGAAGAATCATAATAGAAGAACATTTCATAATTTTTATAAACGATCTTTGAGACATAATATTAACACAAATTTAAGATTGTTCAATGGTGATGCAGTTTATAAGCAACTAACTAGTTTTGTTTGCTGTTTAGTATTTAAACATGATTTTCACATAATTCAGTGAGACGCAATAAATTAAAGTCTAAAACACAAATCTACATATCAGTGGTTGTAAAAATTGTAAGCAACCTACTTGCGAGTGAGTAAACTGTTCCCTTTTTAGACTTCGCTCATTTCTACATCTATCTCATCTTCATATCTTCTGAAGCATTTGATGCAAGCGTATGGAAGGCACACCACTTGACATGGATCAGCAAATTGGGGCGCAGCGAGGAGCGTCCGAGTGTCGGGTGAGAACAGCCAATAGCAAGCCCTCCAGTTGGTTGTTACAACTAATTTAGTGTTGTTTGTATTTCTATGGCCATTCGACAATCAGTTCTAACCCTGCGGAGCAGGGATCGCCAAAAATGGGCTTAACGAGTGGTTTCGTGGACACTGACAGCCAAAACTCCTGGCACTTCCGTCCGGCCTCTGTCCAGTTTATGGATTGAAACCAGTTACGTGTTCGGTGGAGTCTCGTGCTTAGACGAGTCTGTTACCCCGAGGCAGTGCCTGGGAAATCCTTACAATGGGTACTAATAGCACCGCTATAGAGAAGTTTATTGAGCAGAGATCCAGTGTGACGTTTATTCTACAAGTCAGTGTATATCCATCCTTGCTTGCCTGCGTGTAAGTCGTATTAATTCTGATTCTTACATAAGCGTGAATTTTGCCACCGCTGGTATCAAACAGTGTTGATCCTGCTTCTTGAAGGAAGATCGTCATATTTACTAGTCGGTAATTTAATTTAACAATTGCTCGTCGCCCGTCGTGAGTCATCACCTACTGAAGGCAAAGTTTTCGACGGTTTTCCCAACGCAAATACATCTTCGGTAGTTGCCAAGTTCCCAACACGTAACTGCATCTGACTCAACAACATGCCTGGGGTTAAAATTGCTTGATAAGAGACTTTTCGTGGTCTCTGCTTTGATTAGTAAATGAACTAAGTCCAATTTTCCAATAACTGTGAATGGTCTGTAAATTCTTTTTTTTCATGATTTGCATCAATTAGTTGTTTGATTTTAATACTTTTGATTAGAATAAACATCAACAATTTCTCTTTTTTATGAATAAAAGCGTTGTATAAATGACGGTATAATGCTGTTTTCATTTAATGACGACTCCACTTCTCAATATGTTTCAAACGCCATTTTATTCTTGTATTGGCGCCGTAATAGCAATAATTGTAGGGAAAATACTTTATTCATATTATTTGGAAGCAATTCCTGGTGACCGATACTTTATTATGAACGCAAGATTTATGCAGATTATCAAAGTTCGCTTTCATCACTGGTGAAAAGTATAGTTATTAGTTTATATAGAAAACTGTTTTACGCCTTCATCTAGTCTACTTTAGAGTGTACAGCATTACATTTATTGGTATCATCGAGAAGAGTCAGAGTAGATCCGTGACTTCTGTGTTCTCGTAGCATAGACTTAAGAAGGAGGCATAGACTTGAAAGATAGGTTGTGCTTGGACTCTCTGGCAGACAAACGACTATGTTTCCGCCAGAATTACTTCGTTAATTCAAGATTAACATGCGCATATCCAACGAACATCTTTCACTTACAACTGCAGGGAAATATTTCTTCTCCCAAAGTGTTTGTGTCACAATGACGGGATTAGAAAAAATAAATCTAGGAAATAAGGTGCCTTATTATGTTTGCCCCTTCTTTCTTCGTGTATTTAGGTACTGGTATGGATAGAAGAGACATTCCATTTATTGCAATGCATCATCTGGGACCAATAATTTTGTAAACTACAAAGGAAAAAACACGTAAACAAAATATTTTTCCCTACAGCCAATGCCGAGCACTTTCAATATTACCTTCGTAAATTCTCTGTAGCTTGAAAAATTCGGATGAAACTGTTTAGTATGAATTCAAAGCAGAACTTGCGAGTATGTCCTGCTCTCTGATAAAAAGCATTAAATTAAAAACCGTATGCTTTGAAATAACATTACATTATCACTCTAGCACTGTTGCCAAAAACGTATTTCTAATTACTCGAATTCTGTTGTAATTTAGTATAGCTTTCGGATAAAATGGATTTATCAAATAATAATAACGTCATATCTCTGCTTTAATACTCAGTACGAACAAAATAAGTTGACCGAAGTGGGATAAGGCATTGCTTAATAAGATACTGATGGAGACAGCTTTGCAATTATTGTGGACCGTAATTGTTTCAAAATCAGGATGTGACCTATGAAATACATAAAATTAACGCACGGTTTACACAACCAACTACCAAAACAGGCCGGCCTCGGTAGCGTAGGGGCTAGAGCACTAGCTCCACGTGCCGGTCGCCGGTTCGAATCCGGCCGCGGGCATGGATGTTTAAGTGTTGTGTGTCTATGTGAATGTCCTGTCCGTCCTGTGGTGTCTATACATAGGATGCATAAACGCACTGGAGAAACAAAAAAATTCACATGAAGAGATATAAACACATTGAGCTGGCTGAATGGCTTAGTCGCCGAAAGCCATTAAAAAAAAAAAAAAAAAAAAAAAAAAAAAAAAAAAAAAAAAAAAAAAAAAAAAAACCTACCAAAACAGAACTTGTTTCTTAGAGTTTATAACTACAATAACAAGATTGCAGCACCCAACCTGTTAATCTCTTCATGCATTCAACGCTTATAAACACTGAATATTATCAACAGCAAAAAACTGTAGATTCAGTTTCTTTTTTCGGAATTCACGGTTCGTTAACAAATAGTTCATTTCCGGATTACTCCGGATATTAAGAAATCAGCAATGGATTTCACTAAGAGTCAATTCATAAAATCATGAAAAATGAAAGCGTCCTTGCAGAATGCAAGATTTCGACCTGGGCGACCTGGATGCGTTCACCGATGAAGTCAGTGAGTCTTCTTGGAAGTTGAAAGTCAGAAACGTTCCTCAGCCCCACTCAGCCTACTCTACAATGAGTACCGAGGAAAAAATTATTGGGGGAAAGTGGCAACGGCAAGATAGTGGAACATACCACGCCATTTCCCTTCTACGTATTTTCACATGATCAAGAAAAGTAATACTGAGCTCTGCCTCTGTGATGCTGCCATAGATTCCATACAGCAGCGAGAGAAACTTTCTATTACAGGAAACCGAAATGTGGACGATTACTCGGTGCATGGAACCCCCGATCTTCTCGAATGAAGGTTACTGCTCACTCACGGGATAGGTGTCCAGTTTATAAATTCACTCAAATCTTACATACTTGTAAAAAAGTATTTATATCACAGCAGACCACTACTTCCAACAAGAAAGCAAAGTTCCCACTGCATGGAAGTAATTGTGAAGTCCTGTACAGATATGAAGTGTGGTTAGGTTGGACCTTCTTGCTGTATAACGACCAAAGGAAAAATTTACAGAGCCCATCTTCTAAGTTTTACGGTTTCCGAGAAGCGATTTTGTTTTGGGGGAGGGGGGGGGGGGGGAGGTTGGCAAATGAGGCTAAGTAGACGTTAGGAAAGCGGACGAAGAAATTCCGCTTACCGAGAACTTGTGGATGTTCTTTAACCGCGGCTGTGCCTCAGCCGGTCTTATTCATTCATATTAACACTGCGGCGGGCGGAGCCGCTGAATTCGTAATCGCGAGGCGCGCAGCGCTAGGCGACACGATGACGTCGCCTCGTATGGAAATGCGTCGCCCACAAGTGGTGCGTTCAGTGCTGCCAACCTGATGTCGATTAAGTCTGATAGTAAAATACTTACAGTCAGTTAAATGAGCTCCCATAGAGGGTAGAGTTACATTTGCCTTGATACCAGCGCTAGTATAACAACCTTGATACAAATTCATTTCTTTGACGAAATACTTGGCAGAACTCGAGAATGTTATTTATAGTTTTTTTTCAATGTCTCTCGGCTGGTTTGATGCAATATTCCATTTCTCCTTACCCTGAGCTAATTTCATGACTTGAAAATATTCATTATGACCTATATGGTCAATTATCTGCTTCGTAGATTCTAATATTTCTCCCTCTTTACAGTGGTTACCACCGATTGTATCCTGTATTAAACATTTAATCATACACGCTTGACAGAAATATAACGAGCAGTTACTTATTAGCATACCTAAAGTATATTTAAATCACTTAAATAGTTGTAGAGGGACACCTGTACAGTACATGTTTCTCCTTTTTCTTCTTCTACTTCTTCTTCGCCGCCTTTTCCCAACATTAGGGGTCGACTTCCTTTGATGAGTTTTACTCATAATTGGCATTGTCAAATTTGGAGCCTTGATTTTACGATGCTCTTTCTGACGCCTAGAATTTTATACTTAATGCCAGCACGTATTACGTACTGTTGGAGGAAATGAAGTGATGCCACATGTCAACGAAATGTGTCATTATGTTCCGTGCGTAGTAACCGTATTTTTTATTTGTGAAATGTGTATTTTATGCGACGGAGAGTGGGTACCCTCCCGGCATTTACCTTGATGACTGCGGTAAATCGCGTAAAAACCGCAGTTAGGACGGTCGGTACGTGGGAGAGCGTGGGTTCCTGCCCTGCTCCGTTGTACGTCCCGATCCAGTGTGCGGCGCCTCAGCGCACTAAGCCACACTGATGTGTTACACAGTATACATATACTTCATTTTATGTTCTACTTATTTATTGCATTTAGATTGTTTCAGAAACAGCAACAGCAACCAGCTGGTCTGCGGAGAGGAGTGCTTAAACCATATTAAAGACTTTAAATGGACCGTTTTGCAGCAACACCACTGGAGATTCTACCTACAAACAAGAACTTGCTGAAGCAACACGTATAAAAGTATATTGTGTTTGTATAAGTTCTTTACTAGTGCTCACATGAACTATAGTCCGATGCATAAAATGTGGTCTGACATTGTAATAACACAAATAATAGATAATAGTTGCAGTATCGAGCCGCTTCTGAAGTAAAACATTGTTATCTCTTAAAATATGTAAAAATGTTAATAGTTAGTTACGAGTAAAAGTTGTAAATTATGTAGCCAATAATCTTAAAATAGAAATTTGTTCAAATATTGAAAATAACAAATACCGGCAGTAGATGTTAAACTAATCTAGTTCTCCTGTGAAGCGAACAACCTACTAGCCGGATATTAAAGACTCCATACTTCTGCAATTACATATATATTATTGAAAATTAGTTCTCACAACCAGTGTTGGAGGTGGCCAGTCTCCCGATGGGCGGCCTTCTCGGTCACTTTGGCTGCCAGAGAGACTGAGAACGTGCGCTATTCCGGGAGATTTGGAATTCGGATTACAGCACCGATACCAATGCTGGAAAATGCTTTCGTAGATGGTAGAGTAGTAGATAGTAGTAATAGTTTAGTCATAGTAGTAGTGGTAGACGTACGAAGTGACATAGTGAAATATTAAAAATTCTAACCATAAAGTGGACAGGAAACTGCAGACACCATACAAAACGAGAAAACTATAATAAATCAATTATGACAAAATGCAGCAAGTTTAGAAAGTTATAATATATGTTAACAGCGGAACAATAGTATGTATCGTGCCAACAAGAAAAGATTGTACAGATATTGCCAAAGCCATACATAACAAAAATTGAAATTATTCATTGTGAAATTATCTGTTGAAATATCAAATGTAAAACTGTTGTGTTAAATTAAGGCCTATTTTAGTTTCTAGATACTAGGCTGTAAAAATGTGTGCTAAATAAAAAAAAATAATAAAAAAAAATAATGTTTCAGAAACCTTTCAGATAATTACCGCTAATTTTTGGAATCATTTAGGTATTGTTGCCATTGATACCTACGTTTAAAAGATTGTTGCTAAGTTTGAACAGTGTTGCGTTACTTCTCTTAGCTATAGCCACTGTCTTTATTTATTATTTTTAAGCTTCGGGGAAATGTAGCTACTCCACATTCTTTTCGGAAAGACTACCTGTTCACAGCGACGAGTGATGTAGACTTACTAGGTTCACACTGAAGATCTAGTAAAATTTCTTCACAGACTGGAGGACATGGACGGTGAAGTAGCTTCCTATCACAGCAATCGAAGGAAATACTTTGGAGAAAGAATAAATCACCTAGCTACCAGCATCCAGCGGATTAAGCTGTGGAAAATTCCCCAGTAGGTAGAATAAGATAGCTATCATTACTGTTATGTGTCACCATCAGCTGTTTTTGTGTTAAGACTCTATCAATACCTTTCCGCACTCACGGCTTTCAGAATACGTTAATTTTGAATTTTATTTACTCTCTGGTTCTAAGCAGGAGTGTGAGAGCTCGAAATTATTAACTTTATTCAAAGTTTACTTCATTAAACGAGTTACAGGCCGAGCTGTTGATCGTTCGTCGGTTGTTTTGCGGCCGCGGGATTCGCTGACGCGAATCGGCAATTTCCGAACTCCGCTGACGCGAATCCGAGGTTGCGAGGCAGGTCGGCGTGCCTCGCGAGCTCTCTTGGATCTGAAACGGCGTAGTATTCACATCAGCTCTCGCACGGTTCCTCCCGCTGCCTAACATTACTTTTGTCGTCAATTATTTTAAGGCGAAGTGGACCCGCTCCTCGGCCATATCTTCTGTAACATCGTGGTCAGTAAATTGAAGTTAAATGTTCGCGGGGCTAATTTTTTGCAAGATTTCCCCGCATTCCAACCAGTTCTGCGATTGGTAGATTAAATCGCAGTGGTGTCAGGAAGTTTCTTAGTAACAACAGCAGAATGCTGTAATGAGCGGCAGAAGAATCCCGAGCACGGCAGAGAGCGACGTTATAACTATTCGCTGCAGGTTGATGGAACGCTTCCCCACCCACCTGAGCCATTCGGCCTCCTTCACAGGAGATAAATAAGTCAAATACCTTTAACTGGAATAATGTTTATTATGAATAAACAATAGATGGAAATTCAAAGCGTACCTCTTCGTGTAAATGGTTATCAAATTCAGAATCCAACGTTACAAAAACCTGGTTTCAATCTAATGCGCTACGCGTTTGTACTGCTTAACCGCGTCTGAACCAACCAAGGTAGATGGAAGTTATTATACAGCCCACATCATGGGTGTTTTGAAAGTCAAGTTTTAACATTTTCATTGTATTTCAACCATAACGGAAAAAGTACATTTTGAACCCGACAATTTATTTTTGTTATGCTTTACAATAAAATAACGTTATGAATATATTACTGAGCATATTTGCTTCTAAAATGGAAGATAGAATGTTTGGAACTAGTTAAATACGGAGATGAGCACTGAACTCATTAAAGTTGTGTTATTAATTTTTATAACCGACCAAAACACAGAAAAATGGGGAAGAATTGTTGGTCTTTCATATGTTTTATTTCTACGAGGAGAAAAACTTTATTGCAGTAGCCTCAATAATGACAGCGTCAAGGGCTTTGTGCTATCATTTAATACATTTCGTTCGTGCAATTAATGCTAAAGACTTCAGATATATTCGTAGGGACGTAAAGGCAAGTGATTTCTTTTATAAATTGAATGTATGTAGGCTATAAAATTAATATCTAAATAAAAGAAAGCTGTCGCAAGAAAGAAACGGAAGTCTCTAAAATATCTGACATATATACTTATGGGTCAAAGGAGAAAAAAAGTTCTTCAAGCTTGGATGCTAAAAACGATACTCTTCAGTATCAACGTTGATACTCTCTATATTTTCACATAATACTTGCTTCTAAGAAATAACGATGTGTAACCAGACCTGTCCCACTTTACTCTCATGTTGTCCTACTACTTCACCACGGCTGCTCGTTTGACATGGTAAAGCTTTTGGCACTCTGCGGGGTGCATAAGCTATTGGCGAATGAAACAGCTTGATGAAAGAGGATTTCATTGTCACTTGCTGCATGCTGCCTGATATCCGAGCAGAGTGATTTCGTAGCGTGGTAGAAATATGTCTAAATGTAGGCTGATACGTCGCCAATCCGAATCTCAGCTTCACCTGTGATTTTTAAATTACCCTCAGCTATCTGGATATGACAATGCTTGATATACAAGAGAACTTCGTAAGAACGCTCATAATTGGCTTCAGTCGATAAGATTATAGTATAGGATTGTGCTATTTGACCACTACCAAGTTGAACATTCAGAATTTACCGGCCAATCATGCCATATCTATTATTCTTATAACGATATCTGAATAAATTTTATTCTGTTCTTCAGATTTACGAAACCAAAGACTGCATTCAAACACCATAAATTTCTACGAAGCCTCTACGGGGTTGCCAACGGTTAGGGCTGTCAACGACCAAGTTGGACATTCAGAATTTCCCGGCCAATCATGGCATATCTTTTATTCTTATAACGATATCTGAATAAATTTTATTCTGTTCTTCAGATTTACGAAACCAAAGACTGTATTCAAACACCATAAATTTCTACGAAGTCTACGGGGTTGCCAACGGTTAGGGCTGTCAAAATACAATATTTCGACGACCACCTGTGCCGTCTTTCCGAGGTGCGAAAACACATGTAATGGTCTGCCGAATGACAAGCTCATTACATAACGACCAGTAGACCATTGCACATGTTTTCGGACCTGGGAAAGACGGCGGAGCTTGCTGAAACATCGTGTTTTTCACAAGACACATTAACTATCTTTTGACGCTTCGGCCACTAACATTTATTACATATACGCTTCGTGATAGCTGACGCTGAGAGATTAGCCTTAGAGACAGCTATATAGAGCTCACTGGTCGGCAATCATATCATTATCACGATTTATAAGATCTGTTTGAATCCTTACAACTTCACACGTCGCATGTGGAGGAATAACCTCAACTTACCTGACTGCATGGTGAACTAACTCGATTGTTACGATGACATTCTGAAATGTTTTCATCCTAGACCGTAAGTTCCCAACCTTTTTTGGTCTACCTCCCCCTTTACGAAAAAACAATTACTCACCGCCCCTCTATTCGAAGAAAAAATTGTTCAACGCTACCTTTTCAGAAAAAACAACACTCCGACTTCCCTGCTTGTAATAAATAATATAACCCATAGTGCTCCAGTTTTTTTTAATTAGTGATTCGATGCTGCCCTTCTTGCATGAAGTGTACGATATCATGTCCTTTGTCTACATATATTTCTAAAATAACGTTATTAAAAGATAAAAACAACATTGGTGTATTATTGAAAATTTAATTGACAAATAAGTATTATGAATAAATATTATTAATTAAAACGCTGAGCTTAGTGTAGTGAAACTAATATTTCAATATTTTGTGCCTTATTTGGTTTCAGAAATCTTAAATCTTTGTGTTTTACTATTGAAAATCTGTTTCTTTTGTAAGCCACTAAATTGCCGACTACACTAATTCCTCCTTTGGTTACATATGATCATGGGAATACAATTAAAAACTTATTTGATGAAGCTCTTAAAGCCAGAAATATTATTTCAATGCAGCGGAGCAATGGTTGGCCATCAAAACTCCTAAATTTGGCTTGTACTAGTAACGCCCCCCACGATCACCTCAACGCTCACTGGTGGATGGTACCACCCCCGTTGGGAACTACCGGCCTAAACCATCTAATATGTAAGGATATTCATTGAGATAGCTCTGTAATAAGTCTGCATGTGGAATATTAGGTTACTATTAAATAGTTTAGTAAATTCAGAAGTCAGAACCAGAAGCATTGAGTGCATTACTTGAAATAGATGTCAGGAGTTTCATGTAGTGTTAAAACTGTTTTTAACAGACGATCTGAAGCTAAAATAAATTCATCCCTAGTTAGCAACAGTTTCAAGGAACTCCTATACTTCAATTTTTAACAACTCAAATGTGAATTGAGTTGTTAAAAATTGAAGGACAAGAAGGATAACATTATTCGTATTACAAATATATGATATGATGTTAGAGACCGAGCGGGGTGGGGTGGCTGAGTGGTAACGCACTGGCCTTGCATCTGGGAGGTCGCGGACTCAAATCCCCGTCCAGTCATCCATGGTTTCCCCAAATCACTGCAGGCGAATGCCAAGATGGGTCCTCCAAAAGGCCATGGTCGAATTCCTTCGCGTTTCTTGCTCCTAGTCCATTCCCGCCTCTAATGATATCGACAAGGCGTAAAGCCACAAGCAAAAAAAAAAAAAAAAAAAAAAAAAGTGCAGATGAAGATACGTGATTTTTTTTTTAGAGAAAAGAGTGTTCATATTTTACACTAGAATCTCACGGGTAAATCTTTACGCGAGTGTGTTCCCTACTTCCTTGAAAAATTGCTGACCAATGTATGGTAAATATAAAGGAGAGTTAATGACTGATGAAGATACAAAAGCTATGATCGATTATTTCGGCTGAAGCCATATATTATTATTATTGAAAATGGAAAATGAAATGACGTTTGAAGTACTATTATATAGCGATCTTGCTTTTCGAACAATAGTTATGTGTTACAAATTTTGGAAGAATTGCACAGCAAACTTTAACAGAAATACGACGCATTCAGAAATTTAGAGATGAACTGAAGGATTTTAAGTCTACAGTAGAACTGAATTCCTAAACCTTTATGCATTCGCAAGTCACGAATGGCACTGCGGAATTAAAGTATAATACACTACTGTTTGTGAAAATTGCAATACCAACGACACATACGATAGCAATAAAATTGATTCCACAGATTAGGGACATGGCAGTACACAAATGATTAGAATTACAAAACTGTACATGCATTTTGATCGTAAGAATTCAGTAAGCTCTGATGTCACCACGCGCTGCAATCAGAGCCTGTAGAGGTCGTGGCATGGAATCAAAAAGAGCCTGGCTATGCTGCTGCAGAACACACTGCCCCGCTATTTGAAGGCGCAACCACAAAGTATCGACAGTGGTTGCAAGAGGACTAGAACGTCCATACGCCAGACATGTTTGGTGGCTGATATGTCAGGCGAACTTGCAGGCAAGGGAAACAGTGGTACCCGTCCTTCTTCGAAGAAAGATTGCACGTTCCTCGCCGCATATGGCTGGAAATTGTGCCGCTGGCATATGGCATGTGGAGAGGCCTTCAGTAGGGACAGTTTCTGTTCAGTTTGCACTCAATTCGTAGGAGGTGAGATCACTTTCTGTAGCCAATGACACCCCTTACCATCACACTTGCCGTTTGTCCGCTATGCCGTTCAACAACAATGCAGTCACCCCAGCAGCGTAAAAGACGTATGCAGTCACTGTTGCACCAGTTGAAATGGGACTCGCACGAAATACTACGTATCACCATTCAGCACCGTTCACGTACCGATTGCAGTGTGAGGCGTTGGTGGATTCTGGTCAAAGGAAGATATTTTTTTCTGCCAACCTGATTAAATCTAAATCAATAACTGTGCCCTCTCCATGTGTTCAATACTCTTTGAAAGAGCCCATGGTAATCATTAAATATATGTATTCCTTTTTAAAATTGCTATGGTTTTCAACTTTTAACCTCACATTGAGTGTACAGTAATTTTACTGTATTTTTTCAGTGTACTCGTAGCAATAAAGGCTGTGAGAAGAAATGACGGCACAACGTATAGTCACAAACCACGTTTGCTACAGCATACAATCGTCTATCAATCCATGTATGGTTGCATGAATTTAAACTGCAGCTGCGCGCCATACAATCGCATAAAATAAATTTTGGTGTGTACTACTATTCTATGTTGTCTCAACCATCTAGTATAGAGTTTCATATAGGTGCTTTCCTGCCTTATTTATCCAAAATGGAGCTACTGCTAAGTTGTTAATTCCAACCACGAAGCTTTTGTTGTTTCAGCTTTAGGTTGCGCTGCACTGACAACATGATCATAGTGCCAGCCACCAG
Source organism: Vandiemenella viatica (assembly GCA_031002005.1). Lineage (NCBI taxonomy): Eukaryota > Metazoa > Arthropoda > Insecta > Orthoptera > Morabidae > Vandiemenella > Vandiemenella viatica. The sequence goes on from JARYHS010011408.1 coordinate 149,271,190, forward strand.
TGGTTAAAGCGTTGTGTGCTTAAATACGGAATGCAAGTTTGACACAGGCTCAGCCCAGGTTGACGGACTCCGAAAATTATGATATTGCTGTTATTAGAACCGTAGATATTTCTATCCCTCATCTCGTACCTTACCATTATCAGTTCTGTTGTTGGGACGATCGTAACTTCGTAACAGCACTCAGACCCAACCTTTTAAGAATTTTACTCTTAGGAATGAAGTACAGGCAGATGAAAGTTGATTAAGTATTAATTTGTATATTTTTTCATGCGAATGAAAATTGTTTTTATGAATGGAGAATGTGTAAATGATGTGTAATACAATCCAAAACAGTATGATTGAAAAAGAAATATTAATTGAAATCTTGTAATTATAAATGATGATATAAGCCATTTTATTTTGAGGACAATTTTCAGATATCTGGAATAGTTTATGTTACCGACTGTAAGTTTTAATGCCTACGAATAGCTTTAATTTCCATTTTAAAGTGTTTCCCAATGATTGTGATTGATTCTGTACTAATTCTAATTGTTTTAGTATTATTTCAATTGGATTGTCAATGGGATTTTTAACGCTGGCGTCACTCTTTATTCTGTTCTGGGTGTTTCTCTAGCACTTATTTAAGCTCGTGGCATTGGCGAGCAGAGAGAGTCGTTATCAGAAGTTTTGGTAATTGTTGGTGAGTTGTCGACCAGGAATGTCCGCTGAAGTTTAATCGCTGGAGTATCTCTGAACGAAGTTTGATAAATATGAGGATTTCGCCGAAATAAAAACAACTAGATGAAAAGTGTGTCATCAATTTTGTTATTGCACTGAACTCATAAATCAATTCAGAAGTTGTATTAATAATCATTGTTTGGTGAAAATTATAAATCACCTGGCGGCCGTGCGACAGTAACTTGTTATTTAAAGAACTAATTAAGTTGAAATTCAGCATTATCAGAAAGGACCATGCCAGAAATAGTAAACATCAAGATGCTTATGAACGTTGTACCAAGGTAGGGTTGTGACACCCTATTTAGGTTCCAAACAGAGTTATATCCTTATTACCAGCATTTGCCTCGAAAATCGCCACATTGTATTATATCTCATTAATTGATTCGATTTTGTACAGAATTGAGAAACCCATGATTTCAGTTCCGCGTGCAGTATTCCAACTACTGATTAACTTAGTTTTTTACTTACAGTCAGAAACAACACTTTCAGGATGGGTGTGCTGTTACACAGCGGGACCAGCTAATTCAGCATAATCCCAATTACCACAGCTGATTCCTTTGTTCCAAACAGTAGCCACTACCAGCGTAACACGATCGATGCCATTTGAAAAGGTACGTACATTTAATTTTAACCGAATTTTTTATTTGGACGGGAACTAGTTAGATAAGAAGGCATAAGCATCTCCCAGACTATAGAAGAACGCAAGTAATGTAGTATGCGCATTTCTGGTATGACAGGTAGTCTTCCCTAATTTCCGTATTAGCTCATTTGCGAAAGTGATGTCAACAGCCGTGGTAGCCTACTTAGTACTTCGACACAGGTGACGGCAGCTTAACAAGACTTACAACTGCACCTGAAGATGGCAACGGAGAATAAAGTCGCCGAAATATTGTGCATCAATAATGATATTACTCGGTTTGTTTCCCGAGAAACGTTTATAAATAAACAACGCCGAGAAAAATTGCATTCATTTATAATTTATTATTATTATTATTATTCTTGTATTTCCTATAATTTTTCTTTAGTAGATTTAATTTTCTGTTTTTTTGTGTATTTATGTTTTCATTTTGATATATTTTTTCTGGTATAAGTATTTGTTTAGAGCTATTACTTATTCTTGCTGCAAACTTTATACACTTGTGGTTGAATGTTTAGGTTTAACAGGCCTTTTAACGATGTCTTGCTGAAAGTAAAAAAGAATTGAAGTGGTTTATCCTTGAAAGTATTTCAGATACTTTATTGTAAACCTAAAGGTGAGGTTTGAAGAGAAGACCAAATGTCACATATGATCTAACTATTCTCAGATTACGACAAAAGTCACACTTCTGTAAACAATATCCAAGCATCTGCAGTTATGTATGGTTGAAACTGTTTGTGCAGCATCATATAAACTATGTATCCTACAGGAGGAACACTATCTGAGTCTGTAAAACCATTCCTGAGAGGTATAAACTGTAAATTTCTGATTTACTCATATGCATATTGATAGTATATTTAGATTACAATATCTGAAGTGTTTGGTTCTCTGCATACCTTTTCTTTGTATGTACTACGAGGTAGTAAATGAGTTTAGAGTATGAGTCAACAGCTTGGTTATTAGATGAAACGGCTGCTGTGCAAAGTACGCGCAGTAGAAAAAAACGTTTTTCCGGGATAATGCACTCGTAAGGCATTAGTATTCAAGAAAAAATATACACGAAGGCAACAAAACAGGTAGGACAGAAATGATACTGTATAATGCAAATCTTCGGGTTACGTGCGGTATTAGCCGTCATTACCGTGAATATGCTCTTCCGCATGCAGTACAAATGTTGATTTTCAAGGAGATGTATTAGCGGAGGGTGTATTTAGGTTGAAATGCAGCGCGGACCTGAATGTAGACTAATATTCCATAGTGTATCGTGGATTTTTAGTGAAGAAGGTTGCTGCCATGCCGAATTCTGACTACAATGACGTCAGAGACAGCTTGAGATGTCTATTGCCGCTAATGCCGCTAATTCAGTAATATGCGTAACCGTGTTGTGTTTAGGTTGAATAGCAGCCTGAACCAGAATGACTACTAATATTCGTTGGTGCTTAGACCGAGCGTGGTGGGTGAATGGTTAACGTTCTGGCCTCGCATTCGGGAGGACGAGGGTTCGAATCCCCGTCAGGGCATCCAGGGTTGGAGTTTCCATGGTTTCCCCAAATCATTCCAGTTGAAAGCCGGGATGCTTCCTTAAAAAATGCCATGCCCTAATTCCTTACCGTTCCTTGTCCCCAGTCCCATCCCGCCTCTAATGACCTTAGCCGTCGACCAGGCGTAAAGCAATCTTTATATATAAAGATGAATATATGTTTGTTTGTTTGTTGGTTGGTTTGTTTGTTAGTTTGTTTGTTCTTCATACAAATCCACAGTTTTCATCCGATCTCGATGAAACTTTGCACACTTATCCTTTGAAACAAGGATAAAAATACTGTCTACATTTGGTTGAAAAATTATGTGTATAAATAACGCATGTTGTCTCATAACTTCGAAATACGGCGATAGACAGACACGTTGGATGTGGACGTCAACGTACCGCGTATCCGTGTACTGAACTGCCAGCTCAGTGGTTAAAGTGGTTGGTCTCCCGTTCAAATCTCCGTGGAGGGTAAGATTCTTAAAAATTGTTTTTGACCGTAAGAGTCAGGCTTGGGCCGTAGGTTATTCGGATTGAATGGTTAACTGTAGATATTAGAAAGTTAGGGGTGCAATGCGAGGCAAATCGTAGGAGTCTTACAATGGTGTAGGTGTACACTTTTTTACGTTATAATGATCCCTCAGGTGTTGTTCGCAGTCAGTGTGTGAACCACAGTAATATTATTATAAATACGGAAGTAAGTCTCTGTCTTTTTGTTACGTTTTGACGACTAAATGGCTATATCGTTGTGATGGAAGTTTGTAAGGAAATCTGTATGAAGGGCACAGGATATTTTTTCCAGTATGATTAACAGTTGTAGTCACGAAATTTTGAGACCTTATCGAATGGTGACAAAAATATGTTGGAAATTGATTCTCTTCAAGAGACAGGTTCGACGGTAGAATGATATAGTGATAGGTTTCCTGTCATATTATTCCGACTCGATATTGTCTGGGACCAATCCTTCGTTACCAATAACTTTCTATATTTAATTCTGGCAAAAAAATTCTTAATCCACGCGTACGAAGTCGAGGGTACGGGCTATAATAAATAAATGGTGCTTAGTGGATTTTGAGTGAACAAGATAGCAGCCATGCCAAATTCTGCCTATAATTACGTCACAGGCGGCTGAAGATGTATATCAATGCAAAGTCAGTAATGTGCAAGATCGTATGTTTCGGCACGGATTACACCTTCGTTACACATTTTATGGCTTTCGGAAACAGCTTTTCTTGAAGAGTAAGTGACAAGGAAGCTGTTAACCGTAGTTTCAACCCGAGTTTTTTTTCTACTGGCCGTACTTTGCGCAGTAACCGATGAAAGTTTCAGCCTCTCCTCTCCTTCTAGTGAGCCTTCCGGTCTCAAGCTGATATGAAGTACGACTTCTCCGTGTCATTAGACGGAAGCGCGGAAGGAAGGAGCAAAGACCGCGGCCGTTATGAGAGTTCCCTAGAGACGAGCCATTATCCCGAGTCCCGAAGAGTGATCTACATCCCCCAACACGATAACGACCGCGTCTAACGACGTCCGAAGTGCCCGCCACGAGTGCCGGGTTGGCCGCGTTCGTTTGGTCGTTACTGAGAGCGAGACGCAGCACTCTCGGCGAGAAACTGTCTCCCACCGGTAACAGAGCGATCGGACGGGTTTATTTATTCGCTTCGTCAACACAGCTCGTTTGATACGGTAAACAAACAGTGCAGAGAGAAGGAAGAAGAATAAAAATGGAAATGCAGCTAACGCAATTAAGGAGCGCTACGCTACGAAATAAATCAGCGTTATTGGAAACGTGTGTCGTGAACAACAATGTCAAACGAGAAGCAATTACGGAGATTAATTGGAGGGCGGTGTTTTTGGAAAGAGACGGAACGTCGCTCGGGAGGCATGACTTATTGAGCGCGTCAGTCAACATTGAAAGAGCGCCTCTCGTTACCTTAGACACAGGGGCTCGTAAACAAGATGTGGTCGTACATTTTGCCAAAATGTTTCTCCCACGTTCACATCATACACGGTCGCGTTTTAACATAACTAACGTCACATCCTACGCCTACTGGTCTTACTCTTCACCGATGAACAAGAATCAACTTTCAGCTGCAGTCGTCTAACACTGTCTCTGAAAATGGGTCTAGTATTATACCTCAATTGTAGGATGACAGATTGACAAAACATCATAGCAGCAATCTATTACGACAAAATTCCCTCTTATTTTTAGAACTTTATGGGAATCACAGAAGCACCTGCAATATCACTAATCCTATCGATAAATCTACTATAACTCAACAATACAAAATCCGAGGATAGTGGGTAAGTACTAATGCTCTGGTTTCGCATTCGACAGAACGCCGGTTCGAATCCCGGTTTAGCCATCCCGATTTCGATTTTTTTAATGGTTTCTCTAAATTACTCGTCGCGAAAACTGATGTAAATGTCGTTTTGGATCATAGGGTTTTATTAAGAGGAATTAGTATTTTCAGATTGTTGTTGAATTTTGTGCCGCTGATTTGCAACGGGTCTGGTCGGCTAACACGGACGCAATTCAGCATGGCTTGTTGTTCGATGAAAGTCCTAACGGCTAAGACACCTTCAGCTGGTTCGTTCCAGTAAGCTATGACGCAAATAAACTTTAACGTCGAAACGTAAGTGGTATTACTCTCTCTCATTCTTCGTGTAGACTTGAACCAAGCCAAATGCGTTAGCTGATCGATCTTACTGACTCTTGTGGCATAGCCTAGCGCTCATGTCTTCCAGCAAAGCTGCCATGTCTCACTAGTCATAGTCATTCAGTCAGCCAATCAGCAGTAATTTAGCTTCAAAACGCTAGCATTCGGAGTAGTACTTACAGGACATGTTATCGATTGCGCTTTCACAGTTTTCAATGGCCATTAAACGGATTCACTAACATTTAGCCGTCTAATCATTCTCATAGAATAGTTTTATCAGCTAGTGCTAAACCAGTACTATTATTCTCTATCCTCTAGTCTCCAACCGAGGGAAAAAATTGAGTGGTGTCAGATATATCCTGGAAAATTATCATTATTACTAGCCACAATACTAAGAGCCTTCACGGAAAAGCATTAGACCTTAGAAATGGCCTAAAATCACGCAGGTTAGTCAGTCCACTTAACGTCCACCTCTCACGATGTCCATAACTAGATCAAGAAATCACTGGGACCCCGATACCGAGATGATTCCTTCAAAAGGCCATGATTGAATTCCCTACCTACCCACGTTCTCAGTTCTACCAGCTTCTAATGACCTCGACGTCATAACCAAAAAAGGGAAAGATACTCTGCAAAATAACAAATGTTTTGAAAATTTTTAAAAACTGTATTAACCTAAACACTGTTTTTCTCATCATTACTTCAAAAAGAAATTTCCGTTACAGGTTTTTTTTACATCGTACTCTCATGAGGCAGTGATCCCAACCTACAAGTTAGACGGTAAAGAATACAAAGATCGATAAAATTTTGAGACAGGATTAATGCGTTTCTCTACTGTATCTTATTTTATTTACGACCTTGTCTGTTTGGATGTTTAGTGGGCTTATATTTTAAAGTAACTTTAATGTGTTGATTTTATACGCCTGGCGCCCGTCCTGTGTCGTCAGGGGCTGTCGCGTGTCGTCCCCGTAGACAGTCAACTGGAGATTGTTAAAATCAACGAATTTGGGAACAAATTTCTACCGCTTTTGAACGGACTATCTCGGCTTGACTCCCTCAACGAGTGGTGTTCTTCCGTCCCGTTCTCGACAGGTCAGCATATGACAACAAACATTCACAATTTATTAAAATCACGCGGAAACAGATTCTATTGGACTAGACGTTCACCTTCGCTTGAAGCTAGCTTCCCACGGCCCGTGGTTTTGTAGGCCGCGCCATGCAGCCGAACAGTACGGATCAGCAAGCGCCACAGGCGAACCGTCGCCACCTCTCTGTCACATACACATCACGTTACCTCGTGTTGTTTCAGCTACCCGGGCGTTTGATGTTTACCGACTGGGTGATGGATAGAGCCCTTCCCACGGCCAGCTGTTGATTGCTGGACCTGGTCCGGCAGACAAATGCACGCGTCGTGTGAAGCCACCTCCAAGCAGCTCTAGTCGAACAGTTCGTATTTAGAAGCTAACGATTTCTAGTTTCATATTTGTCTGCATTACTCGCTCTGAAAAATGCTTAACATTTCCGTCTCCAAATGGTCATATTTTGCATTTTATAGCCGTCCAAGGTTACAGCCCTGGTGGTTACCCTCACGGATTCCTACCAACCAAGCGTCATTATCAATAACTTTGGGAGCATCCGTTAATTACGTCAGATGAAATATGGGTGGGGAGGGGTCGGGCGAAATCTCACGAAACCTCACCAAGGGGGAGGAGGGAGGGAGCCCATGGAAATCTCAAGTGGGGTTTTGAAATTGTTGCAAAATGGTAGAGCTAAAAAAAAATCTACAAATGACGCGAATGTCGAATTATAGGGGGATTTTGGTCCAAAAACGAACTTTAGGGAGGTATAACTGCTCTTGGAAGCATGAGACCTGAAAAAAAAAAGTCTCAGGTCGATTAATGGGGGGATGGGGGGGGGGGTCTCCGTCAAAATCTCAAGTCCTTTTAGAGGGGGGGGGGTCCAACCAAATATCACCGTCTCACCAGACGGAGGGGGGGGGGGGGAGCGGTCCGGAATTCCGAAACACCATTAATGGATGTCCCCTTTGCTGCCGGCCTGTGGCACCTGTAAACCCTAAGCAGTACGCCAACTTTGTGGCGGTTTCATTTCATCACATGGGACGTTCAGCAGCCTCTTTTTCGAATTCCACAGAGCCCTATCACACATTTATTATTCAACTTCCTATGTCTCTAAAGAAAGACAACCAAGATCCATTTACTTAGGGTCTACATTACTGCAATAATCCATGCAATTAAACACTCCCAGCGAGAACCGCAAGATATTTCAAGTCTGTGAAACCCCTTCCGGCAGTATAAGGAAATTGAATCAACTAACAGAAAATAATGAGGATTTAAATAAGGCTGAAGATTAAAATAAAAACTATGTTTTCATTTTGACTGCATTATAAACCCTTATTAGTAAAGCAGCTAAGGATGAAAGGCGTAAATATCAACAAAAAATGAATATGGGTTAAGGTAATAAGCAAATTAAATTAGTACATTGAATTTGAAAGTTTCATCAATAATGAGTGTCACCTTCTGGGAAACTTCAGTTGTCAACTATGGGTACACTTAATCCTTCATGTTCGACAACTGTGTTGGAGTGTTTAAGCTTGATTCCAGACAAATATAAATATATATCTTTATATATATAAAAATCTCGTGTCACGATGTTCGTCCGGGATGAACTCCGAAACTACAAAACCGATTTAGATGAAATTTGGCTTAATGTGTGTAATTTAGCCCAACTTAAAAGATAGGATAGTTTTTATCTGGATTATAGACCTCAATATTTATTATTTGCGAAATAAATGTTCATTAAATATTTGTCATAGGTCAATGGTTTGTAATTATTTGTAAGCCACCAACAACAAGCGGTCTGCTGGCTAAGTGGTTAGGGCGTCTGACTGGAGATGGAAAGGTCCCCGGTTCGAGTCCCTGTCTCGGCTAGGATTTTTATAGACACCTCACCCGACATTAACCCTCGGCGCAGCATGCTGTATGAGGTGAAATACGCCAGGACGGTACTGTGGTTCGGATTCGACGTTAAAATGTAGGTCCCCTGTAACAAGCAGGATGGGCGGGCTAGGTAAAGGCGGTTACGACAGGGGCGGAATGCCCAGCCAGTAGAAACCATGTCACCAGGTCATTACGACCACACGTAATTATTATTATAGTTCCATAAGTTTCTAACAGATGGCGATGTGTTAACTTATCTATACAACACTTGGTTAGCTAGGTTGGGTAATCATCCAGTAGATCACGTTCTGTTTCAATTTATTTATGCTACAGTTTATTCCTAACATATGGCGGTGTGTTAATTTATCGAACCATCCAGTAGATGGCGTTGTATTTCGATTTATTTATGCTACGGTCTATTCCACGCCATACGTGTGAGTTTCTTCAATTTTAATTGTGCTGTGTATTGTGTTATAATTATACTGTATTGTTTTTCATCGCTTGTGTGTCTTTATACCTAACGATAAAGTAATTACACACATGAATATAACATTGAAGAAAACGTTACGATAAATTCGAATCGTGTAAGTATTTCTCGCTCGTTTATCATTTTTCTTCTTCTTTTTGTTATGGTCAGCTAGAGACCACGTGTCAATTTCCATTCCTCTCCTGTTGTTTTTTCTTTCTTCCTCCCCAGTACTCCTTCATTATTGCACTCCTATCTACCTTTGAATCCTGCCATATTCAAAGTCTCCTATCGAAAAAAAATTCTTTCCATACAGTTCACTGGTATTACTTCGTTTCAAATCTTTCTAAACCTCTTGAAATCCTGGTGTCATCCATGCTATAAATGAATCGAAAAAAATATCATTCTTCTTTTTCTGTTATTTTATATTTCCTCATTAGTTGTTAACTTCCATTTTACTGTATTTTTCAATTGACCCAAAAATTCCGGTTTCACCACTGTATTATAGTGTCTTATTTTAAGGCTTTCAGAAAGGAACTTTTTGTTGTATTTCAAATATTTTTCAGTGAAATGTCGCCAAAGAATGTAACCTCGACAATGCGTGTAGCAGAGAGGCACGACGCACGATGAGAGAGCTCATCAATAAGCAATACAAATCGTGGCAAGTATGGAAGTTCAAAGAATCAGGACAGCTGAGCGTCGTATGCAAGAATCTCAAGAACAGCGTGATGAACGTCTGTGACAGAATATATCGAGAACAAGAGCGGCACGAGAACAGCACATAGCTACATTTAGGGAAAGAGAATGAGAGAGACAGTAAATCAGCCGTGCTTTAACACGTGTATCATTTGTTCGTCTTGCGTTCCAATATGCACCAGCCATTGATTACTTTGCACATTCTAAAACTGGAATCGGTGCAATGAGCAAAATATGCCAATATTATCAGGCGTTGCAATTCCGCAATGAAGCAGCCGGCATGTGCTGTGCATCAGGAAAAGATGTATTATTACCACTAACCAATCCGCCAGAACATTTACAATCCTTCTTGCTGGCGAATCAAACGATTCGAAATTGTTTCTTCGCAAGACACGCAAATTCAGTTCTTGCTTCCAGATGACGTCTTTTGGGGCAACAAAAATTTGCGATCTCACATCTGATGGACGTCATTTTGAAACTAAATTCAAAATACAAGGCCAGGTGTACCATAAGATTGGGTCGTTGATACCGATGCCAAACGATGACCCGACGTTTCTCCAAATCTATTGGAAATTGTGAGGAACGCTTGAAAACTAGGTGCCAGTATAATTTCATCGAACAAGCAGAAGAGAGAGCAATTGTGGTATTGTTGGAAAATTGTTTGGAAAATAATAATCAACTTATTCAGTTGTGTCGCTTAAATTAAAAAATGACAACTATCAAATTGTCATCAAAGCTGACAAATTACCATCAGGAGAACACGCTGGCAGATTCAACGCGCCAACCGTAGATGAAGTTGCAGTTTTATGGTTGATGACTCAGTTGATTAAAGTTACACGTCAAGATAGAACTGTTAGTACATATAATTTCGGATCGACACCGTTCGTATGACGCACTCCAGTATCCACTGATATTCTGGCAAGGGCAGAATGAATATCACATCAACATCAAACAGCGTGATCCAGTTGCTGGTAAATTTAATATTCAACTATTTAATTCGTTATTTTATTAGTACAGTAGACCCGCGGTATTCAGACCAGGGGCCGGATTATAGCGGGCCCATTATATTGATTTCTTATTCTTTTTTTTTACTATTTAATTTATTATTTTTTCAGGTAATAAAACAAATAAAAAGTTACTTCAATGAAGCACTACGCCCCCCGATTGATGATCAGACGTAATTAGGATAACTATATCATTCGTTATCGTCAACTGTGCCTTCAATGTTTCGTGGATATGTACGCCAGGGTTGAAAACAAGCATTTGCGATTTATTCGATACAACCAGGCTAAATTAAGATCGGAGGAATACATCCTCTTACAAGATACAGTTATCGGCAATATTTATGAAAATTTAAACGCCAATGATATCGGTAATGCATTTATTTTACCTTCAAGCTACATTGGCAGTCCACGGAACATGCAGGAATATATACAAGATGCGATGACTTACGTCGTCCAGATTTGTTTATTAAATTTACATGTAATCCGAATTGGGAGGAAATACAAACTTTGCTATTACCAGACCATCAATCAATGCATCGTCATGTTGTCACGGCACGTGTGTTGAAACAAAAATTGATTGATTTAATCGTAAAACATTCGGTTTTCGGTAACACACGTTGCTATCTGTATTTGATTGAGTGACAAAAGCGAGGTTTGCCTCATTTTCACATTTTGATTTGGCTTGAAGTTAAAATCCGTCCAGAAGAAATTGATCAAATAATTTCAGCCTAAATTCCGGACCCATTAATTGATCAAGAATTGTTTGATATTGATACCAGTCACTCGATCCACGGACCGTGCGGTGCTTTTAACATGACATCGCCATGCATGGAAGATGGAAAATTTAAGAAGCGTTTTCCAAAGGAATATACGGACGATACTATTACGGATATCGATGATTATCCGTTGTATCGCCGCAGAAACGCTGAGAATGGTGGCCAAACATTTACAATGCGATTGTCAAATTCTAGAAACTAAGTTGAAATTGCCAATCAGTTGGTGGTACCATACTCACTATTGCTTTCAAAAACGTATAAGGCTCATATTAATGTCGAGTTTTGCAGTTCTGTAAAATCCATTAAGTACGTTTGAAAATATGTTAATAAAGGCAGTGATTTGGCCATATTTGAAGTTCAAAATGTAAATAAAAATGACGAAATAACACGATACCAAATTGGTAGATACATCAGCAGCAACGAAGCTATCTGGCATATTTTTAGTTTTCGCATCAATGAAAGAGACCCTTCCATCCAGCATCTTGAAATGCATCTTGAAAACGGTCAACGTGTATATTTCACCGAAGAAAATATTTTCCAAAGAATACTTGAACCACCAAAAACGACAAACCACATACTGAATTTTTCGCATTGTGTCAAAAATCTGATGTGTTCCGCCAATTCGCAAAAACAATATTATATACCGATGTTCCAAGCAATTTTTCATGGAACAAATTAGATAAAAAATGGTAGCCACGTAAACAAGGAGAACCACATCCTCCGATCGAAGGCATATTCAAATCAAAGGCTTTACACAGTGCATCCAAAACAACGTGAATGTTTCTTTCAGCGTTTGTTATTGGTGAATGTTCCCCGACCAGCTTCTTTCGAATGTTTACGAACAGTTAATGGTCGAGTGTTCAATACATGTCGAATGTTCAATACATGTCAAGATGCATGTCGCGAGTTGCAGCTGCTGGTAGACTACAATCATAGGGACCTGACACTTGCTGATGCAGCGTTGACAGCCACGCCGAATAGTATTCGTCAAACTGTTTGCAATTATTTTGACAACATAAAATAAATAAAAAGTAATTTATTTATTTATTTTATAAATATCAATTTTTATATAATTTCAATTAAGTAATTTGTAATGAAATGTAAATTAAATTTTTTATGATCGTTTGTCCTTAATTTTAACTCTCCATAACTCTTTACCAATTACATTTGAATTTCCAAATCGACTACAATGTTTTTGTCTTTATTAGTGAATATTAATTTGACTACTTGAGGAAGTTTAGAATAACATTAATCCAACGTACTATAATTAGTAAGTCACAGCAACGCGTGACCGGGTCAGCTAGTATATATATATATATTTTACTAGTGGACATAATTTTAGACAACATACCGCAATTCTAAACTACTTGCATGACAGAAGAGGCCTTGCATTGTTATTAGTTCATATTTGTTACTGTTCTTTAACAACCACAACCAAATCATTTTTCACGGCTTGCAAAATTGGACTACAAAAAGTACAACTGAACTTCAAACTAATATGCAACTTCCTTAAAAAATGTTTATGATTTGTGATTCAAAAAACCTCTTTGATGTGTTTGACAAAATATTTAATTTCTTACTATTAAACATAATTCACCTTTTACCGACGTGCAATGAATGAAACATTACTTTTCCGTGAATATATAATAATGATTTAATTCATTGCTAGAACATTTGAGTTTCCTGGGTTGATTTAAGTACCAGCATAATTTTTCATAGTATTACTTTCACTGATAACTATTTACATAAATTAACTGAATACTTTTCTTCAATTCCAGGGTTCCTCTTATCAAATTTAAGATGCGTACAATACAATTTTTCGTTAACATACGGACCAGATGTCATAGGCGCTTGCACGTAAGTAAAAACTCAGATATAACATTTTAAACTATTTCATAAGTTTCCAGAACAATTAAGCTTAAATTTGTTGTTTCTGAGCTCAGTTAAATTTTCTAAGGTAGAATAATGTATGGAGATTTGTGACATATCATCCGTATACTTATGGTCATAATTCGAGAATTAACTCACTTGATATTGAAGAATGAGTACAGAAGTTGAACATAAAACTTAAACAAGCAGGACTGAACATTAAAAAATCCAATTAGTTTTTAATAACTTACCAGATAGAAAATGATTGAGGAATGCTATATGATATTTTAAACTTTCCGTCAACTGTGAACTGCCACTCGCGCATTCACTGTAAATGTCGGAGGCTATTTTCCCATTCTCTCTTTTGAAACGAACAGAACGTCGTCGCTAGTGACACACGGATCTGCCTTCTGCCACCGGGCATGCGACAGCGTAAAACCGTGGAAGAGAAACGCAGCTTCGTTCCCCTTTTTTGAACTTCCACTTAATTCTACGTTAATGAATTCTAATTCTACGTGCGAGCCAAGTTATTTCGTCCTTTAATTAATTCCACAACGAGCTGGCCGCTCACCGATCGTGTAATATTCAACACGGCAACTACGTAGAAATAAAAAGAAAAGAGTCAAAGGATTTAAAAGTAAAAACGTTTCTGCTTTGATAATAAGTGTTTCCAAGTTACATGGCATATTTTGTCTTCCATATCTCGCGACTCGTATGACTATTTGTTTTTCATTTAGTTGTTCTGAAATCACTGTTAAATTCATTTGGTAGGAGATGGCAAATTCAGTATTCATTTGGGTTAGGGGGGAAATAGAGCAGTGTATAGAGTTGGGAGATATCGCAGATGAGAATAAATTCGTTCTGAAGATAGAAAGAAAACTAACATTTGAAATAGTCGCTATCGCTAATTACTTCAATCTGAAATAATGAAATGAGAAACAAGCCTACGACCATTGTAACGAACAAAATTGCCTGGAGAGGAAAAAAAGGGAGGAAAACAAAATGAAACTGCAAGTCTTGAGAGAGTTTATAACTTTATTTCAGTGATTATAAAGTCGAGTCAAATTAACAAATAACTTGGCAATATGAACTTACTTATCAATATAACGTTCGACCCCATCTAGTGTGAATGCTTACACTGATTCGGTTGTCGTGTGGTAAAGCCGAACAATGATTGGTTGTTTCACTTTTTGTCAGGCAGTGTGTCAAGTGCTGTCAAGTGAAATGAAATTGTTAAGTATGTTAAAATTCAAACTGATTTTAAATGTCATGTGTTCCAAAAACTAATGGTATTCACTTAAGAAATTTTTTTTTAATTCACAATACATTAATATTAGTGTGAAAACATTCCATAAAACAAAACTATAAACTACCTAAACAGTAAGTGGAACAGCAGTGATTTTCATTAGGGATAATGAAAGTCGTCTCACAGCGTTGCAAGTGGGTGAACTTTGTATAATTAAGTAGATTGTTTGTCACTTTACAATACTGATATTTCACAAACTAATATATATAGGTTCTATATGATGGGAGCTGTTTGCTGAAGACAGGAATGATTTTTCAGGTTTGATGTTACTGATCTTAGTCAAACAGTCATGTTTAGCAACTATTATCATTAATACTCAACATTCGTTTCATTCTGTGTCTTATTGCGTATTTCGTTCGATCTATCGTGCTCTTGGTTCCTTCTACTGTCACCACAACTAAGTTACAATGCTCCAAATTTTCTAATTCTGCAAACTTTTTTCAATTTCTGACAAAGGCTGCCAGGGTGCAACAACTAATCAATTTGAGCTTCGCCAATTTTTTATTTTTTTTTAACAAAAGCCCTCTTGCATATTTTCACATGTTTCTATTTTGACTTTGCTTTCCGATGGTTGTTACATCATTAACGATTATCTGTCCGAATTCAACGACAGTATTTACGTTGTCAGAATGATTCCCAAATAGGTTCTATCGCCTTTTTTCTCTATGTACACATTAGGCGCTACACAAACAGTCACCGAAGCCAGTTACAAAATTGGATATAAACATTCTGTATACGCATACACTACGTCACATTTTACCTCATCTAAATCCAACAACTTTTTTGAGTATTTTCTTTCAACTGTAAGGCATATATATGAATTCAGATAGATGATTATATTACAGCAGATATGAATGAATGAACAGTGGGTATAATTATTATCAATCATAAAAAGAGTTTCTCTAAATACAATGAATATCCTTAAGTACTGTTAAAACGCAACTAATATTAATCAGAAAATAAGTGTGATTATAAAGAGTAAGTTTGTTATTTTAAAACTATAGGATGGCGATAATATAAAATAATAATGTAATCATAATATAACGAAATAAATCGTAAATATTTTCACTAATGGTAAACTACCAATAATACTTTTCTACTATATCAGGGTTTAATTACAAGTTCAACTCATTTCGTAATGAACACTAAGCACAAGTAATTTGCGTATATTGTAACAACAAATATTAGATGAAAATGAAATACAATTTCAAAAATTACTTCCTCATCCAAAGTTTCACATCATCGATGATTATCTTCAGTAAATTATTATATTTAATATACCTTTATATAGGTACTTTTTATATTTTTAATATACATGAGTCATTTTAATGTAAGAATTCAATATTATAATCAATTCAGATCTGACATAAAATATTCACTCGTGCGTGCAATACCTCAATGAAAGGTTGTTTATTTAATTGGTGTCAGTAAAATTATAATATTCTTATAACTGTGGTTAGAAACATCATATATTGTTCTCCGTAATTAACAAAATGTGAATAAAAAGAGCAATACGTTTCGGGAAATATCTGTCACAATATATGGTGGGCAGATACTTTGTGACATTTTAGGAAAAACTTTTTAAAATAATTCAGCTGAACACTAGAAGGCAAATTCTGATGAAAGATCCAGTACATTTTCTGCCACTTATGATGAAAAAATCCATACATGAATCAAATTACAACCAAAATAGTAGATAATGACGAGAGGCAATGATTAGTTAAGAAAACAATGGAACATATTGCGTGTGATATTCAAGACGAAACCAGTCAAAAGGAAAAGAAAATCTGTTTTTTGAAATGTGTTCAAATTAAAAGTATATGTGCGGTTTGTGGTTATTGTTCTCCTATTTGCCAATAACGTTTAAAGACCTACATAAACGTTATAAATAGAATAGTTCCAATACAGTTTAATCCAGGAAATTATGAAGTGATGAAACTACATCAACCCATTTCACCGCCCCTTCTAATAATTTCAAACAAAATAATTAAAATATAGGAACATATATCCAGAGAATGCGTTATAAAAAAGGTAAATTATAATTCCATCTTCGTACATGCATATTTAATAAAAATCGAGGAGGTAACTTCAATTAATTAAAAAATAGGTAAATCTAGTGTGAACAATGTGTTGATAAATTAACAAATTAATACAGTCATCGGGATGTTAACTGTTCTTACACTTTAAATAATTAAGTATGAAAATATAAAATTTTCGTATTTTCAAAGATTTACAATTGATTATTTCTAATAGATAAAACAACTAACGTATCCACTGAAATGATGATACTTTTGAGTTTTCAAAAATTGTACTCCAAATAATGAGGAGACAAATGGTACTTTGTGTAATTGATAAATAAGGATTTTTGCAAAGGGCCCAACTAAAAATCTACCAGAATTTTAAAGTAAGGACACTGTTTCAACCATCAGTAAAATTGAAGGTAAGAAATGAAAGCGATGAGGATTCTTGAAAGAATTGAAAAATTAATAACCAAATCCTGCAATGATACTTCACGTTCGCCAACAACTACAGCGTGGAAATGGTAGGGTATGTGCATCGACAGAACTGATAGAAAAATAAGGGCAATGGAAAAAGATATCACGAATTCACTGAGACTTCGTTTTAAAATTTTGACGTCAACTGTAACAAGAACAACCGTAGTAATATTCCTTGTTGGAGAGGAAACAGCGTACCATTTTAAGAGAGAAGTTAAACTGGCCAACGGTATACATTCTCAGTCACGCTTTTAAACCATGTCTCTTTGGGACACATAGATAACTGTCATAGGTTCTGAATTCTTTAGTGCTTGAAACTTACAAAAATATCTCAATGTTACCGTCGCGAATTTTCTCATTCCCAAAGCGTTCACATCCTAGATGATCGCACCCTCATTCTCCCTTCGATTCCTTCAACAGCTTCAAAAATATGCATTATTGTACTTAATGAAATTTACTAATGTCTTCCATAATTTACATATCGGCAAAAAAAAAAGAAACAGGAGTGTGATGTTCATAGCGTAACCCATCTTATGATGGTTACGTAGAAATGAACAGATTTGTGTAGGATGGTTAAAGTACCTATGTTACATGTAACAACTCGAAAAATTTGTCTCAATAAGAAAAAAAAATTCGTTTGATTGGAGTTGAGATACTAAATAACTTCCGAAATGTTTCATCTTGCAACTTTACCTTCAGTTGTTTAATATAATACTGGTCGATTCCGTTCAATAATCCGTGGTGATACTTTTAACAAAGAACACCTTAACACATTCACGAATTTTGAATCTTTGTTATGTAGAATAATTTATTCAGAGACCAAGATTCAATAGTTTGTAAATGTTTTTACGAGTAAGAAGTTCATTTCAATTTGTTTATACAAAGGCCTGAAGTCCAATTTAAGTAGAGTTAATTTTTCTGTAGGTATCTGTGCAGAGATCACCAGTTCGCCTAGTAAATATAAGGTCTCTAAAATAGTGTGAAAAGCGTTCAGACTGCAACCGCAGTCAGAGAGGATGAGCTATGGTTCATAACTTGAATGACATGCCGCTCCGTGTTTACGCCAGCACTTGCAGACATGTTTGTCGGGTAATTGGAAGTAGGGATGAATAATGCTTTGTTATCGGGTCGGTACATTCAAGTGTTCACCCAAATGAGGTCTGAACAATGAGGCTTTTCCCAGTCAGTGTGATTCATTCGCGCAATGTTGAACAGTTCAAAAGGTGCGTATAGAACCAAATCATTCTATTGAACTCGGAAACAGTGATGCTGCATTCGATTAGTGGTCACTGAAAAAATCGTTGAAAGCCATTGCAATTAACGTAATGTAAGAATTTTGATGGTTCACTGCAATAAAAGGTTGTTTTTATTATTCTGTGAGCTTTTGTCGGGTTTCCAATACACATTTACACATATAATTTTATTAAAAAGTAAATTACAGAATAGGAATGCTGATGATACTATCATTTGTTAAACTTTTCCCGGTGTTATTGTAGTAGAATTGTCTCCCAGAATGGCAATTCCTTGAATAAAGTACCTTAATTGAAATTGAAGTGAACTATTGCGTGGATTTATTGACACTGACAGGAGGTTTTCCACTATCATTTGTAAGTAAGCTGTTTTAAGTCAATGTTTTTACAATAAATTTCTCATTTCACAATAGTGAAAATGAACGAAATGTAAAATAAATATTGAAAGACGTTGTTATTATTATTAATTATTTAACGTTTTTAGATACATGCATGAATAGCAACACAAGCAAACATATCAAAAAATAACAGAGAACAAAGAAGTAAAAGAGCATAGTTAAAATTAGAATGCCAAAAAAGGTGTGGTGACTTTTGATAACTGAAGAATTTAAGTAAGTTAAAAACAGAAACATATTACAACTTAGTCATACAGGATTGATTAATTTAAGAAAAAAAATATAGTGCAGTGGAATACAAATACCTGCAGCTTTTTCCCAAATCGTATTATAGAAAGTATAAATATTCTTCAAACATGTAACTTGATGATTTACATAAAGAACAGAGTTTATTTTTTCTGTTGATTGTGACAAATCAAAAAGAAAATATAGTGTTTCATAATACTTGCCCTCTGCAGTATATCCTGAGAAACAGTTTTGACGGCATTGTTGATCCTTTCTTTCAATACTTGAACATCCCATGTTGAATATGGAACACGAACGGAATTTTTAATCTATCCAAGATGAAAATATAACAAGGTGTGAGATCTGGAAACCAGTGGCGTAGCTAGGTTAACAAGGGTCCCGGTGCAAAAAAATATATTGGGCTCTCAGGTCAGATGGGCGATTTTTTTTTTTTTTTTTTTTTTTTTTTTTTTTTTTTTTTTTTTTTTTTTTTTTTTAGCTCTACCAAATCTCATGAGGTTTGCTGGGTGCTTTAAGGGGACCCCCTCAGCTGAGGTTGGGGCTCCCTGAGCTGGGATTGGGAGCCCCCTAAACTTGGGGGCCCCGTGCACGGTACCGCCTAGCCCTCCGATATCTACGCTCCTGCTGGGAACGGAGAAACCAAGAGTGAAGTACCAGGTTTCGTGTTACATAGCAAAATTTCCGGCATCAATGAAGTGACGCATTGAGTAGTTGGTTTTATTTCGCCTTTACTCATGGATGTGTAAGAAATGAAATATTCGACTTAAAATACAGCGAAAACCATCACCCACAATTTGCCGCATAGGTCCTGGGATGCATTTGGTTATCGCAATGATATCGTCCGTGTAGCCGATGGAGGAAACGTACAACATTTAAAAGGTGGTAAGAAAAACATTATTCGATGTAGAACTGACTGTAGAAAAAAAAATTCTAATAATTTTCGTTTATAAAACTTAACTCTCTGAAGTCGGAATTTTTTTAGACATTTTAGGTTTAAGGATTCATTTTTCTTTTTTTTTTTTTGCTTATGGTTTTACGACGCGTCGACGTCGATGTCATTAGAGGCAGAAAGGAACTGGGAGCAAGGAACGGGAAGGAATTCAGCCATGGCCTTTTGAAGGAAGCATCCCGGCGTTCGCCTGGAGTGATTTGGAGAAACCATGGCAAAGACAAATCTGGATGCCCGGACGTGAATTCGAACCAACTTCCTGTCGAATGATAGGACAGAGGTTTACCGATCATCCACCACGCTCGGTTTAGGGATAAAAAGCTATTTGCTTAATTATAAGGATTAGAAATCATAGACACGGAGTTGTATGGAAGTAGTAAGTACATAAACCAGAACATAGAAAATATACAATAACATAAACAAAAAGAAAAATGTGATTTTTTTTTACGTATTTATAGAGTGGATGCTAGCAGATAATTTAACTACCTTTGGGAGCAAAAAATCAGCACCAATCTGGATTCGAAAGGTCAAGAATAATTTGGAAAGAAATAATATAAGAAAAGAGGAAATTCTGGAAAGAGAGATTTTTAGAAAGAAGGGGTATTCCACACAGAAGTGGAAATAAATCCGTTCCGCAGTGATCTGAGGAGAAAGTGGAAAAATACAGTGATTGATAAAGGATATTGGATTGAACGGAAGAAAAAATTAAACGATAAAGAACTGAAATTTTTACGTGGTCCTAACGGGCTTCATTGGAAAGGTGATGCTGAAACAAATGAGTGAAGTAAAACGGATGCTGGAAATCGTGTAGGAAGACGATATTGTAATTTGATATTTTGGGACCGGCTATTCTTCGTTCCGTTGACGGAGCTACTACTGTACTTACTTGTTGTCTAAGTTGCTATGGAAACGTTGGTATGTAATATCTCGGAAACTAATGGTCGATATTTCAATTCCCTTGAACCTGTAACTAAGCAGACACTGTCCCGACAAAATGTACAAGAATAATTGAAATAGATGATTACTCCAAGTACGGCAGTTCCCTTGTCAATAAAAGCCACTGCATCGTATGCCCGTAAAGAACAAACTGATGGAGTGCCGGTACTGCTTTCTGAAAGAAAAAAAAAACTGTTTGCAATATGTAAGTGATGTGAATTGTGAACGAAACAATCGCATATGCCAACACGTGCCAGAGAGTTTAGGTGTATGCCCGCACTCAACTTTGAGGAGAGCCACAAATGAAAGAAAAACATTTTAGTGCGGCTGGTTGGCAGCGGGATACTCCCTTATCTCCCGCCCTTAACGCCCACTAATGAATACGTCTGAAATCTCTCCGAGTCGCACGTTGCGCCACTCTCTGCTACACGCGGTGAGTTTTAACCAGAGCCACGGAGGAGGGGACAGATGGTAACAAAAAGAGCACGCAGGAAAGGTAATCCGGTAATTAAGTTATTTTATCTGTGCTGCGGAGCGGCGCCAGATGCCAGCAGTGTCCTCCAGATAGCGGGGCACTGAACCCACTAACTTCTTTTGCTTTGAATTTTTGCTGCTTTCTTTATATTCCATTTTTTGTTTCCGTTGTTGTAGAGAAGTGAAAATGTATAAAAGAGTTGCAAAAATAAATGGAATAAAAGAATCTGTTGACGTCTTTCATTTGCATGTACGAGACTAATACCCACACAAACACATACACACAAACACACATACGCACACACACACACACACACACACACAGAGATCTATGTATCAATACACATGCAGTTCTACAAATTCCTCTGACTAATTTAATGAGGAGTACTTATAGCAAAAAGTGATTATCACATTGATCCCTTTGAAAATTCATGTTGGACTCTTATCACAGGACGAAATAGATTCTTTATTTGCTTTTCTGTGTTAGATCCTGTTGTTGTTCCGAAGAAATATTTGTTAGTCTACTATACTTCTGCTTGATTTAGAGTAACATATTTTTCAACAGTTCTTTATAGTTCCGTTTCTTCTCAATTTTAGATTTAAAATAAAGCAGTTTGACATTCTATCATCGATTATAGTTTCAACAATTTTTTTCTTCCTGATAAATTCGTTGGAGAAAAAAAAATTTTATATAAAAATAAATGCAACACAAGAAAATATCCGTGTCAGGTAATTCATCCATTTTATGCGAAGGAAAGAAATTCATTCACCTTCACAATTTCGCAATACTCATTCGTTTGTTAACTGTCATTTTAAATGAAACACAGAGTAAACACTATTTAAATATTCTAATGTGATCAAAAACTTTTATATTTTTCAATTCCTTCTATATTGCCTTACCGAACATCAACAATTTTTCTGTCTACGAATTTTGTAATGCCCTTATGTAATGCACTTAAGAAATTTTTACCCTTTACACCCTTCCGTATATCTTACTTTATACTGCTATTGTAGTCTATTTGGCCTACGTAAAAGAATTTTCTTCTATGACTGGAAACATTTTTATGATTTATATCTACCGTTTGCGATTTCTTCAGTACGCGAAGTTTTTTTAGTGCTTTCTTTATAGGCATAGGCACAGAAACGTGTAAGGTTTTTTTTATTTCAGCAGTCTGCACATTAAGAAACTTCAACGTACTTATTCCTACCGCTTTCGTTCAACTGATATTCTGTTTTTATATATATATATATATATATATATATATATATATATATATATATATATATAAGTTCATAGTATTAAAGGAAAATGTACGCCAGTAATCTGCCAGTCACATTTTACGAAAGATTCACACAAACATTTTACTAGTGGTATTGATTAATTCAAGTAGCTGATGATTTTCTAGGTATTGAAGGAATTAAAAAAAAATGCTAGTTTAGGTGACCACGAAGGAAATGTGATTCGTGGAAACTCTGTAATATGGCAGTCGAACTACACTTCTGGATCCACTGGCCAGTAATTGTACCTAGACTTTTTTAATAATTCAATACAACACTGCTTAGTGAGTATTGTTTTACGTACCTCTTCGTCAATACGAGAGTTTACAATGTTATACACATGGTGCATGCTGCTAACCGAATGGTCGACTTGACAGGGCAATTTTAACATACAACGAGCAATTCACACTTACTGTCAAAAACTGATTCTTCCACTTGCTTTTGGTCTGTGACAGAGGTTTAATAAATTATTTTTCTGTTTGTTAAGAGGAACGGCGACACTCCTAAATAAATTGCATGTCTGGCTCCAGACTCAGGTGCAACAACGGTCGGACAACTTTCGTTCAATGTCATGCTGACTACTGTAATTGACTTTGTACAACATAGTCTACTAAAGATTACATAACTCAACCTCATGCCTTGCCACAAATCGTTAAATTCTATATACTGCTTCCTTCCTACCAAACGTGTATTTGCGAATGCTTAAGAAGTCAGACAATTTCAAATTTAATTGAAATCCCCAAGTTAAGCGTAACGATTATTTAGCTGTACGGCCGTTTCCCAGAGATTTATAGCAGCAAGTTACTGATAGAATCATTGAGAAAGGCTACATTAATGTAGAATCCACTGGCACGGTCCACAGATTGATGTCAGGCATTGATTAGCTGTTATAGACCGAGCGTGGTGGTGTAACGGTTAGCGTTCTGGCCTAGCATTTGGGAGGACGGCTGTTCGAATCCCCGTCCGGGCATCCAGATTTGGGTTTTCCATGGTTTCCCAAATCACTCCAGTCAAATGCAGGGATGCTTCCTTCAAAAGGCCATGCCGAATTCCCTCCCATTCCTTACCCCCCATCCTTTCCCGTCTCTAAATACCTCGCAGTTAAGAGACGTTAAGCAGTTAAAAAAAAAAAAATCTGTCATAGCTTGTTTATGAACAGCTGTGGATATGTGATATGCGATAATCTGGCATTTTATTTTTCATCGATTATAATGGTAACTCCGCTCAGGTAGCATGATATGTAATTGGATAAATGACTTATTTCGAAAAACGTATGCCATCAACATGTTTGATTTCGGTTATTCATTTCTCCCTTGAAAGCGCATATGGGAACGTGAATTTTTTTAAAAAATATTGTTGAACAGTTTAAGGGTATAAAACGCACAAACAAATAGATTGTAATCGCACTGGTACAACGTTTAGAGTACGTGTAATTTCGATCTTCCAGGCATGGAAATTCACGAGATTTTTTTGCTTCTAACGTTATGGCTCGTCAACGTCAAGGTCATTAAAGCTGAGAGAGGATAGAAGTTAAAGAAAGAGAAGGAATTCGGCCAAAGCAACTTGAATGAACAATCTTAGTATTCGCCTGAAGTCATTTGTGGAATCCATAGAAAACCGAAATCTTGACATCCAGACAGGGATTACAACACACGCCCTCCTGAATACAAGACCCTAGCGCAACTGCCTATCCATCACTCTCAAGAAATTTATCGTCGAGGGTAAATGTTTGTGGGGTTGTTTTCCAGTTCCTTACTAGTATCGTTAGTGCCATTACGTGTTGCTGTATGTTTACGTGCAGTGATGATAAAAGATGGGAAAGGATGAAATCCGATGCCAACCGATATGTGAGTCTCCTCAGAAAAAATGCTAAGATGACCATCAAAATCAACGTCCGGAAGACCGAATTAGGACAATAGTTCCGTACTCGCTCATTCCACAGTAGACTCTGCGGCGAAATTTGGGATTTGACTAAGATATTTAGTAGAAAATCTGGTTCAGGAATTGTGTATCGCCATTTCTTCAACACTATTGACCAAGAACCGGATTATGAAATTGTTTTAGCATTTTTTGGGGGGTAGAACCAGATGACTTCGCTATAAACTCACTTGCGCCTATACGACCTAAGCCACTAGGATTGCTCGTACAACGTTTAGAGTTTGAATTAAAATAAAAAGTTAGAGAAGTGATGTAAGCCGCTCGTTTGACAAATGTCCTACGTTGTGGCTTCCATAGACGGTGAGATGTCGACCTGACCGCTCACACTCCAACTTTCCCTAGCTCGCGTGACCTCCCGCATAATTTATCAAACGACGACACGCTCAGCCGCGAAGAATGTGAGAGTATTAGACATGCTAATTCATCTCACAACGCCGCCGCTTCTCCTCATGCATTAAACAACGCGGTCGCCGTGTTGGCACCACTGGCTCTGTCCAGTTCTAAGGCAGAATCCGCCATATGACGAAATCACACGCTTCATACAAGAGACGTTCCAAGTCGCCAAAAATTCATGCACTGCAGTTACAGAAATCATTATGAATGGAGTGAACACATAGAAACAGAATACAGACATGACTGTCATTGAACCACTGTAGCAGTATAAGAGGGGGAAAAAATTGGTTAGACAAATTATCGCAGGAAGTTTACAAATCGCAGTGTATTTTCATCTGCAACATCGTTTGACCGGTAAAGCAATTTCTAGCCATAAAATGATGCTTCCTGGTTCCTCAAAAAACTCTAGATGTCTATAAACAAAATTTTAGCAATGAACAATGTTAGCTTTTCGGACTTTTCCGACGTATGATGACGTCTAGTCCTGTTTGTTAGGATAGCACTTCCTTCCATTGATTATTAAAACTACCGAACCTCAAAATCCTTCTTATATTTAAACAAAAAGGAAAAAAGTGGTTTGGATACTTAGGGTAGAATACTAACGTGCAGCTGATCGCATCGAAGAAGATATTGTTGCAATCAAGAGAACTAGATGCTGCTATGCTTCTGAAGGAATTAATGTCTACAGAAGTGAACATGGTTGTAACCATTGTTTCTGAGGATCAGTTAAGCGATTTCTCATAAGCTATAGATATTAATAATTATATAAATCTCTGTTGATTGTTCTTAATAAGAGCTATGAAGTGCTTTGAAATAAGAGTGACTTGGATAAAATTAACTATAGAGATCCACCACTCAGTATGAAGTTATGTGATAAACGTTTATATCGGTCTGTTTAACGATTTCACATATGCGTTAGATACGGAATTAAACATAAATCTCTGATGATTGTGAAATTTTCTTAATAACTGCACCGGAACAGTTTGACATAAGACTCAATTGGTTACAATTTAGGGAACCACTACTCTAAATGAAATCGTGTGATCAACTTTTTTCCTACAGTCATAAATTTTTCAACCACTTTGGAAGTGGCCAAGCAAACAATCCCTCACTTCTTTTCGCGAATGAAGAGACTTACTGAAAAGGAAAGAAAATAGGGCGGAAACCGAAAGATTTGTGAGAACAGCTGTTATCGATGGACATTCAGTTGAATGAATCCATCGGCATAGTCCTTCGGGCACTATGGCAGAAGTGTTTCAGCCGTAAAACTTGTGGGGATTGTGAACTCGTATCATTTGTTTCATTTCAGGATATGAGGAGCAGCGCAGTCAGTTACCGACCGGGTACAACCTATCTTTATCTCTGGGAAAAATTCTCCGAGTGGTCAGCGTTCTTGAAGGGTGGCTGGCTGCCTGTTATGTGAGATGTTCTAATCTCTAAGAGGTACCCACCTAACGTCATCGCCACCAGATGGCTCCATAACCACTACTATGAAGCTGCTCACACGACTAAATAGTAATATCCAGGGCACTTGTGTATTTATCTACATAATAGACATATGGAAGCCCTGTCATTATTCAGAGATTAAGTTTCTTGTGAATGAAGCATAAATTGTGCAAATTTTAATCTGCCAGTTCCATTAGATGAAGTGATTTATAGTGAATTAACCGAGCCTGGTGGGTGAGCGGTATTACTCTGTTCTCGCACTGGGGATGACGCGTGCTCGAATCCCCGTCAGGCCATCCAAATATTGGTTTTCCATGGTTTCCCCAAATCACTCCAGGCGATTGCCGATATGGTTACTTTATAAGGCAATGGCAGAGTTTCTTCCCAATCCTTGCCCCCAGACCTTTCCCGCCTCTAATGACATCTATGTCAACGAAGCGTAAATTCATAAGCAAATAATATAAAGTTATTATATACTGACCTGACAGAAGTCATGGGATACTCTGCTAATACCGTGTCGGTCCTCTGTTTGCCCGGCGAAGTGCAGCAACATGACGTGGCATGGACTCCACGAGTCGTTGAAAGTCCTCTGGAGAAATATTGAGCCAAACAGCCTCTATAGAAGTCCATAATTCCGAAAGTGTTGCTGGTAGAGGATTTTGTGCACGAACTGATTTCTCGATTATGTCCCATAAATGTTCGATGGGATTCATGTCGGGCGATCGCGGTGGCCAAATCATCCGCTGGAATTGACCCGAATGTTCTTCAAACCAATCGCGAACATGGCGGTGACATGGCGCATTGTCATCCTGGAAAATTCCATCGTTGTTTGGGTTCATGAAGTCCATGAATGGTTGCAAGTGGTCTCCCAGTAGCTGAACGTAATAATTTCCAGCTAACGATCGGTTCAGTTTGACCAGCGGATCCAGTACATTCGATGTAAACACAGGCCACACCATTATGAAGCCACCACCAGCTTGCACAGTGCCTTGTTGACAACTTGTGTCCATGGCTTCATTGGGTCTGCGCCACACTCGTACCCTTCCATCAGTTCTTACCAATTGAAATCGTGACTCATCTGACCAAGCCACCTTTTTCCAGTCGTCTACGGTCCAACTGATATGATCACGAGATCAGGAACGCTGCTGTTGACGATGGCACCCGAGTCGGTCTTCTGCCGCCATAGCCCATTAAAGCCTAATTTCGCCAGGGCTGTCCTAACGGACACGCCTGTCGGACGCCCCACATTCATTCTTGCGGTTAGTTCACGCAGTGTTGCTTGTCTGTTCACACTGACAAGTCTACCCAGACATCGTTGGTCGCGCTCATTAAGTGCCGGCGGTCGACCACTGCGTTGTCCACGATGGGAGGTTATGCCTGGATTTAGGTATTCTCGGCACACTCTTGACACTGTGGATCTCGGAATGTAGAATTCCATAACGATTTCCGAAATGGAATGTCCCATGCGTCTAGCTCCAACTAGCATACCTCGTTCTAAATCCGTTAATTCTCGTCGTGTTGCCATAACCACATAATCAAACTTCTGACACTAAGCATTTGACCCCAAATGAAAATGCTGCCCATGCACTGACCATTTATGCAATTTTTAATCGACACTACTGCCATCTATATATTTGCATATTGCTATCCCATGACTTTTGTCACCTCAGTGTAATGTCAAATAAAAGGTCAAATTAGTGACCTGGTTTTATTAAGTACGTAATATTTTATTTATGGTGCCCAACCGCATGCAATCAATTCCAGCTTTGTTATCAAATAACGTAACCCAACAACAGGCATAGCAAGCCTGAAGAAATAAATAAAAAAAAGGGTTGAATTGTTTTGTTGATTAAATTACTTTTAGAAAGAATCCTACAATTAATCTCATTATTATTAATTGTGTGTGATTAATATCTTACTATAAGAGCAAATTTAATAAGTCTGCGGAAAAATTCTAAAGTACAGGAAAAGCTTCAGACTGCTTTCATAAAGAAAAGCTGGAAAATCGCCTTTGCAAAACATGTGAAATAATAGCGTAAGTATTTAGTTGACTGATAGGGACAAACCAAATATTATTCTTAGATTATTGCATTTCAAGTGTTATTGGGTTATTCTTGTTGAGCGATTCCAATGTATTTAGCAAGTTTTTAAATAGCGGTATATCTGTACAAAGAACGGAGCAACAAGGAAGGACCTGATAACGGCGTACAGCATTCTGTGTTACGCATATATTCAGGGAGAGAGAAAGTTGAAAGAATGTGCGGGCATTAGATAAAGCTGTGTAACAATGGCCTTCCAGCCTACACGACGGTGACACTGTAAAGGGAAGGAAGCACGCACCCAAGAGATAAGCGCCTGATTGGACACACAAATCTTTCTTTCTCCTGTCTGCGAGCGACAGACTCTAGCCTTTGTTCCTGCAGTACATAGCCATCGGTAAGGACTCGGGTCTCTAATAGAGTTGTCAAAGTAAGTCGAAGACAAAATAAATAGCGGGATCAGCTGATCAAGGGGTGTTAAAACGACGTGACTACGGTCACAACGAAGGAGTGGTGGTGCCGCCTGCAGTCTATTTTAATGAAGAAATGTTAAGAAAACCGACTATCGAATTATTTACGACCTACTTTGTTTCTTTAAGTAATTAAAAATCAGAGGAGCATTATGTATTAAAAAGGCGCAATTGTGTGTAAACGATATTTAAAAAAAGTTTCAGACAATCATTCTGTATTTTGTATTTATATTGCAACTATGTGTAAGAAAGATGTTACATTGACTAGTCTTCATTAGTTGATAGAGGGATACACATTTGAATATTTTATACACATGTTTCTAAAATAATACACTCTTATTTCTGTTAAGTATATGACTGCATCATCTGTATCAAAGTAGAAAACTTATGTCACAAGTTTTTTTGTTTTTTTGTTGACGTTTCTTTGGATTTAACTTCTCGCCGAAATCGAGGTAATTATGACGATAGAGAAATGGGGGGCTAGATGGGAAGATATTATGCCTCATACTTTTCAATGATCTGTTCTGTCATTTGCCTGGAGAAATTTCAAGGAACCACGGAAAACTAAACTCTGGATGATCGAACAACGGATATGAACACGTGTCCTCCCGTAAGTAAGGCTGAACGTTTCTGCTCGACCACAGGGCGCGGTATACAGCATCAATGTATCCGCTCTTGTTCAGGTAATAATTAATAAGTTAGGGAGAAATAGAGCTTTATTGGTGACTACAATCTTCTTCTTCACCACCATATCCCAACATTAGGTGTTGGCTACCATTGATGAATTTTACTCATCATTGGCATGGTCAAATTTTGTGCTTAGGTTTCACGGCCCCATGTCCCTGCTGACGCTAAGCGCTTTACACCCACTATAGTACGCGCCACGAACGATGGAGGGTCGCGCAGAGAGAGAGAGAAAGAGAGAAAAGGAGTTACATAGAATATGCGAGGTGACCGCGTTCAACTATTCGCTATACACTTCTAAGGCTAATATCACAGGCTTCATCAGTTCTATCCTGAGATCTGACAACGTCGCAATTCGGCCATCCGGCATCTGTTTCGCACTTAAAATGCTTATATACTTTAAAAATTTGCTCTCTGCTCTGACTATTCAGAACCTTGCGCTTTTGCTGCTTGTCTTCAATTATTTTGAAGAGGAATTATTGCAATGCTCACTGATTTACAACCGCCTACTTCACAAAAATATCGCATTCGACACTCGTGTTACCACGACAGGCTCTGGATTGTTACTGAATTCGATTGGTTACTGGCAGAGCGATGACGTACATGCGCATAACCTCGCTAAATTGGGCCGCCATCGTTCGTGGCGCGCACTATAGCACAGTGTACTACATTCTAATGGAGGAAGTTAAGTGTTGCCATCTATCTGCGAAATGTGTAACTATTTTCTTTGTGTGATTAGTGTATGTTTTGTTTGTGAAATGTGTAGTTTATGAGACATAGATTTGGGACCGTCGTGGCATTCGCTTTGATGGCTGCGGAAAACCAGCTGAAAACCACAGTCAGGACTACCGGTGCGCGGATAGCTGAGCCCGTGCCCAGATCCGTTGTACCTTCCCCTTCCAGTGTGCGCCGCCTCAGCGCACTGAACCGCACTGGCGAGTATCAGAATATTGATTTTCGCAACATTAAAGCGGATTTTGTGAGGGTTGAGACCTAATTATATGATACTCTTCCAAGCAAATGTCGAAATCTTGTCGGTATTCTTTCTTAGTGGCGTCTGGATTGTAACTACTTGCAGGTCATGTTATGCTGAATAAACGCAGGAACTTTGACTCGGACGGTACAGTCCTCGGTATACAACTTGTAACGGTCCGACCGTCTCTGTGCATAATAGCAAAGAAAATTATGAAAATTTAATATTTTAATTTCATTTTTATATCAAAACTTCTTGCACTGGTATCACATAAGCATTTTTAATCTTTGCAGGGATTGGATCAGATTCGCTCTGAACAAAAGATTCATAAACATAACTATACATTTATTTTCACATATGAAAAACTTAATGCATTTAATTATGAAAAATTTGACAATCACCTTCTTTTGCATAATGATCAAATAGATAATACAACACAGATTATTATGGTCGCCACCCTGCATGAGACTACTATATGTTTATGCTTACACGCTGTTGATACTCAATAAAAAAATGTCCGACTAGCTCAAATAAATAAAAAAAACAATTTTTCAATAGCATGAGAAGTTTTTATCTGGTGAATTGCTCCACCCAGGTGCGTTTATTGGAGTATTGATCCATAAACATTTTCAGTGGTAAAAATATATAATCACCTTATCATTTTCTCACTTAGTGTTATATGAGATTTTGCACTTCTGCGAAAGCAACCGTAGACTTGGGCAAAACGTAGGTTCATGGTTAACCCCCGCCATTCGAACAGCACCATGCACACAGAGAACACACCTTAACATTCCGTCAATAGGTGGCATACCCTGTTTCTCCAGTCAACCTTGCCATTCACAACAAAAACTATGGAGTGACCCTGTTCACTACAAACTTTAAACTAGTTTAACTAGCAAAAATAAAATCTTATCTTGGGTTGATATAGTTTCTTGTGATGAATAACGATCCTATTACATTAGTAGGAATCTTTTTACGATTAACGAATTTGTCTCTCAAATAACCGGCCACTTGAAAACAGTTTGAAGACAGATTTCAGCGATAATGTTCGAGCTGCACGAAATACGCATAAATTATAAAATTAGAAAACAACTATCCTCGGTAGTGCTTGCTTTTGTTCCCTCAGTGGCAGTCTAATTAATACTGAACCAACGCACTTAGCACCACGTAGATCTTAAAAATGAGCTTCAAGCTGTTCAGTCGTTGACTATCAACTCCCGACTGGAGCTCTGAAACTTCTAGCTTCAACTCTAACGGTCGAATTTACAGTGTACTGTATTCCAAACTGAGTAAAAACTGACTGAGTATTGTACACAGACTTTTTTTTAAGGCTTTACGTTTCCTCAAAGACCAGGTCATTAGAGGCGGGAAAGTAATGGGGGCAAGGAACGGGAAGTAATTCGGCCAAGGAATTTTGAAGGAACCATCCCGCCATTCGCATGGAGTGATTTTTGGAAACAATAGAAAACTCAAATTTGGATTGCCGGAGGGGGATTCGAACCCGCGTCCTCCCGAATGCGGATCATAGTGCTACCCTTCACCCACCACGCTTGGGGCGCGCATACTGCCTGCAGGCAAATTCCAAGCTGAATACCACACTCTGTGCATTAGCATGTGTCTATAAACTTGTGGGGAATCAATAGTTGAGTATCTTTGAAAAAGCCTCCCAAAATTCTGCCTCCAACATGCTGGCAGAGCCTATTCACATGTACCAATCATGCGGCAAGGGTGTTCATCGAAATCAAAGCACCTTGAGGTGGGGAATACATCTCGTTGATCCGAGTATAGTCAACGACGATTTGTAAATGAAGTTTTTTAAAATGTTTTTATGGTAAATCGGCGTCGAGATCTTTTGACACAGGTTAGAATTGGAAATAAATACCGCACCACGATTGGGGCGCGCATACTGACTGCAGGCAAATTCCAAGCTGAATACCACACTCCGCGAATTATCATGTGTATATAAACTTGTGGGGAATCGTTGAGTATCTTTGAAAAAACCTCTCAAAATTCTGCCTCCAACATGCTGGCAGAGCCTATTCACATGTACCAATCATGCGGGAAGGGTGTTCATCGAAATCAAAGCACCTTGAGGTGGGGAATACATCTCGTTGATCCGAGTATAGTCAACGACGATTTGTAAATGAAGTTTTTTAAAATGTTTTTATGGTAAATCGGCGTCGAGATCTTTTGACACAGGTTAGAATTGGAAATAAATACCGCACCACGATTGGGGCGCGCATACTGACTGCAGGCAAATTCCAAGCTGAATACCACACTCCGCGCATTATCATGTGTATATAAACTTGTGGGGAATTTCAATAGTTGAGTATCTTTGAAAAAACCTCTCAAAATTCTGCCTCCAACATGCTGGCAGAGCCTATTCACATGTACCAATCATGCGGGAAGGGTGTTCATCGAAATCAAAGCACCTTGAGGTGGGGAATACATCTCGTTGATCCGAGTATAGTCAACGACGATTTGTAAATGAAGTTTTTTAAAATGTTTTTATGGCAAATCGGAGTCGAGATCTTTTGACACAATTTAGGATTGGGAATAAATACCGGGAAGAAATTCAACAATTGTTTTTTGTTTTTGAGGAACCTTTTAATCGACTGCATAGATTTTCAGAAATCATGAGAAACCGAAATATGGATGTCCGCCAGGGATTCTGACCTACACTCTCCCGAACGCCAGGCACCAGAGTTATCGCTCTTCCTTTAGGCAGCAGTGGAAGGAGGCTATCATAATATCATTTACATCACTCTGATGACTGAAACACTTTTTTCTTTTCCTGGCTTAGACAACGTCGACGTCGAGATCATCAGAATCTGGAGTAAAGACAAGGAAACAGAATGAATTCGTCCTTGACCTACGGTAGGGATCAATCCGGCATTGTCTGAAGTGATTTCGGGAAAACATGAGGCGTATTCCTCTTGTTAAGAATTATTTTTTGTTTGCATAATTTACCAATAAAGATGTAATTAATTATTCAAATTGCTGATATGAGGAATCAGGATGTTGCTTTGCACATTAACATCAGCTTTGTACCTATGTATAACATTCAAATACATTTATTACAAAATTCTTCTTCGTGAAATGTTATTAAAAATAGAATGATACAATTAAACAAAAATCTTGAAATCCAACAATGGGTTCATTTTACATCTGTTCTCAGGGTTTTCTGTATGTCCATTGATTAAACTCAAGGAGGCAAAGAATTTTTCACTAGGTCGACAATGGGTTGATCAATACGATAATGAATTGCGGTGATCACCATATCGGCGGTGTTACCATTTGGCAGAAGGCGCCGAGTCTGCTGCAAGCAGTCATCCGACACGGTGATTCAATTTTATGTTTGCTGTCGGAGACTCACGCCCACTAGGATAACGATATGGAACACGAGAGCTACCTCATACTGTATCAGTGTTAGTCGCCGCACATCTCTTTCTGCAGGCTGGCCACGCTCCCTCCACACAGCTCGCAATCCACTGTACCATCCCCAACCGCGTCACTCCAGCGGCTCGTTGCGTTCCTTCACTGAGGGGTACTTAGCCCAAAGTGACAATTCGGAACGCAGCAGGGCAGTTACCGTTACTCTGTTGGTCGCACCGTCCTTCTGTGCCAACTGCAGATCCAGCTTCTCGTAAATATATTTCGAGGTCTGTCTGAAATACTCTGCTCATGAAGATCCTTTTACTGCTTACCAGTGGAGTACCAATAAAGGTCAGGGACATCAGTATTGGTCTAAACTCTAAAGCATACTTGCCCTTGGAATTGAAAATGGAACAGGTAGATTAATGAATCAGAAATGAACGACATAGCTAAATTACAGGGACAAAGGGAAATCACCGAATTACCCAACCAAAGAAACTCCCTAAAAATTTAATGTTTTAAAACTTTTTCACTGTAAAATACCGTACTTACAAAATGTTACACAGAATATCCGAAAGGGACGACTCAAGTATGAATCACCTTAAGAAATGAAACAAACAAAGACATTCTAGAAATCGGGGAGTGAAACGCTGAATGTTTCATTAGGACCAGTGGGTTAGAGAATTTAAACAGGTAATTGACCTACATTATCGATGGGCTCAGTACAGTTAGTATTGAAGGGTGTTCACGGTTTCCGTTTTTAGGAGATTGGATTAATTAACCTTCAAGTTACCAACGAGTTTGTTGTACTAGAATTTATAATAAATAAGGAAGTTAGTGCTTACTGTTATCGGATTAGTGAAGGAATTATACAAACAATAATACCAGCTACAGTAGTTGAAGCAGACACGTCAACTTCTCACAACTTATTTATGGTGGGACTGTGTATGCGATGGAGGAGGAAAATGTAATGATTGCTGAAGTGGTAGAAACAAATATTTTACGAAATTTCTATGGAACTGCTTTGTAAAACTACCTTACTCTTATTTCTTTATTTATCCACTTGATCCCATGATCTATTGGACACTCCCTGTGTTTCAACTTAAGTTTGTACTAATTTAATCTCCTTAACACAAAAAATCGTCTAATTTTGGTTAGGATATTGTATTTCAGATGTGAAATTTCTAATGATAAAAGCCGACGTGTTGGGTTAATTTATAACGACTTCGAATATTTTACTCAGAAGAGGTGATAGTGTTAGTGGAGCAGTCGGTAGTAATGTCGAGGGAGAAACAGATCTTGATCACAGGACACGGCCGAATAGACATATAGATGTCTCCCACAGTGACACAACAAGCAGTGAATCCTAGTCTCTTATCAGGAGCAAATAGCACTCGTCCTGCTATGGAACTGGACTAGTATGTTAAACACAGTCGTCAAAATAAATTGGACTGCA
>JARYHS010011408.1:149307596-149323434 GCA_031002005.1 Vandiemenella viatica
GGGCTCGACATTTTCACCTTGAAGCTTTAGGAGAGACAAGATAATTTATTTGATTTTAACAACGACTTAGTTACTAAAAACTGAATGTTACAGATTGGTCATCGTTGTCTCGCTAACGATCACTAATCGGCCAGTTTTATCTCTGCATATAATTTAAGTATAAGCTTTTAACAACGAAAAAAGTAAACTAAAAGGCTTCCATACCAATATCGAATTACTACTGAATGAGCTTGTTATCTATGGATAAGAAAATTCTGATCACCGGTCATAAATTAATTTTACAGGATCACTTTAACAGAAATTATTATTCGTGTTTAATACGGGTGCTCGCTCTAACTCAATTCCTGATTAAAAGACCGAGCGAGGTGGTGTAACGGATAGCGTTCTGGCCTCGCATCGGGCATCCAGATTTGGGTTTCCATGGTTTCCCAAATCACTCCAGACAAATGCCGGGATGCTTCCTTAAAAAGGCCATGGCCGAATTCTTTCCCATTCCTTGCCCCCATCCTTTCCCGTCTCTAAAGACCTCGCTGTTGAGAGACGTAAAGCAGTTAAAAAAAAAAAAACCTGATTAAAAGTGGAATTTTCCGTTGCTCTGTGATTATTTTATTTCCATATCATTACTATTTACATTCAGTAAGTGCCTCAGGATTACTATTTCTTACTTCTTCTGTCAGATGGTGACCTGAACAGTAAATCTGCAAACTTATTAAAACAAACGGATACTGTGATAGATTAATACCAGTTCACTTAAGTTACATTGATTAAAGCAATAGACATAAAAAATAAAGTAAATACCCCTATACACACAAAACTTTTACAACGTGAATAAAGTTGTTTTGGTCACATTACGTGTCTTGTTAATCAATGATATATACCAGATTAAGGCTAAAGATAAGATAGCACCGGAATAGGCAGTGCAACTCTAGTTAAGATAATGAACAAGACTCTTTTCAGAGTAATGCGATGCCATTTGAGGGACACGGTTATCTGCTTGGAGAAATCAGACTTAAACGATCACCTTAACTAGTGACACCGAGTGCTCACGAGGTGGTAGCGTCGATTAACATAAACCCCGTCGAGACAGTAGCACAGACACGTCTGGGGAAGCAGGAAAAAACTGGAGGAATTCGAGCTGAAAGCAAAAAATGCGATAAAACTGGCTTCTGATTGGAGGGGCAGGAAATGCTCATAGTAAGCAAACAGAGGGCACGCCGGAAACTGAGGGGCTGGACGCAGAGGTTGCGTGTAACGATCCAAACACTCAAAGTTCCCTCTCAATTCAATATGACATTAATATTGAACAGACTAATTAAGTCCATTGTTTGCGAATAGAAGAGTCCGCATTTCACACTAGAAAACGCTACCGTTTTTCTCCTTCATTGAGATGATATGTCTTGAAACAAGGTTCTTTATCCAAGAATAAGGGTTGTAGATTTTATATATATTACCATTATTTACAGTAAAATAATGTAAACATATAATTTATAATATTTTATTTCATCATAATACAAGGAAAATGTCAAATCGCGGGGATTCATAAGACTGTTGCCACTTCCCACTGGCTTTACATATTTTAGTATAGGGTTCCATATTTCCATTTCAACTTTCGGTACTGTGAAGAAAGTGATGTGAGTGATATGCTTCATCCGTTTTTTTACCATCCCGAGCACAACGTCCTTTGTATCTGTTGCACAGCGTGCTACCGGGTGTTTCAAAAATGACCGGTATATTTGAAAAATCAATAAAAAAACTAAATGGGCAGCGATAGAAATACACCGTTTGTTGCAATATGCTTGGGACAACAGTAAATTTTCAGGCAGACAAACTTTCGAAATTAGTTACAATTTTCAACAACTGATGGCGCTGCAGGTGATTTGAAAGGTATAGAAGTAAACGCAGCCTGTGAGTTCGCCATTCTGTAAGTCGTCTTTCTGGTGTAAGCGTGTGCTGTTCACAGATTGCAAGTTTTCTCTGGAAAAAAAAAAAAAATGGTTTATTCCTTAGAACTTTAGATTTTTCCAGACTGCAGTGCCATCTGTTGTTAAAAATTGTAACTAATTTAGAAAGTTTGTCTGCCTGAAAATTTACTGTTGTCCCATGCATATTGCAACAAACGGTGTATTTCTATCGCTGCCCATTTAGTTTTTATTGATTTTTTAAATATACCGGTCATTTTTGAAACACCCTGTATATGGGCCTGGCTAATGTAGAAGTAAAATCTTAGGTTTTTCGGCTATCAAATATCTATCACCCAGTTAAAAGCTCAATATCTTGAGCTAAGGGCTTGGTGTTTTTTGCATTGAACTTGCTATATAAAGCGCTAACGTCTTAGAAATAACGATTCATTTTAAAAATGTATTATTCTCTGATTACATTTTGTAACCTAACTTGAATTTAAACGACTAACGGACCGTAACAGAACAAGTTGAAACACTCCTGTAGGTTAATAATTAATACTCACACCAATTACAACTTCGTTTAATTCTTTAATCTTTGATATTTTGGCTGGGTTGTTTCTATAATTAGTTACATGGTCAAGGATGGTATTTATGGAAATGGTGATTATACTAAACCTCGCTGTACGGTAGTCAGTGTCAAAACAAGGTCCGCTTTCTCAATTGTATGTTTTGTGCAGCAGAATATTACAGTGTGCTTTGGTCTGTATTGATCATAAACGTTTTCAAAAACCATTATAGCACCATAATTTTCGCTAACAAACCAGAAGCCAAATTGACCATTTTGAATTTATTAGGAGCTGCTGAACATTGTTTTCCTCATGAATCTTATCTCTTCTGTCCTACACCGTTCTCAATACTCTTAAATCGTCTTCGCCACACCTTCAGTATCTACAAAGAGAGATTTTAAAAAGAATATAATCCGAAAACTAGGCACAGTAACCACAGACAGCATAGAAAAGTACTGTCATAACTCTTCAACAGATTAACACAAAACTTTGTACCAACGCAAAGAAAATAAGATTACAACCCTAACTTACACTTTAATCAAAGAAGAATATAAATGGAAATGTTACATGTTGGCTTTCTTAAGCTCCACACTGGCATATAAAGGGGGAGAAAAAGACTTTGAATACACTGATCAAAAACTCATTTTCAAACGAACTATTGAAACAACCAAATTGGAAATCGCTTGTTGTGTGTAAAAAAAAATTGTTTTATAAATCAGAGAACCTCCGTTAACGACACGTTCACACCGAGTATACATTCGTGAACTGTCAACAAAATAATGTGAACATAAATAAAATCTAAAGTACTCTAAATTCCCAAATGCTGTCATAGTATTATTTTCTTGTTCTCTAACCGTTTTGAACTGTAGGCCAATATCCACTAACGAAGATACCTAAAACATTTGTCATCATTAGCCGCATAATGAACGATACTGCTGCAGGATTGTAATCGTGGAGGGACTACCGGGTCTCACCTGTCTCTTCTAATGAGCGCACCTGCCCAGGTAATGTCTCCATCAGCGTGGTCTGCCTCGGGCGTTGGCTCCAGACCCACCCAGCTCTATCTGACGACCACCATCTCCAGAGGCTGTCGCTCGTTAGGCCGGGACGCACATGTGATGCTATTAACATGCACGGGATAAACGACATGTCTCAATCAGGCGTCTACAGGTAGCGTCAGGGCTGCCAACAACAAACAAACAAAACACACACCACGACCAATGGAAACCGTCCGCGTGAAGTTTCGGTAGTTGTCAGCAATCTGGTTACTTAAGATGTGTTGGATTCTAATCAGATCTTCTCACTACCAAATTCTTCTCGGAAAACGTTTCGAGCATTTATAGGGCACATCTCCTCATTATTTATCTGTTGGTGTTAAAGAAAGAGAGAGGAACAGTGCAAGCATAGGACAGATCGTACTACAAACAATCTGTCGAGTATTAAAAATTATAATTATACGGTTTGTGCGTGTTATAAAGGTTTGACTTAATAGACACACTGTATCGTACCTGTATTAGCTTCCACACATATCTCAGTTGGCATAACATAGGTTAAAATTGAGTTCACAACAAATATTGAATTTATTAATATTGCGGTACCAAGGGTTTTGATATGTGGACAAGATATGGCTAATTTCAAATCTTATGAAGTTGAAGTTTGACAAGGCTTATTTAAGAAGACTTTATCTAGTCGTAGTCAGGTTTGAGGTTCATTTTCTGGCCGTTAACATGTTTCAAACTTCTCGCACTGTGTTGTTACTCTGTACTGGTGGTTGCCCGGTGATTGAGGTGTGATTTATTGTTGATGTTTATGTGGATGGGATATTAGTATTTAGTGTAATGTGCTCTTTGCGTTGTGAATGAATGACATATGAAGGAAGGGAGAAGGTAAAAACCGGTGCTGCTTCATATTCATGTACACTATACCAGAAGATACTGGAGGTCCGCCAATCTTAATTTCCCCATCAGACGGGAAAAGAAAACATCAACAGTGTCGTATACGCACGGTGGTGCACAATTTGGTTATTAGGAACTGTGCATCCTCACTTCTCATTCCTCACATTCCAACAATCACAATTCCGCGACCACCTGAGCCAACATGGCGGGCATTCAGACCCACATATTCGCAAATCATCCGAGAAATAATGTGGATCTAACTTTCTTTCTTTTATTTTCAATACCGCAAAGACTATACATGTGTGTTATGTAGGAATAATTCGTTGCGTCTAAAAGAAATGGTATTTTACTTTATTTTACTGATAACCGCTTCAGAATTTTATCAAATTATTGACTGATGATAACTTACCATCAACTTTCAGCATTAGTAAAAGCTGGGAAAATATCATCTGCTCACAGTAACTATAGTGAAGGCTTCATGATGTGTTACCTAAAAAACTTAGAAAGAAGATTTTCAGAAAAAAAAATGTCGTAAGTTGTTGTAAAAAGTAACCTAATGGTGATATTGTGCTGAGACGCAAATTTACTGTAATACCAAGGATCTGTTTAGACAGATTAATAGCAATCAGTACGATTCAAATGGCAGCATAACTACTCTTCTTCCAGATCTTTATGTACGAGTGTGAAACTAGAACCATGTAGACGAAGGACTAAACATAATTGACATCTTTTGCTGTAGAACGCTGCAAATAGAATCAACGGCCAGACGAATAAGTTGCTTACTCAACTATTAAAGTAGGGAGTTGAAGTTGCATCTTCCAGAAGTAAAGATAGTAATCGTGAAGGAGAGCTAACTAATTTTTTTTAGGGGTTCTAATTA
Source organism: Vandiemenella viatica (assembly GCA_031002005.1). Classification (NCBI taxonomy): domain Eukaryota; kingdom Metazoa; phylum Arthropoda; class Insecta; order Orthoptera; family Morabidae; genus Vandiemenella; species Vandiemenella viatica. The sequence continues at coordinate 149,312,839 of JARYHS010011408.1, forward strand.
CCTATAAAGTAGAGAGTGTGTTTGGTTTGAAGCTTGCACTTGATGTAGAACACTTCAGGCTTCACTGCTCGTCGACGTCAAACTTCGCGAGTGGATTGTAGGCAAGGAACAGTAGATACTCGACCACAGAGTCCCGAAATTGATTTAGGGAAACTATGGGAAACAGAAAACTTAATGATCGGACCTGAGATCGAACTGTACCTTACTAAATACTAGGCCCTAGTGAAAACCACTAATTCAACACTCTGGGTCTACTGCAAACACAACACTTGGTAAAAAACTGACTGTAGCTACTCGTTACGGTGACATAATTGTTTTATGTCTACGTACTTAACCACCTTCGAAATTAAGTTACGTTACTTGATTGCTTGAAAATTGAACGTATAAAGAAAATCACATGCATTAGTGTGAAGCATATTTGTACAGGACATACAGCTTTGTGTTGATTCGACAGCTATGGCTAAGCCATTTGACGTCTGTTTTCCCCCGCTCGCCAGCTGCCTTTCTGACGTCTCAATAACTAACGTTTGTATACCCTCAGCTGCGTGGCAGCGCGAGACGTCTTAATGCCACATAATTGGCCGAGGGACCCTGCCCAGTCGGTCAGGTAATAAGAGGACTCACGGAACACAAACGAGAATCATCGTGTTATTAAGCGGCAGAGAGAATTCCTCCTTTCAGACGTATACACAAGTAAGTGAGGAATATTTTAGTTGGAATTATCTCTTTTTTTGAAGCGCTTAAATGACAGTTTCCGGTAGCCTCGGCTGCAGTTTGACACGACATCAGCAGCTGTCACTGCTCTCACAACCAAGCAGGTAAAAAATCTGCCTGTAGGTGTTGTGGACATGAAGCTCAGCACTTCGAGGTAAACAGTCAGTACCAACTGTCTGCAAGCGCTGCCAGATACGACCACTTTCAAGGTTCCTTCGTTGATCCCTAAGGACTATCGTATGGGCCATCTTCTCTACGGTTAACCAGAGACGCCAACAGGAGAACACTCTGGAAGACATTCCTCAGGACACAGCTATGACAAAGTGCTTCATGTTGATTACTAATATCAGATACATCTTATATGGCATTTAAAAATGTTCGCTACAAGAGAGGGAAGGATTTGGGAATTTAAGCTTTTGAGAGTTAAATACAGTTGCTTCTCTCAGAAGTCGCTGTGTCACATACAAAATGTTCTGCTATGAACATCACAAATGGAATAAAAGCCCAGACCCTTTGAAGTGACCGAGCGTGGTGGTGTAACGGCTAGCGTTCTGGCCTCGCATTCGGGTGGACGGCGGTTCGAATCCCCGTCCGGGCATCCAGATTTTGGTTTTCCATGGTTTTCCCCAAATCCTTCAAAAGGCCATGGCCGAATTCCTTCCCATTCCTTGCCCCCATCCTTTCCCGCCTCTAAAGACCTAGTTGTTATAGGAGACGCTAAGCAGTTAAAAAAAAATAAAAAAATAAAAAACTTTGAAGTGTACACTGTAAGGTGAAACTTTATGAGGAAGATTGGTTTCGATTCATGGTTCTCGCGTGCCGTCATCCTGATTGTGGTTTTTAGGCGGTTTTTCGCAAACACTCAGGCGAATGCAAATGCAGTTCCCAATTCCCGCATCATTAATTACACATTTTACCGAGCGGGGCGGTGTAACGGTTAGCGTTCTCGCCTCGCATTCGGGAGGACGGTGGTTCGAATCCCCGTCCGTGCATCTAGATTTGGGTTTTCCATGGTTTCCCCAAATCACTTCAGGCAAATGCCGGGATGCTTCCTTTAAAAGGCCATGGCCGAATTCCTTCCCATTCCTTGCCCCCATCCTTGCCCCCCATCCTTTCCCGTCTCTAAAGACCTCGATGTTAAAAAGAGACGTAAAGCAGTTACAAAAAAAAAAAAAAAAAAAAAATACACATTTTATAAACAAAAATATAATTGTCATAGAGAATATAAGTTACACAAATTGCAGACAGACGGCAATACTTAAGCGTCTCCATTAGGACAGGATCACTCCGCCAAGCGAGAAGGTCGCCAATCCATCACTGCAGCAGGCGTGCTGACTACCTTTTGCATCCTTAGAAATTCATAAACATTGGTACTGACAACTCTAATTTTTTTACTTATTGCTTTACGCTCGTCGACGTCGGGGTTATCAGAGGCGGGATGGGACTGAGGACAATGAACGGGAAGGAATTCAGCCATGGCATTTTTGAAGGAAGCATCCCGGCATTCGCCTGGAGTGATTTGGGGAAACCATGGAAAACCCAAATCTGGATGCCCGGACGGGGATTCGAACCGCGTCCTCCCGAATGCTAGGTCGTAGCGTTACCACTCACCCACTACGCTTGGTCACACAACTCGAAGAGGCCGCATCACTTGATAATTGAAAATGGCTGATAAATAGTATTAATCATTTCCAACTGCTGTATGTTTAAATTTGGTTTCATCACTTCGCCAACAAGCAGCTTTCCATGCGATACAAAAAAATTTCAAATGAAGCATCGGAAACGAGAGGATTAGCAAAATGATTCCTGTTATAGGGTTCGTTGGTTTGAGTCGATCTAGGCCGTGGATGCTTTAAAAAAGAAATATTCTTAATAAAATGTTATGTTCACCTTCTGCTGTCTGCAGCGTTGTAGGGTTGAAATGTGTACACAACTATAACGAAGACGCAAGAAATAAAACTATCACAATATCATCTGAGTTTGGCGTCTGAGACGAATTATCATTCAAAAATATCTCAATTGCTGGAAGAGTGATGAAATTTTTGTATCAAATTTTGTTGCCAGTGTACAATATTTTACTGATATTTATTGTCAACGGTGTGTTTGGAATGTAATATCTGCAGAGCACCTTGGGTAAACAGTAGTTGCTGAATTAATACGCTGAATAGCAAATGCGAAGCACTTTGCTTCCATAAAATGAAATAAACTCCTGATTACTAAGTGTGTCTTAATTGTCACCACAGTCAGATTCAACACAAAAAAATATGAAGTTAAAATCCTAGTCAATCCCTTGCCCCATTTGTCAGTTGGAGATAAACCGTTTTTAGACTGCTTTAAAGGTTACCCTTGTGGTGTGACAGCGTCACCCACAATGAATATAATCAAATCATTATTAATTATATTCATATTTTTTTCTTTTTTTCTCTTTTTATTATATTCAAGTTTATTAATTATTTAATCTTGGAACGTGTAAATAAATTATAAATAATGAGGGTTGTCTGGATAGGTTAAATGTATGTTTAAACCAGGGCGGCCAAAGGTATAGTTTATTATAAATTAATTTTTCTGTAAACGCATGGCTCAGAACGCTTAAATATTGAAGGCTAGAGACTGCCATTTCGACCGTTGAGGGTGGAACAATGGAGCAGGCGAGGCGACAAGGTGACGCCGGGCCAGCCCGGCTTGAGTCCCGTTGGAATTCGGTCAACGAACTACCCCACCTTGCCGCTATCCCGAAGGCCAAGTAGGAAACGCGCGAAGGAGTCAGCGAATGCGACGCGTGATATTAAACACGTGACGACGGAAATGTGTAGCTAGCCAATCCTGAACATTTATTGGGGGGCTACAATACTAATTCCATGGAGTTCTTTTGCATGTGGCGAGCAACTAGCCGAAGAAGAGGAAGGAGCCATTTGAGAGAACACTTCTGTCCAAGACGAGCTGATGAACGGACGTGACTTGGGTCCAAGACGAGCTGGTGAACAGACGTGCTAGCCGGCACGCTTTCTGATGATCATTGTGGTTGATCATATCTTGCTTTGGGAAAGCGAGATGTTGAGTGGCGTGCTTGCCATTATTCGGAAGTTATGCTAATAACGCGGTCGTAGCCGCTTATTTAGCTTCCATTGCTGCAGTGGCATTGTGTTTGTCGCTCACCATCACGGCGATGATACTATGGTAATGTACCAGAAACGACGGTCACTATCCAGTGGATTTTTAACAGACTTATGTGCCCTTAAGCGACTCCTGGGTTAAGACTCTGCTCCCGCCACTTAAATTCTGAGCTAGCTGGATTTATATTTCAATTCAATTTTTCTTAAGCATCTTGCTGTTTGTTAATTCAATTTTGATGCTTTTCATTCACTTTATACGGCGCCCCCCTGGTATTTTCCTTTGTACAGTAAAATGTTAGCTTCAATTTGATGGCCTGTGTTGCCATGTGATTTCAATGTTAACTTTGCTGTTTTTTATTACTTGTTTGAGATATTTCATTCAGTTTTGTTTGCTTACTCCGGCGAATTGTAAACGTCGGGTATTGCTTGTTTTTGCTGATCTAATTGTGTTTAACGTAACGTTAATTACTACCCGACCTTGTAAGGCCATAAGACTCAATAAATGAGGTTTTATTTTGTGTCTGAAATTCATGGTTCTAGTTAGTAACCTATTAGATCCCCTTTTAACATCATTATTATATGTATTTTCCATTTTTCAGGATTTTTCAGAATTATAATTCCCCCCTCCCTTTTTATGCAACTGATATTTTCTCTGAGCACCCAAGATTGTGTTCTATTACAATTGGCACCCAACGTTTCGGGCTTTTGCAAGTCGAAATTATTTTGAGAATTTTACAAGTCTAAAAAAATCCATGGATGTGACCTGTGTTGATTCATTTTATTATTTAGAATAAGTTTTATGTTGAAATTTGTTTGCTTTGTTTGCCATGCTTGATTTAAATCTAAATGTGTGATTTATTTCAATCAGTTGTTCAAGTATATTTTCGTTCACTTGCATCAAGCATGGTTAGTTTAAAATTAAAGATAGAGTCAGTGCTTTTGAAATTTTAATGCATGGTAAAAGTTAAGATTTTCTTTATGCTGATTTTGCTCATGTGTTGAGGTATTTGTGTCGCATGAAACATCGTTGTTTTTCCTTGTTGTTTAATTTTGGATGGGTTTTATTTCATGTTGAAGGGATTTATGCGCGAAATTTGTTTAATGCTGTACTTTTCGAGTTAAATCGTGCCGGTTTTATTTTGTTCGTTGTCGATTGTTCAAATTGTTCGGAGTTGAAATTTTGTATCTTACGATCAAATCTATGAAGTTGAGGTCACGCACCATTAATAGGGCGGATCAATTTATTGTTCATAAAATTTCCGAGCAAACTAACGCGATGGATCAAGCACCGGAAGTACACGAAATGCCGTTGGCGAACGAAGAGTGTAATGATACTCCTAGTACGCGTAGCATCCATTCAAATGCATCATTAGATGGGGAACAGTTAGGGATTTTTCCAACCCCAAACAATGAAACCGTTCAAAATCCACCCATGCGGGCAGATGTTGAAACACGTGCGTCGCAAATAACGGTAGAATTGCCACCCGCGACCGCACAACCCCAAGACCAAAACCTGCTATTTAACATGCTGGCGGAGTTAAGTAAACAAATAGCTTCGCAAAATCAGAAATTAGATGCACAAAGTCAAAATTCTATCTCGTTGAGGGAGCACATAAATAAGCGTCTAGATGCGCAAGGTCAAAGTTCAGTCTCATTGAGGCAGGAATTGACTAAACAAATAGCTTCACAACAGGAGGACATAAATCAGCGTTTGGATGCACAAAATCAAAAATTTGAGTCGCAAAATGCTTTATTGAAGGGCATGGACGGAAAATTGTCCGTTTTTCGCGAGGAAATGACCCGTGAAATGAATGCATTCAAATCGGAGATGCGAGCGAATGTTTCAGTGTTGGAGAGACGCACAGATACGATTCAGGCAACATGCACTGCATTGCAGGAATCAAGCGCGGAAATCTCGAAGCGATTGGACGCGACCGAAAAATCTATCGAGCACGTGCGGCAAGAAAGCCACCAGAGTCTCGGTCAGATCTCGGAATTTGTCCACGAGATTAAGGATAATACTGAACGAAGCTTGCAGGCTGTTAATGCAAAGGTGTCGGAGGTTGCGAGTTCGGTTGAACAAGTACAAACGGCACAACAGGATTTGCAAGCGTCACAGCAAACACTTGCGCAGAACACTAATTCAAAACTGGCGCAGTTGGAATCCAAAATGAAGGAAGTGAGTAGTACCAACGCTAGCGGGAGTATTGTTCACGCGAATTACGCACAGTACGCAGCAGCTAATATCGAGCTTAAGTTGCCACGTTTTGGGTCTCGCAAAGACATAAATCCTAGGATTTATCTTACCGAAATGGAGCGGTATTTCGAAATCAAAGGAGTGCCTGATTCCATGAAGCTTATGTTAGTCGAGGAATCATTTTCAGAAACAGACAGACTCTGGCTGAAAATTGCGTCCGAAACTAACTTATCTTACGCCGAATTCAGAGTCCTGTTTCTTGAGACTTCTGGTCGAAAAAGATCCAGAACCAGGCGAGGATTAAGCTTTACCAAGGAAGGTACATTCCCAAGTGGCATTATTCGATGGAAAGCTACGTGAAAACTTTGCTGGTGCAGTGTAGGCAATTTGACGACAAAATGACGGACGGAGAGTTCATAGAGATGGTGATCGCGCACTTTGGTCCACAAGTGCAGTCACTCATTAATCCCGTGGTCATTCGTACGATACCAGAACTGCTAGAAACCGTCGGTAACCTTGACAGAATCGGGAAAATGGCCGATAATCTGGCGAGACAAGACGCGGAACGAAACCATGGCGAAGCGCAAAGCGAGTCCTAAGCGACCGCATGGCGGCAATAAAGCTTCCTATGCTGATGGACAGAATGGGAAATCTTCCAATCAAAATTCCGGCAATCGGAATGGAGGGAAGAAATGGAAGGACGGAAATGCACAGTGGAAGGATGATAAAAATCATCAGCGGTCGGGAAACAACCGATCCGCGTATCCACAAGAATTTCCAGTGAACGCGATCTCAATTGAAAACGCGGAACCGGAAATGTGTGCAAAGGCGACGGAGGAAAATGTGGGCGGCGTTAGCAACGCGTCTAATTCCCCGCCGTCACAATGAGATTTTTCGGGGGACGCTGCAAACGCCGACAGCATTTGCCTCGGCAGTTTGGAATATTGGCGCGGCGAAGGACCGGAAAATATCGAGAAGAAGAAGATATGGTATCCGGCGACAGCCTCATGGCGCGCGCGAAGTGTCCCCGTGTAGATATTATTGCATATGGCATACGGGCGAATATTTTAATTGACTCGGGATCGTCTGTCTCCGTAATGTCTAAGAAATTTCTGCTACGCTTGAAAGATAAGAATCCGCGGCTAAAAGAAATTCCCACAACGCAAGTTACGGTGGTTCCTGCAATAGGAAAGAGAGAAAAGATCGTTAGCACGCAAGCGCTAATCCCCGTGAAAGTCGCGAATAGCGAGTTAATGTTGCCACTACTTATAGTACCCGGTTTGACGCAAGATGTGATCGTTGGATGCGACCTCTTAGCAAAACGTAAAGTCATTCTGGATTGGGGAAATAAGACGGTGACAAATTTGGTTCCGGAGGTGTTGCATTGGAAACATGAGGCCTGTGAGCAGAGCCTTGGAATAAATAGTTCCAAACCAATGCAAGACACCGCGGGACGCGAAGGCAATTTGAATAACGGAGGAAGAGCTATATGCGCATCAGCTGACGAGCAAAATCTCATACCACAGAACCCAACCGACAAAATGCGGGAAAAAGGAAAACTTGACGCCAGCACGGAAGCCAAAGCTATGCCGATACTGACGAGAAACTTGACGACAGCACCACAGTCAAAGCCAAAGCTATGCCGATGCTAATGAGAAACTCACGATCATTTCGTGCGGGATGAGACTGCGTCTGATTCGTATCAATGTAAAATTTAAGGATCAACCCGAGAAGAATCCCGAGGATGACATCAAGAAAGCACATGAATTCTTGGTAGAGAAAGCTACGAAGCGGCAACGCAAGCACGACGGATTGCGGACGCAAACGTTTAGCGTCGGGCAGCAGGTGCTACTTAGGACTATGACCCCGTCTGACGCACAGCGAAAATTAATTTCCAAATTCTTTCTGCTGTATTCGGGACCGTTCTCAGTAGCGCGGATTATCTCCCCAAACTGCTACATGCTGACCGACGGCAGAACGGAGCTCGGCCCGCATAATGCCCGGAATTTGCGCCCGTTTCACACAGCATAGTCTACAAGTTCCTAGACGGATGTTTGTAAATATAGCTTAAGGATCAATGTACATTTAGTTAGGTAATAACGTAGAGCATATTTAGAAAGTGAGAGTGTCAGTCTTAAGACACGTAATTGCCTAACAAGCGTAGCGCTAACGCAGCGAGAACAGGTAAAGGACGCTCAGCTGTTTGGTAGCGGCTGTGCCGACCGCCAGTTTTCCTGGAAGGATCGTAATCAGGTTAAACGAAAACAGGTAGCCTGAGCCGAAGCCTAACGGGACAGCGCTTACTGACAACAACAGAGCGGGCAAAGTGGAAACAGCTGATCGCTTAGTTTCACCGCTATAATGTCTTTGCTACGAGTGTAGTTTGGAAAGCATAATATAGTTCATTTCATTTTGCGAGAACCGTCTTTCTTTTGTATTGTATGGATAATTATGTAAATTCGCGGAAGGATTAAATTATGTAAATTCGCGGAAGATTTTTCTTTTCCATTTGATTTTCATGTTATGTGGTTTCGGCATACTTGTGTCGGCCTTGATAATGGACATTCGGTGCATTCTTTATTCTTGTTGTTGCTGTATCTAACTTCAACACATGTGCTAGATTTGCATAGCCCGTTGTAAATAATTAATTGAGTTGTCTAGTTTTAATGTTAATATCTTGTGCTTACATCATTTTTTGTTTATTGATTGAACAGATCTATTTTGTCGTTCATTTACATCTATGTACCTGTCAATGTTTTATGATGTTTTACTTTGCATATTAGGATAAGACATTTCATTATTTATGTTAACCAGAGTCACGTGTCGTATTTACATATTTAAAGAGGTCACATGTATGCGATAGTTTGAGTGAGCTGGAACCATGAAACTATAATGTAGGCAATGATTTTGATGCAACTGTAGGGTTACAATAGTTCAAATAAAATTATTGGCATAATTTTATTTTGATTGGGTGGCAGGTATATTGTGGTGTGACAGCGTCACCCACAATGAATATAATCAAATCATTATTAATTATATTCATATTTCTTTTTTTCCTTTTTATTATATTCAAGTTTATTAATTATTTAATCTTGGAACGTGTAAATTAATTATAAATAATGAGGGTTGTCTGGATAGGTTAAATGTATGTTTAAAACCAGGGCGGCCAAAGGTATAGTTTATTATAAATTAATTTTTCTGTAAACGCATGGCTCAGAACGCTTAAATATTGAAGGCTAGAGACTGCCATTTCGACCGTTGAGGTGGAACAATGGAGCAGGCGAGGCGACAAGGTGACGCCGGGCCCCAGCCCGGCTTGAGTCCCGTTGGAATTCGGTCAACGAACTACCCCACCTTGCCGCTATCCCGAAGGCCAAGTAGGAAACGCGCGAAGGAGTCAGCGAATGCGACGCGTGATATTAAACACGTGACGACGGAAATGTGTAGCTAGCCAATCCTGAACATTTATTGGGGGCTACAATACTAATTCCGTGGAGTTCTTTTTACATGTGGCGAGCAACTAGCCGAGGAAGAGGAAGGAGCCATTTTTTTGAGAACACTTCTGTCCAAGACGAGCTGATGAACGGACGTGACTTGGGTCCAAGACGAGCTGGTGAACAGACGTGCTAGCCCGGCACGCTCTCTGATGATCATTGTGGTTGATCATTTCTTGCTTTGGGAAAGCGAGATGTGAGTGGCGTGCTTGCCATTATTGGAAGTTATGCTAATAACGCGGTCGTAGCCGCTTATTTAGCTTCCATTGCTGCAGTGGCATTGTGTTTGTCGCTCACCATCACGGCGATGATACTATGGTAATGTACCAGAAACGACGGTCACTATCCAGTGGATTTTAACAGACTTATGTGCCCTTAAGCGACGCCTGGGTTAAGACTCTGCTCCCGCCACTTAAATTCTGAGCTAGCTGGATTTATATTTCAATTCAATTTTTTTTAAGCATCTTGCTTTTGTTAATTCAATTTTGATGCTTTTCATTCACTTTATACGGCGCCCCCTGGGATTTTCCTTTGTACAGTAAAATGTTAGCTTCAATTTGATGGCCTGTGTTGCCATGTATTTCAATGTTAACTTTGCTGTTTTTATTACTTGTTTGAGATATTTCATTCAGTTTTGTTTGCTTACTCCGGCGAATTGTAAACGTCGGGTATTGCTTGTTTTTGCTGATCTAATTGTGTTTAACGTAACGTTAATTACTACCCGACCTTGTAAGGCCATAAGACTCAATAAATGAGGTTTTATTTTGTGTCTGAAATTCATGGTTCTAGTTAGTAACCTATTAGATCCCCTTTAAGCATCATTATTATATGTATTTTCATTTTCAGGATTTAATTATAATCCCCCCTCCCTTTTTTGCAACACTATTTCTCTGAGCACCCAAGATTGTGTTCTATTACACCCTTCAAACTCACAAATCTCTCGAAGCGTACAATTCACTGTACTAATTTTGTGTGTAGAGTGGTGAACAATATCTTGCAACGTGTCATGTTCAGCTACTGAAGAATTTATAACTTTATTGTTTCCTAAACAAATCCAAGCATTTTGTTTCATATTTAC
>JARYHS010011408.1:149324434-149371835 GCA_031002005.1 Vandiemenella viatica
GCTACACTCATCACAGACATCAGACGCAGAACTACAATGGTAATTGATTACGACCAAGCCATGTGATTGTGCATTCCGTGAAACAGAACCCGTAAGCGACTTTGAGAGGATAGGTCCATGTTCTCACTTTGTAATTGTAAAAACCCCTGAGCTAGCGGCATAATTTGCCAGAACTAGTTATTTTCGAATGATATTGTTCATTCTGGCGCCCATGATTTTCTTGTTTAACTGTAAAGTCACAGTATTATGATACCTTTGTCTGAGGTCATCATAACTTGTATTTTTATTGTTCCAACTGTCATTATTTCTTGCATTTTGATTCTGAGATATTTAAAAGTAAATATACAGTTGTTTGCTTGCTCATGACGGCTAATTGTAACTCTGAGCGTTGCTTTTATGATTTTGCCAATTTGTGTTAATGTTAACGATAAATTCGCTCAGACTTGTAATCGCCAAGTGATCAGAAAATAAATGTCATATTGTGACAATTTTTCCTAAATTCCAACTAACGTCGAGATTCTTGCAAAATTAATAATTTTCACTCCTTCATAAAAATTAAGATTAAAATCCACAATTATTAATCATAAAGGTATGATAGATAATTGTAATGTGGTTTGCCCACCAAGGCAACCCACCACAATGGAAAGGAAAGTATGGATATGATCACCAGGTGGCAATAGATTCCAGTGATAAGGAGGTTCGAAAATTTTCTTATATAGATAAGGGAGTTAGGGACTGGAATAAATTACTGAAGGAAGTGATGAAAATTCAACAAAAAATACTGATAGAATTTAAAATTAAAATTTCTATAGTGCAGAGTAGGTTTGCATGATTTACGTAATTTACCTAAATCACTCCAAACTTTAAAATTTTAGTACGCTCTGGTGGTAGAAGGACTGGCCGTCAGAAGACGTTGCCCTGGGTTCGCTCGATTGCTTTAATATGTTGTATAGAATGAAATCTTCTTGGAGGCTCCTTCTGTGTAATGCAAACACAAAATCACTTACTCCTCTGTCCACTCTTAAACCTGTGAATCAGCAGGATTTAATCTTACCAATGGATAACGCTGTGAAAGCCACCGAATACTGGAGGCGAGAAAATGTAGTAACCCGACCATCTTTTTAGACGTACTTGCGAATCAAGAGAACTTAATTTGTTTATCAAAGGACAATGCTGAGAAAGCTGCTGAAAGTTGGAGGAAGAAGTTTAGTGCGTTTCTGGACAAGAAAGTATAGTAAGTACTCCAAACTAATACCGTGATGACCGAGCGTGGTGGTGTAATGGCTAGCGTTTCTGGCCTCGCATTCGGGAGGACGGCGGTTCGAATCCCCGTTTGGGCATCCAAATTTGGGTTTTCCATGGTTTCCCCAAATCACTCCAGGTGAATGCCGGTATGCTTCCTTCAAAAGGCCATGGCCGAATTCCTTCCCATTCCTTGCCCCCCATCCTTTCCCGTCTCTAAAGACCTAGTTGTTATAGGATACGTTAAGCAGTTAAAAAAAAAAAAAAAAAACCGTGATGGCTGCTTCTAAAGATCATGGCCGAAATTTTTCCCGTCCCTTGGTCCTCATCCTCTCTTGCTCTAACTACCTCGATGTCGACAAGCAGTAACATTTCTAGTTAAAAAAAATTAGCTTTGGAGACTAGTTCCTGTCATACCTGTGCGGTAGAGCAGATGTAGTTGGTTACTTTCTAACTCTAGAACAGATAAAATGGTTAGTTGTAAAATTGAACAGAAATAGTCGTTCTCCTGTATTTTTTTTTTTTTTACTTATTGCTTTACGCTTGGTCGACGTCGTGGTCCTTAGGAGCGGGATGGGACTGGAGACAAGGAATGGGAAGGAATTCGGCCATGGCCTTTTGTAGACAGCATCCCGGCACTCTCGTGTAGTGATTTGGGGAAACCATGGAAAACCCAAAACTGGATGCCCGGACGGGGATTCGAACCACCCTCCTTCCGAATGCGAGGCCAGAGCGTTAACCACCTATCCACCACACTCGGTGTTTCTTCTGTAAAACCACTAGACTTCAAATAGAGTTGACGACAAAATCTCAACAACAGAAAAATTAACCTAGCGATTTTACAAAATATGTATTTATAGGGTAGTATGAATAACATATTCACCTCAAATATGACTTATCCTTTATTATTTACTAATTTTTAACTAACTTAATTGTAGCATCACATGTCATCAATATAGTTTTTTTTAACAAGACTAATTCAACGATTCAACCATGAATACTGATATCCGATACTTCTGACAAAAACTAACATTCACCGAGTCATAAAGCAGTCAAAAGTTGTTAAGGAATATTTTATTATAGCAATTAGTTTTTTCTCTCCTCTACATGTTTTCTTTTGTGGAAGGTATTCCCAATCAGATGCAAATCTCACACAACATTTATGATTGAAATTAATCTACCGTTAATTCGTGTCAATTGGCTGTTATTAAAAAGTAAAATAAAACGTTACTTCTTTATGACAGATTTTGCTGAACCGTACTGCTATCATATTAAAGGTAATATGAGCTGAGAACCTACATTGCGAGATAAGAATAAGATAATTCAATTTTAAAGCCATCTTATGATGGAAGATCTTTGTCTAAAGCTTCATTCAATCCGGTGTCTTTTTACTCAGTTTATATTTTTAGAAACAGCCAGGCAAGCAGATATACAGTCTATCATAATTACAGAGATCATCCTGAAGCAGTCAGAATTGTTTCACAGGACGCTAACTTTAAGATCCACTCAAATCTATAAATTTCTACGTGAATACAACACTTTATATTTATAATAAGACTTAGTCCATAACCCGAAAGTTGGCTGGATCCTCACAAAGGAGACATACTTTCCTATTGTGTCAGAGGTAGGAAGGCCAGTTTTTTTCCTCGGGGTCTACAGCTTAACGTGGAATCCGAACCACGGAAGACCTTGCGTAGCTCATATGATCAAACACATCTCTTAAAAATTACTGCATCCGGAGCAGCGAACGTTTAAAAAAAAAACAAGCATTTTAACCACTGAGCTACCAGACCACACAATAAGAGATGGTTATAGTACAATTGAGATTTTTTGTTGACCTTGCATTGTGCCAAATAGAGTACCACTAAATAATTATGAATAGGCCACATATCGGTGCATATACTTCTATACGAATGAATATATAAAATTTGCTAGCTTATTTGAACTGTTCTATTATGCCACAACGTCATACTGTTAAATTTAAACTGGAGAGCTATTGAAGAAACAGCGGTTCAAGGGCACAAAATATCTTGATTGTCCAGTTACAGTAGTGGATGAAATAATCGTAACACCCTTCTATACCATTACAACAAAGGCACCGAGCGTGGTGGTGTAACGGTTAGCGTTCTGGCCTCGCATTCGAGAGGATGGTGGTTCGAATCCCCGTCCGGGCATCCAGATTTGGGTTTTCCATGGTTTCCCAAATTACTCAGGCAAATGCCGGGATGCTTCCTTCAAAAAGCCATGGCCGAATTCCTTCCCATTCCTTGCCCCCCCCCCCCCCCCCATCCTTTCCTGTCTCTTAAGACCTCACTGTTAAGAGACGTTAATCAGTTAAAAAAAAAGTGAACTTATTTCATTGTTTGTGAATTCCTGAAATCCATGTTGGAAGAAACGAAGATAGTAACGGGTCTCCTATATTATGCATCTGACATGTTGGAGCTGAGTATAGGCTAAGTTATTTTGTTCTTGTTGTTAACAAAGTATAGGATTAAGCAGTGCCCCCAAAACGGTATATGGATGGATCCAAAATAGTGTTACAAAAGGAAACTAAAAATTTTAGAGTAGCAATATAGCTCATAGGCGTCAGAGGTCAGTTATTTGGATCTAGAAATTTTAGTTTAATGTATGATAAAAAGATGGCCAGTGATAGCTAAAAGGGGTTTACCATAAATGAGACACAACGAGGAGAAGGAATGTTGGCGGTGTAACGAAAGTTTGTGGTGGGTGCCTTGGTGGGCAAACTACGTTACAATTATCTTTCATACCTTTATGATTAATAATTGTGGATTTTTAATTTTAATTTTTATGAAGGAGTGAAAATTTATTAATTTTGCAAGAATCTCGACGTTAGTTGGAATTTAGGAAAAATTGTCACAATATGACATTTATTTTCTTATCACTGGCGATTACAAGTCTGAGCGAATTTACCGTTAACATTAACACAAATTGGCAAAATCATAAAAGCAACGCTCAGAGTTACAATTAGCCGTCATGAACAAGCAAACAATTGTATATTTACTTTTAAATATATCTCAGAATCAAAATGCAAGAAATAATGACAATTGGAAACAATGAAAAATACAAGTTATGACGACCTCAGACAAAGGTATCATAATACTGTAACTTTACAGTTAAAAAAGAAAATCATGGGCGCCAGAATGAACAATATATCATTCGAAAATAACTAGTTCTGGCAAATTATGCCGCTAGCTCAGGGGTTTTTACAATTACAAAGGGAGAACATGGACCTATCCTCTCAAAGTCGCTTACGGGTTCTGTTTCACGGAATGCACGATCAGATGGCTTGGTCGTAATAAATTACCATTGTAGTCCTGCGTCTGATGTCTGCGGTGACTGTAGCGGACCCACGATATGTGAGATTATCTCACAAGTCGGCTATAGGCATCTCTGGTCTGACAATGCGCATCATCGCATTACCGGCTGTGTTGCTGCGATAAGCTTGCTCCAGCAAGGCAAGCTGCCAGCCAGAAATCGTACAACGGCAGTTGGCGAGAGAAGCCAACTTTCCAAGTCAACCTCAGACTAGACTCGCATAGCTTGGACTCGAAGATCGAAGTCAGAATGTCCAGCTCCTCGCTCTTCGGTCCACGAGGAAACTTCTCGCTCCGCCCATTTGTAGTCTCGAAGCTCACATATAACAAAAATTCCCAGGATTTTAAGTTATACGCTCATTTGGATTGGATCTTCAGGTCGGCACCTAATGTCACGTGATATCCCCGATGTGTGATTTGCCTAGAGTATCTAACAGAGGTCGGACATATTCGGCTAAGTTCGCCGGAGTGAGAGCCCCTTCGGGTGTCGGGCGGCAGGCTTTTCCCGCTCGGTGAGTGACCCATCCCCAGGGAGCAGAGTGTGTGGTCCGGCAAAACCCCAAATCCGCGACGTCCCGTCGCCATGATTCGGGAAGACCAAGATTAGCTTCAAGCCTACATAGCTCAATAATTCTTGAATATTCGCTTTACCAAGATACACTGTATGTTCATCATTCCATTACAGTCCTCACTTGGAATCTTGCGTACTGTAGAAAATTACAACAAAAATCTATTTAGGTGGTCGCCCAAGATTTATGTAAATTACTCTTATATTATTACATATATAATAAAAATGCACCTTGTAACGTGGCGACAGCGCGGCTCGTTACAAGTTGTAATAGAGAACACTGGAATCTGGGAAAATAGTTAGTTAATGACATCCAGGTATTTTTAACGGGTAGCTACTGAAGCCCGGAACGAGTTAGGTCATGGGTCCTTTTTTACAGGCTTACCAGATCTGTCTAAAATACTAGGGTGACCTGTACTTCACCACAAGGGTTCCCTTTGCAAAATTTGAATAAAATATCTGGAGTCTGATGAGACTTAGAAATAATAACAGAAATATTAAACACGGAATGAGACGATGTTACTAAATACCTGAAGATAGCTGATTAAATAACGTAAGTGACCCAGCAACAGTGAACACGCACCCGACGTTAAAATCAAAGAAAGTACTATTAAAAAATTATTCACTTTATTTACTTTAATAGCATTAATATCAAGTCTGATGTAACTCATGTCTGACGTCCGACGTAAATACGTACATAACTCATTATGGTCGACAGTAGGGAATTAAAAACGAAAACATCGGGCAGAACTTAATTGAATAGTAAAGTTCATTTCTATTCCACGTTTTTGTAGCTGTGAATTTTCGCCATATTTTTTTAAGAGTGAAATACTACGAAAAACAAACTCAATGAATGTATTTTGACAATTCATTTCATCGCAGTTGCTTAACTATTATATTTCGCACATAACCTCGAATTTCTAGTAACATCTCCCGTCGCTGTTAATTTGTAAGCGCAGGCCTGTGCGTGACGTCACTGTACTCCAGGCAATAGCTCTTGAGGTGAGTGAATGAGCTTACGAAATTCTAGTATAGATACGTTTTCAGGCACGGTTTAAACTGTCGCAGTGATATTGATCAACAAATGAGAAAGCACCGGGCACATTTGGCGAGGAAATTTGAGAATTAATAGAATTGTAAAATGAAGGATGACTTTTAGAATTCATTCAAAACTGATTTAAATGTACTGTACAGCAATTTGAACAAAAAAAAAAAAAAAAATGACTTGCTGCCATTCTGGATTAAACTGATGCAAGGCAGTGTTCCACGAAGCAGCGTTCCCATCGAAATGAGACCAAGTATTAATCTTCACAACGCGAGCTGGCCAGAGAAAAAACACAGGGTTACCAGAAAAAAAAAATTTGGCCAACGACAGAACTAATTCCAAAGTAATACAAACATGAAAAAAAAAAAAAAAGCGTAGAGTTCGGTCCCGTCCGTGTGTCTCTTTTATTTTGGAGGTGTCCTAATTAGGGCGTGGTGGCGTGGAGTGGTCTGGCTCATGTCGGACGCATTATGGCGGGCGTAGAGCCCGCGATTCGTCATCGTTGCGCCAATTAGCAGTTGGCCAGCGGAACACTGTGTGTGTCCAGCCAGAGGACATTACCTCCAGCCGTCTCTGCTGGCTGCTTTGAGCACTCCATCAGAACCAGCTTTTTACAGTGTTAGCACGTAGTAGGAAAGATAACACATTGTTGGGGTCCGATCACCCAGAAACAATAATCGCAATATAGGGGACGTTATGAAACCTCCCTTTACCAGGAAAATATATTATGTGCACACTATCTAAAAATTTATATATCATTTACTATGTAAGAGGTCGTAATAATAGTTATCATTTTTGTTTAAAATATTATACGATTATTCGGATCACAAAAGACGTAGTTATAACGCGAGTAAGCAGCTCATACTTGTTCCAAAGTGCTGACTCAAAAGTCACCTGTAAAACCGCTGATCGATTACGTCAATGGAAGGCGGCCTGAGACCGCCGCAATGAATATTCACTGTCAGTATATCGCTAGCTATGGAATGAAACATCGTAGTTGTGCTTACCATTCTTGCAAGCCGGACTTAGTCGCCAGGGTACCATGCCTGTTCACACCAATACTTATTACCAGCTGTTTCCGTTCATTTAGTTGCCAATTGCCATGAGGACTTTGACAGTATCTGCGCTACCTCGGGGCTCACCCTTTGCTTAACATGGTTTTGTCTGTAAATGAGTATTTTCCAAGTGAGCCAGTAAATAAGGTTTTTGCCGAGTAGTCGTCTTCTAATTCAGTAATTTGGTACACCATCCTATTCGCCTCCTATAATCAATTGGTCTGTTATTAACCAACCGGTAACTAACTTGCAGTTTATTACAATCAATATTGCCGTAAAGTAAACAGACTGACTTTCAATAATTAATAGCTAGAGATTCAAAAGACATGATAAAAGATTTGCAGTCTAATCCGTAAGGTTAGCGACTATACAGAGTACTTCAAATCGCGATCGACTCAAAAGAGAAGAGGCATGAAAATAATGAAGACGTGTATGAAATAACCAGAATATAGTAATAAAATAACTCAATTACCACTCCTAACAAATTAGAGACTCCCACCTCGACTACAAGTAACACATAGGTACATCCAAGAGTTAGGAAATTTCGACTCCCTATAGCCAATTTAAAATTTATAAATCGATGATGAGAGGGAAAAAACTTATTTATATAGATAGCTTTAAATAATTCGACTGAGAGAAGCAAATTCTTTTCCGCTTGGCGCAATTCATATAATAACAACTGGAAAGGTTTTCATGGGATTTAAAACCCTACGCAGCTCATGTCCTAAGACTAAAGTGAGATAAATTTAATCTCGATGCGTCACCAGAAACCTAGAGACAACGAAAAAATGTGTTTGCTCATCTGCTTGTTCGCTTCATTGAAAATGATTGGCGCAACAACTGTTGCTCAGATTTTGAAGAAACTTCAAAAATTTATTTCCCATGTTTCAATGTGTAAAATAGGATATGTATTATTAGGGTGCAACATCGAAAAGCTGATAAATTAAGATGAATGAATGGTGGCTTTCTCGGTTTATTAAGTGTAAAATGTACTCGACCCTCCCACCAGGGAGAGTGGGTCAATTATATACAACGTTTCGAAATAGCTCAACGGTTTCATCTTCTGGCAAAATGTCGAACTGCCAGAGAGTTCGTCCTTATACCGACTGCGCTGGGCAACGGTTGCCGGTGACGTCACAGTCACGTGCGCCGACAGCCCGCCAGTTTGAATTACTATGTACTGTACTTAGGTTTGAGTTCCGGTCCAGGGCTCAAATGTCGGTGGTGTCAAGGATCTTTGAGAGTTGTGTTTGATCGTACGAGTTACGCTAGATCGTTCCGTGTGTTCGGATTTCACGGTAAATTGTAGGTCGCGGAGAAAAGGAACAGGCCGTCCAACCTCTTTCACAATGGTTTATTATTCCTCCTTCGGAAGGAGCCAACCAACCTTATTTAATTTATGTTTATATTAAATTCGTTTCTTATGAGAATTTGAATATAGGGTGATTAATTACATGATGTAATAATAGAAACTGATCCATAACATAATTATAATATTTGCAGCTATTAAGAAAAGACACGGAGAGAATTGTAGAAATGTTTTGATGTAATTATGTTCATAGTAAATAATTGTCAGCAGAGCGTTTGAACGAGTGATTGGACACAGATAAGAGTCGGGACTGGTCATTGTGTGTCACACCGGAACTAAGTTCTGGCACAGAAGGAGCTTTTTTGCCTGGCCTGCGAAATTCTCGATAACACTGGCATGCAACAGTAACTGTGACGAAACAGAGGGCAGCGGTTTCTTAAAATGTTTTCGTGTTAGGTGACAAGGACACACTGAGCGTGGTGGGTGTGCGGTTAACATTCTGGTCTCACATTCGGGAGGACGCGGGCTTGAATCCCCGTCCGGGCATCCTGATTTCGGTTTTCCATGGTTTCCCCAAACCACTCCAGGCGAATGCCGGGATGCTTCCTTCAAAAAGTCCTTCTCGTTCCTTGTCACAAATCCCATCCCGCCTTTAATGACCTTAGCCGCCGACGAGGCGTAAAAAAAAAAAAAAAAAAAAAAAAAAAAAAAAAAAAAAAAACTACACTAGGACACAGGATTGACAGTTTGTGGAGAGAGAAAACCTAGATTTACAAGTGAAGTAAAGATTTAGAGAAATGGATCAAGTACGAAAATATTGTGTCAATGGGAGCAGATTTTTGGAGAATACTCCTACAGTTGGTATACTGCTGTATTAAATGCTCGGCAGATAGTAAAATAGCCTATAAGATTTTGTTTTCTGTTCTATTTCGGCCAGTCAACTGGAAGTGGTAGGAAAGAGGAGCAGAAATTTTGGAGTAGTACAGATGTTTGTAAAGTGTGTGTTGATAGAAGTTTCATGGTAGAACAACCATATTGTGTAGGCTCAGTGCTTCAATTGTAGGTCTACAAAGGATGTGGGTAATGGTCACACCACCCATGTCGAAGTCTATGATCAAAGAACATTGGTAAATCACCGAATAAGACCAATCAGTTGCACCGTACTTCATCTTTGATTGCAACCCGAGACGCTCTGATAGGGAACCGTATTAGGTAAAAATTCTAAGTAGCTCTAGCAAAAAGTGATCATAATAAACATAGCTGAGTGGCGCCATCGATTTCAATCATGTTTATTAAGTTAAGGAATAATTTATCTCGTGTGTCAAGACACACACTGTAGCGTGGTGGCACAAACTACCGGGCACCACCGCGTACCGGCCGCCCTGACAGATTTTTAGGCTGTTTTGCGTAGTCATCAAACCGATTGCTGGGAGGTACGCAATCTCCGCCTCATAAACTACACATTTCACCCATAGAAAATGTACTTATCACACGCTGAACATAGTTACACGTATCATAGTCAGATTCCAACACTTCTCCCCTAGTATTTAGTACGACCTGGTTGTATATATAAAATGCTAGGCAGCAGGAAGGACTTTCTATCATAAGACCATAGCTCCAAATTTGATCTTGTCAACATAGAATGAAACTCATCGAAGGCAGCCAACCCCAAAATTTGGGGAAAAGGTGGCAAAAAAGAAGTGACAACCCATACGTTTCGTTTTCAAGTTTAATGAGTAAACAAGTTAAACGGCGAAATATGGTCAGTTTGGCGCATTGTTAAAATCAATCGTATCCCATCACTATTATCATTAGAAATAATTATAAGCAATTAAATTCTACGGAGGTATTTTTAATCCTTTTTTTACTAATTATTTCACTGCCTACTCAACGTTTCTAGTGATTTTGTAGTTAGATCATTTAGTATTGGAGAAAATGGTGGGATCGTTACTGATGACAATGCAAACAAAATTCAATTTTTATTCAAAAAACGTGTGTTCACAGTTTTTGTTTACGTTTCTTGTCCGGAAAGATCTGTTACCGAATGTTTATAATTATATGTAGGTGTAGAAACAAGCAAAGTTATTGTGCAAGAATTACTTCATTTCAGTGGCTGTAAAGGAGAGCTGTGTGTCTTGTAAATAAAATGTGCTTGATTAGTAATCTACATGCATGATAAAATCTTGACGTTTAAATACGTTTGTAAAGCAGATTGCTGACGCCAATATGTTTTTGGTCGATGAGCTATATCATTTTGAAATTATCTTTTGTTTGGTTATATTATCCCGTGTTGTGGGTATTTTGGATGATTTTCGATGTGAAGTTTGATATGGTTATGTTATAATTTTTTGTGGTACAGCCAGTGTCTTGTGTTTTTTGGGATTTATCATCAAAAAGCAATTTCAGTTTATTTTGTAATTCTTACAAGGGGGATATCTGTATCTGGTTATTGGAGGACGTTATAATCGTTGGGTTATGTAAATGACAACAATTAAAGGGGTTATAGATTGTTATATATGTACTATTTCTGGTGAAATTTGTATACATGATTCTTCAAGTGTCATTTAAAGGAATCATACAAAAGAAATTGTGATATAGTAAAGGAATTAAAAATGGACAGGAAAGAAATCCAACTTCAATAGTTATATCAGGGAGAAATGAATATAATGTAACAACCTTGACAAATGATGATAGCAAGTAAATCACTTTTGATAAATTAATTGCAGGCCAAGAGCTAAATTTTTATGTATTTGAAGTGGATATTAGACCAAATCTTCAGGAATTTACAACACTCGCTGACAAGCTAGAGAGAATTACAACATTACAAAGACATATGACATCTCTGTAACACAGCACTTATCCAAGTCTGTAGACAAAATCAGTGTTTTTTTTATTTTTTTAGTTTCGGCGACTAAGCAATTCAGCCAGCTCAATGTATTTTTTTTTTTTTTTTAAGTTTTCTCCAGTGCGTTTATGCTTCCTATGTATAGACACCACAGGACGGACAGGACATTCACACAGACACACAACACTTAAACATCCATGCCCTCTGCCGGATTCGAACCGGTGCTAGCCCCTACGCTACCGAGGCCGGTCAAAATCAGTGTTTGTGAGGGATTTCCATTCTTTAGTCTCTGCTGACCAATCGAGTTCTTGGAAACAATGCCTACGTGAGAGGACAAGTCCCAAGTTATCTGGTTCGAGTATCTTTAGATCGGATCTTGACAGGCATGGTAGGAGAGGGATGGTTAATGATTTCTGAGCACCAGGTTGTGTATGGAAGTACTGTGCTAAATCCCAAACCTCTCCGCGGTGCGTAAGGAATGAAGGAATACAAGGTGATTATTTGTTGCCCCACGCTCTATAGGATAAGTAGGCCCGAAAAGATAAATTGTTGAATTTCACCCTTTCTCTAGTTTCGTTATTTTTATTTTATTTTTTTATTCAGCCATCTAGGGACTGTGGCTACGTAACTTCATTTCCTTCCTCCGTCGCCAGTACTCATTCTGTGGTTCACTCTTGATTTTCCCTCCTCTGAAAATGCCATCTTTTTCCTGACTAGTTTTTCTTTGGTCAGATTCTTTACTTCAGCAATTTTTCCTCTGAATAATTCCCTGTCTTGGATGTCTTCCATGCTGATTCAACATCTTTTCAGATCCTGATGGACCTCCTTCACCCATGGAACTTGAGCCTTCCTGTTCTCTTGAAAGATGAGTATTTTCTTTGGCATTCTTTCAGGTTCCATTCTCTTGATGTGTCCATAGAAAGCTAATCTCCTTTTCTTAATTGTGTATGTTTCCATTTCAAACTTGTATAAATCTTGGTTAGATTTTGAAATGGCCTCTATACCTCGTCTGGTCATGAGATTTTCAAAATTATAATGGCTTTTTTCAGTTTAGCTTATTTAATTAGTTATTAAGATAAAATATTTCCAAGGGCGCCATTCCAGAGTCCTGCCTTACATTTGAATATTAGAATGAAGGAATTATTTAAAACAATCGAATTTTTATTTTAGCATACATATTTAAACAGAAATTTTCACAAATTTAAGAATGAAAGGATTCTGGAGTTCTGTACCAGAAGGACGTCAAAAAGTTCCACGGCTAAATCACTGAAGTTAAACTGATGTTGGGAGACTCAAGAAGCAATTTTCATTGCTCTCATGTTGGCACTGGGTTTTTATCACCATGGCAGCGTAATGTCAACACTTTTCAGTCAGAAGGGATGGTACATTACCATGTGAATTCCTCACTGGTGCTGCAGCATCCACTCATACAAATAAAGACTGTATTCGCAGCAAACAGCCCGGCACCTGCCACGTTCTGCAGCATATGTCTGCTCTTCTGGTCTTCTTCTGCCTTCCACCTGCTATAGCCACCCTGAGCATTCCAAGGTCAGACTATTATCTGTCTCCAGCCAGCCGACAATGAGGCGCCAAACTGGAGTCCCTTCGTCACCGAATTCGATCACTGTAGGTATGTTCACTCAATACAAATCTTTGCATTTCAATCGTCCCTTCTAATAAAACATGTTGTGACCTTTGAGATCACCACAATCTCAAACGGAAATTAAATTCCATTCCTGTCACTTTTTTTGGTCCAGAGATTTTCCTTAGAAACTTTCTTTCTTTCTTTTCTATTTCCGTCAATCCCTTTCTGGCTAGTGTTTCTGCTGCGTATAAACATTCTGGCTTCACTACCGTACTATAGTGTTTGGATTTCGCCTGATGGGAGAGTAATTTTGATTTGTATGTCTTTTGGCAAATCCTGAAAACTGTTTACATCTTTCTCGCCCTATCTTTGCAGTAACATTGGGAGTCAAAATTTCACAAAGGTATTTGAACTTCTGTGTGCTGTGTTCATTTTTTTTATTTTATTAGCGCACGACATCCCGTAACTGGGAAGGCAATGAGAAACCACCACAGTTGAAATATCCGAGTGAGAAGAGAGGGATGAGAGGAAATTAATAGACAAAAGTTGATTATAACAGCAATGACCCTTAGGTAACTTGTTATTTTGCAGTTAAAATGCATTTCCGTCAGAATATAACCAAACCTAATTTCCTGTATTATAAATATTAATTTTAGATTCATATCTTTGCTCTGTTACGATCTTCTGGAAAGTGTGGTGCAGTAAAGGAAGTTGACTTGCGAGACTAGTTGCAGGCTAAATTAAAGAGACGGGAGCTGTGTGAAGTAGTGAACGCTTAAAAGCCGTGCAGCCGACCTGTCCGTGTCATGTGCGATGCAAAGTAGCGTAGACATCGATTTTAACAGCTGTTTATTGCCGCAGAGCCACCTTAACGTCTCGTCGGACTTGAAGCGCGGCGTGAACACATTACTTAACTCACCCACCGAGCCGAACAGAAAGTAATTAGCCTCATGCATATTCATCGGAGCATTAAAAATTATAAGCTATGATCTAATTACCGAGACAAAAGATCATGTTCAGAATGCGTTGAATATAAATGTAAATATCCTTTATCAGCATATACGTGCTCAGAGAGTGGGAGGCTGTGAGGAAATTAGAGCATGTTGGTACGGTTCGGTTCAGTGACCTCGCTGACTCCGAATACGGTGTCAGGGAATAATGAGTACCTGGTACATGCGGTACTACAGTGACAATGTTCGTCAACGGAATGTGTTTTGGGAAAGGACTCAAATTCCCCCTCTCCAAATTAGACCCTGCCAGCAACCATTGAAGGGAGGGATAACATAATAAGCGGCCAATAAGCTTTGAAATGACGTAGCACGTTCATTGTTCGGTGAATAAATATTTCCTTTACTATCCGCCAAAATATTGCTAGATTGAAGTGGAAAAGTATACAGTCTTGGAAAAGTAATGATTTATAACTATCCTCTCCGGACTTAGTATCTCGAGAAAGTTTTCTATATTGAAAGCTGAAAAAAAGATCGTTCTTGAATTTCTAATAAACTGATATTAAAAAAAAAACTGTTCATCGACCAAATTTGTGATGTAACAGGTAATATCATAACAATCTATAATCTACATATATAGTAAAATTCTAAAAAATGTTGTGTCTGTATACGCAATTTATTTAAAAAGAAGTAATTGCAATGTACAATACTGATGATAGAGTGCTTTCTGCAGGAAGAATCCCGCTAATACGATGGAATTATCTTCGAGAAAGATTGAAAAGTAAAATCTATACTCCGAAATGATAATCGAAACCACTTCTACCCAAATACCAGACCCAAACATTACCCCTCAACCACTATGCTCAGGAAATTTGGGTATGATGACTTAGTCTTCGACAGTGTATAAAATCTAAGAGAAGGAAGGTCATCCCAAAGACATTCTGTTGTTTCCAAGCATGAATGGTCTGTTGTTTGAATCGCAATAGGAAGGTTCTTGCTTTGAATCCCAGTCATGGCTGAGATTGTTAAACGCCATTCTTCACCTCTAATAAAAATTACTTTGTGCATGTGAAGTACGCCCAATGTTACAGTGGTTCGGATTCCAAGTGAAACTGTACATCTCGTTTATCTTGTTGGATTCAGGTTAGGATTCTACAAAAGAGGTGGACTGTTCGATTGTTTTGAGGCTCTGTATCCAGGTTATAAAGACTACAAAAAATTATTTTAGTTATTTTTTTCCCCTCCAATTCAGCCACGAAATATCTTGTAGACACTGGCCATCTGTGTAAACAGATGGTCCGTGTGAATCTTGACTGGGAGGGGGAAGGAACTGAGTTCCTTCCCGAAGTTTAATCTTTAAAACATATTTAACATTATTAAAAGGAACCAATGATTTGTTTCTCATTTTTACATGTAATTTACATCCTTGTTCAGAATGGCGAAGATACATGTATAACATGGGGCTTTCCGTACTTCCTCGAAATGCCAAACCGATACGGGGAGACTGTGCTTGACGTGGATAAATCACAGGAACTTAAAAGACTATGGCACCTCACGGTAGGTGATTGTGAACTTGTGTCGATAAGTGTTTAACTGCCGTAATCTTAAAGCAGGGTATAAACCAGATCCAATCATTGAATAAAACCGCTTTAAAGTGATGTTCCGCCGTAACAATGTTACCAACTGTTCCCCTGCATAAAGTATATCCGTTTTATCCCCGTAGTTAATTCTGGATAATATGGTCGCGTTTTAAGTCAGCCCGTGTGGAATTATTTTTTACCACGCAACTTTACTGTAATACGCTGTAAATAATATAGATATATTTTTTTTTTTTAGAATCTTTGGGGTACGTCATATCAATCACTTCTTGGATGCTTGCGTTCTCTTCTTCTCCCAGTATTTCTTCATTCTATCTGATCTCTTCCTTCTTTCCTCTTCTGATTTTTGAATCGGTTTTCTGGTGTTTATCGCAACTTGGAACCTCTTACTTTTGTCTTTGGTCATGGTCTTGGCTGTACCATTCTGTAATATCACTTCGGTAATCTGGAGTTCTCTCAGATCCTTTTCCACTTCCTTAAACCAGTTGGGCTTAGTCTTTTTTTTTATAAAAGAAGTCAAAGATTTTTTTTGTTAGTCTGTTAGGATTCATTCGGAATATGTGTCCATAGAAAATAATATAGATTAATAATTCTAATTAAAATTTTAAATTTATGTTCAAAATACAAATCTCTTTTGTATTCTCGTGGAATAGTGGACAATGTCTTAACGCAATTAAAGCCAATTTATTAACGTTTCTCACAGTCCTGAAGACATTATGGAATAGCATGCACAAACGGAGCAAAAATGGCCATCACATTGAGTATTCAGCGGCGAAATCGCGGAAAATCCGCACGCGCTACCCTGGTGGCTGCAATAAATCTGATATCCGTCGCGGGGGGGATTAGACGGGGCGATATTTCAGCTGCAATCGGCTGAATGGCGAGCTCCCGCAACAACCGGGCGTAATAGCCGCCTGCACGGGCCAACCTTCCCCCGAGCGTCAATGGGCCAGCGGATTTGAGGCGCGGAGCTAATGCCGTTATTTACAGCTCGTCGCAGTCGCAAATGGTGGGCGACGAGCGCAGTATATATCAGCAAACCGGCGCGGTGGCTGCGTTACAAATGGAGCGAGTCCACAGGCGGTTATGAGAGAGCGCGCTAGCAGTCACGCATTTGTCATCAACGCACATGCGCGGCAGAGGCACCGGAGTAGTCGGTCTCACCTATAACAGAAAAGCGGCTTTAAGTGTCTTTCCGGTCAGGATAATACCAGTATAGTGATGTTGATAGTTATATAAGTTAATAATAACTACCCTCAAAGCGAGTCAAAAATGACTTTGAATATATATATACTAGCAGAGCTCCCGGCATTGCCCAGTATGATCTAGCTTGATTGCACACACAGTGAATATTGAAGCTCATAAAAGAGGTAAGATTTTTGGCCACTCTACGATAACCGTGGAGCCGCAATTTGATGATGGAATCCTATGTAACTCGATGAGTCAAATTGAAAGTAAAGAATATATAAATTTTTTTTGATATCTCGCTTAGTTCTCGAGATATCGTATTTAAAAATTGACATGGTTAGGTTGAAATGCAGGCTGTACCAGAAGAAAAAATTCGTCTTAGTCAAATTTAATAATAAAAGCATATGTGCATATTGGTGAGACAAATCAAAAATAAAGTATAAATGTTTTTGATATCTTGCTTACTTCTCGAGATATTGCATCACCAAACCACTATATCTACAAGGTGGAAATGCACTATAGGTGTTATATTTTCTTCCTAGTGGTTGTTGTTGGGTTGAAATACAGCCTAGACCAGAAGAAACGTCACCAAAAACACAAGGAACTATAATTGATTTTTGACATGTTAAATCTCGAAAACCAAATGAGATGTCAAAAAATGTTATTCTTTATTTTATATTTTTTTGCCGAGTTCTATAGCGCCACGATAAAGATAGAACTGCCAGTTTTTTGCACTTGTGAATTAAATTTCATGTCAGTTGCTCCATTATTCTGTACATATTTAAACGGCTAACCCCCCGTGTAGAAAAGAGATGGAGTTGGGGTTGATTTATTTCTGCAATAGTTTTAGCCATGATATCAGGAACATGTGTACTAAGTTTTATGATAATCACCACAGCGATTCGTGCAGCAATAGAAACAATGTTTTTAATTCGCATCCAAACATCAGAGATTGTAGCAACAAATTTCTCGGAAGGTTCTTCACTAAAGGTTTTAAACAATTCACCTCCATATTCAAACCCAACAAATATGCATTACTAAAACACAGCCATTAAAATTTCACATCAGAGATTGTAGCAGTGCGGCCTCAGATAGTAACATCATGAAACAAAGAAGATATCGAATGATGTTTTCATTGTATTATTAAAATTAATTTAAATATTTTTCACTTTACGTAGTTTCCTCTTCGCATTCGATATAGCTATGTATGGGCTTTAAAGACTAAAAACCAAAATTTAAGAAAGTAAACGTTACATGCGATAACATGGCTATTATATTTTTACGATGTACCGGTATGATTTAAGCATCGTATTTTTTTTTTTTTTTTTTTCAGACTGTACGTTAAGATTTTCATTTATCACTCCGCCGTTATGTTACGTTGGAGCATAAGACATACCAAACACTTCAATTGAGATTCTAATCTTTAAAACCCCATCGAAATCTGCTCTGTAGTTTCCGAGTTTTTATACTTCAAATATATCCGGTTTTCGTTTTATATAAATATATCCGGTTTTCGTTTTATATATATATATAGGAAGGGCCACGGGGAAGTACGATCATAGCCCCACATATCACAATTTCCGAAATTCTTTTTTCTACGTTCCAAGTCGAATAAATTACTGAAAAATAGGAATACAAATATTTTTAAGCTTTGTTTATATTAATAAATCATTTATTTTATAATCAGCAATAAAAAATGGCATTAAATAGATGGAACATGAACAGAAAATTTTCAAAACAAGAGGATCTTTGATCATTTTTGCCAGTTATGGGTAGTCTGCGTACTCAGTATCAACTTCTCCTGGTTCATCCAAATCTTTGGCGAATCGTGGAATGCTTGAGAATAGAGATAGGTCAAGATCTATTTTAAATGTAATAGGTCCTTCAATTTAGGTAGTTTCAGGGACAGTTGTCCATTGAATAGTTCTCTGAGTACGGTTGGTTCACTTTGTTTCGACGATTTTCTTGGTTTCTGGCTTCCTGTGCCTTGTTTCCCAACAAAAAGGGACTTTAAGTAGCTTCCAAAATAGTTTGCCTTATGGATAAGGCATCTATTCTCCTTTTCGTCAACTTTTGAAATTCTTATAGACCGTGTAGGCATAGGGCACTTTTTAACGTAAATCCCACATAAATAGTCTGTCCAAGTTTAAAATTTGAGTTCTGTGGCACAATTAATAACAGTGAAAGTTGTTGGTTTGTTTGACTCTGTTATTTCTGATGACGACCTTCCAGTCATTGGGTGTCTCGGTGTAAGATTTAGCAGAGAAGACTCATATGCTTGTCACCCTCCATATAGGAGTGACCTCTTATTGGAAAAACTACGTCATTGACCATGTGACCTTGATCATTCGTGCCAGACGGTGCTTGGAGACTGATAGTTATCCCTCGTCAGCTCCAATCTTTTCACTGTTATAACTCGGGTACTATGCTCTTTCTTGCTTGAATGGTATAACAGTTACAAACTGTCTGTTACAAGATACTAATTCCCAATGTAATCTCAACTTTGTGAAAAAATGGACTATGATCGTTCTTCCCCGTGACCCTTCATATGTTTATTGAAACGTTACAACATTACAAGATTAAAGCTTCGTAATATATGCAATATTGTTGCAGGCCATGTTACCGCAGTTGCTTAATTAATTACCAGTTGAAAGATAACGCCAATGCAATTGTTTAATTCATTTATTCTTGCGTCGTACGCGTTTCATCTCTGATCGAGGCATCATCAGCGACGAATCTGTGTTATAATTTTTATATACAGTTTTATATACATTTTTATCCTATTACTAGCGGAGTTCCCGGCGTTGCCCGGTATAGTTCGCGTAGATTTACCCTATTTTTATTCCCGCAAAACATTTGTACAAAGTTCCATAAAATAAGCGCCAACTTTTTCGGAATTGAAGCAAACTTACATTCACCCGCCCCCTACCAGAAACTGGTGGGCTGAAGTTTATTTGCACGTATACTATTTTCATTCGTCCGAAAAGATTCATGTATATCAAGCTTACTACATTACTGAACAACTCTAGATTATGTTAAAAACTCACATTTGATTCAATTGCGAAGTGAATGGATATACTTGTGGCTCGAAACTCCAGATCCTTTAACTCTGCAGATAAAATATCAAAAGTGAATCCGGAATAATATTATCGTAAACAGAAGACTAATGCTGAAGGCCAGAGATATTGTCCAGAGATCGTGCTTAAAACAAATCTCTGTTGTTTTTACGGCTATCTATGTCGTTTAAAAATTGATATCCCGAATTAAAGGAAAGAATACTTCAAGCTATGGCTTTTAAAAATTGAATATATCGAATTAAAAGAAAGAATACTTAAAGTTTTGTTTAGTGTGCAAAATAGTTATTACTGTAAGTTATCTTATTGCTTTAATTAAAGGCTATGGTCAGAGACATTGTGTTGTGTGTTTAGTGCGGAGTATGCGGCATCTAGTAATTCCTCCTGTGGAATTTCTCACCATACGTTCAGAATTTCATTTAATGCTCCTACATTATTTAACGTTGAAACATAAGACATGCCAGACAAGTGAATTAAGATTCTAAGCTTTAAAACGGTGAAAACTCCATCGAAATCCGCCCCATAGTTTCCGAGTTTTTATATGACCAATATTTCCGGTTTTCGTTTTATAGATATAATAGATTACGTAATTATGAGCATAAAATATTTTTGTAGCTGATAGTTACTTACTATTTACATTTGTTATTATGGCAAGCAGCTGCGCATCTCCGTTTTCTTATACAAAGCATGTTTTGCTTGTATCCTATTTACAATATTCTGCATTCTCATCATTCTGTCGTCTGTTGGGGCCAGATAGTTTGTTTATGTCTTGTCTGTGGTGCGCTTTCGCGTCCTTCGGTTGTCTGCTTTGGTCATCTAGTTTGTATATGTCGGTACCAGCAATTATACTAAATTATGTCGTTTAGGTGACACGTTTTTATCCATTAGATGACCGGGCGACACGATTTATGGTCTAACATAAATGATAATGATACTATTTCTATATTAGAATACAGTTAACGACGTTTTTCAGTAGTTTAATTACTGTATTCCGTGGCGGTGTCGCTGGTGAGACATAAGCTTTAATTCAGCTAACATTGCATTCCATGTTGCAAGATTCGTCGTACTGGTTTAATTCTGCAATCACGAAATTTTACGATAATTACTGAAAATCTTCTTTTGCTTGTAACTGTATTAATAAATAAATAAATCAGTTTGAATAATATGAAAACAATGTATCAAAGTGAAACTCCTAAACAATTTTCTCTTTTTTATAAAAATTCTGCTAATCTCGTTCTATTGACTCATCGAAATTCACTTCCGCGTTGCCAGCTTTTCGCTTTGGTATTAAACCAGAAACCTCAGTTCTTGACTTGAAGGGATAGATTTGGTTGTAACAAAGATTAACACATAATTTGTAGCAGTACACAGCAGTAGCATGTCATCTTACAATGTTCCTAATTATCAGATGGAAACTATTTTAAACACCAGATTTCCCTTGAGCCACCGACATTGTCTGCAAACTTCGCCGTTCCACAGCACTGCTTTTTATTGCATGTCCTCTGACCCTACTCCCTGTGCCTCCCGTATTCCCTTCTCATATTCCTCATCCCATTTTTATTTGACCCGCAGGTTAACAGTGATTCGGCAAACAGAACGGAATGTTCCATATTTACTGACTAATCAATCTGAAGCAACATCAAAGGCTCAGAACTCAAACCGGCGTGGTTTGGTAATTACTTCCGCTGTGTGCATTTTATTGGACCCTCCAGAGCTTTAAAGGCCCTTTAATTTCGGAAAATTTGCCAATGCAGTTACACAACGTACCGTCCGAAAGAAGAGAAATGGAGAAAGAAATCGTCCACGGCCTAGGAAATATGGCTATCGCTTGCAACAGTTTTACCATTTTTAGTGCACATGACGGATGCCCCTATACACGTTTACGTGTTTTAATTCTTTGGTTTTACCTATTTCTTTTTACACTTACTTGACATGTACCATTATTAGAATTTCTTCTTTCTGACCTAGAATATCTGGTACGCATCCCACACCATAACATCTGAAAAATCCTAATCTTAATATCATTAAATATTTACTACTAAATTTTCTCGAATAATTCATTCACCTCTCCTTGAATCATTAAACACACAATTTATTTTTGAATCTTATATCAACTATACAATTAATAAGTATCTTCAGTTCATTTATCGATACATCATTTCCTTTCGGCATACAGTATTCACAGATCATATTCCAGTTCTTTTTCTTTGAGCCCTCAGGCCGTATACATTTCATTAACAATTATTCACAAACTTGTCAACCACAAAGGTAGATACAATTTCATTGTTAGCTTCTTTTGTTAAGCCTCCTCTTGCGTATAAATAGTTACATGTTCGTGCTTCCATCAAACCGTTCTTATTTCTTATACCATCTCTTCATTTGTCTGTCAAAGATTCTCCAGACCATCAGTATAGGTTTCTTTGACCTATCAACTAAATTTCCAAGATTATTAATACTTTATATAGCCATAATTTTAATTTAATTTAATTTAATTTCAATGGAGCACACGCTCCGGTGGCAATTTCCCTACACACCCAACTTCCCCCTATCCTGCACCCACCTACATTTGCCCTCTACAAATTTTATCTTTAAATTCTTTTAACGTGTTCGGTAAGTTATTCATCATTCCCCTTGGTAACTCATTCCAATTCCTGACACCCTCACATAAAAAAGAAAATCTTCCCACACCCTTGTGCCTGAAATTGAGTGCCAGCTTCCCTTCCATGAACTATTTTGCATACCTACTGCAATATCTTTCCATGCCTCATCGCCAGTATACGCCCTGTACACTTCCATGACACTCCTCATCCTCCTCCTGTCTTGCAATGAATCCCATTCCAGCTCCTTTATCATATCTGTCACTGATTGCATTATGCGATCATTTCCAGAAACAAATCTAGCAACCCTTCTTTGCACCCTCTCAAAGTCCTGTATTTGATACTCAAAATGTGGATCCCATACTACACTACCATATTCGAGCAATGGCCTAGCCAAAGTTTTGTAACCCAATTCCTTAACTTCTCTCGTGCATCCCCTCATCATTCTCTCCAACAAGTGCAGGATTTTGAAACCTTTTCCTACCACCTGTCCAATGTGTCCTGTCCAGTTAAGCTTGTTATCAAAAGTAATGCCAAGATATTTACATTTCAAGTCTTCAGCAAGCAATTCTTTCCCCTCCTTATATTCGTAATTAACATTTTGTTTTTTATTTGTGTATCTAACAAGCTGACTCTTCTTTGCCCATGTTTCTTCATCCCATGTTTAACAACCCAACTAGATATCCTGTCCAGATCACCCTGCAACTTTTTACAGTCCTCTATCGTTTTGATCCTTTTATACAGCATTATGTCATCTGCAAACAATCTAATTTCAGATAATAAACAATCAACACAATTATTCATTAGAATAATGGATAGAAATGGTCCCAATACGCTACCCTGCGGCACTCCCATTTTTACTTTCACTTCCTTTGATACCGCATTTCCTACCCTGACTTTCTGTTTTCTACCTTTTAAAAATTCTTCTACCCAGAAAATCACTTTCTCATCCAGTCCAATAGTTTTTACCTTATTTACTACCATTTTGTGGCTTACTCTGTCAAACGCCTTTGTAAGATCTAGTGCTACACTATCAATTTGGCCTCCTTTGTCCATTTCATCAGAAATATCTTGCATATATCCCACCAACTGAGATTGGCATGAATATCCTTGCCTGAACCCATGTTGCCTACTAGAAAACGACTTACGTTCCTCACATACATTTCTGATGTGGTTGCATATCAATCTTTCTATTAATTTACCTACCACTGAAGTTTTTGATTGGAAATCGACTAACTAACGTTTGAAATGTTCGGACATTCCAGAAAATAGAAAGGAACAAATATGAGGGAATAAGAGAAACCGGAAAAAAGTTAGCATTCAGTCAATGTATCAAAATATAAGCTTTGTTCTCTATATAATGAGACGTTTTATTTAAAATATTAATACAATAAAATAAGATTTGCTGCCTAAAATATTGAATCCGCTAAAAATATTTCGTAACTTTAACAAATTGTATTATCATTTTATACGAATTAGCAAATATTCCTCCTTTCATAAAATTTATGTTAATTTCCAGAAAAACTAATGTACATTTTCTCTTACATAGTGTAAGAACAGTGAGACGCAATCAATTTTAACACTTGTTTTTTTTATCTAAGACAGGGGGACAGTTAAAAAAATCAAATAAAATGTGTCTTGTTGTTTAATTTGCAAAACCCTCCTTGTCACTAAATATTAAAGTCCATATCACAATTTAACTAATGTAATGACATATAATCTAACCCACATTGAGCTCGCATTCACTTATAACCTTACATTATAAATACAGGGGAAATTTCAAGATAATTGAACAAAACGTTTCACACGAGACGAAAGTTTTCAGAGATTGTAGACATACGACTGAGAAAAGATTTTGAAGTAATTCATCAGAAGAAAAATGGAATAAACTGAAGATGGAGATAGCCAAAACTCGTAAAGAAACACTGAGTATATTGGAAGTTAAGTTCGCGGAAAACTTTGGATCATAGAATAAATTTTTGATTTGATTAATCAGATGAGAAAGCCCAATAATGCCAAGGATGAAGCAGGAAATCTAGGCACCACCACTCTGGATCTGGGAAGTGCAACGGACAAGGCTTGAGTCCTGGACCACACCTGCCTTCCCGATGCGGTTTTTAGACAAAAACCATTAGAAGCAATATATACATAAATATATGGATTTTAGGAATACCATAAATAAAGAAAACAATCATTTAAAATGTGGTTAGATCGACTTTTGTTGCATATTAGATGCACAGAAAAAGCAGGAAATGAATTTTGTTTTTGTTTTGCTAATGATGAACTGGAAAAGAAGTTTATGGGAGATTCTTGCATAAAAAAAGAGAGGATAGTGGATCACTATCCGGGTCCATGAATCGCCTTTTAGGAATGATTTAAAGTTAATTTTATTGACGACCTTGATTGTCAGTCACCTATGCAATAACGTAGCATATATAAAATTATGTGTAATTGGAAGTATCGAGAACTCTTTGACACGTTATTTAATACATAGTTCCAGCCAGCGGAAAGATATAGAATTTGTGGATTAATTTGGTACTGAATAGCGGTGGTCAATTACTACGAAACAAAAGAAAAATGAGTACGTTGTTGAACTATTGAAACTGCAGTGCATATACTTGATAGTTGACAATCATTGCTCAAAGTCATCGAGTTTAGTTGTTAAGTATATATTAGTGGAAAAATTAAATCAGACGGCAATATAAAGCCAACTTAAGTTTTGGTTCCAATTTTCTTTTCTGACCAGAAACCACATCATTCGTATCCGACTGCGATCGTTTTAAATTTACTTAGAGGTATCAGCTAGCAGGGAAAACTAGTAAATATGATTCGATTCGCATATGACATTGTGATAGTAACAGAAAGTGAAGAGGATCTTAAGAAAATTTTTGAAACAATTGAGAATGAGTACAATATGAAAATTAACAAAGCGAATACGAAGTCATGGTATGTGGTAAAAATAAAAACTCTAAAATTAAAATTAAAATTAATGGAGAAACATTGGAGGATGTGCAAGAATTCTGCTACCTAGGAAGCAAAATCACAAAAGATGGAAGAAAGCGTTTGATCAAAAATAAACGAATTTTTACTGCAAATAACATCAGCTGAACAACGAGGCAAAGGCTATTAAAAGCTTATTTCTGGAGTATTACCATGTATGTATGTGAGATTTGGACAGTTGGTACAGAAGAGAAAAGAAGATTAATATCATTAGAGCAGTGGTGCTACAGAAGGATGTTATGGATTAGCTGGAAAAACAAGATTACTAATGAGGAAACTTTTGAGAAGGCAGAAGAGTATAACTCAATATGGAAGAGTATAAAAATGCGGAGGACAATATTAATTGGACATATCTTAAGACATTAGAGTAAAAACAATAAAGGAGAGATTGGTAGAAGGAAAGATATATGGAGGAAGACCACGTTTAAAATACATCTAGTAGATAATGGAAGATGTTGGCTGCAGGAGATATGTAGATATGAAGAGGAGGTCAGAGAGTAAAGTTGAGTGGAAGACCACCGTAGATCGATCCCAGGGTGGACAACCGTAGAACAAGAAGATCAGCTAGCACAACATGGCCATCGCAACAGACTGCCTCCTCCAAGAGTAAAGGACTGATGAAGACAGATCGAGGTTAGGAAGGTACCAACAGTTTAGTGTGCCTAAGTATCGAACAGTCGGCGACGAGGCGCTATACTCGGCCCAGAACTATGCGCCTGCCGCCGCCTGGAGGTGTATCTTATGGAGATGTGGCGACGCATACATATGTATGTGACCGGTGTTAACAGCAACCATTATGCGGCCCCACAATGGGAGCGGTAACTACAGGGCACAGCGGCGACGCTCGGTTCGGTTAGGACTCGAATTCTGGCCGCCTCGATTACCAGACACACAATCGCCTTCCCTAGGGTGTCACACAAAGTCATGTCTATGACAAAAAGTCAGCTTCAACTGCCCCCATTTCAACCAACGACTATACGGCCAGTTAGCTTGTTTAAATCTCATGCGTGATTACTGTCTACGGCAACTTAATAGATACATTGTAGTTAGAGGGGGAGGGAAGAATGTTAAGCCCAAACTGCATTACATTGTGCATCATCATGCACATAGAATAAGATCGCTTTCAATCACTGCCTGTTTTCTTAACAAATTACTTAAGAATCGGGCATTTGAGAGAAGTAGTTCATTGAATTTTAGGCTGGGCAACAGATGATTATATTGGGGCAGGACTAGTGTTGTAAAAAAAACGGTTTTTTTCTGGCTTGAAAAAAAAAACATGAAAAAAACCTTGAAAAAAAAACATGTTTTTTTTCTGGAACACGTTTTTTTCACAGCTACTAAATCTCAAATTTGTAAGGCAGTTATCGTTTAAAATGACTGTTTTAGAGTTTATTCTAAGTACTTATCTTAGTTTAAAATCTACTATATTTTTGTGGTTCAGTAGGAAAAAAAAAATTACGAAAATATTGACAAAATTGACTTAAATTTTCTTTATGAATGGGGATTTCCCGAAGAGACTAGGTTGCACGAGAAGGAATCCCCATTCCCCATTGTTTGGATTGATACTTGCTATTTGAAATAGTGTTGCCAGCCCTACAAAATTACCTA
Source organism: Vandiemenella viatica (assembly GCA_031002005.1). Lineage (NCBI taxonomy): Eukaryota > Metazoa > Arthropoda > Insecta > Orthoptera > Morabidae > Vandiemenella > Vandiemenella viatica. The sequence continues at coordinate 149,351,431 of JARYHS010011408.1, forward strand.
CAGATCTTTTAAAAAAATTAGGAATTTAAAATTTATCCACGGTTTTTTGCCTTATTGGGTTTTCCCTATATTCGTATACTTGTTAACTCTCAGAGTATAGTGGTACTGACTCATTAAATTGTCAGTAAGGGAGCGTGCATACAAACGATTGAAAAGAAGTAAAGCTCCTATTTTGTATGATAATAGATTTTAATTCAAACTTAAAAGACCGTAATACAGAACTATCGGCGCAGTCTTTATGCACATTGTGTACTTTGCTCACAATTTAAAATTGCAATCTCAAAATCTTTTGCGTACAATACAAGAACAACCAGTAAAAGAAAATTTAACTATTTCTGAAGTTATGGATCTAGAGGAGACAGAAGAAGAGACAGAAAATTCGGACACCGACCGAACTAGTGTTCGTAGTGCTGATACTAGTGAATGTGGTACTGACAGAGGATGAATAAAATTATGTTACCTATATACCTATATAGATACACTTATCAATCATTATGTGAGACATTATATCATTCAGTAAGACTTAAAACACACTTGTAAAATGGAAGTTCCTTAAATAAAACTATAATTTATCAAATATATTGTTTTCTGAAAAAAAAGTTTAGAAAAAAACACGGGTGCTAGGTTTTTTTTCATGTTTTTTTTTCACAATGCTGAAAAAAAAAAAAAAATAATTTTTTTTTCAGTTTACAACACTAGGCAGGACACGGAAAATTTAACGTTATCGACCAATACTTTCCCCACCATAATGACAAGCACATGCAGATCTTTAACCACTGACCAAGAAGGTAATGCAGTGATTCGAAATAACAAAAAATGAAGACAAACAGTACTTACTACATTTCCTGAAGTTTTATTTATTTATGTTATCAATCCTCGTCTTAATATATTATTATATTATATTTATTAATGAAAGCATTATGACTTACTAAAGTAATGTAACATGATATTTATGTTTGCGATAATACTAAAATAAAGAATTATTTCCGCGATTTTAAATAACGAACTAATTGATTAGAAAAAAGAGTACTGCAGTGAAAGAGTGAGTAACAGGAAGTTTCATTCGGGAAGACGGCGGTTCGATCCCCGTCTGGGAATCCAGATTTGGGTTTTCTATGGTTTCCCCAAATTACTTCAGGCGAATGCCGGGATGCTTCCTTCAAAAGCCCATGGTCGAATTCCTTCCCGTTTCTTTCTCCTAGTCCTTTCTCGTCTCTAATGACCTCGACGTTGACGAGGAGTAAAGCCACAAGAAAAAAAAACTAAGTTTCAGGCGTTTTATTGAAGGGATTAACCTCACTTAAAAGTCATTGATCCCAGGCAGGTTGTTAGTAGGACAGACTAACCCTCATTGCTAGATACTGAAATTTATAACCTTCATAATAGGTGGCATAGTAAAAACTGTGCTTACTTAATGGTCAACATCGCATACTTTACGCAGCCTGGTGGTTTTGTGATTATGGCATCTAAGTAGAGATAAAAACGTGGCCGGTTCGAATCCCTGCTAAACAGGGATTTCCATAGGCCTTAAACTCAACCTTCATATCTGGCAAAGCTTGCTGGGTAATGTGAACTACGCAAGAACGCTTCCATGGTTTGGATTCCACGTTAAACTGTAGGTCCCCTGTACCCGGTAGGATAACCGGGTTATGCTTGGCCGCTACGATAGGGACGGATTGTGCAGCCGATAAGAAATCAAATAACCAGGTCATTACGACCACACGAATCAGCATACTTAGCCGTCCGTAGATAGGACGTAGCAGGGCATCGGATTTTAGATTTGTCTCCCAGTGACATTCAGAGTCACAACAATTACAAGTTGGCTCACGTGTAGAGGACTTGGTATCACCAAGCATTATCATCGGAAAAAACAAAAAAGGAATGTGCTAATAAACAACATGACTTTAAGTGAGATGGAGATTGCAAGAAATACGTCTTCTGGAAGGAAAGTTTTGAATCATTTAAAACCCCCAAATGCGATTAATTTATTTAGGGAATCTTAGAGAATACTAAGGGCTACTTTAAGTAACCAACTATACTAAATCTTGATGTTAAATGCTTGGTATCTCAACGGAATTATTACAGCAATTTTAATAATTAATTCCAAAGTATTTTGGCATAAAGGGTCGCATGGCTCACTAGGTAGTCTGAATGCGTCTTGCACGATAGAGTTTCCATCCCCAACGAAGACGGGAAGTGTTCTTCGCGCGACCCTGCATGCTCAAGCATCGTGCTAACTGCTAACCAATGAGTGCTGATGATAGAACTCCTCGGGGAAGTCGATAAACGACCGTGCATGGCACTGTATTCGTAAGAAAATATTGTAGGCAGTAGAGTGATGCTCATGTGATGTGAGAAAATCGGTGTAATCTTAACTTTTTTTACTGTGTGGCAATGACCTAATGATCAGTTTCTTTAAAGGAAAAAATAAATTTTGCATTGTTTAATGACGCGAAAATAGGTGAATTGTGCCGAAAAAGAGAGTTTTACCGTGCACAAGAGGAGTCTAAACTTTCGGTTGGTAGTTGGTTCGACAAATACAGGAACCTACTTAAACTGTTAGCTGAATCTTACGTAACGCTTATTCCATACGACTTGTAGATTTTTAATATAATGTTTATAATCCGTAGTACCTTACTTCCTGATGATTTTTATTATTATTATTCTATCAACATTCTCTCGAATGATTTGATGCAATCCAACATATATTTCTATCTTGAGTTAACTTCTTCATCTCAATATAACCCTTACAACCTACATCTTCAATTATCTGCTTCATATATCCTAACTTTTGTCCACCTCTACAGTTCTTTCCTTCGACTGTTCTCTCCAATAACAAATTAACAAATCCCGCATGTGTTCAAACGTGATACAGCATCCTGTTATTTCCCCCCCCCCCCCTAAGACTCTTCCACAAGCTTCTTTTCTCACCTACTATTTCCAGAACTTGTTCATTTTGTACTTTATCCGTGCACTTAATTTTCAGCATTCTTCTATAGCACGACATCTGAAATTTTTCACTACCATAAAGTGCTGTGCTCAACACAGAGTTTTAAAATGTTCTTTCTAAGGCCTAGATCCATATTTGAAACTAAAAAAAAAATCCCTTTTTCATGAAAGTTTTTTTCGTTATTGCTATTCTGCTTTTAATACCATTCCTGCTTCGGCCATCAGTAATAGTTTTACTTCCTAAACAACAGAATTCATTTAATTCTCTTTTCACATCCAATCCCATTTTTATATCTAATCCACTATTAATGCTATCATTTCTGCTACATTTCATTACTTTTGTCTTTCTATGGTTTACATTTAGCTCAGAATCTTCCTTCCATACTTTATTCATGACATTCAGCAACTTCTCAATATCTTCAACCTGTCCTGCTAACAGGACAACGTCATCAGCAAATCGCAGTATACCGATTTTTTCTCCTCGAATACTTATGCCACATTCAAATTTTTATTTTACTTCCTTTACTGTTTCCTCTTCATACAAATGAATATCAATGGAGAAAGACTGCAACCTTGTCTCACATCCTTTTAAACTTTGCATTTCTCTAATAATTCTCTACTTTTATTATAGCCACTTTATTCTTTCATAGATTATAAAGTATTCTTCTAACTCGATATTTTACACATTTCTTCTTAAAAAATTTTAACCTCTTGTCCCACTTAACATTATCAGAAACGTTGTACAAATTAACAAATGCCATAGAAATATCTTTGTTTTTCTTGATCAGCCCTTCAAGTAATAATTAAACTTAAAGCAACAGCAAAACTGATCTTCACCTACTATCTTTTCTACAAATCCTTTATATTCTTTTGTATATTATCCTGGTCAGTAATTTTGAAGCATGTGATGTTAGACTTACAGTGAGATAATTCTCACATTCGTTGGCTTGTGCTTTTTTCGGAAGTGTGAAGATGATACTTTCGTAAAAATCATTTGGAATCTGTAGTGCTTCCTAATTGTTTGATGTCAGTTTGAATAATCTTTTAATTCTTCCTCCTAGGGATTTAAGAAATATTGCAAGAATCTCATCAATTCCAAACACGTTATTTGATTTCAGACCTTTCAAAGCTCTGTCAATTTCTATTCTTAAAACAGGATATCCTAAAACATCAATGTCGACGTTGAATTCTCTTCCAGGTTTTTTGTTTAAATCATCCCTATCATACAGTTTATCTATGTATTCCTTCCATCTGTTAACTCTGCCTTCTGCGTTAAAAACACGTTTCCCATTGGCAGCTTTAATGTTTACACATCTTTTCTTCATTTCTCCAGAATCTTATTTGATTTTCCTACAGGCCATGTCTACTTTACTTACGGCCATTTCCTTTTCTATTTCTCCGCACTTTTCTTGCATCCAATTTTCCTATGATTTTTTTTTGCATTTCCTGTTGATTTGATATCTAAAATGTGTGTGCTGTTCTCTGTCTGCTCCATCCTTAGCATTTTTGTGCCTTCTCCTCTGATCCATCAATTACAAAATTTCTTCTGTGATCCAAGGTTTACGGGCGGCTTATTTCATAAAGCCTAATGTTTCTTTACCACCTTTGTGTATTTATCACTTCATTGCATTCCATTCGACCTCAGTGAATTCCTTGCCGAGTTATTTCTTAGACTCACGTCCACCATCTCTGCAAAGTTTTCTCTCATATTAGATTCAATTTGTTCATTTTCAGTCTGTTCTGCTTATATTGCTTTTTATACTTTTGATTTTCAGCCTGCGCTTCATAACTATCAGATTGTGGTCAGATTCTATTTCAGATCCTGGGTATGTTTCACTGTCTGTAACACGATTCCCGAATATTTGTTTGACCATGATATAACCCATGACCATGACCTAGCTGGTAAATACCTATATCCCCTGGACGTTTCCAGGTATATGCTTCCTCAAATACTGTGTTAGTAACAACAAGTTTACATTTTTCACAAAATTCTTACAACCTACTTCATCGCTCATTTCTTTCTCCAAAAGCAAAACCTTGTACAGTATTCTCCTCTTTACCTTTTCCTACAATCGCATGTCAATAACCAATAATTATTAAATTTTCTCCCCCATTTCACATATTGGATTAGTTCTTTAATTTGATCGTATATTTTCTCTATTGCTCCATCCTCTTCCAGTGGCATATACACTTGTACTAACGTGGTTGGAGCAGACTTAGTTTCTATTATTATTAAAATAATCCTGTCACTAAACTGTTAATAATAACTCATCCGTTTCCCTACTCTCTTGATCATTATCAATCCTACACCAGTAACTCCACTGACGGCTTTTGTGTTAATTATTGTTTACTCAGATCAGAACTCCTGTGCGTCCTTCCACGTAACCTCACTAATCGCACTGACATCTAACTTAAGTCATTCCATCTCCCTTTTTAATGTTTCTAATCTTCCTGTCCCATTTATTCATCTATAAAATGCTTCTATCGATTTTAATGACTCTTCTCTGAGCAGTCCTCACCAGGAGATCCAATTGGGGGACTATTTTACCTCCGGAATATTTTACCCTGTAAGAATCCATAATTCTATATGTAATTTTGGAGAGTTACATGAGCTCAGGATACCCTTTGGTTCTTTAATGTAGTGGCTTCTCGACGCCTTCTGCATCCCACCGAGCGGGGCGGTGTAACGGTTAGCGTTCTCGCCTCGCATTCAGGAGGACGGCGGTTCGAATCCCCGTCCGGGCATCCAGATTTGGGTTTTCCATGGTTTCCCCAAATCACTCCAGGCAAATGCCGGGATGCTTCCTTCAAAAGGCCATGGCCGAATTCCTTCCCATTCCTTGCCCCCATCCTTGCCCCCCATCCTTGCCCCCCATCCTTTCCCGTCTCTAAAGTCCTCGATGTTAAAAAGAGACGTAAAGCAGTTACAAAAAAAAATAAAAAATTCTGCATCCCCAAGCCGTTAGTCGTTTCTGATATATCCGTCCATAGGGACCGTTTCCAACCGCAAGGGCAAGAGGGTGCCCTGGTCTCCTGCTCCCTGTCCCGCCCTCCTTTCAGGAGGCCGTTGGCAAGCAGGGAGTGACTCCTTATACGGGAATCATTCAGTCTCCAGGGCCCCGTCTATACAAACAGGGTTTACCTCTTGAAGGAAGTGTTGGAAGAGGCTCCCACAAACTCTTGCACCCCTACTTCACCAAAACGATAATATTCATGAGAGAGAGTGAATGTTGTCTTATGTATCTGGAAATATATTTACGAACTTGTTTTGATTACAAAATGAATATTTTCTTTGAGAGGCAGATGTGCGGAACAATTTTAGTAGTTGAACAAACATAATAGGAAACCTCTTGAAAACCGTAATGGATGTATATCGTTGGCAGGTTATAACCCCGCCTCAATGAATCGGAAACAAAAAAATAATGGTTTGGTAAATAGTGAATTCAGGAGACGTCACTGATTTATGTGTTTCGATTTATTCATGTGTCCAGAAAGGAAAAGTATCTTCAGCTTCTTAAGTCCTGCAGTAATTTAGTTCCAGAATACTTTTCTGGCGTACGGTGAGCCAGAGAAATATTAACACATTTATTCTAGTGGCTTACAAGTATGTGTCCATTATCTCATAAGAATTTGCGTTTCAATGATACGAGCACCACAGAACTTCCGAAACTTATCCCCACCGAATTTAAGTTTTTATAAATAATATATAAAATTAGGAACCATCGTAATTCGTAACTACCTAAATAAAACTACCCTCTGCTATCTCGCCATTACATTGATAAACGCGATTCGCAAATATTGCTAACGAATGTTTGACTCACTCGCGCGGACACAACTGCGAAAATTCTGTAAACAACATTAAACTTGATTCCGTTTATTTGTCTTGCGCAGTGTGCGAATGGCAGCATATAAAATTTAACACAATCAATCGCCCCCTCTCGTGTCAGCGAATAACCGAGCGGTTGCGAACGGATAGACATAGGAAATTGTGTTTGTGTGTGTGTGTGAGAGAGAGAGAGACAGTGCTGTGATTAGTCTGTCGCCATTCTTTCGAAAACTGGCAATGTTTGCAGCAGTTGCGTTTTATTACATAATGGCCATAAACTTTTATTCAAGGTAATGAAATAAGGTACTAAACGACAAAATTGCTTACTACAAATACATGCATAATCACCTGAATCAGTATTCTGAGTGAAAATCTATTTAACTCTCTGACCGACCGACGCGTTAATAAAACTGGCCCACTATTTGTTTGGACTTATACGCCACCGTTCGTTATTTGAAATAAACTAATGTTGGAATTTTTATGGTTTTATAAGACATTGTGGCTAGTTCTGAACTATTGCCACCATCAGTAGTCAGACGTTAGTGTTTTCCGAATGTTTGCATTTGTAAAATTTGTGTTTTGTAGCGAACATGAAGTGGTATTGAAAAATTTGTCAAGATGATCCAGAAAATTGCATAAAATTGTTATTACAAATGCAGAGCTCTGGTGCAAGATTCAAACATCGTGATGTTTATTGTTCCTGTTGCTATCAATATAGATGTGATTTTAAAACATTTTGGTGTTTCGCGGATAGCGTTTTTTTTCCGAATAAATATTAGTTTTAAGGACGTACAGTGGACTACAGCAGCGGGGGAACTGGGGCCGGATATGAAAGTGGATTATGGAATTTGGAGTGAAAGGAAAAAAATTGGATATATGTAAATAGACAGTGAAATGTACAAGTTTGAAAAACAATTTGGCGAAATTGTAATTATAGGTACATATCATTTTGAAAAGGTGTTAAGAGGACATTATACAACAGCTAGAATAAAGTTGGAGTCATACTTATGCTACCAGCTGTACCTAATGATGTTACCGTTTATTAAAATGACAATATTTTCCACCAAAGGCGCACTGAAACAGAAGTAACATTTCCTAAATCAAGCATCCTTACTGTATACTCACGCGTTAAGTTTAATTTTACATACAACCTTCATTTTTAAATAGTTTTTATAAAATTGGCCTTAATTTAATTCCATACGATTTTCTCCATACAATTGAAGTCTGATGAGTTTTTCAGTCATCAGTAGGCATGTGTTCCTGCCTCAGTTAATGAAATGACCTTGATGAAGCAAAGCGGAAAATAAATTATCAAAAAACTAATTAGCATGTCTTATGATATTTTTCGCTGTGAATAGATGATTAAAGACGCTTCCCGAAGATTCAATTAAAATCTGTTGTTTTTTTACTTCCAAAAGCTGTCCATCCTCGAGGTAAACATGTGTAAAACGTTTATCAGGTTGATATATTCCCGTGACTATAAAATGTGCGTTTTTTGCGTAAATGATGTTGGTTTTTGGAAACAGTTACATATACCAATGATAGCAGGAGTTCTTCTAGAGAGAGCGGAATACTGGGTAATCTTCGTATATTTAAGGGGTTCCAATAATTCATAAATAATGTTCTTTTGCAGAAAAACTGCTCGATATCTCTGCATTTTTTCTCAAATTCTTTAACTGATAAACAAGGCCCGTATGCCGACAGGCAGGGTGGGCTGGCTCTGCCCCGGTGGTCTCTATCACAGGAAGTCCTGGGAATAAATATTGACCCCGTCTACATGCTGACTCAGAGCAGCAAGTGGGTCGACTCGTCTGGCTGTGCAGGCGCTGCTGACACCGCGCCACTTTGAACAGTTCACCCGCTATGGCCTTTCCAGGTACTGCTTGCACCCCACTTCCCAACTCCATTCATAAGTTCTATGTTTTGAGTACCATCTTTATCGAACGTTTCGTATATTTATTTGCTGCGCTAACATTTCTGTTTTACTTAGCGATTTCAAAGAAAGGGAAGAACTTTCGGATTTTATGTTTTAAATGTTCGCACACAAAAGAAACATCTAATTCATTATTTTATTATGGCTTTATGCCTCGTCGACACATAGAGTCGTCGAAATCGTGATAAAAAAAAAGCGGTAATGAAGTAACCTAGTTTGGTAGGAGAGTGGTAACGCTTTGGCTAAGCATTCGGGAGCATGAGGGTTCGAATCCAGATTTGTACTTTCCATGATTTCTCCAAATCATTCCAGGTGAATTCCGAGATGGTTCCTTCAAAAGACCATGGCCCAATTCCTTAATCCAGTCCTTTTCTGCCTCTAACGACCTCAACTAAAGTCTGGACGGCCGGACGGGGATACAAACCAGCGTCCTACCGAATGCGTGGCCAGAGCTTAACTGTTCCCCTGGGCCTTGTTAAGTCACACTACAAAGATAAAGATTGAAGTAGAAAAAATATTCACGAAAATTAGAATTTTTAACTAAATATTTACATGAATATCGTTTAGTGCCTATTTGAGCATGAGGACAGGACAAAAATCTACTATTATCCAAAATATCAATTCAATAAAACTTTTTTATCTGCAGTCATTGTATTACATTCTCTGGTGGGTTGGAGTAGTTATGATCAGAACATTTATACTTCAAACATAGTTCCCATTTTATCGGATGTCCGCGCAGTTTTTCTATTTGCAGACACGCTTGTCAAGCTTTTTTCTATAACTCTACTAAAAATGAAGCTTTGAGATCAAGTTTGTCCGTGATATCTGAATAAAGGGGTGTTAAGTTTCGTAATTACAGCCGTAAGAAATTCGATGAAATTTTTTCATTGTTAACATGTTGTGATGGAACTATTGTTCAACATTACCTCGCACAATAATGGTTTATCTTATCTTCTTAATTTTTTTTCAAAGTTCCAACATAGAACGTGGTGTCCATGCGTTTATGTTAATGGGATGTTTAATATACTCATGATTAATTCAATTCTGAGTGTCCTTTGTGAATAAATCTATTAGCTGTTCAAGAACGTTTGATGAATTTCTGAAACTTGTGTTTACCATATCATTTTGTAATGCCCCTTATATTCTTAAAAGTCAGATGAAATGTTTCTGCCTAGTGTTTGTTGTACTTGCTCGAGAAATTCTTTCGAAACTTTTAGGTATCTCATCGCTCAGTCGTCCAGATATGGAAACAATGATTTATTACCCAAAAATTTCACTAATATAATAATAAAGAAAACATTTAATTTTAAACTACGCATATATTTCTGAAACCCTTACTTTTTTTTGTCAATGGTTTTTATTATTGTTATTATTAACGTACCTTTCTGCATATCACTACTCCTGCAATCCACGCAAACCACCAAAGCTTACAACAGATTTCTCAGCTTATTTATATTGAATATTGTACGAAGCATTCACAACGCATCGGATTTTTAAGCTTTTAAAATCAATATTTATTATTTTTTTATTTTCATAAATGTAATACTTCCAATATCGTCTCTCTCTCCTACAAAGAATAGGCTTTTTTTTTTTTTTTTACCGTACATTACACTTATAATGTCAATAACAAAAATACGATGTGGAGTACTCTATATAACTTACAATCTACATTTTATGCATTAATACTTAATGACTGTTAAAACAAGATTTATTGTTGGGTGTTTTCTTTGTAACCTGAACCAATATATACAACATTAATTAACAGCGTATGTGAAAGTCTAACACAAATTTTTGTAAGCTACTGCGTTCTGTTCAATATTAGTTTAAGAAAACCCTTTTTAGAAGCCGAAAAGCTGGAGCAAAATGTCCTACGCTAATGTTCCTAACCCGAAGACGTGAGTTATGCAAATTTTTCAAGTAAATATTTCCTCTTACACCGCCCTCCCCAACCTCTGCTGATAAACGTTCCTGCATCATATGACACTATCTCAGACTTGACTTCAAATAAAATTTTGTTTTCCTCGGTCACATGTACCTCTCCTTTTCCTTATCTCTTTGCGCCTGGTCAACGTCGAGATCATTTGAGGTGGGAAGGAATTTGGCCATGGCCTTTTGAAGGAATCATACGAACATTCCCCTGCGGTGTTTTGTGGAAACCATGGAAAACACAAATCTGGATGGCCGAACGAGGAATCGAACTCGCGTCCTCCGAATACGTGGCCAGTGCGATACCACTCACCCAGAACTCTTTCTGACATTTTTCGTCTTGAGTGGTTAATTGTCAGCTGTAATTTCATGATTAGACAGGGCTCCAATCCTTTCCCATTCCATTAATTCGTGGATTTAAAAAAAAAAAAAAAAAAAACAACATTATTTTAAATTTGGAAATACGAGGATGCCTGTGGTAACTTTAAAAAAATAAGTGGAAAAAGGATGTTACCTTTTCTTATTGTTCTTTATTGTCAGAAAATGCGTGAATTCCACAACAATAACCATACGATTACTATTAAATTCGTATGAAACAGTTTCTCCTTGGTTTTCGGCATGCTGAGATTCTTTTGTTGATAGATTCATTTGTACACGCAATTTGCTGCTTTACTGAATACCTGGCTCAGGGATAACATTCTTCGAAATATGTGGAACGGAGAAACGAAAAACGATGAAATATAATATTCACGGGTTCCGCCGGAATGTTTTGAATAAATTAGCTCAGAAAAGCTAACGATAATTGTAGCAAAGCATACAAAAGTATATAATCTTCTTCTTCTTAGCATTAATCCCGCATTGCAGGGTATGCTTTACTGGACTTCTTTCACCAATCTTGTGCATCTTCAGGTGAATGCTTCTCCTGCTGAAAGTTATCCAACCAGTGCTTCCTCGGTCCCCTCGTGGTCTTTGGCGCTCCGGTCTTATATGGAGTGCTGTTCTGGCAACTGAGGTGTTGTTTGTGCGTAGTACATGGAGGTACTATCGCAGACACAATAGTACACAATTCTGACATAACTTCCATATATAAGCCTGCCTAATAATGAATTGTTAACAATTCTTCGTAATATTATACTCCAGTTATTGAATAATGTTACTCAAAAGACTTTATGTTTTTGTTTAATAGTTATCTGATAAACAATAAACCTGAAATATGACGTAAGGGGGCATTCATAAATTACGTGAGGGGTTTTTCCGGACCCCCCCCCCCTCTGATGAGAACTTTTCAGACCCCCCCCCCCCCAGCCAGTGAGACCTGGTCCGTGAGCCCCTCCCCCCTACAAATCACCCTCGCATGTTTTTGAGACCTTTGTTTTAGGTCTCATCCTTCCCAAGCCGGTTACATCCCCATTTTTCGACGAAATACCCCCTAAAATCGAATTTCGCGTGTTTCGTAGACTTTTTGTTTGATCTACACTCCATGAAAATTTTAAAAACCTCACATGAGATTTACGTTGACCCGTCTCCCTCTTGATGAGATTTGGTGAGATTTCGCCGAACCCCCCCTCCCCCTCTCCTATTTCACGTCATGAAATTTATGGACGCCCCCTAACTATTCTCATTCTTAGCTCCTTGACCCCACACCAGTAATAGACGTCACAGTAAACATATTTCAGTTTTTCGATTTAAACCTTCCGTATTGTAAGTAATTTGTGTCTAACACTAGCCTGTTTTTTTTTTTAATGCATACCAGCCCTTTAAGATCTCACCAGAGGGGGAGGGGAGGTGTCCGGAAATCCGGAAAAACACCTCACGTAATTTATGGATGCCCCCTTAGCTGTTGAGAGATGAATTTAACACATAGTAAATGGGTGGAAATTCTTGGATACGCGATGACGGGGCTCTTTCCGCCTCACCCCTTGTTTTCCGGGAAACACTATCTGAGCCAGCCAGCTCTGCTCCCAACTGCGGCTGAACCAACAAACAACCGCTCCATCTAGGAAAACAGCGTAAAGTGGTCTGCAAATGGTGCCTGTCCCAACGCAGCAGACATTCTCAACCATTCGCTCTGCTTAGAAGTGAATTTATAGAAAATTAATTCAGTTTATGCTCACACGTATATGTTACCAATCCCTTAAAAAGATCATCGCCGATCGAAACAGTTCGATGGATTCCAGGTAAATCACATTTTTTCTACACGAATCTAGGGCTGATTTATTTAAGTAACTGAAACAGTACAATGGTTACCAAGGGATTCACATTTTCTCTATACAAATCTTGGGTACTCAAAGTGACCTCACTATATTTTCACTAACAAGATAAAAGAGAAGAAATAAAATAGAAATGAAAATATTTATCCCAGCGTTTTACAGCTTTTCCACATCGTTCATTGTCGCTTATCGCTTGTCACAGATGAGCGCAGTAGAAACTTAAATGCCCTTTGTAATCTGTTACGCCCGGCCATGGTTTCTGGAAATCACTTCAGGCGAATGTCGCGAAGGTACCTTCAACAGTTCACACCCGAACTCCTTCCCGTTCCTTGTTCCTCATTCCCTCCCATCTCTAAAATCTAGATGTCGATGAGGGGTAAATCTAAAAAAAAAGTTTATTACGGAAAAAAGGGTTAATAATCTACTCTCAGGATAGCCGTTACTTTATGGCCCGCTGTTTGAATTTGGGGCCATTGTACCTACCTGATTCATACCAACTTTTACCACTTCGAAAATATGGATATTTAAAACTTGATCACACTACTGTACGAATGAGAAAATTCAGTAACAGAAGAAGTAAAAAAAAAAAAAGAACTTTTAATATTCACATAAAAGCTTTCCCCCTGAGCGTTTTCCTAACAAGTACAGTAATGAAATCATGATCATACATTCGGAATATAAGAATAGTAGCCTCCAAATGATAACAAGAAAAGGACTATATAAACCAAGCTGTGATGATATGCACTATTCATGCATTATGATCCTTTCAGTTGAATACAAATTTACTGCCCTAATGATGGTATAAAATTATTTTACCCTCCCTAGCAGACGAAAATCAATCATTGAGGCCGACTGCTAAAGTGCGTTCATCCCAGTTAGATATAAACGCTGCAACAATGTGACCTGCCAACACACGTTGATCCCAGTATAACTGAGTAGTATTTGAAAAAGTTTTACAAATAACATGAATGAGTAAAACTGTAGTTATCTATAGTTTCTTATTATCTTTGTCTCATCATCCGTAAGGAAGCTGTACTAACAGCTTTTTAAGACTGCGATATGTATAGCCGTATGATAACTTGTCCCTTTCGTGTACGAGGACATCTTGCCTCTGAGTGTATTATTACGAGTTGCGCACAATCTAATGTGTTTTATATGAGACTGATCGCGGTACTGTCATTAAAAACATTTTGTTGTGGAAATTCACATTTGAAAACGTTTTACCTGACACTCAATAAAATTAAAAAATTGATGTTAGCAGCGTCATCCTGCCGAATTCCACAAGAACATAATACAATTCAGGCTTTAATCCAAGTGTTTTGCATATAAATTCGTAATCGGGAATTGGAAATATTCATTTGTTATACCTAGCAACAGATTCCCCTCCCCCCCTCCCCCCCCTCACACACACACAGCACTGTAAGCTTATCTGTGTGATCAACAAGCACAGAATGACGATTAAGCTATTTCAGCAACAAGGTTTGTCAACGATGCACTGCCTTGCCTTTTCACGAAGCGATTCGGGTCATTTTCTTAGGTTGTATTAATGCTACATGTCTCTATCAGCAATCCTTGCAAACATGCAAAATTTTATTTCGTTACTGTCCTCAGTTAGGATGTTACTGATATGCAAATTTCAGTGATTCTGTCACTCATTCACTCACTGATGATCATCAAAACTCTGAAGTACTTCCCGTAGCCGTTGAAAGCTGGAATTTGGTACACAGATAACATTGTACCCACATATTACGAAGCGCGTCCAGAAAGTAGGTTCAGTTTCAAGTTATCTCCGCTGCAGCGCTGCGATTGCAGTTCCGCACATGTGCTGTAGACGATGTGTATCAAGGGGAAGAACGTCCGCCATTTGGAGATCGCTGTCAGTTACGTACGCTTTGTTGTGCTTGTTTGAAATGTCGGCGTTGATTGAAAATCCCGCCGCCTGTGAAATCAGGTCTGTGATTCGGTTTCTGAATGCGAGGAAAGTGAAACCAATTGAAATTTATCGGCAAATTTGCGATGTTTACGGACCAAATGCGATGAGTGATTCGATGGTGAGAAGATGGGTCCGACAGTTCAATGGCGGGCGTAGTGATGTGCACGATGAAGAACGAAGTGGGCGTCCACCTTTGGTTACAGAAGAACTGGCAAGACTTTCATCTGTTCTTACATCTCAAGTATTTCCTTGGCGGTCATCACTTCACCAATGACGACGAGCTGAAAGAAACTGTTTCCAACTGGTTGAAGACACAGGCGGCAGATTTCTATGAAGAAGGTATACAAAACCTGGTGCCACGCTATGACAATTGCCTGCAAAATTTCGGCAGTTATGTGGAAAAGTAGTTTAAGAGTTTTAGAATTTTATGCAATAAAAATTTCTTCTGTATCTGTGTACAATTTTATTTTATTACCAAATGGAACTTACTTTCTAGACGCGCCTCGTATAAGAAAAATCCGAAACTCATGAATTTCCATCAATCTGCCCCTTACTTTCCCCTAACGTGAAATCGCTTTCTACCTAAATAACTTTATGTACCTCAGATTATCGTTGTGCAGTGAGCATACTGAGCTAATGTGTTAAATTCTACGTCTTTCCTTACTTTGGAAGTTAAAGAAATTCAAAATGACCACGCCACCTCAACATCAAAATTCCACTGCACTTCCATTAATTCTAGAAACAAACAATTCGGTATACATGTATAGTTTCTTCCCTAAATCATAAGAAAAGTCTATTATTGGTGTTTTTCCCGTATTTACTTAATCACAATCCCAAACATGCAAAATTCTGGTACATATTTGTTGGTAAATTGCTTTGCTCCGGATGAAGCTACATGCCTGAGATTATTTTAATACAAGGCGATCAGCAAGTTTAACTAACTTATCAAATTTTACTCCATTCCTATTCTTAGTTTAGAAGTTACTCGTTATTTACTCATGGCGGTAGTTAAACCAGTGGCTATCTGAATTGTTCGGCTAAGGCACACACCCACTATACATGTCATAATTTTTACTGAGATGGAAGACATACTATATATTTGTCAAATTCGAAAAAGTGTGAGGAAAATCTTGGCTTTTATGTATTCATAAGTTTGATAAAACAGTGCATTTAAGGTTGACTGAAACATGGCATGCACAATGACCAAGTCACCAGACTTTTTTTTTTTTTTTAAATTAAATCTTTAACACCGAGGGCAGCCATTCTGTTTCATAAAGTAAAGTGAATACATACTGTAAAGCGTAGACTTCGCTCAGAACAAGATCTTATAACATTCTGTCACAACACGAGCACGAGACTTGGCCTATTTTTAAAAGAATGTTTTTCTGGGATCTATATTATACAAAAATGTTTATGTAGCTTCTGCGTCACTAGACGAGAATTTTTTTTGATGAGCGGTGAACAACAGGGCATTAGATTTTGAAGCAACAGGGTTCAATCCTCATTCCCTTTATCTACATATTGATTTTCCATGACTAACCGAAATCATCCCAAGGGATAGTTTACTCAAAAGTCACAGAAAAATAATTTCTGTCCCTTTCCACCAAATCTCTCTCTCCTCTAATGGCCTTGGCAATGAAAAAGCGTTATTTTCTGAGTAAAAAAAAAAGAAAAAAAAAAAAAAATCACAACAATGAAAGTGAGAATGTAAATTTTTTAGCCATGTTCTTTTTGTTGTTTTGAAGATATTAGAAGGGGTTTGGACCACTGACTGGCATGGCGCTACGTTCTGCTAAGTGTTTTTTTTATTTATTTATGGCTTTACGCCTCGTCGATTCAAGGTCATTAGAGGCTGGATGGAATTTGGAACAAGGAACTGGAAGAAATTCAGCCATGGCCTTTTTGAAGGGAGCAACCCGGCATTCGCCTGGAGTGATTTGAGGAAACCGTGAAAAACCCAAATCTGGATTCCCGGACAGGTATTCGAACCCACGTCCTCCCGAATGTGAGGCCAGGTTCTATTAAGTTACTGAAGTGTGTCAAGAAATAAAAGTTTAAGTTCAGAGTGATCGTTCAAAATCTGAACATAATACACATGTGATGAAAAACTGACTGTTCAGAAGCAAATGCGCTACGCAAGACTCATCAATATTATTGACCCTTGGAGACGAAACAGAGTTCACCACTGCCGCTCTTGCACCATAAGGACTGTGTTCTCACGCTATCTCTGGACCAACACTAGCAAGCATACGCCTCGATGTTCCGTACTGTTTGAACACTTAATGTACACAACGCACCATCGGCGCAGGCTTTCAGCGTTAATAAATCACGTAAAACATTTAACGCCCGCAAACAGCCGCGGGAGTTCTTGGAGCAACACAAAAAAGAACAGCAAACAAAGACCGCATAAAAAGGGGACAAAAAATGTATACTTCTCCCCACCCCGGGCACTGAACGCCCGACCTGGCTTAGAGGACGCGTGGCTGCATTGTACTGGAGAACTGTCAAACGTGTAACCGCCGGCAATACCGCACACCATCTGCATATCACTCGGAACGTAGCGGCCATTAAAAAAGAGACCGGCCTGGTGGCAACCATTTGATTACTAGGGGGTTTGCCCATACGCTTACGAGAATAATGGCGGAACAAGGCCGCAAAGCCACGCTCGCGCCCTTGTTTATTCGGAGTGGCCGACATGGGGCCAGATTAGAGCTGCACAATACGATCTGGCGGGCCGCCTTCTGCAGGACGCGGTAGGGAGCCAAAGCCCTCACCCCCGAGTCAACACAACCCACTCCGGCGCAAAGTGTATTTGGCGACCCGGGCAACCCCCTGACTGCGGGCAGGGGCTGTTTGAATCGAGCGGCAGCTGATCCTTCAACTGCGACCTACACTGCTGAATTCTGCACGGACGGTCAAGGGTGAAACATGAGATAGCATATCACCATAACGCAGACCGAATATGGAGTTCTGTGGCTTTCATCGTTTAATAAACCTGCGTTCGTCGTCAGTCAATAAAAGAAATGTGCAAGAAGGGACAACGAAATGAAGTAATTCAAACTTCGCAGCGTATCGAAGATCGACATATGGAAGTCGGTGTAGTATAAAATTCATACTCATTTTGAACTAGGGAACCTATTCATTTTTTTTATAAAGCTTAATGATACGCCAATGCAATTGAATGTCATTTTATTTTTATGCCGTACGCTTTTCATTCAATTTTCAGAGCTTGTTTAGCGACATATGTGACATTTATTTCATGGTCGGGGTTTACTTCGTTGGGTAGTTTTTAACAGCAATCATTGTGAAATATTCCCAAGACACACACACTATACTGACCAGACTATACAGTATCACCATTAAATTTACGCTTAGTATCTAGCTCAAAACATGTGGGCGTAAACACCACGCCATGTTTTTCAACAGTGGACTGACCATGAGAGCATGAAGTAAAAGTCACGTATATCGCTGAAGATGCTCTGAAAATGGATTGAAACGCGTACGACACAAAAAATTAAATTGCATTGGAGTATCATTAACCTTTATAAAAATATTGATTAACTTGCAATTGTAGAAATGGTCCAAAACATCCGGTTGTTAAGGGAACCTGTTAATACAGTTCAATAAAACTGTGAATCTTTCCTCAGGCGTGGGTCTGTTACCATAACGCATTCCGCATGTTTCAGGTCTTAGCTTAAAACAGAATACCAGCAGTATATTTGTTTATTTCCCCCACCAAATTATGGTTAATTTTTTGGTCCACAGTATTTCCTTTACCCTTGGATCATGAAAACTTATTTTCAGTAGTGTTTAAAATTGTTTGGCTACTTTCCTTTGATTCAACTGATGTGAAGCTATTGTTTTCAAGCGATGATCTACAATCGTCAAATATTAATTAGCATCTATCTGAAAATTTAGAAGATATTTTAACTACCTGAGTTTATCCCCAGTTTCTAGTTTCATATGTTATCTTAAAAGATTAAAGTGCCGCGATCTCACTAGTGTAATAATAGTCATAAATAGGAGTAGTTTCTATTCTGGTGCGCTTATTAAATTATTATTTTTAATGTTCACCTTTTACATGTCTTTATCATGATTTCACGCTCTGTGTGAAAAAAAATAATCTAAATACAGACTAATATTCTAAGCAGTATTTAGGGCTGCATGATTAAAAGAATTTTTTTTTTTAATTGAGATGTAATATTCTGTCATATGATTTGTTAAATACTATCCATGGTTAGACGAACTAAACAGCGCCCAATGTCAGAAAAAGTATGTGATGCTTTTACTAGTTTTTATTACGAAATTGTCTTTGTGAGACATCTTTTGATGAGTCAAAAATTGGAATCTAGCCATACTTATAGTAACAATGCTAAGGAAAACCATATGAAAATGGAGGCATCCTATATATTGGTAACGACAGGATTAGTAGTAAGAAAACGGCGGTTTCACTTAAAATAGGTCACGCGCCCCGCCCCCCTGCGGCCGCTTCCCCTATAATTAGGCACCTGGCCGACTGTGCGGCCTGTAATTATCTACCTGGCTGCCGGCGCCGCTTACCGTCAAGGTCACCCGCCCCGCCCCTGCAGCCACGCCGGCGCCTCTCACCGTAATTATCTTAGTAGGTCACGCGCCACGCCGGCGCCGCTCTCGCCGTCATTATCTTTGTAGGTCACGCGCCCCGCCCCTGCAGCCACGATGGCGCTGCTCACAGTCACTATCTTGGTGTGCAGACCGCTTTATAAACCACCCGCCTACCGCTTTTCTCATCAGTTTGCAGCTATGCCTCGTCTAGTGTTGTTGTTCTCATCTGTATACCAACTCAACGCTGGGGACTCGAAACGTTTGGACGATAGGGTTATCGTCCAAACACGAGTTTGAACCTGTTGTTGTTCTGGAAAAAGTGGGACACAATAAAATTGTTTTAACATACTACGAATGGAACGTCCTGATCCAGGAATTGGACGTAGTGTCCCAGTTATTCAACGCCGGCACCGACAGCATCTCACTTGGTGAGCACACCGTCTCCTGCCGAACGATTGCTGGGTGAAGACTGTTGTTTCCACCTTAATGACGATCCTGCCAGCGGTGTCTTCTTCGGCCAGTCTACTTGGAGGAACTTCGTCGACGCGCAGCCAGCCGTGACCAACGCCTTGACTATCAAGCAGAAGTGGGGCTACTTGGTGGCACGATATTATACTGAGTTTTGTGGACATTCTAGCTAATAAAGTGCTACGAGACTTCAATATGGCTACAGTGCAAAAACTGATTGACATGCACATTAATAATGTTCGAGTAGCTCAAGTGACACCCAGTTCATCATTGGATTATGCGCAATTAAGACTTGAACTCATTGCATATAAAAATTTGTTAGTATCTGATGTAAATAATATTGTAATTAAGAATTATGAACCTGGATATGATGTTTGTGGACCTTATTAACTACATGTATGTGAAATGTCTGAATAAAATAACATATATTATTTGATATTATTTCTTTTTATTTCACCCACCATTGGGCAATTAAAAATACATTTTCAGCTGCGCACATAGCATTACAAAATAAATGAGCTTTACAAAGTTTGATCAAATTATTTTTCTTGAGTTCTTGTAGTGGCGGGCATCCTA
>JARYHS010011408.1:149372835-149479333 GCA_031002005.1 Vandiemenella viatica
AACCGAATATTGTACACTAATAGCTTTGTTTCCGCAAATCCCAAAGCGTTATTTAATGATTTATATTAGGGCAAACTACAGCTTTTATTAATGTATCTTAAATATAGAAAAACTGAGAAAACTGATACTCGACACAAGAGTGTTTAGATCCTATGAGATTGAATCAGACCACCACCTCTTGGAAGGTATAGCAAGATTTCCACCCCGCTGGCTTAACAAGAAATACATAAGTCAAACCAAATGTCCTACAGAGTTGAACACTTACAAGATCAAAGCATCAAATGGTTGTATCAGAGAAGATTAAGTGAAATCGAAAAGAAGTATAAAGTAGAGGAAAATATTGAATTAGAATGGGAAAATCTAACCAAAATTCTGAAAGAAGCGGCAAATGAGAGTATAGGAATGAAGAAACGCTGGAATAGAAACAAGGATTAAGAGCTTGGGATGAAGAAATCAAGAGTGTTATTGAAGATAAGAGAAATGCTTATAAGAGATATTTAGCAACAAAGAAAGCAGAGGATTTTACTGAATATAAGAGGAAAAGAGCGATTGCTAGAAGAGAAACCAGGAAAAGGCACAGAGAACAATGGGACCGCTTCATTAACAATCTCGAAAGAGATGTAACAAGACCATCACTCACAACATTCAAAATTATAAAAAAGTTAAACAGAGAAGTAAGATGCGAATCAGACATTCAAGTAATAAACAAAGAGACATGGCTAAAGTATTTTCAACAGTTGTGGACCCAAAATCAAGCAGACAATGAACCGGAGGTAATGTCACTACCAGAGACTAACAGCCCAGATGACATTCGCTACAAAGAGTTAGAATCAGTGCTAGAAGCCTGTAAAAGTAACAGAGCTGCAGGAGAAGATGGCGTTCATATGGAACTTTTTAAATTCAGCAACAGGACATTTAAAGTACGACTATTGAACTTTATCAACAGGATCTGGAAAGGAGAATACCCACCTCAAAGCTGGCAGAGGGCAATTATCATCCCAATTCACAAAAAAGGAGACGTCAATGATTGCAATAACTATAGAGGAATAAGCTTGCTCAATGCTGGTTATGTATGGCAGCGAGGCCTGGACACTACGCAAAGGTGATGAACGGAGACTAACGGCGGCTGAGATGCGATTTATGAGGAGAACAGCTGGCTACACATTACAAGACTGAAAGAGATCTGATGATATCCTTAAAGAACTTAAAGTAAAACCAATTCTCCAAACTGTACAAAATTACAGAACATCTTGGACAGAACATGTACTGAAGATGAAGACGGACCGAATCCCAAGGAAAATTCTCAAATACCACCCCAGAGGCAAGAGAGACGTAGGGAGACCACCAAGAAGATGGATTGAGACCGTAACAGGCCACCAGGCCTAATATCGGACAGGATGAAGAAGAAGAATTAATATAGAAGGGATTCCCGTATTTCAGCTATCCATCTGCCTTTCCTGATTAATTGTATGACAATAACGTGGAGGCAGCTGCCTTTGTTAAATAACATCCTTCACCAGCAAATAATCACAGTCGTTTGAGTCTCTGGCTTGATTCTATTTGTGGGTTATTACAGCTGCCTGGATTTACCTTCACTGATTGTCGTCTCACTACACTAAAAAAGCCTTTTGTTTGGTCTGCTGGATCTGTAGCAGTTGTACGCAACCGAACGCAGACAAAACCTTCCCCTTCGCGGTGTGTATGTGTGTACTCAACACGCCGGAAACTATGATGAACGGGCGGGATGCTGGTTCCCAAAACAAACGTGGCGTGCTCCATCCCCACATCCTGACGCACCCAGACGAAACACGATTAACTGATTACATTCCAAAACTGATTTAAAAAATCGAGGTATTGTGAAAGGGAACAGAGACAATAAACATGCAGCTTCTTGCTGTTTTGAACGACATTGCCTAGTAAGTGTAAAAAATTGTAGGTCCTATGTCTCAAATATTTATCGTATATAGTTATTTTACACGTGCCTTCAAACTGATTATATTTTTTTACTGCCGTAGGAAACCATGCATCTCTCCGAAACACAAACAAGTTTTCCAGCTGTATTGGATGGACCCGGCTTGCACACAGTGTTGGCCGTGTTGTGCAATGCAGGAAATTACTTCCTTCATACTGCAATGCAGTAGAACTCCAATTATCCTAAGTAATTTTGACTGGATCCCATTCGAATAATAAAAAATTCTGATAATTGGATTTTTCCGAAAAAGGGTCTATTAATTACTGTATGTATTCTGAAAATGGGGGAAAAATCTATTTTTAAAGAAAAATAGCTTTTAATAAATTAAATGAAAACTTTTGAATTAATTAAATGTTAAGCGTACTTACAAGTGATGTACGTTAATACAATATGTACGTACCGTACTGTAAATAAGTCATTACTTGCTGAACGTCTCCGTCTTAATTTAAAAAGCCATTCGGATATTCAGCGATTCGGATAATTGGAGCTCT
Organism: Vandiemenella viatica; assembly: GCA_031002005.1. Lineage (NCBI taxonomy): Eukaryota > Metazoa > Arthropoda > Insecta > Orthoptera > Morabidae > Vandiemenella > Vandiemenella viatica. The sequence goes on from JARYHS010011408.1 coordinate 149,375,299, forward strand.
ACTGTATGTACCATTACGTTGTTTAGCTTAGAAAATATTACCATTCATGTACACAGATAATCGTGGAAACTATCACCCGCCAGCATCATATGTCACCAGCAAGTTGGGAACAATCATAGCCATCTGTAGACAACATTCATCTTGAACAACATAAAGATACAGCGAAGATAAATAATTTACGCTGTTCTCACGAGATAATACCATAAAAGTGAGTTCGTTAAGCTCTTAAATACTTTAATGATAGAGCAAAATAAAATATATCCTTTCGAAATCATAACGTTTTACCGTAAAGAAATACTGAGAATGTTAACCAATTTCAGGAAATTGAATTGGAAGTCGGTGTTGTGGGAGTAAAGGAACTGTAGAAAGAATACAGAAGCTGACAAACTCGTATGTAACTTCTGCTACCATAGCTATACACCTTCGACGCCTAAGCGCCTTATCACTAAACTCCCACGGTCTGAATGTTTTACAGTTTATTTCTTGGTGATTTGAATAAACTATGTCTTAATGTTTGGATAGTTGAATTAATCAAGTCTCTAACACGTCACATTAGGTAACCATAAAGCTTAGAATCAGATGTAACACAGGAAAAATGGCAAAAAAACATGCTGTGCACATTTGTAGGTGCAAAGATTTTTTCAATGGCATGAACTGAATGGTGGTCTGAAATTCAAATCTTTGAGACATGTGTGAAACAGGTAACAGTTTCTAATGTACGTAACTAATACAGAATACTTCTACCACTGTCAACACATAATTAGCCGACAATCATGTCTCCATTTGAGGTCAATCCTAAATTATCTGATTTTTGATGAGTCACTTTCATTTTAACTGGTTGCTCCAACAGAGAACTGTGAAATTAGTAGTTTCCACAAAAGGCCAAGTAGTTTCGTTTTCAGCCGTTTGACTGAGAAATATTACGGATCCAGATCACTTTCATCAGAAATTCCCCAGTTACTGATCGAAATAAATTTTATTGTGAAAGGATGGCATTCCAACATACCCAGAATTGACAGATCCTAGTTTGTACGACAGACTATCCTTTGAGATATGCCTTCTACCATCAGTACAAGAATTAACCTTCTTTCCAGATTATTTACGTTAATTCCTCACAAACTATCGAGACACTTTGGTATTTTTCCTGAATGATGATGTATGTTAGCCAGGAAGTCTGTTGTTATCATTTACTCACTACGATGTAGGTTTCAGACTCAACAATAACGTCTCAACAAGGGAGGTAGATAAGCACCTCACTACGTAAAATTGTCAAAGTGCTGAACCTAAGTCTAAATCCTGTCGTTACCAATATATAGGATGCCTCCATTTTCATATTGTTTTCCTTAGCATTGTAACTATAAGTATGGCTAGATTCCAATTTTTGACTCATCAAAAGATGTCTCACAAAGACAATCTCGTAATGAAAACGAGTAAAAGCATTACATACTTTTTCTGACATTGGGCGCTGTTTAGTTCGTCTAACCATAGATAGTATTTAACAAATCATAGGACAGAATCTTACATCTCAATTAAAAAAAAAAATCTTTTAATTATGCAGCCCTAAATACTGCTTCAAATATTAGTCTGTATTTATATTATTTTTTTTCACAAAGAACGTGAAATCATGATAAAGACATGTAAAAGGTGAAAATTAAAAATAATAATTTAATAAGCTCACCAGAATAGAAACTACTTCTATTTCTGACTATTATTACACTAGTGAGATCGCGGCACTTTAATCTTCTAAGATAACTTAAGAAACTAGAAACTGGAGACGCACTCATGTAGTTAAAATATCTTATAAATTTTCAGATATATGCTAATTAGTATTTGACTATTCTAAATCATCTCTTGAAAACAATAGCTTCACATCAGTTGAATCAAAGGAAAGTTCTACATTTTAGAATAGCTAAAAAAAATTCAAAACTACTGATAAATTTGCAATGTTGTTGTAGGCCATTTTTCCGCAGTTGCTCAGTAAATTAATTCATAAAATGACGCCAATGCAACTGTATTATGTAGGTTTATTGCCGTACGCGTTTCGCCTCTCCTTGAGGCATCATCAGCGACGAAAATATTTTAAAATTTACATTGGATTTACAAACTTATTTGACATAAATAAGTTTTTATGATCCAAGGGTAGAATGAAATACCGTGGACCAAAAACTTAACCAGAATTTGATGGGGGAAGTAAACAAATAATTACTGCTGGTATTCTGTTTTAAGCAAAGACCTGAAACATGTGGAATGCGTTATGGTAATACTATCAGACAGAGGCCTGAGGAAAGATTCGCAGTTGTATTGAACTATATTAACAAGTTCCCTTATAACCGGGTGTTGTGGGTCATTTCCGCAATTGCAAATAAATCAGTTTTTATAAATGTTGATGATACTCCAATGCAATTTAATTTTTTGTGTCGTACGCGTTTCAATCCATTTTCAGAGCATCTTCAGCGACATACGTGACTTTTACTTTATGCTCTCATAGTCAATCCACTGTTGAAAAACAAGGCCTGGTGTTTACACTCACATATTTTGAACTAGATACTAAGAGTAACTTTAATGGTGATACTGTGTAGTCTGATCAGTATAGTGCAGTGTTGTGTGTCTTAGAAAAATTTCACAATGATTGACTACCCGACGAAGCAAACCCCGACTATGAGAAAATGAAATAAAAGTCACATATGTCACTGAAGATACTCTGAAAATTGAGAGAAAAGCGTATGACATAAAAAATAATATGAAATTCAATTGCATTGACGTATCATTAAGCTTTATAATAAATGAAATGGTTCCCTAGTTGAAAATTAGTATGAATTTTATACTAAACCGACTTCTATCTGTCGATGTTCGATACGCTGCGAAATTTGATTTATTTCATTTCGTTGTGTCTTCTTGCACATTTCTTTTATTTACTGATGACGAACATAGGATTATTAATCCACGAAAACCAGAGAACTGGATGTTCGGTCTGTGTTATGGTGATATGCTATCTCATCTTTCACCCTTGACCGTCCGTGCAGAATTCAGCAGTGTAGGTCGCAGTTGAAGGATCAGCTGCCGCTCGATTCAAACAGCCCCTGCCCGCAGTCAGGGGGTTGCCAAATACACTTTGCGCCGGAGTGGGTTGTGTTGACTCGGGGGTGAGGGCTTTGGCTCCCTACCGCGTCCTGCAGAAGGCGGCCCTGCCAGATCGTATTGTGCAGCTCTAATCTGGCCCCATGTCGGCCACTCCGAATAAACAAGGGCGCGAGCGTGGCTTTGCGGCCTTGTTCCGCCATTATTCTCGTAAGCGTATGGGCAAACCCCCTAGTAATCAAATGGTTGCCACCAGGCCGGTTTCTTTTTTAATGGCCGCTACGTTCGTAGTGATATGCAGATGGTGTGCGGTATTGCCGGCGGTTGCACGTTTGACAGTCCTCCAGTACAATGCAGACACGCGTCCTCTAAGCCAGGTTGGGCGTTCAGTGCCCGGGGTGGGGAGAAGTATACATTTTTTGTCCCCTTTTTTGCGGTCTTTGTTTGCTGTTCTTTTTGTGTTGCTCCAAGAACTCCCGCGGCTGTTTGCGGGCGTTAAATGTTTTACGTGATTTATTAACGCTGAAAGCCTGCGCCGATGGTGCATTGTGTACATTAAGTGTTCAAACAGTACGGAACATCGAGGCGTATGCTTGCTAGTGTTGGTCCAGAGATAGCGTGAGAACACAGTCCTTATGGTGCAAGAGCGGCAGTGGTGAACTCTGTTTCGTCTCCAAGGGGCAATAATATTGATGTGTCTTGCGTCGCGCATTTGCTTCTCAACAGTCAGTTTTCATCACATTTGGTTTATGTTCAGATTTTGAACGATCACTCTGAACTTAAACTTTTATTTCTGGACACACTTCAGTAACTTAATAGACCTGGCCTCACATTCGGGAGGATGCGGGTTCGAATCCCTATCCGGGCATCCAGATTTGGGTTTTTCACGGTTTCCTCAAATCACTCCAGGTGAATGCCGGGATGCTTCCTTCAAAAAGACCATAGCCGAATTCCTTCCAGTTCCTTGTTCCCAATTCCATCCAGCCTCTAATGACCTCGACGTTGACGAGGCGTAAAGCCATAACTAAACAAAAAAAACCTTTAGCAGAACGTTAGCGCCATGCCAGTCAGTGGTCCAAACCCCTCTAATATCGTAATAACGAAGACTTTCCCGGCGTATGACTGCAATGTAGTCTTCACGGGTGTACCGCCGGATAGTGTTGTGGAAACACAATATTTCGACGGCTGGCTCTGCCGTCTTCTTCAGGTGATGAGACATGTGTAATGGTCGGCTGACCCACAGTATCTGTGGGTCAGCCGACCATTACACATATCTCATCACCTGAAGAAGACGGCAGAGCCAGCCGTCGAAATATTGTGTTTCCACAACACTATCCGGCGGTACACCCGTGAAGACTACATTGCCCTCTAATATCTTCAAAACAACAAAAATAACATGGCTCAAAAATTTACATTCTTACTTTCATTGTTGTGGTTTTTTTTACTCAGAAAATAATGATTTTTCAATGTCAAGGCCATTAGAGGTGAGAGAGATTTGGTGACAAGGGACAGAAATTATTTTTCTGTGACTTTTTGAGGGAACTATCCCTTGGGATGATTTCGGTTAGTCATGGAAAATCAATACGTAGATAAAGGGTCTGAGGATTGAACCCAGTTGCTTCCAAATCTAATGCCCTGTTGTTCACCACTCATCAAACAAGTTTCTCGTCTAGTGTCGCAGAAGCTACATAATCATTTTTGTATAATATAGATCCCAGAAAAACATTCTTTTAAAAATAGGCCAAGTCTCGTGCCCGTGTTGTGACAGAATGTTATAAGACCTTGTTGTGAGTGAAGTCTACGCTTTACAGTATGTATTTACTTTACTTTATGAAACAGAATGGCTTCCCTCGGTGTTAGAGATTTAATTTAAAAAAAAAAAAATCTGGTGACTTGACCATTGTGCATGCCATGTTTTAGTCAACCTTAAATGTGTTTTATCAAACTTATGAATACATAAAAGCCAAGATTTTCCTCACACTTTTTCGAATTTGACAAATATATATTATGTCTTCCATCTCAGTAAAAATTATGGCATGCATAGTGGGTGTGTGCCGTAGCCGAACAATTCAGACAGCCACTGGTTTAACTACCACCATGAGTAAATAACGAGTAACTTCTAAACTAAGAATAGGAATGGAGTAAAATTTGATATGTTAGTTAAACTTGATGATCGCCATGCATTAAAGAAATCTCAGGCATGTAGCTTCAGCCGGGGCAAAGCAATTTACCAACAAATATGTTCCAGAATTTTGCATGTTTGGGATTGTGATTAAGTAAATACGGGAAATACACCAATAATAGACTTTTCTTATGATTTAGGGAAGAAACTATACATGTATACCGAATTGCTTGTTTCTAGAATTAATGGAAGTGCAGTGGAATTTTGAATTTTCTTTACTTACTTCCAAAGTAAGGAAAGACGTAGAATTTAATACATTAGCTCAGTATGCTCATTGTACAACGAAAATCTGAGGTACATAAAGTTATTTAGGTAGAAAGCGATTTCACGTTAGGGGAAAGTAAGGGGTAGATTGATGGAAATTCACGAGTTTCGGATTTTTCTTATACGAGGCGCGTCTAGAAAGTAAGTTCCATTTGGTAATAAAATAAAATTGTACACAGATACAGAAGAAATTTTATTGCATAAAATTCTAAAACTCTTAAACTACTTTTCCACATAACTGCCGAAATTTTGCAGGCAATTGTCATAGCGTGGCACCAGGTTTTGTATACCTTCTTCATAGAAATCTGCCGCCTGTGTCTTCAACCAGTTGGAAACAGTTTCTTTCAGCTCGTCGTCATTGGTGAAGTGATGACCGCCAAGGAAAGACTTGAGATGTAAGAACAGATGAAAGTCTTGCCAGTTCTTCTGTAACCAAAGGTGGACGTCCACTTCGTTCTTCATCGTGCACATCACTACGCCCGCCATTGAACTGTCGGACCCATCTTCTCACCATCGAATCACTCATCGCATTTGGTCCGTAAACATCGCAAATTTGCCGATAAATTTCACTTGGTTTCACTTTCCTCGCATTCAGAAACCGAATCATCAACGCCGACATTTCAAACAAGCACAACAAAGCGTACGTAACTGACAGCGATCTCCAAATGGCGGACGTTCTTCCCCTTGATACACATCGTCTACAGCACACGTGCAGAACTGCAATCGCAGCGCTGCAGCGGAGATAAATTGAAACGGAACTTACTTTCTGGACGCGCCTCGTAATATGTGGGTACAATGTTATCTGTGTACCAAATTTCAGCTTTCAACGGCTACGGGAAGTACTTCAGAGTTTTGATGATCATCAGTGAGTGAATGAGTGACAGAATCACTGAAATTTGCATATCAATAACATCCTAACTGAGGACAGTAACGAAATAAAATTTAGCATATTTGCAAGGATTGCTGATAGAGACATGTAGCATTAATACAACCTAAGAAAATGACCCGAATCGCTTCGTGAAAAGGCAAGGCAGTGCATCGTTGACAAACCTTGCTGCTGAAATAGCTTAAGCGTCATTCTGTGCTTGTTGAACACGCAGATAAGCTTACAGTGCTGTGTGTGTGTGTGAGAGAGAGGAGGGGGGGGGGGGAAATCTGTTGCTAGGTATAACAAATGAATACTTCCAATTCCCGATTACGAATTTATATGCAAAACACTTGGATTAAAGCCTGAATTGTATTATGTTCTTGTGGAATTCGGCAGGATGACGCTGCTAACATCAATTCTTTAATTTTATTGAGTGTCAGGTAAAACGTTTTCAAATGTGAATTTCCACAACAAAATGCTTTTAATGACAGTACCGCGATCAGTCTCATATAAAACACATTAGATTGTGCGCAACTCGTAATAATACACTCAGAAGCAAGATGTCCTCGTACAGGAAAGGGACAAGTTATCATACGGCTATACATATTGCAGTCGTAAAAAGCTGTTAGTACAGCTTCCTTGCGGATGATGAGACAAAGATAATAAGAAACTCTAGATAACTACAGTTTTACTTATTCATGTTATTTGTAAAACTTTTTCAAATACTACTCAGTTATACTGGGATCAACGTGTGTTGGCAGGTCACATTGTTGCATCGTTTATATCTAACTGGGATGAACGCACTTTAGCAGTCGGCCTCAATGATTGATTTTCGTCTGCTAGGGAGGGTAAAATAATTTTATACCATCATTAGGGCAGTAAATTTGTATTCAACTGAAAGAATCATAATGCATGAATAGTGCATATCATTAACATCATACTCATCACAGCTTGGTTTATATAGTCCTTTTCTTGTTATCATTTGGAGGCTACTATTCTTATATTCCGAATGTATGATCATGATTTCATTACTGTACTTGTTAGCAAAACGATCAGAAAGACAGCTTTTACGTGAATATTAAAAGTTCCTTTTTTTTTCACTTCTTCTGTTACTCAATTTTCTCATTCGTAGTGTGATCAAGTTTTAAATATCCATATTTTCGAAGTGGTAAAATTTGGTATGAATCAGGTAGGTACAACGGCCCCAAATTCAAACAACAGACCCTAAAGTAACGGCTATCCTGAGAGAAGATTTTTAACCCTTTTTTTTCGTAATAAACGTTTTTTTAGCTTTACGCCTCATCGACATCTAGATTTTAGAGATAGGAGGAAATGAGGAAGGAATTCGGGTGTGAACTGTTGAAGGTACCATCGCGACATTCGCCTGAAGTGGTTTCCAGAAACCATGGGCGGGCATTACAAAGGGCATTTAAGTTTCTCCTGCGCTCATCTGTGACAAGCGATAAGCGAACTGATAGAATCGTCCCTCTATACAGTGAAAATGAACGATGTGGAAAAGCTGTAAAACTCTAGGATAAATATTTTCATTTCTATTTTATTTCTTCGCTTTTGTCTTGTTAGTGAAAATATAGTGAGGGCACTTTGAGTACCCAAGATTTGTATAGAGAAAATGTGAATTCCTTGGTAACCACTGTACTGTTTCAGTTACTTAAATAAATCAGCCCGAGATTCGTGTAGAGAAAATGTGATTTATCTGGAATCCATCAAACTGTTTCGATCGGCGATGATCTTTTTAAGGGATTGGTAACATATACGTGTGAGCATAAACTGAATTAATTTTCTATAAATTCACTTCTAAGCAGAGCGAATGGTTGAGAATGTCTGCTGTGTTGGGACAGGCACCATTTGCAGACCACTTTACGCTGTTTTCCTAGATGGAGCGGTTGTTTGTTGGTTCAGCCGCAGTTGGGTGCAGAGCTGGCTGGCTCAGATAGTGTTTCCCGGAAAACAAGGGGTGAGGCGGAAAGAGCCCCGTCATCGCGGATCCAAGAATTTCCACCCATTTACTACGTGTTAAATTCATCTCTCAAACAGCTAAGGGGGCATCCATAAATTACGTGAAGTGTTTTTCCGGATTTCCGCCCGCCCCCCTCTGGTTGAGATCTTAAAGGGCTGGTATGCATTAAAAAAAAAATTAAAGGCTAGTGTCAGACACAAATTACTTATAATACGGAAGGTTTAAACCGAAAAACTGAAATATGATTACTGTGACGTCTATTACTGGTGTGGGGTCAAGGAGCTAAGAATGAGAATAGTTAGGGGGCGTCCATAAATTACATGACGTGAAATAGGAGGGGGAGGGGGGCGGCGAAATTTCACCAAATCTCATCAAGGGGGAGAGGGGTCAACGTAAATCTCATGTGAGGTTTTTAAAATTTTCATGGACTGTAGAGCAAAAAAAAGGTCTACAAAACAGGCGAAATTCGATTTTAGGGGGGATTTCGTCGAAAAGTGGGGGTGTAACCGGCTTTGGAAGGATGAGACCTAAAAGAAAGGTCTCAAAATCTTGCGAGAGCGATTTGTAGGGAGGGAGGGGCTCACGGACAAGATCACACCGGCAGGGGGGAGGGGGTCTGAAAAGATCTCATCAGATGGGGGGGGGAGGTTCCGGAAATCCGGAAAAACCCCTCACGTAATTTATGAATGCCCCCTTACGTCACATTTCAGGTTTATTGTTTATCAGATAACTATTAAACAAAAACATGAAGTCTTTTGAGTAACATTATTCAATAACTGGAGAGTAATGTTACGAAGAATTGTTAATAATTCATTATTAGGCAGGCTTATATATGGAAGTTATGTCAGAATTGTGTACTATTGTGTCTGCGATAGTACGTCCATGTAGTACGCACAAACAACACCTCAGTTGCCAGAACAGCACTCCATATAAGACAGGAGCGCCAAAGACCACGAGGGGACCGAGGAAGCACTGGCTGGATAATTTTCAGCAGGAGATGCATTCACCTGGAGATGCACAAGATTGGTGAAAGAAGTCCAGTAAAACAGACCCTGCAATGCGGGATTAATGCTAAGAAGAAGAAGATTATATACTTTTGTATGCTTTGCTACAATTATCGTTAGCTTTTCTCAGCTAATTTATTCAAAACGTTCCGGCGGAACCCGTGAATATTATATTTCATCGTTTTTCGTTTCTCCGTCCCACATATTTGGAAGAATGTTATCCCTGAGCCAGGTATTCAGTAAAACAGCAAATTGTGTGTACAAATGAATCTATCAACAAAAGAATCTCACCATGCCGAAAAGCAAGGAGAAACTGTTTCATAGGAATTTAATGGTAATCGGATGGTTACTATTGTGGAATTCACGCATTTTCTGACAATAAAGAACAATAAGAAACGGTAACATCCTTTTTCCTCTTTTTTTTTTTTTTTTTTTTTTTTTTTTTTTTTAATCCATGAATTAACGGAATTGTAAAGGATTGGAGCCCTGTCTAATCATGAAACTACATCTGACAATTAACCACTCAAGACGAAAAATGTCAGAAAGAGTCCTGAGGAACTTGGTGGATGAGCGGTATCGCACTGGCCACGTATTCGGAGGACGCGAGTTCGATTCCTCGTCCGGCCATCCAGATTTGTGTTTTCCATGGTTTCCACAAAACACCGCAGGGGAATGTTCGTATGATTCCTTCAAAAGGCCATGGCCAAATTCCTTCCCACCTCAAATGATCTCGCCGTTGACCAGGCGCAAAGCAATAAGGAAAAAGAGAGGTACATGTGACCGAGGAAAACAAAATTTTATTTAAAGTCAAGTCTGAGATAGTATCATATGATGTAGGAACGTTTATCAGCAGAGATTGAGGAGGGTGGTGTAAGAGGAAATATTTACTTGAAAAACTTGCATAACTCACGTCTTCGGGTTAGGACCATTAGCCTAGAACATTTTGCTCCAGCTTTTCGGCTTCTAAAAAGGATTTTCTTAAACTACTATTTCTTAACTAATATTGAACAGTACGCAGCAGCTTACAAAAATTTGTGTTAGACTTTCACATACCCTATTAATTAATGTTGTACATATATATTGGTTCAGGTTACAAAGAAAACACCCATCCATAAATCTTGTGGTAACAGTTATTAAGTATTAATACATAAAATGTAGATTGCAAGTTATACGGAGTACTGCACCTCGTATTTTTGTGATTGACATTATAAGTGTAATCTATGGTAAAAAAAAAAGGAGATTTTTTGTAGGAGAGAGAGACGATATTATTATGCTGACATTGGAAGTATTACATTTATGAAAATAAAAAATAATAAATATTGATTTTAAAAGCTTAAAATTCCGATGCGTTGTGAATGCTTCGTACAATATTCAATATAAATAAGCTGAGAAATCTGTTGTAAGCTTTGGTGGTTTTCTTCTATCGTCGCGTCGACAAGACAGCGTGGATTGCAGGAGTAGTGATATGCAGAAAGGTACGTTAATAATAACAATAATAAAAACCATTGACAAAAAGAAAGTAAGGGTTTCAGAAATATATGCGTAGTTTAAAATTAAATGTTTTCTTTATTATTATATTAGTGAAATTTTTGGGTAATAAATCATTGTTTCCATATCTGGACGACTGAGCGATGAGATACCTAAAAGTTTCGAAAGAATTTCTCGAGCAAGAACAACAAACATTAGGCAGAAACATTTCATCTGAGTTTTAAGAATATAAGGGGCATTACGAAATGATATGGTAAACACAAGTTTCAGATATTCATCAAACGTTCTTGAACAGCTAATAGATTTATTCACAAAGGACAATCAGGCGTTCTGGCCTCGCTTTCGGGAGGACGGCGGTTCGAATCCCCATCCGGGCATCCAGATTTGGGTTTTCCATGGTTTCCCAAATCACTCCAGGCAAATGCCGGGACGCTTCCTTAAAAAGGCCATGGCCGAATTCCTCCCCATTCATTGCCCCCATCCTTTCCTGTCTCTAAAGACCTCGCTGTTGAGAGACATAAAGCAGTTAAAAAAATGACAATCAGAATTGATTTAATCACGAGTATATTAAACATCCCATTAACATAACCGCATGGACACCACGTTCTATGTTGGAAATTTGAAGAAAAATTAAGAAGATAAGATAAACCGTTGTTGAACAACAGTTCCATCACATGATGTTAACAATGAAAAAATGTCATCGAATTTCTTACGGCTGTAATTACGAAACTTAACACCACTTTATTCAGATATCACGGACAAACTTGATCTCAAAGCTTCATTTTTAGTAGAGTCATAGAAAAAAGCTTGACAAGCGTGTATGTAAATAGAAAAACTGTGCGGACATCCGATAAAATGGGAACTATGTTTGAAGTATAAATGTTCTGATCATAACTACTCCAACCCACCAGAGAATGTAATACAATGACTGCAGATAAAAAAGATTTATCGAATTGATATTTCGGATAATAGATTTTTGTCCTGTCCTCATGCTCAAATAGGCACTAAACGATATTCATGTAAATATTTAGTTAAAAATTCTAATTTTCGTGAATATTTTTTCTACTTCAATCTTTATCTTTGTAGTGTGACTGAACAAGGCCCAGGTGAGCAGTGAAGCTCTGGCCACGCATTCGGTAGGACGCTGGTTTGAATCCCCGTCCGGCCGTCCAGACTTTAGTTGAGGTCGTTAGAGGCAGAAAAGGACTGGATTAAGGAATTGGGCCATGGTCTTTTGAAGGAACCATCTCGGAATTCACCTGGAATGATTTGGAAAAATCATGGAAAGTACAAATCTGGATTCGAACCCTCATGCTCCCGAATGCTTAGCCAAAGCGTTACCACTCTCCTACCAAACTAGGCTACTTCATTCCCGATTTTTTTGATCACGATTTCGACGACTCTATGTGTCGACGAGGCATAAAGCCATAATAAAATAATGAATTAGACGTATCTTTTGTGTGCGAACATTTAAAACATAAAATCCGAAAGTTCTTCCCTTTCTTTGAAATCGCTAAGTAAAACAGAAATATTAGTGCAGCAAATAAATATACGAAACGTTCGATAAAGATGGTACTCAAAACATAGAACTGATGAATGGAGTTGGGAAGTAGGGTGGAAGCAGTACCTGGAAAGGCCATAGCGGGTGAACTGTTCAAAGTGGCGCGGTGTCAGCAGCGCCTGCACAGCCAGACGAGTCGACCCACTTGCTGCTCTGAGTCAGCATGTAGACGGGGTCAATATTTATTCCCAGGACTTCCTGTGATAGAGACCACCGGGGCAGAGCCAGCCCACCCTGCCTGTCGGCATATGGGCCTTGTTTATCAGTTAAAGAATTTGAGAAAAAATTCAGAGATATCGAGCAGTTTTTCTGCAAAAGAACATTATTTATGAATTATTGGACCCCCTTAAATATACGAAGATTACGCAGTATCCTGCTCTCTCAAGAAGAACTCCTGCTATCATTGGTATATGTAACTGTTTCCAAAAAACAACATCATTTACGCAAAAAACGCACATTTTATAGTCCCAGGAATATATCAACCTGATAAACGTTTTACACATGTTTACGTCGAGGATGAACAGCTTTTGGAAGTAAAGAAACAACAGATTTTAATTAAATCTTCGGGAAGCGCCTTTAATCATCTATTCACAGCGAAAAACATCATAATGTTTACTTAAGACATGCTAATTAGTTTTTTGATAATTTATTTTTCGCTTTGCTTCCTCAAGGTTAATTTCATTAACTGAGGCAGGAGCACATGCGTACTGATGACTGAAAAACTCATCAGACTTCAATTGTATGGAGAAAATCGTATGGAATTAAATTAAGGCCAATTTTATTAAAACTATTTAAAAATGAAGGTTGTATGTAAAATTAAACTTAACGCGCGAGTATACAGTAAGGATGCTTGATTTAGGAAATGTTATTTCTGTTTCAGTGCGCCTTTGGTGGAAAATATTGTCATTTTAATAAACGGTAACATCATTAGGTACAGCTGGTAGCATAAGTATGACTCCAACTTTATTCTAGCTGTTGTATAATGTCCTCTTAACACCTTTTCAAAATGATATGTACCTATAATTACAATTTCGCCAAATTGTTTTTCAAACTTGTACATTTCACTGTCTATTTACATATATCCAATTTTTTTCCTTTCACTCCAAATTCCTTAATCCACTTACATATCCGGCCCCAGTTCCCCTGCTGCTGTAGTCCACTGTACGTCCTTAAAACTAATATTTATTCGGAAAAAAAACGCTATCCGCGAAACACCAAAATGTTTTAAAATCACATCTATATTGATAGCAACAGGAACAATAAACATCACGATGTTTGAATCTTGCACCAGAGCTCTGCATTTGTAATAACAATTTTATGCAATTTTCTGGATCATCTTGACAAATTTTTCAATACCACTTCATGTTCGCTACAAAACACAAATTTTACAAATGCAAACATTCGGAAAACACTAACGTCTGACTACTGATGGTGGCAATAGTTCAGAACTAGCCACAATGTCTTATAAAACCATAAAAATTCCAACATTAGTTTATTTCAAATAACGAACGGTGGCGTATAAGTCCAAACAAATAGTGGGCCAGTTTTATTAACGCGTCGGTCGGTCAGAGAGTTAAATAGATTTTCACTCAGAATACTGATTCAGGTGATTATGCATGTATTTGTAGTAAGCAATTTTGTCGTTTAGTACCTTATTTCATTACCTTGAATAAAAGTTTATGGTCATTATGTAATAAAACGCAACTGCTGCAAACATTGCCAGTTTTCGAAAGAATGGCGACAGACTAATCACAGCACTCTCTCTCTCTCTCTCTCACACACACACAAACACAATTTCCTATGTCTATCCGTTCGCAACCGCTCGGTTATTCGCTGACACGAGAGGGGGCGATTGATTGTGTTAAATTTTATATGCTGCCATTCGCACACTGCGCAAGACAAATAAACGGAATCAAGTTTAATGTTGTTTACAGAATTTTCGCAGTTGTGTCCGCGCGAGTGAGTCAAACATTCGTTAGCAATATTTGCGAATCGCGTTTATCAATGTAATGGCGAGATAGCAGAGGGTAGTTTTATTTAGGTAGTTACGAATTACGATGGTTCCTAATTTTATATATTATTTATAAAAACTTAAATTCGGTGGGGATAAGTTCCGGAAGTTCTGTGGTGCTCGTATCATTGAAACGCAAATTCTTATGAGATAATGGACACATACTTGTAAGCCACTAGAATCAATGTGTGAATATTTCTCTGGCTCACCGTACGCCAGAAAAGTATTCTGGAACTAAATTACTGCAGGACTTAAGAAGCTGAAGATACTTTTCCTTTCTGGACACATGAATAAATCGAAACACATAAATCAGTGACGTCTCCTGAATTCACTATTTACCAAACCATTATTTTTTTGTTTCCCATTCATTGAGGCGGGGTTATAACCTGCCAACGATATACATCCATTACGGTTTTCAAGAGGTTTCCTATTATGTTTGTTCAACTACTAAAATTGTTCCGCACATCTGCCTCTCAAAGAAAATATTCATTTTGTAATCAAAACAAGTTCGTAAATATATTTCCAGATACATAAGACAACATTCACTCTCTCTCCCTCTCTCTCATGAATATTATCGTTTTGGTGAAGTAGGGGTGCAAGAGTTTGTGGGAGCTTCTTCCAACACCTCCTTCAAGTGGTAAACCCTGTTTGTATAGATGGGGCCCTGGAGACTGAATGATTCCCGGTATAAGGAGTCACTCACTGCTTGCCAACGGCCTCCTGAAAGGCGGGCGGGACAGAGAGGAGAAGACCAGGGCACCCTCTTGCCCTTGGGGTTGGAAACGGTCCCTATAGGCGGATATATCAGAAACGACTAACGGCTTGGGGATGCAGAAGGCGATGAGAAGCCACTACATTAAAGAACCAAATGGTATCCTGAGCTCATGAAACCCCCCCAAATTACATATAGACTTATGGATTCTTACAGGGTAAAATATTCCGGAGGTAAAATTGTCCCCCAATTGGATCTCCTGGTGAGGACTGCTCAGAGAAGTGTCATTAGAATCGATAGAAGCATTTTATATATGAATAAATGGGGCAAGAAGATTAGAAACATTAAAAAGGGAGATGGAACGACTTAAGTTAGATGTCAGTGCGATTAGTGAGGTTACGTGGAAGGACGCACAGTAGTTCTGATCTGAGTAAACAATAATTAACACAAAAGCCGTCAGTGGAGTTACTGGTGTAGGATTGATAATGATCAAGAGAGTAGGGAAACGGATGAGTTATTATGAACAGTTTAGTGACAGAATTATTTTAATGATGATAGAAACTAAGTCTGCTCCAACCACGTTAGTACAAGTGTATATGCCAACGCCACTGGAAGAGGATGGAGCAATAAAGAAAATATACGATCAAATTAAAGAACTAATCCAATATGTGAAATGGGGGAGAAAATTTAATAATTATTGGTTATTGACATGCGATTGTAGGAGAAGGTAAAGAGGAGAATACTGTACAAGGTTTTGCTTTTGGAGAAAGAAATGAGCGATGAAGTAGGTTGTAAGAATTTTGTGAAAAATGTAAACTTGTTGTTACTAACACAGTATTTGAGGAAGCATATACCTGGAAACGTCCAGGGGATATAGGTATTTACCAGCTAGATCATGGTCATGGGTTATATCATGGTCAAACAAATATTCGGGAATCGTGTTACAGACAGTGAAACATACCCAGGATCTGAAATAGAATCTGACCACAATCTGATAGTTATGAAGCGCAGGCTGAAAATCAAAACAATAAAGAAGCAATATAAGCAGAACAGACTGAAAATCAACAAATTGAATCTAAAATGAGAGATAACTTTGCAGAGATGGTGGACGTGAGTCTAAGAAATAACTCGGCAAGGAATTCACTGAGATCGAATGGAATGCAATGAAGTGATAAATACTCAGAGGTGGTAAAGAAACATTAGGCTTTATGAAATAAGCCGCCCGTAAACCTTGGATCACAGAAGAAATTTTGGAATTGATGGATCAGAGGAGAAGGCACAAAAATGCTCAGGATGGAGCGGACAGAGAACAGCACACACATTTTAGCTATCAAATTAACAGGAAATGCAAAAAAATCATAGTAAAATTGGATGCAAGAAAAGTGCGGAGAAATAGAAAAGAAAATGGTCGTAAGTAAAGTAGACATGGCCTGTAGGAAAATAAAATAAGATTCTGGAGAAATGAAGAAAAGATTTGTAAACATTAAAGCTGCTGATGGGAAACCTGTTTTCAACGCAGAAGGCAGAGTTAACAGATGGAAGGAATACATAGATAAACTGTATGATAGGGATGATTTAAACAAAAAACCTGGAAGAGAAGGCAACGTCGACATTGATGTTTTAGGAGATCCTGTTTTCAGAATAGAATTTGACAGAGCTTTGAAAGGTTTGAAATCAAATAACGTGTTTGGAATTGATGAGATTCTTGCAAAATTTCTTAAATCCTTAGGAGGAAGAAATAAAAGATTATTCAAACTGACATCAAACAATTAGGAAGCAGGAGAGATTCCAAATGATTTTTATAAAAGTATCATTTGCACACTTCCGAAAAAAACATAAGCCAACAAATGTGAGAATTATCTTACTATAAGTCTAACATCACATGCTTCAGAATTACTGACCAGGATAATATACAAAAGAATATAAAGGATTTGTAGAAAAGATAGTAGGTGAAGATCAGTTTTGCTGTTGGAAAACCACAGTACCATAGAAGCACTTCTAACTTTAAGTTTAATTATTACTTGAAGGGCTGATCAAGAAAAACATAGATATTTTTATGGCATTTGTTAATTTGTACAACGTTTCTGATAATGTTAAGTGGGACAAGAATTTAATTTTTTTTAAGAAGACATGTGTAAAATATCGAGTTAGAAGAATACTTTATAATCTATGTAAGAATAAAGTGGCTATAATAAAAGTAGAGAATTATTAAAGAAATGCAAAGTTTAAAAGGATGTGAGACAAGATTTCAGTCTTTCTCCATTGATATTCATTTGTATGTAGAGGAAACAGTAAAGGAAGTAAAATAAAAATTTGAATGTGGCATAAGTATTCGAGGAGAAAAAATCGGTATACTGCGATTTTCTGATGACGTTGTCCTGTTAGCAGGACAGGTTGAAGATATTGAAAAGTAGCTGAATGTCATGAATAAAGTATTGAAGGAAGATTCTGAGCTAAATGTAAACCAAAGAAAGATAAAAGTAATGAAATGTAGCAGAAATTATAGCATTAATAGTGGATTAGATATAAAAATGGGATTGGATGTGAAAAGAGAATTAAATAAATTCTGTTGTTTAGGAAGTAAAATTATTACTGGTGGCCGAAGCAGGAATGGTATTAAAAGCAGAATAGCAATAATGAAAAGAACTTTCATGAACTTTTTTTTTTAGTTTTAAATATGGATCTAGGCCTTAGAAAGAACATTTTAAAACTCTGTGTTGAGCACAGCACTTTATGGTAGTGAAAAATTTCAGATGTCGTGCTATAGAAGAATGATTTAAATTAAGTGGACAGATAAAGTACAAAATTCACAAGTTCTAGAAATAATAGGTGAGAAAAGAAGCTTGTGGAAAAGTCTTGGGGGGGGGGGGGGGGGGGAATAACAGGATGCTGTATCACGTTTGAACACATGCGGGATTTGTTAATTTGTTATTGGAGAAAACAGTCGAAGGAAAGAACTGTAGAGGTGGACAAAAGTTAGGATATATGAAGCAAATAATTGAAGATGTAGGTTGTAAGGGTTATATTGAGATGAAGAAGTTAGCTCAAGATAGAAATATATGTTGGATTGCATCAAATAATTCGAGAGAATGTTGATATAATAATAATAATAAAAATCATCAGGAAGTAAGGTACTACGGATTATAAACATTATATTAAAAATCTATAAGTCGTATGGAATAAGCGTTACTTAAGATTCAGCTAACAGTTTAAGTAGGTTCATGTATTTGTTGAACCAACTACCAACCGAAAGTTTAGACTCCTCTTGTGCACGGTAAAACTCTCTTTTTCGGCACAATTCACCTATTTTCGCGTAATTAAACAATCCAAAATTTATTTTTTCCTTTAAAGAATCTGATCATTAGGTCATTGTCACACAGTAAGGAAAGTTAAGATTACACCGATTTTCTCACATCACAGAAGCATCACTCTACTGCCCACAATATTTTCTTACGAATACAGTGCCATGCACGGTCGTTTATCGACTTCCCCGAGGAGTTCTATTATCAGCACTCATTCGTTAGCACGATGCTTGAGCACGCAGGGTCGCGCGAACACTTCCCGTCTTCGTTGGGGATCGAAACTCTATCGTGCAAAACGCATTCAGACTACCTAGTGAGCCATGCGACCTTTTATGCCAAAATACTTGGGAATTAATTATTAAAATTGCTGTAATAATTCCGTTGAGATACCAAGCATTTAACATCAAGATTTAGTATAGTTGGTTACTTAAAGTAGCCCTTAGTATTCTCTAAGATTCCCTAAATAAATTAATCGCATTTGGGGGTTTTAAATGATTCAAAACTTTCCTTCCAGGGGACGTATTTCTTGCAATCTCCATCTCACTTAAAGTCATGTTGTTTATTAGCCCTTTCTTTTTTTGTTTTTTCCGATGATAATGCTTGGTGATACCAAGTCCTCTACACGTGAGCCAACTTGTAATTGTTGTGACTCTGAATGTCACTGGTAGACAAATCTAAAATCCGATGCCCTGCTACGTCCTATCTACGGACGGCTAAGTATGCTGATTCGTGTGGTCGTAATGACCTGGTTATTTGATTTCTTATCGGCTGCACAATCCGTCCCTATCGTAGCGGCCAAGCATAACCCAGTTATCCTACCGGGTACAGGGGACCTACAGTTTAACGTGGAATCCAAACCATGGAAGCGTTCTTGCGTAGTTCACATTAAACAGCAAGCTTTGCCAGATATGAAGGTTGAGTTTAAGGCCTATGGAAATCCCCATTTAGTAGGGATTCGAACCGGCCACGTTTTTATCTCTACTCAGATGCCATAATCACTAAACCACCAGGCTGCGTAAAGTATGCGAAGTTGACCATTAAGTAAGCACAGTTTTTACTATGCCACCTATTATGAAGGTTATAAATTTCAGTATCTA
The DNA here is from genome assembly GCA_031002005.1 of Vandiemenella viatica. Classification (NCBI taxonomy): domain Eukaryota; kingdom Metazoa; phylum Arthropoda; class Insecta; order Orthoptera; family Morabidae; genus Vandiemenella; species Vandiemenella viatica. The sequence goes on from JARYHS010011408.1 coordinate 149,394,844, forward strand.
GCAATGAGGGTTAGTCTGTCCTACTAACAACCTGCCTGGGATCAATGACTTTTAAGTGAGGTTAATCCCTTCAACAAAACGCCTGAAACTTAGTTTTTTTTTTTGTTGTGGCTTTACTCCCCGTCCGACGTCGAAGTCATTTGAGGCCGGAAAGGACTGGGAGCAAGGAACGGGAAGGAATTCGACCATGGCCTTTTGAAGGAAGCATCCCGGTATTGGCCTGGAGTGATTTGTGGAAACCATAGAAACCCAAAATTTGGATTCCCGGACGGGGATTCGAACCGCCGTTCTCCCGAATGAAACTTAGTGTCCTTTCTGTTACTCACTCTTTCACTGCAGTGCTCTTTTTTCTAATCTATTAGTTCGTTATTTAAAATCGCGGAAATAAATTCTATATTTTAGTATTATCGCAAACAGAAATATCATGTTACATTACTTTAGTAAGTCATAATGCTTTCATTAATAAATATAATATAATAATATATTACGACGAGGATTGGTAACATAAATAAATAAAAGTTCAGGAAATGTAGCAAGTACTGAGTTGAAACTCAGCTGTTTGTCTTCATTTTTTGTTATTTCAAATCACTGCATATCCTTCTTGGTCAGTGGTTAAAGTTCTGCGTGTGCTTGTCACTATGGTGGGGAATATATTGGTAGACAACGTTAAATTTTCCGTGTCCTGCCCCAATATAATCATCTGTTGCCCAGACTAAAATTCAATGAACTACTTCTCTCAAATGCCCGATTTTTAAGTAATTTGTTAAGAAAACAGGCAGTGATTGAAAGCGATCTTATTCTATGTGCATGATGATGCACAATGTAATGCAGTTTGGGCTTAACATTCTTCTCTCCCCCTCTAACTACTATGTATCTATTAAGTTGCCGTAGACAGTAATCACGCATGAGATTTAAACAAGCTAATGGCCGTATAGTCGTTGGTAGAAATGGGGGCAGTTGAAGCTGACTTTTTGTCATAGACATGACTTTGTGTGACACCCTAGGGAAGGCGATTGTGTGTCTGGTAATCGAGGCAGCCAGAATTCGAGTCCTAACCGAACCGAGCGTCGCCGCTGTGCCCTGTAGTTACCGCTCCCATTGTGGGGCCGCATAATGGTTGCTGTTAACACCGGTCACATACATATGTATGCGTCGCCACATCTCCATAAGATACACCTCCAGGCGGCGGCAGGCGCATAGTTCTGGGCCGAGTATAGCGCCTCGTCGCCGACTGTTCGATACTTCGTCACACTAAACTGTTGGTACCTTCCTAACCTCGATCTGTCTTCATCAGTCCTTTACTCTTGGAGGAGGCAGTCTGTTGCGATGGCCATGTTGTGCTAGCTGATCTTCTTGTTCTACGGTTGTCTACCATGGGATTGGTCTACGGTGGTCTTCCATTCAGCTTTACTCTCTGACCTCCTCTTCATATCTACATTTCTCCTGCAGCCATCTTCCATTATCTGCTGGATGTATTTTAAACGTGGTCTTCCTCGATATCTCTTTCCTTCTATCAATCCTTCCTTTATTGTTTTTATTCTCATGTCTTAAGATATGTCCAGTTAATATTGTCCTCCGCATTTTTATACTCTTTCATATTGAGTTTTACTCTTCTGCCTTCTCAAAAGTTTCCTCATTAGTAATCTTGTTCCTCCAGCTAATCTATAACATCCTTCTGTAGCACCACTGTTCTAATGAAATTAATCTTCTTTTCTCTTCTGTACCAACTGTCCAAATCTCACATCCATGCAGGGTAATACTCCAGACATAAGATTTTAATAGTCTTTGCCTCGTTGTTCAGCTGATGTTATTTGTTGTAAAAATTCGTTTATTTTTGATTAAACGCTATTTTTGCTTGTGCAATTCTGCATTTTATCTCATTCTTGCTTCTTCCATCTTTTTTGATTTTGCTTCCAAGGTAGCAGAATTCTTGCACATCCTCCAATGTTTCTCCATTAATTTTAATTTTCGAGTTTTTATTTTTACCACATACCATGACTTTCGTATTCGCTTTGTTAATTTTCATATTGTACCCATTCTCAATTGTTTCAAAAATTTTCTTAAGATCCTCTTCACTTTCTGTTACTATCACAATGTCATATGCGAATCGAATCATATTTACTAGTTTTCCCTGCTAGCTGATACCTCTAAGTAAATTTAAAACGATCGCAGTCGGATACGAATGATGTGGTTTCTGGTCAGAAAAGAAAATTGGAACCAAAACTTAAGCTGGCTTTATATTTCCGTCTGATTTAATTTTTCCACTAATATATACTTAACAACTAAACTCGATGACTTTGAGCAATAATTGTCAACTATCAAGTATATGCACTGCAGTTTCAATAGTTCAGCAACGTACTCATTTTTCTTTTGTTTCGTACTAACTGACCACCGCTATTCAGTACCAAGTTAATCCACAAATTCTATATCTTTCCGCTGGCTGGAACTATGTATTAAATAACGTGTCAAAGAGTTCTCGATACTTCCAATTACACATAATTTTATATACGTTATTGCATAGGTGACTGACAATCAAGGTCGTCAATAAAATTAACTTTAAATCATTCATAAAAGACGATTCATGGACCCGGATAGTGATCCACTATCCTCTCTTTTTTATGCAAGAATCTCCCATAAACTTCTTTTCCAGTTCATCATTAGCAAAACAAAAACATTCATTTCCTGCTTTTTCTGTGCATCTAATATGCAACAAAATTCGATCTAACCACATTTTAAATGATTGTTTTCTTTATTCATGGTATTTATATATTGCTTCTAATGGTTTTTGTCTAAAAACCGCATCAGGAAGGCAGCCGTGGTCCAGGACTCAAGCCTTGTCCGTTGCACTTCCCAGATCCAGTGTGGTGGCCCCTAGATTTCCTGCTTCATCCTTGGCATTATTGGACTTTCTCATCTGATTAATCAAATCTAAAATTTATTCGAGGATCCAAGGTTTTCCGCGAACTTAACTTCCAATATCCTCAGTGTTTCTTTACGAGTTTTGCCTATCTCTATCTTCAATTTATTCCATTTTTCTGCTGATGAATTACTTCAAAAAATTTTCTCAGTCGTATGTCTACAATCTCTGAAAATTTTCGTCTCGTGTGAAACGCTTTCTGCAATTCTCTTGAAATTTCCCCTGTATTTATAATGTAAGGTTAAAAGAGAATGCGAGCTCAATGTGCGTTAGATTATATAGTCTATCATTACATTAGTTAAATTGTTATATGGACTTGAATATATTAGTGACAAGGTGGGTTTTGCAATTTAAACAATAAGACACATTTTAATTGGTTTTTTTAACTGAGAATTTATCCCCCTGTATTAGATGAAAAACAAGTGTTAAAATGTATTGCGTCTCACTGTTGTTACACTATGTAAGAGAAAATTTACATACGTTTTTCTGGAAATTAGCATAAATATTATGAAAGGAGGAATATTTAATAATTCGTATAAAATGATGATACAATTTGTTGAAGGTACGAAATATTTATAGTGCATTCAATATTTTAGGCAGCAAATCTTATTTTACTGTATTAATATTTTAAATAAAGCGTCTCATTATATAGAGAACAAAGCTTATATTTTGATATATTGACTGAATGCTAACTTTTTTCCGGTTTCTCTCATTCCCTCATATTTGTTCCTTTCTATTTTCTGGAATGTCCGAACATTTCAAACGTTAGTTAGTCGATTTCCAATCAAAAACTGCCATTTCTAATTAGCATGTAAGGTACATAGTCCTTACTAGAAATTATGTTCCTGTTTGTAAGTATATTAGTATAAAATAGAAATAGAGTCGAAAATTACACTCCAATTAGTTTGACTTCAGTAGTAGGTAAATTAATGGAAAGATTGATATGCAACCACATCAGAAATGTATGTGAGGAACGTAAGTGGTTTTCTAGTAGGCAACATGGGTTCAGGCAAGGATATTCATCTCAGTTGGTGGGATATATGCAAGATATTTTAGATGAAATGGACAAGGGAGGCCAAATTGATAGTGTAGCACTAGATCTATCTAAGGCGTTTGAGAGAGTAAGCCACATAATGGTAGTAAATAAAGTAAAAACTATTGGAGTGGATGAGAAAGTGATTTGCTGGGTAGAAGAATTTTTAAAAGGTAGAAAACAGAAAGTTAGGGTAGGAAATGCGGTATCAAAGGAAGTGGAAGTAAAAATGGGAGTTCCGCAGGGTAGCGTATTGGGACCATTGCTATTCATTATTCTAATGAATAATTGTGTTGATTGTTTATTGTCTGAAATTAGATTGTTTGCAGATGACATAATTCTGTATAAAAGGATCAAAACGATAGAGGACTGTTAACAGTTGCAAGGTGATCTGGACAGGATATCTAGTTGGGTTGGTAAACATGGGATGAAGATAAATGCAAAGAAGAGTCAGCTAATTAGATACACAAATAAAAAGCACAAGGTTAATTATGAATATAAGGAGGGGAAAGAATTGCTTGCTGAAGACTTGAAATGTAAATATCTTGGCATTACATTTGATAACAAGCTTAACTGGGCAGGACACATTGGACAGGTGGTAGGAAAAGGTTTCAAAATCCTGCACTTGTTGGAGAGAGTGATGAGGGGATGCACGAGAGAAGTTAAGGAATTGGGTTACAAAACTTTGGTCAGGCCATTGCTCGAATATGGTAGGGTAGTATGGGACCCACATTTTGAGTATCAAATACAGGACTTGGAGAGGGTGCAAAGAAGGGCTGCTAGATTTGTTTCTGGAAATTATCGCAGAATGCAATCAGTGACAGATATGATAAAGGAGCTGGAATGGGATTCATTGCAAGACAGGAGGAGGATGAGGAGTGTCATGGGAGTGTACAGGGCGTATACTGGCGATGAGGCATGGAAAGATATTACAGTAGGTATGAACAGTAGTTCATGGAAAGGAAAAGATGGCCATGACCACAAGCTGGCACTCAATTTCAGGCACAAGGGTGTGGGAAGATTTTCTTTTTTAGATAAGGGTGTCAGGAATTGGAATGAGTTACCATGAGGAATGATGAATAACTTACCGGAAACGTTCAAAGAATTTAAAGTTAAAATTTGTAGAGGGTAAATGTAGGTGGGTGCAGGATAGGGGGAAGTTGGGTGTGTAAGGAAATTGCCACCGGAGCGTGTGCTCCATTGCAATTAAATTTAATTAAAATTAAGGCTATATAAAGTATTAATAACCTTGGAAATTTAGTTGATAGGTCAAAGAAACCTATAGTGATGGTCCCGAGAATCTTTGAAAGACAAATGAAGAGATGGTATGAAATAAGAACGGTTTGATGGAAGCACGAACATATAACGATTTATACGCAAGAGGAGGCTTAATAAAAGAATCTGAACATATGAAATTGTATCTCCCTTTGTGGTTGACAAGTTTGTGAATAATTGTTAATGAAATGTATACGGCCTGAGGGCTCAAAGAAAAAAGAACTGGGATATGATCTGTGAATACTGTATGCCGAAAGGAAATGATGTTTCGATAAATGAACTGAAGATAAGTATTAATTGTATAGTTGATATAAGATTAAAAAATAAATTGTGTGTTTAATGATTCAAGGAGAGGTGAATGAATTATTCGAGAAAATTTAGTAGTAAATATTTAATAATATTAAGATAAGGAGTTTTCAGATGTTATGGTGTGGGATGTGTACGAGATATTGTAAGTCAGAAAGAAGAAATTCAAATCATGTTATATGTCTAGTAAGTGTAAAAAGGAAACGATAAAACCAAACATTGAAAACACGTAAACGTGTATAGGGACATCCGTGACGTACACTAAAAATGGTAAAACTGTTACAAGCGATAGCCATATTTCCTAGGCTGTGGACGATTTCTTTATCCGTTTCTCTTCTTTCGGACGATACGTTGTGTAACCGCATTCGCAAATTTTCCGAAATTAAAGGGCCTTTAAAGCTCTCGAGGGTCCAATAAAATGCACACAGCGGAAGTAATTACCAAACCACGCCGGTTTGAGTTCTGAGCCTTTGATGTTGCTTCTGATTGATTAGTCAGTAAATATGGAACATTCCGTTCTGTTTGCCGAATCACTGTTAACCTGCGGGTCAAATAAAAATGGGATGAGGAATATGAGAAGGGAATACGGGAGGCACGGGGAATAGGGTCAGAGGACATGCCATAAAAAGCAGTGCTGTGGAACGGCGAACTTTGCAGACAATATCGGTGGCTCAAGGGAAATCTGGTGTTTAAAACAGTTTCCATCTGATAATTAGGAACATTGTTAGATGACATGCTACTGCTGTGTATCTGCTACAAATTATGTGTTAATCTTTGTTACAACCAAATTTATCCCTTCAAGTCAAGAACTGAGGTTTCTGGTTTAATACCAAAGCGAAAATCTGGCAACGCGGAAGTGTATTTCAAAGAGTCAACAGAACGAGATATAGCAGAATTTTTTTAAAAAAGAGAAATTATTTAGGAGATTCATTTTGATACATTGTTTTCATATTATACAAATTTATTTATTTATTTACTAATACAGTTACAAGCAAAATAAGATTTTCAGTAATTGTCGTAAAATTTCGTGATTGCAGAATTCTACATCTACATGTACATATGTACTCAGCAATTCACAAAACTGTGGGTGGCATAGGGTGATCAGCACCAAAGCTAATCTCTTTGCTGTGCATTCCAATACCTAATGGTACGAGGGAAAAAAGAATTCATATAAGAATCAGTCCGGCACCTTGTTTCTCTAATTTTATCTTTCCTGTCCTTCCGACTCAAATAGTTTGGTGGAAGAAGTATTTCACTACACTCAAAAGTGAAAGTGGGAGTACGCATGTTTACCATTAAGTTTAAACGAAACGTGTGTCGTCTATCTACCAGAGACTCCCAACCTAGTCTACTAATCAATTCTGTGACGCTTTCATAAGGACAGTAGCAAGCGGTCACGAATCAAGCGGCTCTTCTCTGTACTTTCTCTATACTTTCGATCAACCCCTTACGAAACGGGTCCCAAATGGCACAACAATAATCCAAATGTGGACGCACAAGAGATTTGTACGCTATCTCCTTTGTTTGTTCATTACAATTTTTCAATATTCGACCTATGAATCGCAGCCTAGAATTTGCTCTACCTACTAACGAATTAATGTGTATGTCCCATTTCATGTACGACGAATCTTGCAACATGGAATGCAAAGTTAGCTGAATTAAAGTTTATGTCTCACCAGCGGCACCGCCATGGAATTCAGTAGTTAAAATACTGAAAAACGTCGTTAACTGTGATCTCATACAGAAATAGTATCATTATCATTTATGTTAGACTATAAATCGTGTCGCTCGGTCATCGAATGGATAAAAACGTGTCACGTAAACGACAAAATTTAGTATAACTGCTGATATCGACTCCATTTATATCTAGATAAATGCTAATAACGCATCATTAAGTAACTTTCATTTTGTTACAATTTGTTATATAATGATTTCCCGAATTAAAACTACTCGACTATCTTCCCCTCGAGAAGCAGTTCTTAGCCAGATGAATTTTGCAACATTAACTTTTTAAAGACGGATCATTTTTGGGGGGATAATAGATGTTAGTCACCATGTATATACTGGAGCTGCTAACAATCCGAAATATTAGGGATGATACCGCGTTTGGATGATTCAGAGCTATGTTTCTATTAGAGCCTCGTGGTACGTACGTATTTAATATAGAATATTAAATAGAATATTAAAAATCGCAGTTTTCAGCTGAGGTCACTGATAGAATGAATGTTCGGTGACCACAAGAGTTAAAATCCCACACAGGATTAAGTTATCGTCCATGTGATTGCGGCTACCATTCGGTATTCACTGTTCACAACACACTCACTATACAGGAAAACTTATATATTCAAAGAGCAAAAAATGAAGGCAAACAAGTAATAAACGACCAAGTAAACCTCACAAATAAAACGTTACTCAATCTAATATACACAAACTCAACAGACAAAACAAAATAAACACAAACTCAAAAAAAGGGAAAAAAAACCCACACACATAAATATAAAACACACTAACAATATCATCACATGTACACATACTTTTCAAAACTCGCGCTATCGGCACGAGACATGACATATACAAACAAGATGACCAAAGCAGAGAGCCGAAGGACGCAAAAGCGCACCAGAGACACGACATAAACAAACCAGCTGGCTCCAACAGACGACAGAATGCACAATACTGTAAATAGGATACAAGCAAAACACGCTTTTTATAAGAAAACGGAGATGAGCAGCTGCATGCCATAATAACAAATGTAAATAGTAAGTAACTATCAGTTGTAAAAATATTTTATGCTCATAATTACGTAATAATAGGATAAAAATGTATATAAAAACTATAGCACAGATTCGTCGCTGATGATGCCTCGATGAGAGATGAAACGCGTACGACGCAACAATAAATGAATTAAACAGTTGCATTGGCGTTATCTTTCAACTGGTAATTAATTAAGCAACTGCGGTAACATGGCCTGCAACAACATTGCGTATATTACGAAGCTTTAATCTTGTAATGTTGTAACATTTCAATAAACATATGAAGGGCCACGGGGAAGAACGATCATAGTTCATTTTTCCGCAAAGTTGAGATTACATTGGGAATTGGTAGCTTGTAACAGACAGTTTGTAACTGTTATACCATTCAAGCAAGAAAGAGCATAGTACCCGAGTTATAACAGTGAAAAGATTGGAGCTGACGAGGAATAACTATTAGTCTCCAAGCACCGTCTGGCAAGAATGATCAAGGTCACATGGTTAATGACGTAGTTTTTCCAATAAGAGGTCACTCCTATATGGAGGGTGACAAGGATATGAGTCTTGTCAATGCTAAATCTTACACCGAGACACCCAATGACTGGAAGGACGTCATCAGAAATAGCAGAGTCAAACAAACCAACACCTTTCACTGTTATTAATTGTGCCACAGACCTAAAATTTTAAACTTGGACAAACTATTTATCTGGGATTTGTGTTAAAAAGTGCCCTATGCCTACTCGGTCTATAAGAATTTTGAAAGTTGACAAAAAGGAGAATAGATGCCTTATCCATCAGGCAAACTATTTTGGAAGCTACTTAAAGACCCTTTTTGTTGAGAAACAGGGCACAGGAAGCAAGAAACCAAGAAAATCGTCGAAACAAAGTGAACCAACCGTACTCAGAGAACTATTCAATGGACAACTGCCCCTGAAACTACCTAAATTGAAGGACCTATTACATTTAAAATAGTTCTTGCCCTATCTCTATTCTCAAGCATTCCACGATTCGCCATTGATTTGGATGAACCAGGAGAAGTTGATACTGAGTACGCAGACTACCCATAACTGGCAAAAATGATCAAAGATCCTCTTGTTTTGAAAATTTTCTGTTCATGTTCCATCTATTTAATGCCATTTTTTATTGCTGATTATAAAATAAATGATTTATTAATATAAAAAAGCTTAAAAAATATTTGTATTCCTATTTTTCAGTAATTTATTCGACTTGGAACGTAGAAAAAAGAATTTCGGAAATTGTGATATGTGGGGCTATGATCGTACTTCCCCGTGGCCCTTCCTATATATATATAAAACGAAAACCGGATATATTTATATAAAACGAAAACCGGATATATTTGAAGTATAAAAACTCGGAAACTACAGAGCAGATTTCGATGGGGTTTTAAAGATTAGAATCTCAATTGAAGTGTTTGGTATGTCTTATGCTCCAACGTAACATAACGGCGGAGTGATAAATGAAAATCTTAACGTACAGTCTGAAAAAAAAAAAAAAAAATATACGATGCTTAAATCATACCGGTACATCGTAAAAATATAATAGCCATGTTATCGCATGTAACGTTTACTTTCTTAAATTTTGGTTTTTAGTCTTTAAAGCCCATACATAGCTATATCGAATGCGAAGAGGAAACTACGTAAAGTGAAAAATATTTAAATTAATTTTAATAATACAATGAAAACATCATTGATATCTTCTTTGTTTCATGATGTTACTATCTGAGGCCGCACTGCTACAATCTCTGATGTGAAATTTTAATGGCTGTGTTTATTAATGCATATTTGTTGGGTTTGAATATGGAGGTGAATTGTTTAAAACCTTTAGTGAAGAACCTTCCGAGAAATTTGTTGCTACAATCTCTGATGTTTGGATGCGAATTAAAAACTGTTTCTATTGCTGCACGAATCGCTGTGGTGATTATCATAAAACTTAGTACACATGTTCCTGATATCATGGCTAAAACTATTGCACAAATAAATCAACCCCAACTCCATCTCTTTTCTACAGGGGGGGTTAGCCGTTTAAATACGTACATAATAATGGAGCAACTGACATGAAATTTAATTCACAAGTGCAAAAAACTGGCAGTTCTATCTTTATCGTGGCGCTATAGAACTCGGCTAAAAAAATTTAAAATAAAGAATAACATTTTTTGACATCTCACTTGGTTTTCGAGATTTAACATGTCAAAAATCAATTATAGTTCCTTGTGTTTTTGGTGACGTTTCTTCTGGTCTAGGCTGTATTTCAACCCAACAACAACCACTAGGAAGAAAATATAACACCTATAGTGCATTTCCACCTTGTAGATATAGTGGTTTGGTGATGCAATATCTCGAGAAGTAAGCAAGATATCAAAAACATTTATACTTTATTTTTGATTTGTCTCACCAATATGCACATATGCTTTTATTATTAAATTTGACTAAGACGAATTTTTTCTTCTGGTACAGCCTGCATTTCAACCTAACCATGTCAATTTTGAAATACGATATCTCGAGAACTAAGCGAGATATCAAAAAAAAATATATATTCTTTACTTTCAATTTGACTCATCGAGTTACATAGGATTCCATCATCAAATTGCGGCTCCACGGTTATCGTAGAGTGGCCAAAAATCTTACCTCTTTTATGAGCTTCAATATTCACTGTGTGTGCAATCAAGCTAGATCATACTGGGCAATGCCGGGAGCTCTGCTAGTATATATATATTCAAAGTCATTTTTGACTCGCTTTGAGGGTAGTTATTATTAACTTATATAACTATTATCCTGACCGGAAAGACACTTAAAGCCGCATTTCTGTTATAGGTGAGACTGACCACTCCGGTGCCTCTGCCGCGCATGCGCGGTGGTAACAAATGCGTGACTGCTCGCGCGCTCTCTCATAACCGCCTGTGGACTCGCTCCATTTGTAACGCAGCCACCGCGCCGGTTTGCTGATATATACTGCGCTCGTCGCCCACCATTTGCGACTGCGACGAGCTGTAAATAACGGCATTAGCTCCGCGCCTCAAATCCGCTGGCCCATTGACGCTCGGGGGAAGGTTGGCCCGTGCAGGCGGCTATTACGCCCGGTTGTTGCGGGAGCTCGCCATTCAGCCGATTGCAGCTGAAATATCGCCCCGTCTAATCCCCCCCGCGACGGATATCAGATTTATTGCAGCCACCAGGGTAGCGCGTGCGGATTTTCCGCGATTTCGCCGCTGAATACTCAATGTGATGGCCATTTTTGCTCCGTTTGTGCATGCTATTCCATAATGTCTTCAGGACTGTGAGTAACGTTAATAAATTGGCTTTAATTGCGTTAAGAAGTGTCCACTATTCCACGAGAATACAAAAGAGATTTGTATTTTGAACATAAATTTAAAATTTTAATTAGAATTATTAATCTATATTATTTTCTATGGACACATATTCCGAATGAATCCTAACAGACTAACAAAAAAAATCTTTGACTTCTTTTATAAAAAAAAAGACTAAGCCCAACTGGTTTAAGGAAGTGGAAAAGGATCTGAGAGAACTCCAGATTACCGAAGTGATATTACAGAATGGTACAGCCAAGACCATGACCAAAGACAAAAGTAAGAGGTTCCAAGTTGCGAAAAACACCAGAAAACCGATTCAAAAATCAGAAGAGGAAAGAAGGAAGAGATCAGATAGAATGAAGAAATACTGGGAGAAGAAGAGAACGCAAGCATCCAAGAAGTGATTGATATGACGTACCCCAAAGATGGGTGATTCTAAAAAAAAAAAAAAAAAAAAAAAAAAAAAAAAAAAAAAAAAAAAAAAAAAATCTATATTATTTACAGCGTATTACAGTAAAGTTGCGTGGTAAAAAATAATTCCACACGGGCTGACTTAAAACGATATTATCCAGAATTAACTACGGGGATAAAACGGATATACTTTATGCAGGGGAACAGTTGGTAACATTGTTACGGCGGAACATCACTTTAAAGCGGTTTTATTCAATGATTGGATCTGGTTTATACCCTGCTTTAAGATTACGGCAGTTAAACACTTATCGACACAAGTTCACAATCACCTACCGTGAGGTGCCATAGTCTTTTAAGTTCCTGTGATTTATCCACGCCAAGCACAGTCTCCCCGTATCGGTTTGGCATTTAGAGGAAGTATGGAAAGCCCCATGTTATACATGTATCTTTGCCATTCTGAACAAGGATATAAATTACATGTAAAAATGAGAAATAAATCAGTAGCTCCTTTTAATAATGTTAAATATGTTTTAAAGATTAAACTTCGGAAAGGAACTCAGTTCCTTCCCCCCTTCCAGTCAAGATTCAAACGGACCATCTGTTTACACAGATGGCCAGTGTCTACGAGATATTTCGTGGCTGAATTGGAGGGGAAAAAATCAAACAAAAATTTTTTGTTGTCTTTATAACCTGGATACAGAGCCTCAAAACAATCGCACAGTCCGCCTTTTTTGTAGAATCCTAACCTGAATCCAACAAGATAAACGAGATGTACAGTTTCACTTGGAATCCGAACCACTGTAACATTGGGCGTACTTCACATGCACAAAGTAATTTTTATTAGAGGTGAAGATTAGCGTTTAACAATCTCAGCTATGACTGGGATTCAAAACAAGAACCTTCCTATTGCGATTCAAACAACAGACCATTCATGCTTGGAAACAACAGAATGTCTTTGGGATGACCTTCCTTCTCTTAGATTTTATACACTGTCGAAGACTACGTCATCATACCCAAATTTCCTGAGCATAGTGGTTGAGGGGTAATGTTTCGGTCTGGTATTTGGGTAGAAGTGGTTTCGATTATCATTTGGGAGTATAGATTTTACTTTTCAATCTTTCTCGAAGATAATTCCATCGTATTAGTGGGATTCTTCCTGCAGAAACCACTCTATCATCAGTATAGTACATTACAATTTCTTTTATAAAAGTAAATTGCGTACACAGACACATGTTTTAGAATTTTACAATATATGTAGATTCTAGATTGTTATCACATTACCTGTTACATCACAAATTTTATCTACAAACATTTTTTGTTTCAATATTTTTCACTTCTAAACTACATTGTGAATACAGTCGCACATCAGTTTATTAGAAATACAAGAACGAACTTTTTTCAGCTTTTAATATAGAAAACTTTTTCCTGATACTAGTCCAGAGAGGCCAATTATAAATCATTACTTTTCGGAGGTTGTATACTTCGTCACTTCAATCTAGCGATCTTTTGCCGAATAGTGAAGGAAATCTTTATACACCGGACAGTGAACGTGCTACGTCATTTCAAACCTGATTAGCCGCTTATTATGTTATCCTTCCCTTGAGAAGTTGCTGGCAGGTCTATTTGGGGAGGGGGGATTTGAGTCCTTTCCCGAAATACATTCCGCTGACGGACATTGTCACTGTAGTACTGTCTATACCAGCTACTCCTTATTCCCTGACACTGTATTCGGAGTCAGCGAGGTCACTGAACCGAACCGTACCAACATGCTCTAATTTCCTCACAGCCTCCCACTCTCTGAGCACGTATATGCTGATAAAGGATATTTACATTTATATTCAACGCATTCTGAACATGATCTTTTGTCTCGGTAATTAGATCATAGCTTATAATTTTTAATGCTCCGATGAATATTCATGAGGCTAATTACTTTCTGTTCGGCTCGGTGGGCGAGTTAAGTAATGTGTTCACGCCGCGCTTCAAGTCCGACGAGACGTTAAGGTGGCTCTGCGGCAATAAACAGCTGTTAAAATCGATGTCTACGCTACTTTGCATCGCACATGACACGGACAGGTCGGCTGCACGGCTTTTAAACGTTCACTACTTCACACGACTCCCGTCTCTTTAATTTAGCCTGCAACTAGTCTCGCAAGTCAACTTCCTTTACTGCACCACACTTTCCAGAAGATCGTAACAGAGTAAAGATATGAATCTAAAATTAATATTTATAATACAGGAAATTAGGTTTGGTTATATTCTGACGGAAATGCATTTTAACTGCAAAATAACAAGTTACCTAAGGGTCATTGCTGTTATAATCAACTTTTTTCTATTAATTTCCTCTCATCCCTCTCTTCTGACTCGGATATTTTAACTGTGGTGGTTTCTCATTGCCTTCCCAGTTAGGGGGCATCCACAAATTACGTGAGGTGTTTTTCCGGATTTCTGGACCCCCCCCCCTCCCCCCTGGTGAGATTTCGTGAGATCTGGACGGACCCCCCCCCCCCTCTGGTGAGATCTGGTCCGTGAGAACCCCCCCCCAGAAATCGCCCTCGAAACTTTCGTAGACCTTTTTTTTTTAGGTCACACCCTAACTTTTTTGACGAAATACCCTCCTAAAATCGACTTTGGCGCAAATTGAAGACCTTTTTTTTGGCTCTACTATCCCTAAATTTTTCGCAAAATCTCACGTGAGATTTCCGTAGACCCCCCCCCCCTCCCCCCCTGGTGAGATCTGGTGAGATTTCGCCGGACCCCCCCTCCCCTATTTCACCTCACGTAATTTATGGATGCCCCCTTACGGGATGTCGTGCGCTAATAAAATAAAAAAAATGAACACAGCACACAGAAGTTCAAATACCTTGGTGAAATTTTGACTCCCAATGTTACTGCAAAGGCTTCAGTTGAAGATAGGGCGAGAAAGATGTAAACAGTTTTCAGGATTTGCCAAAAGACATACAAATCAAAATTACTCTCCCATCAGGCAAAAACCAAACAATATAGTACGGTAGTGAAGCCAGAATGTTTATACGCAGCAGAAACACTAGCCTGAAAGGGATTGATGGAAATAGAAAAGAAAGAAAGAAAGTTTCTAAGGAAAATCTCTGGACCAAAAAAAGTGACAGGAATGGAATTTAATTTCCGTTTAAGATTGTGGTGATCTCAAAGGGTCACAACATGTTTTATTAGAAGGGACGATTGAAATGCAAAGATTTGTATTGAGTGAACACCTACAGCGATCGAATTCGGTGACGAAGGGACTCCAGTTTGGCGCCTCATTGTCGGCTGGCTGGAGACAGATAATAGTCTGACCTTGGAATGCTCAGGGTGGCTATAGCAGGTGGAAGGCAGAAGAAGACCAGAAGAGCAGACATTGCTGCAGAACGGGCAGTGCTGTTTGCTGCGAATACAGTCTTTATTTGTATGTGTGGATGCTGCAGCACCAGTGAGGAATTCACATGGTAATGTACCATCCCTTCTGACTGAAAAGTGTTGACATTACGCTGCCATGGTGATAAAAACCCAGTGCCAACATGAGAGCACTGAAAATTGCTTCTTGAGTCTCCCAACATCAGTTTAACTTCAGTGATTTAGCCGTGGAACTGTTTGACGTCCTTCTGGTACAGAACTCCAGAATCCTTTCATTCTTAAATATCATGGATATCAATTTGTGAAAATTTCTGTTTAAATATGTATGCTAAAATAAAAATTCGATTGTTTTAAATAATTCCTTCATTCTAATATTCAAATGAAAGGCAGGACTCTGGAATGGCGCCCTTGGAAATATTTTATCTTAATAACTAATTAAATAAGCTAAACTAAAAAAAGCCATTATAATTTTGAAAATCTCATGACCAGACGAGGTATAGAGGCCATTTCAAAATCTAACCAAGATTTATACAAGTTTGAAATGGAAACATACACAATTAAGAAAAGGAGATTAGCTTTCTATGGACACATCAAGAGAATGGAACCTGAAAGAATGCCAAAGAAAATACTCATCTTTCAAGAGAACAGGAAGGCTCAAGTTCCATGGGTGAAGGAGGTCCATCAGGATCTGAAAAGATGTTGAATCAGCATGGAAGACATCCAAGACAGGGAATTATTCAGAGGAAAAATTGCTGAAGTAAAGAATCTGACCGAAGAAAAACTAGTCAGGAAAAAGATGGCATTTTCAGAGGAGGGAAAATCAAGAGTGAACCACAGAATGAGTACTGGCGACGGAGGAAGGAAATGAAGTTACGTAGCCATAGTCCCTAGATGGCTGAATAAAAAAATAAAAAAAAAATAACGAAACTAGAGAAAGGGTGAAATTCAACAATTTATCTTTTGGGCCTACTTATCCTATAGAGCGCGGGGCAACAAATAATCACCTTGTATTCCTTCATTCCTTACGCACCGCGGAGAGGTTTGGGATTTAGCACAGTACTTCCATACACAACCTGGTGCTCAGAAATCATTAACCATCCCTCTCCTACCATGCCTGTCAAGATCCGATCTAAAGATACTCGAACCAGATAACTTGGGACTTGTCCTCTCACGTAGGCATTGTTTCCAAGAACTCGATTGGTCAGCAGAGACTAAAGAATGGAAATCCCTCACAAACACTGATTTTGGCCGGCCTCGGTAGCGTAGGGGCTAGCACCGGTTCGAATCCGGCAGAGGGCATGGATGTTTAAGTGTTGTGTGTCTGTGTGTCTGTGTGAATGTCCTGTCCGTCCTGTGGTGTCTATACATAGGAAGCATAAACGCACTGGAGAAAACATAAAAAAAAAAATACATTGAGCTGGCTGAATGGCTTAGTCGCCGAAACTAAAAAAATAAAAAAACACTGATTTTGTCTACAGACTTGGATAAGTGCTGTGTTACAGAGATGTCATATGTCTTTGTAATGTTGTAATTCTCTCTAGCTTGTCAGCGAGTGTTGTAAATTCCTGAAGATTTGGTCTAATATCCACTTCAAATACATAAAAAATTTAGCTTTTGGCCTGCAATTAATTTATCAAAAAGTGATTTACTTGCTATCATCATTTGTCAAGGTTGTTACATTATATTCATCTCTCCCTGATATAACTATTGAAGTTGGATTTCTTTCCTGTCCATTTTTAATTCCTTTACTATATCACAATTTCTTTTGTATGATTCCTTTAAATGACACTTGAAGAATCATGTATACAAATTTCACCAGAAATAGTACATATATAACAATCTATAACCCCTTTAATTGTTGTCATTTACATAACCCCACGATTATAACGTCCTCCAATAACCAGATACAGATATCCCCCTTGTAAGAATTACAAAATAAACTGAAATTGCTTTTTGATGATAAACCCCAAAAACAAAAGACACTGGCTGTACCACAAAAAATTATAACATAACCATATCAAACTTCACATCGAAAATCATCCAAAATACCCACAACACGGGATAATATAACCAAACAAAAGATAATTTCAAAATGATATAGCTCATCGACCAAAAACATATTGGCGTCAGCAATCTGCTTTACAAACGTATTTAAACGTCAAGATTTTATCATGCATGTAGATTACTAATCAAGCACATTTTATTTACAAGACACACAGCTCTCCTTTACAGCCACTGAAATGAAGTAATTCTTGCACAATAACTTTGCTTATTTCTACACCTACATATAATTATAAACATTCGGTAACAGATCTTTCCGGACAAGAAACGTAAACAAAAACTGTGAACACACGTTTTTTGAATAAAAATTGAATTTTGTTTGCATTGTCATCAGTAACGATCCCACCATTTTCTCCAATACTAAATGATCTAACTACAAAATCACTAGAAACGTTGAGTAGGCAGTGAAATAATTAGTAAAAAAAGGATTAAAAAATACCTCCGTAGAATTTAATTGCTTATAATTATTTCTAATGATAATAGTGATGGGATACAATTGATTTTAACAATGCGCCAAACTGACCATATTTCGCCGTTTAACTTGTTTACTCATTAAACTTGAAAACGAAACGTATGGGTTGTCACTTCTTTTTTGCCACCTTTTCCCCAAATTTTGGGGTTGGCTGCCTTCGATGAGTTTCATTCTATGTTGACAAGATCAAATTTGGAGCTATGGTCTTATGGTAGAAAGTCCTTCCTGCTGCCTAGCATTTTATATATACAACCAGGTCGTACTAAATACTAGGGGAGAAGTGTTGGAATCTGACTATGATACGTGTAACTATGTTCAGCGTGTGATAAGTACATTTTCTATGGGTGAAATGTGTAGTTTATGAGGCGGTGATTGCGTACCTCCCAGCAATCGGTTTGATGACTACGCAAAACAGCCTAAAAATCTGTCAGGGCGGCCGGTGCCCGGTAGTTTGTGCCACCACGCTACAGTGTGTGTCTTGACACACGAGATAAATTATTCCTTAACTTAATAAACATGATTGAAATCGATGGCGCCACTCAGCTATGTTTATTATGATCACTTTTTGCTAGAGCTACTTAGAATTTTTACCTAATACGGTTCCCTATCAGAGCGTCTCGGGTTGCAATCATAGATGAAGTACAGTGCAACTGATTGGTCTTATTCGGTGATTTACCAATGTTCTTTGATCATAGACTTCGACATGGGTGGTGTGACCATTACCCACATCCTTTGTAGACCTACAATTGAAGCACTGAGCCTACACAATATGGTTGTTCTACCATGAAACTTCTATCAACACACACTTTACAAACATCTGTACTACTCCAAAATTTCTGCTCCTCTTTCCTACCACTTCCAGTTGACTGGCCGAAATAGAACAGAAAACAAAATCTTATAGGCTATTTTACTATCTGCCGAGCATTTAATACAGCAGTATACCAACTGTAGGAGTATTCTCCAAAAATCTGCTCCCATTGACACAATATTTTCGTACTTGATCCATTTCTCTAAATCTTTACTTCACTTGTAAATCTAGGTTTTCTCTCTCCACAAACTGTCAATCCTGTGTCCTAGTGTAGTTTTTTTTTTTTTTTTTTTTTTTTTTTTTTTTTTTTTTTTTTTTTTTTTTTTTTTTTTTTTTTTTTTTTTACGCCTCGTCGGCGGCTAAGGTCATTAAAGGCGGGATGGGATTTGTGACAAGGAACGAGAAGGACTTTTTGAAGGAAGCATCTCGGCATTCGCCTGGAGTGGTTTGGGAAAACCATGGAAAACCGAAATCAGGATGCCCGGACGGGGATTCAAGCCCGCGTCCTCCCGAATGTGAGACCAGAATGTTAACCGCACACCCACCACGCTCAGTGTGTCCTTGTCACCTAACACGAAAACATTTTAAGAAACCGCTGCCCTCTGTTTCGTCACAGTTACTGTTGCATGCCAGTGTTATCGAGAATTTCGCAGGCCAGGCAAAAAAGCTCCTTCTATGCCAGAACTTAGTTCCGGTGTGACACACAATGACCAGTCCCGACTCTTATCTGTGTCCAATCACTCGTTCAAACGCTCTGCTGACAATTATTTACTATGAACATAATTACATCAAAACATTTCTACAATTCTCTCCGTGTCTTTTCTTAATAGCTGCAAATATTATAATTATGTTATGGATCAGTTTCTATTATTACATCATGTAATTAATCACCCTATATTCAAATTCTCATAAGAAACGAATTTAATATAAACATAAATTATGTAAGGTTGGTTGCGTAGGGTTTTAAATCCCATGAAAACCTTTCCAGTTGTTATTATATGAATTGCGCCAAGCGGAAAAGAATTTGCTTCTCTCAGTCGAATTATTTAAAGTTATCTATATAAATAAGTCTTTTCCCTCTCATCAGCGATTTATAAATTTTAAATTGGCTCTAGGGAGTCGAAATTTCCTAACTCTTGGATGTACCTATGTGTTGTAGTCGAGGTGGGAGTCTCTAATTTGTTAGGAGTGGTAATTGAGTTATTTTATTACTATATTCTGTTTATTTCATACACGTCTTCATTATTTTCATGCTTCTTCTCTTTTGAGTCGATCGCGATTTGAAGTACTCTGTATAGTCGCTAACCTTACGGATTAGACTGCAAATCTTTTATCATGTCTTTTGAATCTCTAGCTATTAATTATTGAAAGTCAGTCTGTTTACTTTACGGCAATATTGATTGTAATAAACTGCAAGTTAGTTACCGGTTGGTTAATAACAGACCAATTGATTATAGGAGGCGAATAGGATGGTGTACCAAATTACTGAATTAGAAGACGACTACTCGGCAAAAACCTTATTTACTGGCTCACTTGGAAAATACTCATTTACAGACAAAACCATGTTAAGCAAAGGGTGAGCCCCGAGGTAGCGCAGATACTGTCAAAGTCCTCATGGCAATTGGCAACTAAATGAACGGAAACAGCTGGTAATAAGTATTGGTGTGAACAGGCATGGTACCCTGGCGACTAAGTCCGGCTTGCAAGAATGGTAAGCACAACTACGATGTTTCATTCCATAGCTAGCGATATACTGACAGTGAATATTCGTTGCGGCGGTCTCAGGCCGCCTTCCATTGACGTAATCGATCAGCGGTTTTACAGGTGACTTTTGAGTCAGCACTTTGGAACAAGTATGAGCTGCTTACTCGCGTTATAACTACGTCTTTTGTGATCCGAATAATCGTATAATATTTTAAACAAAAATGATAACTATTATTACGACCTCTTACATAGTAAATGATATATAAATTTTTAGATAGTGTGCACATAATATATTTTCCCGATAAAGGGAGGTTTCATAATGTCCCCTATATTGCGATTATTGTTTCTGGGTGATCGGACCCCAACAATGTGTTATCTTTCCTACTACGTGCTAACACTGTAAAAAGCTGTTTCTGATGGAGTGCTCAAAGCAGCCAGCAGAGACGGCTGGAGATAATGTCCTCTGGCTGGACACACACAGTGTTCCGCTGGCCAACTGCTAATTGGCGCAACGATGACGAATCGCGGGCTCTACGCCAGCCATAATGCGTCCGACATGAGCCAGACCACTCCACGCCACCACGCCCTAATTAGGACACCTCCAAAATAAAAGAGACACACCGACGGGACCGAACTCTACGCTTTTTTTCCCCCCTGTTTGTGTTACTTTGGAATTAGCTCTGTCGTTGGCCAAATTTATTTTCTGGTAACCTTGTTTTTTTCTCTGGCCAGCTCGCGTTGTGAAGATTAATACTTGGTCCCCTTTCAATGGGAACGCTGCTTCGTGGAACACTGCCTTGCATCAGTTTAATACAGAATGGCAGCAAGTCATTTTTTTTTTTTTTTTTCAAATTGCTGTACAGTACATTTAAATCAGTTTTAATGAATTCTAGAAGACAGCCTTCATTTTACAATTCTATTAATTCTCAAATTTCCTCGTCAATCTCGTAAGCCAAATATGGTCGGTGCTTTCTCATTTGTTGATCAATATCACTGCGACAGTTTAAACCGTGCCTGAAAACGTATCTATACTAGAATTTCGTAAGCTCATTCTCACACCTCAAGAGCTATTGCCTGGAGTACAGTGACGTCACGCACAGGCCTGCGCTTACAAATTAACAGTGATGGGAGATGTTACTAGAAATTCGAGGTTATGTGCGAAATATAATAGTTAAGCAACTGCGATGAAATGAATTGTCAAAATACATTCATTGAGTTTGTTTTTCGTAGTATTTCACTCTTAAAAAAATATGGCGAAAATTCACAGCTGAAAAAACGTGGAATAGAAATGAACTTTACTATTCAATGAAGTTCTGCCCGATGTTTTCGTTTTTAAGTCCCTACTGTCGACCATAATGAGGTATGTACGTATTTACGTCGGACGTCAGACATGAGTTACATCAGACTTGATATTAATGCTATTAAAGTAAATAACGTGAATAATTTTTTAATAGTGCTTTCTTTCATTTTAACGTCGGGTGCGTGTTCACTGTTGCTGGGTCACTTACGTTATTTAATCAGCTATCTTCAGGTATTTAGTAACATCGTCTCATTCCGTGTTTAATATTTCTGTTATTATTTCTAAGTCTCTTCAGACTCCAGATATTTTATTCAAATTTTGCAAAGGGGACCCTTATGGTGAAGTACAGGTCACCCTAGTATTTTAGACAGATCTGGTAAGCCTGTAAAAAAGGACCCATGACCTAACCCGTTCCGGGCTTCAGTAGCTACCCGTTAAAAATACCTGGATGTCATTAACTAACTATCTTCCCAGATTCCAGTGTTCTTTACAACTTTCGTTACACCGCCAACATTCCTTCTCCTCGTAGTGTCTCATTTATGGTAAACCCTTTTTAGCTATCACTGGCCATCTTTTTATCATACATTATAACTAAAATTTCTAGATACCAAATAACTGACCTCTGACGCCTATGAGCTATATTGCTACTTTAAAATTTATATTTTTAATTTCCTTTTGTAATACTATTTTGGATCCATCCATATACCGTTTTGGGGGCACTGCTTAATCCTATAGTCTACTTTGTTAACAACAAGAACAAAATAACTTAGCCTATACTCAGCTCCAACATGTCAGATGCATAATATAGGAAACCCGTTACTATCTTCGTTTCTTCCAACATGGTTCTCATTTCAGGAATTCACAAACAATGAAATAAGTTCACTTTTTTTTAACTGCTTAACGTCTCTTAACAGTGAGGTCTTTAGAGACAGGAAAGGATGAGGGGGGGGGGGGGCAAGGAATGGGAAGGAATTCGGCCATGGCTTTTTGAAGGAAGCATCCTGGCATTTGCTTGGAGTGATTTGGGAAACCATGGAAAACCCAAATCTGGATGCCCGGACGGGGATTCGAACCACCATTCTCTCGAATGTGAGGCCAGAACGCTAACCGTTACACCACCACGCTCGGTGCCTTTGTTGTAATGGTATAGAAGGGTGTTATGATTATTTCATCCTCTACTGTAACTGGACAATCAAGATATTTTGTGCCCTTGAACCGCTGTTTCTTCAATAGCTTTCCGGTTTAAATTTAACTGTATGACGTTGTGGCATAATAGAACAGTTCAAATAAGCTAGCAAATTTTATATATTCATTCGTATAGAAGTATATGCACCGATATGTGGCCTATCCACAATTATTTAGTGGTACTCTATTTGGCACAATGCAAGGTCAACAAAAAATCTCAATTGTACTATAACCATCTCTTATTGTGTGGTCTGGTAGCTCAGAGGTTAAAACGCTTGCTTTTATTTAAACGTTCGCTGCTCCGGGTGCAGTAATTTTTAAGAGATGTGTTTGATCATATGAGCTACGCAAGGTCTTTCCGTGGTTCGGATTCCACGTTAAGCTGTAGACCCCGAGGAAAAAAACTGGCCTTCCTACCTCTGACACAATAGGAAAGTATGTCTCCTTTGTGAGGATCCAGCCAACTTTCGGATGGTGGACTAAGTTTTTTTATGTCTTATTATAAATATAAAGTGTTGTATTCACGTAGAAATTTATAGATTTGAGTGGATCTTAAAGTTAGCGTCCTGTGAAACAATTCTGACTGCTTCAGGATGATCTCTGTAATTATGATAGACTGTATATCTTATTTCCTGGCTGTTTCTAAAATTATAAACTGAGTAAAAAGACACCGGATTGAATGAAGCTTTAGACAAAGATCTTCCATCATAAGATGGCTTTAAAATTGAATTATCTTATTCTTATCTCGCAATGTAGGTTCTCAGCTCATATTACCTTTAATATGATAGCAGTACGCTTCCGAAAAATCTGTCATAAAGAAGTAACGTTTTATTTTACTTTTTAACCGACATCAAAAAAGGAGGAGGTTCTCAATTCGTCCTAATTGTTTTTTTTTTTTTTTTTTTTTTTTTTTTTTTATGTATGTTCAGCGATATCTTCGCCAATTTAGAACCGATTTATATGAAATTTTTATAGTGGATAGAGTATACTTCCAAAGTGGTCCCATATGAATTTCATTGAGAAACCACCCCTTCTACCTCTTTACACCCCTTAACTTGTATACAAATCCACACTTTGTATCCGATTTTAATGGAACTTTGGAAATGTATAGTAAAAAATAAACAGAAAAATACTGTCAACTTTTGGTTTGAAAAAATCGAATCCCTCTCCCCCTATCCACCGCTTAATTTTTGCCAATGTTCTTTATACAAAGCTAAAGTCGACACCATTTAACTGATCTCCGTTAAAGTTGGCATATACATGTAATTTTTCATGGAAAAGGTTTCTGACCCCCAAAAAATATAAAAACACCCCTCTCTCCCTTCACATCCCTTCATTTTTATACAAAGCCACATTTTTATCCGATTTCAATGGAACTTTGTACATGTATAGTAAAAAATAAAGAGAAAAATGCTGTCAACATTTGGTTTGAAAAAACTGAACCCCTCTCACCCTATCCAGCCCTTAATTTTTATCAATGTTCTTTATACAAAACTGTAGCCGAAATCATTTAACTGATCTCCATTAAAGTTGTCATATACATGTAATATTTCATGGAGAAGGTTTCTGACCAAAAAATAAAAAAAAAGCTACCCCATCTCCCCCCTTACACCCCTTAATTTTATAGAAACTTATATTTCATATCTGATTTTGATTGAATTTTGCCAATGTATACTTTCAAACAAACAGAAACATCTTGTCAACATTTGGTCTGTCGAAGCTCAACCCCTCGCCCTCCTACCAACCCCTTAATATTTGTCAATGTTTTTTTATATATAAAAAGCTGCAGTCGCCACCTTTTGACATATTACCAAGAAAGTTGGCGCTTATATGTATTTTTTCACGAGGAAGGTTTCTGAACAAAAAATAAAAAAACCACCCCCACTACCTATTAAACCGTTTAATTTTTATACAAACCCACAGTTTTATTCCAGTTTAAATAGAACTTAGCAAACTTTTACTGTAAAACATAGAGAAAAATAATGTCAGCTTTTGGTTTGCAAAAACTGAACCCCTTTCCCCATTTCTGCCCCTTTTGTCAATTTTCTTTTTGAAAAGCTACAGTTGACACCATTTGACCGATCTTTATGAAAGTTGGCACATATATGTATTTTTTTATAGAGAAGATTTCTGACCAAAAAAATAAAAAAGCCACCCTAGCTCCCCTTTTACATCCCTTAATGTTTGTACAAACCCACATTTTAATCCGATTTCGGTGGAACTTCGCATGTGCATACTTTAAAGCAAATAGAAAAAGAAACATACTACACACATCACTTTGACAAAAACACAAACCCTATTCCCCTTTCTACCCCTTTAATTACTGTCAATGTTCATTATATAAAGCTACAGTTTCTATCTGATTTTGAAGGAAGTATGCACATGTATACTTCAAAACAAACAGAAAAATACTGTCTGCATTTGGTTTAGAGAAGCCAAACTTCTCTCCCCCTTACCACCCCTTTAATCTACACAAAGCACAGTTTCTATCGGATTCTGAAGATAATTTGCACACGTATACTTTAAAAAATACATAACAACTGTGTTTAAATTAGGTGAAGCCCAACCCCTCTTCCCTTCTACCACCACCCCTCCTAATTTCCAATGTTATTTATAGATACCTACCGTTTTTATCATATTTCAATGAAAGACTGCAAATGTATACTTAAGAACAAAGAGAAACATTCCGTTTACAAAACCCAGCCGCTCACTCCCTTACCCCATTTAATATTTGTAAATGTTCTTTACACAAAGCTATAGTTTTTATCTGGTTTCGATGGAACTTTGCACATGTATACTTTAAAACAAAGAGACTACCTTAACAAAAACCAAACTACTCTTCACATCCACACCCCTTAATTATTTTTTTATACATACCTAAAAAATTTATATGATATCAATAGAAATTTACAAACGTATACTTTAAATCAATCAGAAAAGACAGTCTACATTTGGTATACAAAAGCCCAATCCCTCTTCTCCTTTACCCACATCGTTTATAATTTCCAATGTTCTTTACAAAATCCACAATTTTAAGTACCGTCAAAATCAATTAAGCTATTTTTAAGTCATTGCAGAATAATTAATAAATTGTATGTGTCCTAATGTCTTAACATGTACTTCAGATTTCAACTTGGACGCCGAGCTTTTACGTTATGAAAACCGATCAAATATCTATATTTTCTGTGTGATGCCGGAACGAACAGATATATTCCAGAGACAGATTTGTGTATGTGGTATATATTAATATCCAGATGTTATATGTTTCGATTACCGAACAGCAGATTTAACAGATGTTATGATTAGATCGAAACACAGCCTGGAGCAAAATGTAAACTGACATTTCCTAACACAGCATCCAATTCACCCCATTCTGAAAGTTGTTAGGGTATATAAAGATAGATTTTTTTGTTGAAAGCATTCGCTTTAACCACTGAGCTACCAGGAAGTTCGCAAAATGAGAACTTCTGCGGCATATTTAAATAAAAATTAACAATAATACCACTGAATATTTAAAAATAAAATAATTGTTTAAAAAACATAAAAACCGCCTTCAAAAAAGGGCACTATAAATTTTAAAATAACTTTATACCTTACTGAGCAGAAAGTAAATCTAAATTAACAATATTTTACATTACTGTTATTGAAATTTTTACATTAATTAGTTATTTTTGGAGTCGGTGCCAGCCAAAACAAGAAAAACAAAAAGATAAAAACAATAATAAATAACAATAATACATAAAAAAAATCATGTTACTACTTACCTACAATTAATTCTAGAAACATTTTACAACAAAACTGAAACATATGGATGATACACTGATATTATACTAACTATGAAGTGTTTACTGCATGATGCATCCTAACAACTGACACTATAGCGCCAGAGATATGCCTGGATGACCAATGAACATACCGTTAATTTGTTTCCCTAAGCTATCTCACGCAATAAAACTATCTTCCTCACGACATGCTGTAAAATATTTGGAATTTTTGTGCGTACTCTCGGTTCGCCTCGAACACCAAATAAAGTTCAGTAATTCGATCTGCGCGATCTGACAACTGGCACCGACTCCAAAAATAACTAATTAATGTAAAAATTTCAATAACAGTAATGTAAAATATTATTAATTTAGATTTGCTTTCTTCTCAGCAAGGTATAAAGTTATTTTAAAATTTTAATGCCCTTTTTTGATGGCGGTTTTTATGTTTTTTAAACAATTATTTTTTAATAATAGCCAATAGACATGAATTAACGGTAGATTAATTTCAATCATAAATGTTATGTGAGATTTGCATCTGATTGGGAATACCTTCCACAAAAGAAAACATGTAGAGGAGGGAAAAACTAATTGCTATAATAAAATATTCCTTAACATCTTTTGACTGCTTTATGACTCGGTGAATGTTAGTTTTGTCAGAAGTATCGGATATCAGTATTCATGGTTGAATCGTTGCATTAGTCTTGTTGAAAAAATCTATATTGATGACATGTGATGCTACAATTAAGTTAGTTAAAAATTAGTAAATAATAAAGGATAAGTCATATTTGAGGTGAATATGTTATTCATACGACCCTATAAATACATATTTTGTAAAATCGCTAGGTTATTATTTTATTGTTTGTTGAGATTTTGTCGTCAACTCTATTTGAAATGAAGTGGTTTTACAGAAGAAACACCGAGTGTGGTGGTTAGGTGGTTAGCGCTCTGGCCTCGCATTCGGAAGGAGGGTGGTTCGAATCCCCGTCCGGGTATCCAGTTTTCCATGGTTTCCCCAAATCACTACACGAGAGTGCCGGGATGCTGTCTACAAAAGGCAATGGCCGAATTCCTTCCCATTCCTTGTCTCCAGTCCCATCCCGCTCTTAAGGACCACGACGTCGACCAGGCGTAAAGCAATAAGTAAAAAAAAAAAGGAAAAAAAAAAGGAGAAACGACTATTTCTGTTCAATTTTACAACTAACCATTTTATCTGTTCTAGAGTTAGAAAGTAACCAACAACATCTGCTCTACCGCACAGGTATGACAGGAACTAGTCTCCAAAGCTAATTTTTTTAAGTAGAAATGTTACTGCTTGTCGACATCGAGGTAGTTAGAGCCAGGAGAGGATGAGGACCAAGGGACGGGAAAAATTTCGGCCATGGTCTTTAGAAGCAGCCATCACGGTTCTTTTTTTTTTTTAACTGCTTAACGTCTCCTATAACAACTAGGTCTTTAGAGACGGGAATGGATGGGGGGCAAGGAATGGGAAGGAATTCGGCCATGGCCTTTTGAAGGAAGCATCCCGGCATTCACCTGGAGTGATTTGGGGAAACCATGGAAAACCCAAATCTGGATGCCCGGACGGGGATTCGAACCGCCGTCCTCCCGAATGCGAGGCCAGAACGCTGGCCGTTACACCACCACGCTCGGTCATCACGGTATTAGTTTGAAGTACTTACTATACTTTCTTGTCCAGAAACGCACTAAACTTCTTCCTCCAACTTTCAGCAGCTTTCTCAGCATTGTCCTTTGATAAACAAATTAAGTTCTCTTGATTCCTAAGGTACGTCTAAAAAGATGGTCGGGTTACTACATTTTCTCGCTCCAGTATTCGTTGGCTTTCACAGCGTTATCCTTTGGTAAGATTTAAATCCTGCTGATTCACAGGTTCGTCTAAGAGTGGACAGAGGTGTAACTGATCTTGTGTCTGCATTACACAGAAGGAGCCTCCAAGAAGATTGCATTCTATACAAGATAAAGCAATCGAGCGTACCCTGGGCAACGTCTTCTGACGACCAGTCCTTCTAACACCAGAGCGCACTAAAATTTTAAAGTTTGTAGTGATTTAGGTAAACAACATAAAATCATGCAGACCTACTCTACACTATAGAAATTTCAATTTTAAATTTTTCAGTTTTTTTTGTTAAATTCCTTCACTTCCTTCAGTAATTTATTCCAATCCCTAACTCCATTATCTACAAAAGAACATTTTCGAGCCTCCTTATCACTGGAATCTATTGCCACCTGGTGATCATAGCCATACTTTCCTTTTCATGCACTAATCCTATTTTGACCTGTATACCGATATCCAGCTGAGAAACGGGACGTCTTTTCAACTTTTATGCATTGATCCAATAACAAGGAGTCTCTGCATTGCGTTGAATGTGCGTATTGTTTGAGCGGTTATTTTCATTATCTTAATTCGCAACAGCTTCCAGCCACCGGCCAGGTGTGACTTGTGTACAAGCCTATCCATTTTCTTCTTTCTTCCCACCATCTCTTTGTCACCACCTTTGTCCAATCCTCTAGTCTCTTCCATACATACTCCTTCACTCCTTTCCGCCATCCATCCCTTGGTCTCCCCTGGGTTGTTTACCATGCATCTCCATTTTGTGGATTTTTCTTGGGATTCTCTGCTTGTCCGTGCTCTTTAGATGTC
The DNA here is from genome assembly GCA_031002005.1 of Vandiemenella viatica. Taxonomy (NCBI): domain Eukaryota; kingdom Metazoa; phylum Arthropoda; class Insecta; order Orthoptera; family Morabidae; genus Vandiemenella; species Vandiemenella viatica. The sequence continues at coordinate 149,424,186 of JARYHS010011408.1, forward strand.
CATACCAACTCAGTCTGGCCTTCTCTATGATTTCATGTAGTGGGTTCTCTTTTACAGTGTGTCTGTCCTTTCATTCTTTATCCTGTTTGTTGTAGTAATATCCATTAGGGGGCATCCACAAATTACGTGAGGTGTTTTTCCGGATTTTCGGACCCCCCTCTGGTGAGGTGAGACTTCGTGAGATCTGGTCCTGGTCCGAATCCCCCCCCCCTTCCCCCATGTGGTGAGCTCTGGTCCGTGAGACTCCCCCACCCCCCCTAGAAATCGCCCTGGGAACATTTTGAGAACTTTTATTTAGGTCTCACTCACACTTTTAGGCGAAATACCCCGCCTAAAATCGACTTTCGCGTCATTTGTGGACCTTTTTTTTTAGCTTTACAGTTCAACAAATATTTCAAATACCCCACGTGAGATTTCCGTTGCCCCCCCCCCTTGGTGAGATTTGGTAAGATTTCGCCGGACCCCCCCCCCCCTCCTATTTTACCTCACGTAATTTATGGTCGCCCCCTTATATCTCTTAAAAATTTCATTTATTCGGTTTTTTTGATGCGGTTTCCAAATGTGTCGCAGTTTCAGGCACTCCGCATATAACAATTTAACAATCTCAACGTATATCACTTAGCACTAGATTCCATTCCGACAGGTTGACCCCGATAGCTGTCTCCGTCGTGGAGGTCTGGTTCCCGGCCGCGGCGGTCTGTGTACACAAACAGGTCGGGCGCCGGACATTGTCTTGGCGGCTGCGTGGGAAACGCCAACAGAGACAGAGGGGGCTCTCCCGGTAATAACACGGCCCCCACGCCCCCACCACCCACCCGGCCGAACAGGCCGCCATTGTTCTCGGGAACACGGGTCGGCCGGGACACGCGGTGTTGATTAACAGTAACACAGATCCCCCGGGACCCGCACCGAGCGATCTGCAGGATTACCGCAAAGTGGATTCAAGCGTCCGGCACACCACAGCTCTTCCAACCAACTCAACCGCTGTGACAACTGACAACACGGCGGACCGTTGTTTCTAGTCGCTTCGAATTATTTTAAATGATCTTTTCTGGGGCATTTTTTTTTTTAAACTGCTTTACGTCTCTTAACAGCGAAGTCTTTAGAGACGGGAAAGGATTTGGGGGGGGGGGCAAGGAATTCGTCCATGGCCTTTTGAAGGAAGCATCCCGGCATTAGCCTGGAGTGATTTGGGAATCCATGGAAAACCCAAATCTGGATGACCTGATGGGGATTCGAACCGCCGTCCTCCCGAATGCGAGGCGAGAATTTTAACCATTACACCACCACGCTAGGTCTGGGGCATTACATGTTGTGAATGGATCAGAGATCATAAATGAACAATTTCAGCTAAGCAAGGGAAATCAGCGTTATCATGTCTCCAAAGTAGCTAAACGTTATAACCGTACATTTTTCTGTAGTTACTAACATGCTGGGCAACTATCTAAATTTCAGGGAGGTCCAATTCTGTATATTTTTTTTATGTTTTTCTTTACGAGTCATCGACATGGTGTAATTATAGCTGGGAAACGAATGTCGACAAGGAACTGTAAGCAATTTGGTTATGACACTTTGAACGAACTAACCCGACTTTCCTTTTGAAGTGATTTCGTGTAATCGTAGGAAAAACGAAATCTGGATGGGATGACCGGAAATCGAACACATGTGTTTCCCAATGTGAGGTTGAAATTTTGAGATTTTGGTAGCTGGAATTCGATTATTTTGTGTCTGAATTCAAAGGGATAGCTTTTCAAACATTCAGTGTACAACTGTTAATAGACACGAAATTATCTCTACACTAAATTCAAAGATGTTCGTTGGTAAAAAAATAAATTCCTTCTGGTTGAGTAGACCTGTTGGTATATTTTTTAAATTTAATCACTCGGTGTCTAGTGGGATTTAGTACAGCCCTGCCATGTTCGCTCTTTCCATGCAGTAGAACAAATATACATTTAGTTCCCTTTACACCCAGTCTTTCACCAAGTTTAATGACTTCGTAACGAAATTTTTTAAAAAATCACAAGTACTTTGCAAGACCATACAAAGGAAACAGATATTGTTAAATATTATTTGCAGAAACTATTTTGTACCGATTTCGATGTGTGGTTCAGAAATATGTGTGATGAAGTAGAAGGATAAATTTAAGGCACAAGCAGTGGAAATAAAATTTATGAGAATTAGAGCACTGGTAGCTGTAACCACTCCAGACAAAGTTAGAAATGATACCGTGTTCAGGTAGATGGTATATGAGGAACCGCTGTACTACAGGGTAGGAAAATGAAAGTTACATGCGAAGAGAATGGGAGAGGAGAAGTTACCAAGCACGATAATAGATACCTATGGACGTGAAAATGAATAGGCCCAGATGGAGGGACAGATTGTTTTAAATTGTTGAGAATAATGCCGAGAAAATATATGTCAGTTTGATAGCAAAGGAAAAGATGGGGAATAATTGTTGGAGAGGCTATTGTTCTGAGCAGACCCGATCTATTTACGGATATTGTCGAAGGCAAGCAAAAAAAAAAAAAAAAAAAAAAAATCTCTTGTAAAGATTTTATTCTTTCTTGTTTCTTATGATATTCCGCCATATTGACGTCGTGGTCATTACAAGTTTAGGCAAGGAAGATGTAGGAATTTAGCCATGGCCTTTTCAAGGAACCTTCCCGGCATTCGCATCGATTGATTAAGAGAAACTATGGAAAACCGAAACTATATGGTCAAACGGGGATTGGAACCTGCGTCCTCCCGAATGCGAAACTACAGCGTTACCAGTCACTTACCACACTCGATTTTTGAAAGATATGTGGACAAACCCTTACGTAATACTCGTTATCATTATCGATAGTACAGCATCTGTATGACAATGCAACATCCTTAAGCAATGAAACTTTCAGGCAAGGGCTTACGAAATGAAAAATATCTTAAAATCGCTCTTGCTTCTGCCGAGTTTATATTCGCTGCGCCAGTAAAGATAATTGAGGCCTATAGGCTCCGGGACGCTAGCTCCCACAAAGCAAAATGAATTGGGAACATTCTTAGTGACATCGTGTTTAATGATTTCATTAATCGTAACGGCATAGCTAGCAGGCGATTAAGCTTTCGTCGTTTCTACTGGTCTCGGTTGTTTAAATTTGTAATTGTTTGATTGTATCTAACCGGCGATGACTAATGGATATTTCACGAAGCCTTTTGCGCCCCTTTTCTCGTAACCTAATTAAGACGGTGAATTATTTCTTTTAATATTAGCTGCCCGTACAAGGCGCTAAGTGATTTACTGCATTTCATTACGAACGGCCGATTGCCGCGGACTCCAAATTACGTTTCTGTCTGGCGAGCCATTCGTTGGTCTCCCCTAGCCGGCTGGTTGGCCAGGTAGAACTCGGCTCGCCCGGGGCAACATTAAACAGAACAACCGACAGCTGCAGTGGAGGCATCTGGTGGCTGCTACCAGCACGACCAGGCGCCACACCAGCGACGTCACTATAATTTCTCAATATGCTACCGCACTAGCCGCAATTGCATACTAATATGATTTTTTTTGGAGCAACAGCCTTTGGTAAAACGACACATAATACTAAATGCATTATCAGAATTCTCCATAGTGACCAGCTCTGCTTTGAAGCACCCTCACTTCTTACAAATTCTCTGACATCATCTTGTACCAGTCCCGCCATCCATGTTATGGTGGTCTTTTGGAGATCCGCAGGTACAATTATTGTAACTGTGTCATCAAATATTTCCTAGCGACTCCGCCATAGCAACCTCATAATACATGCAAGAGCCGGGGAAGTTATGTGTTCAGGAAACGTCAAATAAGCCACATAGGGAGCGTGCACAAACCACGTGGCTCAGTCCAGAAAAAAGGGGGGGGGGGGGGGAGTAGGCTGGAAGGCTACGCTGGGCTACGTGGAGGGAGGAGGGGTTCCGAGCCAGGCCACGTAGCTTTCCTTTCATAACATTTTTCATAGTTAAAATGAGGAACAGAACACACAACAGCATGTGAATATTTATTTCCCTCAGTTAATTATTTCCTTATATAATTTACAATCGTCTGACAAGAGAAAAAAGAACAAAATGACTTCTGGAATCAAAAGGGGAAAAAAGATACTTGCTACGTGGGGGGGGGGGGGGGTAGAGGCAAAAACCACGTAGGGATACGTGTGATGGAGGGGGGTTCACAGTAGGCCAAAATGGAGCTACGTGGTTTATGCACGTTCCCATACAGTAAGGACGAGTTCTATTAGTGGTTGTGGTTAAGGGAGAAAGATAGAGCCTCGTCTACCTGTCAGAGTTAGAATAATACCTTGCATTGCCGTGGAAAAATCTTCATAAGCTAGTTAAGTGAAGGTATAAATAATTCTATTTTCACTGTGGCGAAAGAACGGGAAGTTATAATCTTGATGGTAACAGTACTGCAGCTGTAAACGAAGATGGTAGTAAAGAGTTCTCAGGAGAGAGGCGATAGTAAACACTTTCACTCTCAGTGGAAGCCAGTCCACTGGATTTCGAGCAAGATGCGGATCCAGAAAACACGCAGAAGGTGGTACTGTGACCGTTCTGGATGTCTGGACATCTATGATATCTAACGAGGTCTAGTAATATAAATGGGACAGTAGGATAGATTTTTTTTAAATACATATATATCCTTGTAGTTAGTTATAACTTGTTTCCTAATTTAGTTGCTAGTTCCATTCATGGAGTTCTATGTGTATTTTATTATTATGGTAATTATTTTCAACGTAATATTGTCTTTGGTGAAGAAGATTTAGCGGCTCAGTTTAGCCTCTAGATGCTGGGTCAAAATGTATATGGAAAATAAAATTGAAATTAATATTAACGTGACCTTCAAACAACGGTAATGCGCGAATTATCTACAGTTGTGAAGGATCGAGGTAAATATAGCTGTTCACTGCATAACTTCTGATTAATTTCTTTTACTTAGCTAGCTGGATTTCATAGAATGTAACTTTGTGCACACAATAATTTATGATTTTAAACGCTTTAAATGTGTTTGATAATTTGAGACAATTTCGTGTTTACTTTCGTCTTGCAAATTAACGTAAACATGATGGTGTTATGTGCTAATATGGACATATTGCAAACAAAAATCTATCAAATATTGTTTCCGAGATTACTGCGGTTAAAGCACAGTTTCTATAGACTTTAAAAGATGTTATGTTTTCATGAGATCGTAATAAATTTAATATTTACGTATAATAGATCTCTTATCCCAAAATAACCTTATTTTTATTGCTAGAATTAAGCTAAAAGAAATTGATTTTATGATAATTATTGTATTATAATAACCAAAGTAGGCAAATGGGTTATAGCAAAGTTCTCGGTCTTTTTCTGGATACTTTTTGTGGTATCACTATTATGTGCCATGTCCAGATTATCGAACCTCCTCTCTCCAGCAACGGCTGTTCCTTTAATAGGTCTCAAAATTCACTTCTCATCGTGTTGATTCTCTTTATTCCTTATTTGCTTCAAAACAATTTCATTTCTGTTGTAGTATCTTAGAAAATTCTCGCTTCTTCACTGTATGTTATTCACTTGTGGTGGGTGAGCGGCGGTGCTCTGGCCTCGCTTTCAGGAGGATGTGGGTTCTAATCCCCGTCCAGTCATCCAGATTTTGGTTTTTCATAGCTTCCCCAAGTCACTGCAGGCAAATGGTGGAAACGTTCCTTCAAAAGGACATGGCCGAATTCTCATTCCTTGCCTCAGATGTTTTCCACCCTTTACTACCTACACGACGAAGCGAAAAGCCATAAGACAGGGATAAGAAACCCTTTGTTTGAATCAGGTATCTGAAGTAACTCTTCTTTCTAGGACTTTGACGCTGGGTTGATGTCCAGGTCACCAGAGCCGGAATAAGAATGGGTTCGGGGAGCGAGAAGGAATGCGGCCAAGGTTTTTTTGAAAGATCCAACGCAACATTCACCTTGAGCGATTTCGGGAAACATAGGAAAACAGAAATCTGGATGAGTCCGGGATCGAACTCGTGTCCTCCCAAATATCAGGCCCCTGCGGTAGCCAGAGCCATAACCATCAGCCGTTTTAAGAAAAGTTCCATGTTATGACGAGTTCTTTTCTTCAGTTTGTGCTAAAAGTGATCATTTCTGTCTGCTTACCGAAATGTCTTCGAGGGAAAAAAAAGTGGCTAAGGACAAATGAGTTCTGCCAACAGCGCTTTCATCACCAAAAAACGTACAGTTTTCTTCTGATATTCTAATAAAGCTATTGGCCTGATCTTTTCTAGTGGCAAGTTCGTTAGCGCTTGACGGCTCTTTGATGACGAGCGAATTGTAGCAAAGAAATAAGAAGAAAATCGCGTGGGGTCTTTGCGGAGCAAGCATTCTTCTGTGAAAACAGAAATGTGAATGCCCAGAACGGATATGTAACTCACATGTACCGGAATATATAGCCCGTATATTAGTACACGGCCATCAAGCTAGGATGCGAACTAGGTCAAAGTTCTAAATAAATGTTTTAACATTCTCTCAAAGAGTTCGTGCTTTTTTCTGATTTCTTGAACTATGATTCATTAATAAATGGAGCCATTTCCGTTCGCGTGGTGGTTTTCAGTATGCTGTCATTAGTTACTCTATTCTATACTGTTATCCGGCTCTTAAAGAACTTAGACTTAAGCTATACAGTGTATGTGTAGTATTCTGTACACACATTACTATGGAAACCGGCGTAAGTTTCCGAATTGGGATCAATTGTTACAGAAAACTAATGTACCTGGAATAATGTAATAGATCTAATTTTTTAAAATATAAATTTTTAAAATATAAAGTTTTATTAATATCACACAAATATTACGTTACTAATCATAAGCACATAGGTACTACTGCTACTTTCATCTAAAAGTAGCACAGCATAAACGCTATTTGATTAAATTTTCACGACATTCCTGGTATTACCTTCATAACATAGTAATAGAATTTGACATAAATTCTTTGGATTTTAGAACTAATTAATAAAAAAAAAAAATCGATCTGGTGACGTCTGAATGGAGATCCCTGTCTCAGCGGGGATTTTAATAGGCTGTAGATTTGAACTACACCTCTGGCTCAGCTAGCTGTGTAATATGAAGTGTGCTACAAAGCTTCTGTGGTTCGGACTCAATGTTAAACTGTAGGTCTCCTTTACCCCGTGGAATTACCGGCTTAGGTTAGGTAAGGAGGAAAAAAATTGGCCATCCTACTTGCAATACCATCCTACGTATACGTCCTTCGGGAAAGGAGGGAGGGGGAGAAAGTCTAGCCAACCGTTTGTTTGAATACCAAGCTTTGCTTATCTTAATAAAAAGATATGTGACAAACAGGAACAATTAAAACATACTGTATTTAATTATAAGCAAAAATACCCAGTCAGCGGATTTATACAGCAATACTGAGCAGTGAAATGCCAACTTCCGCATTAATTTCACAATCTATAAAGTGGAGAGGGGACAAAATTCTGCCAGGGACACGTATCTTAGTGAAACACTTAGTGCAGCATCAGAATACTCAGAAACGTCGGAATTCCGTAAAATATCCATATGAAATTTCTGATTATTAGTCTGTCACCAATATTGTGTATAGGCATATCGAGAAATATAAAAATAGGTCTATCAGTAGTCAGTCATATATATATATTACAGCTGTTATTCCCAGTGAAACTGGTAAGCCAGAGGTTAAGGTTCTGATCTTATTTTGGAGTACGGGATTTCAGTTTTATATGTTTTTTTCCGAATTCACGAGAATTTCGGAACTGGGCAATCGTCTTCAGAAGCCTAGTGGTACAATGAGTTTTTACGGATGGGATGTTAGTTACTTGTCGCTTTCGGGTTTTTAGAAAATTTATTTAAGTGATAGTCACGAATTACGTAATCGGTGTATGTGGAAGACAAAAACAGTAAAATATATCGATTCTGTAGAAGAATTGCTAATCGTGGATACCAACTTCATAAATGAAGAAACTGGTTTTGTGTCAGGAGAGAAATGTTATACAAATCACATCTCTTCATTGTTGGTTTTCCTTGTTTTTCTATTGTATTCCAGTTGTTAGGCGTGATTCCTACTATATTTCCATTACCAATTTTAAGGAAAATAATAATGTTAACTAATTATAAAAATTAGTCAGAAAAGGATTATTATAAATCACGGATTTTTAGATAACTATAATACATCATCCGATTATCTTGTGTACAACAGCAGAACACAATGTTCTTACAAGTGTTTTTTACAAAATAATTCCTATTAAAAGTAACATCTTTGGGCCTTAAGCAGCGAAGTAATATGCAAGAAGTAGATACTACATGCACCTACGTCCTGGACTCGCACTTTAATAACAGTTCACAATTTTATTATTTGAAGATCACAGAAGGACTGGTGGAAGCAGTATAACTGTTTTCGACATCACTGCTCCAACCAATTACAACCAGCACCAGCCAGCAAAAAAAAACTCCCTCCTTGTGGACTCTCCTCTTAAACCATTCCGGTTCCCTTGTGATAATCTCTCCAAACAGGCAAACACTCCAGTGACTGTAAACAACATTCCCCAGCTATCCTTTGTGCAGCTACTGTTGAACCTCCATCGTCATTCGTCGTCTTGATGTGCTCTGCCAATAGACTAACCTTAAGCAGCCTTAGCTGGGAGTTGGGGATTTTCTGTACAGTACACAATAGTTCTATCCAGGTCAACCCTGTTATCAGGGTCCTGTTTATTTCCAAGAAGCTGTTCTGGAACAGCAACAGCTTACGTACACATTTCGAAACTAACGTTTGATGGAAGTTCTTTCCATGTTTATATCGAATAACTTTGTTCTCACAGCTTAATACCTTCTTTTAACACAATATTCAGGCTTAATAAATATTTGGTGCAATACTACGATAATTTTGACATTATATTCACAAAAAAAACAATACTAGTTATAATTACGAAAATTCAATAGTATTAATATAACTACAGTCAATAAGATGATAAGATAGACTGTGAGTTTGTAAACCGCTATTTGTTACTCATGAAGAACAAACAAGAAATAAATACTGTCCATTGATGGTCACCCGTCTCATATTTCTAAGTAAACACATTCAGACCAGAAGAATTAGAGTGGGGGCATTCTGGAACTGTCTACGTTTGATGCATACTTCCGTTACTGCCTGCGGTACATTGCTGTCATATAAATTAAAGTGTGTGTTACTTGAAAACTACTATTAGATCCTACAGCATAAATTCATGTAATTATATGAACCATAATTTGAAGCAAATGTAATTATTACGGACAAAGTTGATAGACAAAATCAGTAAAAATGTCAGCAGTAAACTAATATTTTAAATGATTTTATTTTTTCTTTGAACTTTACAGCACATTGATATCTACGCCATTACAGTTGGGTTAGGCTAGGGCGCAAGGAGCGGAAAGAAATTCGATCACGACCTACTTGTATTGACGAAATGGTCCATGCATTCCTGTTGAGTGATTTCAGAAACAACAAAAACCGAAATCTGGATAGCCGGTTGGGGTTTAAATCCGCGTACTCCCAACACACTAAAACGCCAACGAACGTAACAAGATCATGTTGAAAAGTAGTTCATTACACTTGTCATCGAATTCCCGGGGGTTTTACTACTTATTACTGAGAAAAATATAATACATTGATATAGCTATTATCGGTACTTATTATACTCAGTACAAAATACGTTCATATTTATAATATTTAACCCAGACTTTAGGGAAAATAATGTAATTAAAGGTTTTAAATTTTCTGTGGAAAAATCAGATCGAAAGCTTTATGGAGGAAAACTTTTTAAAAATTTGTTTCTAATTGTCTGAGTTTAATTCGATTTATGGTGTAAGCAGAATTCTGTAATTGGTATTAAAAGGAAAAAAAGAAGACAAAATCCATAATTCTTTGATATAAGGAATCTAAGAATTTTTCTACACTAATATGCAGAAAGAAATGAATATTCTTGGTGCTGTAATGTTTATTAGAAATAAATGAATTTGAAGGAAGACGTACGCGATTTTCTGAATTGGTTGTGGGATTCAGTTTAAAAATCAAATCCCCATAAGAAATTCCTTTCTCATTTCACTTTCTTAATGGTAATGGTTTCTAAATGAACGGAAATATACTTCATGAAACAATTACAAGTGCATGATATTAAGGTGTATGAAATGGGCTGGAACATTTGTGCCATTTTTTGTTTACATCAACGAGTGATAACAGCTGTGTTGCTGCCTCGACCGCGAGAGGCGCTGTTGTCGCGCTGCTTGTGGCCGGGTCTACAGTCCACGGGCGACTTGCGAGCCAGTGGGAGGTCTGCCAGAGGTTCCTTCGCAGACTGACCTTCAGGTGAGGCTACTGCGCATGCGCCGACCTGTGCCGCCCACCTGTTGAATGCTCAGGGGATTATATGCATCTGTGGTACTCTTCTGAACAACAACATACTAATTTCGTTCTGTTTCTCTGAAGTAACTACTCCAATTACCATCACTGACAATCATTAATGTGTGTGCTTCCTGTCTTTTTGGTATAGAACTCTACATTTCTGTTTTTAAACAATAAATTCTGAACTAATTTACATCAAACAGCTGCTGTTGTAATAAGCTGGTTTGTTCTGGATCATAATTGCAGTCTTTGCATGTAATTCCTCGACGAATTAATGAATAATTTCTAGCATCTAATTTAGCTACCGCCGATTTCTTTTTAAATAGTCTAGACTCTTATTCTAATATGAATTAATTAGGTTGAACATACATTTTCAATTTAATTCCTCAATATGTAAAATTATAATGGAATATCCTGCTCAAATATGAAACAAAATGGATATAAAATCCGTTACAACAACTGTTTGTTCATATCAAACATAATTAAATAATGGAAACGATTATTTATCATGTTGAATAAATTCGTCGTAAGGCGTTGTTGGTTGATAGATTCTGTAGGATTGTTTGGCCTCAAGGTGGCAAAGTTTTTGATTCGTCGCGTAATGCGCTCCCTTTTGTAGCTAAATAACCCAACCCCTCAATCCTACCAGGTGCAGGGAACTTATAACTTACCGTGGAACCCTAGCCACGCAAGCGTTCTGCCGTATTTCATGTTACACAGCTCACTGTGCCATAGGTCAAGTTCGGGTTAAAGACCTTTAAAAATCTTCACCGAGACAGGAATTGAACCGAGGACTTTTCGATCACCTGTGAGACACCTTAACATCTGAGCCACCAGTTTGCGCCCTACTTTCATGTAATAGATATCTCCGAAATAAATTTGTTCAATGCATATATTTAAGTGACATCTATTAATCATAAATGTGAAGAAAATGATTCACTTTTTGCTAGCTTCTAACACAGTTTAGAATGACCAGCTGTGGCGAGGAAAGTTGGCCAGCTTTTACTTTGCACCTTCGCTCTGAATCTGGTACTGATCAGCAATGGGTTATTTGTTTTAGTTCTGTGATGTTGGTATGCATTTTTGTTAGCCGGAATGTACCTCACCTCAGCAATTTTAGTACATACGTATGTGGATCACGTTTAACGTCTATTGATCTTACCCACCCTAAACCAGGATACTGATCTGCGTCTACCATTAAATTATCATTGTTGTTCCCCCACTATAAGATAACATTTGAAACACATCAATTTGTTCTAATTGCATTAAGGAGGAGTATTAGATAAGGTATGATCGTACTCACTACCAATCCTTCTGGCATCGTACGGTAAATGCTAAGATTGGTGAGTGAAGGGCCTCGCATTCAGGAGGACGCAGGTTCGAATCCTCGTCCGGGCAAACAGATTTCGTTTTCCCATAGTTTACCGAATGTCAGATTGATTGCTTCAGAAGACCATAACAGAATTCCTACCCGTTCTTCCCCCAATCCTGTCCCACCTGTAATGATAGCTTGTAATGATAGCCTGTAATTATAGCATAATGCCCTAAGAAAACGAATAGGAAAAAGTACCGGCTAACGATATAACATTTGAAGACAGTTTCTGGTAATAATCAGTGGGAGTGCGTACTTTTTTCAATCCGGTTTTCACTTCAAAAGTAAATGCTTAAAAACATCATAGACAAAGTTAACAACAAAGGAAGTACAAAGTTTTCAAACGGACGGTTAAACATACTTCGTTTCGCCGGTTTATTTCATTTTTCAAGACGTCTATCTTAGGAATACGGCTGTAACAAAATAGCTGTAGCCCAATACATTGGTGTTCTAAATTTTGGTTCCCGATTAATTACGGATACTTTGATATACGCTCTTAATGTCTAGAACGATTGAACTTAAAGTGGGAAGTAGTAACGAAAATGAAATACGCTGAACCCCGCATAAATTAATGTTGGTTAGCTGTTTATTTTCTACTTTCTAAAATGCTTCTCTAACAAACCAATAATTGCATATGGTTTTGCAATTAGCCAACGTTGAGGAATTTAATCTCCAGAATAAATACATTTCTCCATAGTACAGATTTCCAGAGAAAGAGAGAGAGAAAGCGGCCACATGCTAATTCTAGGCTGCTATTCCGTTGCGTACTTTCTCCTTATTTTAGTTACATTTTTAAGACACTCTCGCAGCTGATTAAACTGCAAAACATCGATTAATAAATAATTTTATTTTCATACGCCATTATTTTATAAGAGTTACTTTACAGATACAGTGTTTTGAATACCATAGTAAATTTATGCTGCATTATGGTTTTGTATCTATGGATTATAAGTTTTTAAATTTAATTTTTAAATGCTATGTCTGAGAGTTCAATAGCGATTGCAGCTTCAACAAGTGACATGCGGATTTTCATTTTTTTTTTTTCATGTATATTGTTTCTAAAAGTTTTTCTTTCTTTTACAAGCCATTGATTCCTTTTAAATCGATAGATTATAACTTTTGATATTTATCTGCTAAAAGTTATATCTGAGAGATCAATAGCGATTGCAGCTTTAAAATTAATAATAATCTATCTAACCTTGGCAAGCGACACTTGGGTTTTTCCTTATTTTTCATCATATAAATATTGTTTCTAAAAGGGTTTTATTTTTTTTATTTTTTGTCACATGCCATTATTTCCCTTCATACCCAAACGAAATTGATAAATGAGGTATCATTTTAAAGATTAAGGTCACATCATCATATTATATTTTAAGAAAGGAATTTTCCCGACTTCGACCCTTAAAGGGCAACAGTATACAAATTTTCTGCTGCGCGTTATTTTATCACGAGCCATTTATCTCCCTGGATACATAACCGAAATCGATAAATGAGATGTCATTTTAAGGACTAAAGTCTCCGCTCATGGAACATCAAAACTGAAAATAGAATTTTTCTGGAATTTGACCCTTGAAGTTCACAAGTAATAACTATGAGACAGTTCAGAGCCAAACAGCTAAACATATCACAGAGATATTAATAAACTGTGTTCTTTTGTGTAGTAAGTAGCTATTCGGAAATTTTTATGGAAGTTGTATTTTGCAAAACAATTCCTTGCCGTTTCATGTTCGTTGTACTGTCTGACGAACTGGAGTCACAAGTATAGAAGTTGCTTCTTGCACTGGCTTTTGATGTCGTGACTTTCTGGCTGCGACAGAAATATGTCAAACTAGGTTTCGTTTAATTTTATCGGTTCTATTCATAATTACCAGTCACATTTCTTGTAAGACGGCTCTTATCAAATTTTGTTTTTTCCTAATCCACGTATTTGTTTTTGACAGGTGTTAAGAAAGTTTTTACAAAAAAAAAAAAAAAAAAAAAAACTACGTCCCTCGCTGATACACTGTTTACCGACTATCTGAATCAACTCAGATTTTTTTTTTTCGTCCCTAGTGTTGAGTGTTGAATAAACGGATCCTATCCCACCAAACAATGGTATGGTCTCGTGCACAGGTCAACGGCACTGTTTGTGAGAAGCTTGTTTCTCCAAACACGGTTTAAGAAACTTTTCAGACAAACGTCATCCGTTATGAACACTGCAGCATTAGTTCCACATAAGCCACCGGACTTTTCTTATAAAACGGCTGAGTTCAGGGTAATCTTTACATCTTGCTGTACTCTTGGAAATAACACGTTTAATTAGTAACAACTCGTTGATTTCAGTAACTATGTTACTCTTAGCAGGAGATAATGTGAAGTGATTTGACGTAACTTAATTCTTCAACTAGCTCTTTAGTATCATCAACGAGAAATTATCAATGTTTTACTTACGTCAGCTGAACTCAGTATACCCATTCCACGATTAAAAGATTCCGCTTATTTGAAACGTTATTGGAACGCATAATTGGCGACCCAGTTTCTTGAGCAGGGAGCAGCTCTGGAAAGGAGCAATGCATTATTAAGGTAGAGCATGCTCAGGAGTGGTTTTCGGAAACCCTGCAACTCCAATTCTATTTGGAAAGCTGGAAACCGATTCTTAAAATCCTCTTGCTGGTATTACAGGAAATGAACAATATGGCTGAAAACTGGCATTCTGATGCGTTAAAATTACTTTACTCGGAAAAAATACAAAAATTGCAAACATACTGCTCCATGTATAACGTTCATTTGAACTGTCTGCGTTTCTACATCACCAAAGGTATATATAAATAAAGAAAAATATTTTCGTGTAGTATTAAACAAAAATCATCCTTATTGGAAGGGTTCGCTGAGACATTGTCATTATGTCCAGCATGGACCAAAATTCTATCAGCTCGAAGTATAACAATGAACTGACAATTTGACATAATGGTCTTGAGTTTGTGTGCTTATATTAATTTATCGTAACAGATGCGCAAACTAGAAGCGTAAATAGTTAAAATACAGTAGACATATGTCAAAAAGTAAATCCAGAAATTTAAAGACTCGCGTCTTTGTAGAGTGCTGAGAAGATGGATTTTCAATTATTTGTTTAACTGGGAGGAATGGACAAAGGTCCTTCAGGCAGAACACTTCAATTTTCACCCATTCCTACGGATTTGAGTCACCATTCAAATATGGGTGTGAAATTGTATCATATTCAGGATTGGATTAGCGCTTGAAGGTAGCCTAAACTGGTGCCTCTCTGTATAAAAGGATAAAATTTCCTTCGAATATTTTCAAACAAATGAATGCTGAAGAAAGAACAGCCCATTTTTAACATATTTATTTTTTATCTATGAAGTGATATTACCGGTCATGATGGCAATAACTATTTTCTCTGCTTCATAAAATTCAAAAGATGAAATATTGTAAAAATGTTGTGACATTTAGTTAGACCAGAACACGAAGATTATTTTGTTTCTTCTGCAGCAGACGGCGTCACAGGTAAGACAGAATGTTCCACCGCTAAGTTTGCAATTCAAATACCTGGACTTTGCAAGGATGTGAAATTAAGTAACTAAAAAAAAAAAAATCCATGTTTTTGAACTGGGGTCAATTGAATTTTTTAACATAGCACGGTATTCACTAAAATTGCTGACTGCTCTTAATCTAAGTTAATATCTTGACACATTTCAAAATTTTACTATAGCTAACGAGATCCCTGATCTTTGGGACAAAGGTATGAAAATCGTGATTGAGTAAATCTGTTAGAAGCTTTGACTAACGTTATTGCTGTTTTTCACATATTATCTGGTTGTTGTAGTGCTGTATTCTGCGCAGCAAATAAATGGTCATTTCACACTCTACGTAGGAAGAATTTTATTCATATAAAGATTATACAAAGCATCGCATATAATATATACCATATTTTACAGTAGTATTATTGCTTGGGTAGCTGGTATGTCTCATTTACAGAGTTCTTACTTTCTACTTCAGTAAACCGACCGTGGTGAGCGAGAGGTAATCCTCTGACCTCTCATTTAGGAGGACGTGGGTTCGAATCATCACGCCTTCATCCAGATTTGGATTTTCCATAGTTTTCCCAAAACACTCCAGAAAAATGCAGAGATGATGCCTTCAAGAAAGTTATGGACGACCCTTCCCGATACTTGCCTTTCGCCTCCCCCCCCCCCCCCCCCCCCCAACTCCTTTCTCGCGTCTAATGACCTCTACATCGACGAAGCGTAAATCAAAAAGCAAAAATAAAATAAATATTTCAGCAAAATTTACTGGTATACACGACGTTTAATGCTTATTAACCTTGGTGCATCCGTTAATATAAAACAGTCGATACAGGGAATTTAGTCACAGGTTGAAAGACCGCGCCGAGTGCAGCTGTCGGTTTGAATAACGTCGTTCTCATTATCTGTTAAATGCTCGCGAAAGCGGCGGCACATTTGAACGACCAAATATACTTAAAGCTTAGTTAAGTAGATTCAATTCAAAAAACGGTTCCAATCTTTACACCGCTAAAACGTTTCAAGCGATGTTGAAATTACTCGCCCTGCCGATATAATCTGCCTGGAAAGGCGCTTACATGTACAGAAAGCACCGCGTTTCAAATCCGCAAAGTAATTTCTTCCGTGTTTGCTGCCTTTCATTTTAGTCCGAGTGTAGCTTGCCTCAGATTTCCCCCGATTTAGTGGTACCCCAAACACCCGCACTCCACTCGTAAATAGCCTGAGATAAAAAAAAAAAAAAAAAAAAAAAAAAAAAAAAAAAAAAAGGCGGAAGCCGAGGGTTGGTGTAAAGGTTCACAGTAAAACAAACCGAGTTCTGAGGTGAGGTAGCTGAATACTGGGATAGCTTCAAGCACCGACTAAACCGAAAACGCACTCACGCATCTCCAATCATTTCGAAGTTTAATCAAAGCTGAGGTAGGAAAGTGGAAACGGATTTGCACGATCCTCGCTTTGAAGATGTGAGCCAGGCTGTCGGTCAGAGTGCACGTTATACCTGTAAGCACTGCATATCCCTCACGGAGTAAACCAAGACTCGGTGAAAGGCGTTTGACCACTTACCACCGCGAGGCTTCACCAGGCTCAAAGAGCTCATTGGCAGTCACGCAGCGTATCAAAACATCTTTGCCAGCCGGTGGTTGGTTGTAACCACTATTTGGGCAGTGCTGGTAGTCCAAGAGCTCATGACGTTTTTTTCGCGAAGTGTTTGATGCAGGTAAAAATTATACATATTAGTATCGGTAGGATAGATCGACTGTTTACCTGACCTACCTAGGTCTCCATCTATACTCTGCAATTCACAAATATTGTGGGTGACAGAGGGTGCTAAGCACCAATCCTAATTCTGTGCGTTCCAATCCCGAATAGAAAGAGTAAAGAAAGAATACATAAAAGCATCATTACTGCATCGTATTTCTCTAATCTTATCCCTCTTGTCATTGCAACTAAATATGTTGGGCGGAAGAAGTATTTCATTGCACTCATAAATTAAAGAATTTCACATATTCTCCAATAAATTCAAACGATCTGACTGCCAAAAATCCCAGCCAAATCTGTGTATCAATTCTGTGACACTTTCGTATGGTCTGTAACTAGCAGTTACGAAACGTGCGACTCTCCTCTGTACCTTATCTAACGTGTCAATCAATCCTTGCGATATGGATCCCAAACTCCACAACACTAATCCGAATGCGGAAGCACTAGTGTTTTGTACGCTATTTCCTTTGTATGAGCATTACAATTTCTCAAAATTCGACGTATGAATTGTAATCTAAAATTAACTTTGGTACTGCGCATGTAAGAAAGGGGCAAAAAAAATAAAAAAAATGTCTTAAACAAATATTTGAATAAAACTCCAACAAGAATTATTCGACAGTTAAGTAGGTTTAGAATAAGAGGCAGACACTTTTGGATGTATTAAGATTAAGCCAAAATAGTATTTTTGTATTTTCAAAAATGCAAAAAAGTAATTGATTCATGTTGAAATTTTAAGATCGTCTTAATAATATATATTTAAAAATCACGCAAAAAGCCGGACACTTTTTCTGGGGTTTAGTCATTGGCAAACGTCGAAAGAAATGTTGCACGGACAACAGTGGGAGCGACGATCACCGCTATAGTCGTGGTCGCTCTCTGTGCTCTCATTGGCTGTTGATCACGTGATATTGGACATCTGTATGATATATTTATAATGCAAGATTATTTTTATTAGAGCTAGCACTATGTTCAAGTTTACCATGGTTTCACGCTATTACAGGTAGCCTTATTAATTTTTTGATTCTAAACCAATTTAACTACCGAATAGTTCTTGTTGGCGTTTGATTTAAATACTTTTTTTAACCACAATTCTTTTTGCACATTTCTTAGCAACGTACCTAGGTAGGTCAGGCAAACAGTCGATTACCTACTCATCTATCCTATCGATACTACTATGTAAAATTCCTACCTGCATCAAACACTTCATAAAAAAGCCGTCTTGAGCTCTCGGGCTAAGTCGAAAGAGCGTGAATGGAGGACCGTACTCTACAATGGAAGCATCACAGGCGTCTGTTCAAATGCTGGTTTCAGTCTCTCTGCTACCTTATTTACACAAAACAGAGTAACACGACAAATCCTATGACATGCTTATAACAGATGAATGATGAGAACTACTCTTATCGTTCGTAACTGTGTTACTATACCACGAAAAAGTAAAAAGGTCGAATAAAAACAAGTTATTATTCAATAGTGGAAAAAGGGAAATAAATATACCGTCAACGACCCTGTCTAAGTAAATCCGAACATGCAACCTAAATCGCATTTGGAAACTTTGAACTTGAACACTGGTCCAACAAATTAATTTGATTTTTCCTTTGTTTCGAGATGATGGTGTAGACGAATCCAGAGATGATACCTTATCTGCTATCACTTGTTTATATTTACTTACACAAAAAAGTAGAGATGGCTACTTGGGATATACAAGCAGCCAGTCTTTCCGTGTTAAGTTTGAACAGTAATTGTATTGAACATTTTGTCATGTATGAACGGTATATTTACCACGACAACAAAACTGTGCTTATTTGAAAGCCACCCACACCTGCGTCAACTGTAACGTTGTCTAACTGTATTGACTCATGGAGGGCAATAAATTAGAGATTGATGCAAGCATCGAGTATGATAATCCTGCAATCGTCGAACCATCTTCCTGGAAAACTGACGAGCGTCAAGTCTGTAGGACCTCGACCCTTCTGCTACTGATTTTCTGTAATGAAAATTTTACTTATCTCAGTTTTGTGCCGGAAAAAATTATTTTGGGCACTTCCTTTACTACTTTGTGTGGGTGAAAACATACGTCCCATTTTTTCAGGGAATTTAAAGTTTTTGGCTGAGAAATTTCAATTTTCTGTGATAACAGATGCAGTCGAGGACCGCAGAACAGTGAAAGCAATGTCCAGGAGTGCTGAGGCCCGCAGGTGCCGAGTCGGTCCATCACCCGGGGGCGTTACCCTACGATCGCCAATCAAAGGCAAGCTGTAAATCAACGGGCCAATTGGGAGCCAGCTGACCGTAATTACAGCCGACTGCACCGGCACACACAAATCAGGGTTCCCACCACGTAAGTATTGACTTAGGTAATGGAACAAGCTGCTGTACTTCACCAAGACAAGGCTTACTCCGTGACACGACAATCTGAAAGGCCAGTTTTTATGACGTATGAAGTATCAAGGGAAAATCAAAGTTGATGATTTACTTAAAAGTATGGTTCATTGAAGTAACAATAACCTTGTTGGGAGCCAATGGTCTCGAAACTACTGATTTTTTGGTATTCCTACCGATATGGGGTCTGTTATACCAAAATACCGAAATGTAACGATTTTTCAACGAGCTTTGAGAATGCAAGGAAATTTTCCAGAATTTTGTACCGATTTTACATTTTCAAGTTGGAAAACCTTTTTGTTTAGGCTATACGGGGTATTCCTTGATCGATTATACGATAAGCAGTTATCTATTACAGAATGTTCCGGATATCTTTTGGAGAATACCCTTGTGCCCTACATTTTCAACATTTTCAGGGGATTCCCGAGCTAATTCGCTTGTCTATATAAACGAGAACTCGGATTTTATTTGTTCATTAGTTTCCATTAATTGGAAGAGTAACTTCGAGTTACTAAGTCAAAATGTCGTCAGACGAAGAATCGATTACAAGCGCGAGTGTAAAAAGAAAAAGAAAAACAGCCACAATTTTATAGAAAAAAAAATAGGAAAGAAGTATTTTCAGTTTGCTCCGAAATAGTGATAAGAGCGCAAACTATGCCCATTAATAAGAATGTTAATATTACATCTGGGAAAAACGCTCTCAAGAAATACAATTCTTCACAAGCTCATTCCGCATCATCAAAGAATATAAAATCACAAAGGTATAGTCATTTACTGTGACAAAAACTAAAAAACCTGATTTATAAATTTAAAAAAAAATGTAAAAATATTGCATTATTTTTTGCTAAGTACCAGTACGTACATTGTTACATTATTTAGTATACTACCATTACCGTAGTATATACCCTACACGTCTTTTTAATTCTTTTATAATTTCCAGGTGAAATAAGATTATCCTCATTTGTTGTAGAACGTAATCTGCCATTTACCATTATGGACCGCCTACCACGAAACTGATACAGTCCGTTTGTCCCGATTTAAAAATTGTGAAAGAAATAAAATGTTTCACTATAAAAACTTAAGCCATAATTGATCAGATTAAAAGAGAAGAAAGTTTTGATAATTTATGTGAAAATCTGCGGTAAACTTAGTTTTCGCTTATTGTTAACGATTACATTGATTTTAGTCGCGAGATATGCGAAAAGCATTGCACCAAAGATTGTTTTTTATTTCTTATTCCATTACAAGTTGCTAATGCAGTATACTTATTTGAACACATTTTTTACTTTTTTTTTTTTTTTTTTTTTTTTTAGATGTAATGAGATTCTATATTAAAACAATCTACTGAATCTACTGAGTTTTGCATTTGACGGGGCAAACATAATGATGGGGTGTAACAATTTGTTGAAATATTGCTACAAAACGAAGTTCCCAATATTTTTATATTTACGTATATATACCATTCTTTTCATCTTTGTGCGTTATATGCTTGTGTCAAACTGCCACGCAAATGGGGGTTATTGGGGTTACACTTTTTTCATATACCGATTTTGAGTACAAATATACCGATATTAGCGGTAACTCAACCAATTTTACATTTTGACGTTTGAGATCACTGCTGGGAGCTGTAGCTGATAAGAGATCTTTAGCGTCTGGCCAGAATATAACCTTCAGTGAGTCTTCAATAATGTTTTCGCACAGTGGCATGCAAAATCTTAAAGGGTGAAAGACCACTGAAGAAGTGCTTTCTGGGTATTCACCTTTACCGCCGTCCTGCGAGCATAACTAACAAGAAGAATTCTATACACAACTGCAATATAAATAAATTGGTCGTGATAGTACGATGCACTCTGTATGTTTATATAATTATCTCAAAACAGTCATCAATAATTGCAGCGTTGTCCTTCTCGATTAAAATGGTTCGATGTAAAAATACCTTGACAAAATAACACCACTAACTCGATGCGAGGTGTTTTCTTGACAATTAAGTTTGAAGATCTTTATGTGTTCAAGATTACTAGTGATCCTACAATAAGCTTGAAATTACTGCAAAGCAGTTTGTATTAAGTACACCTGATTGCAATAAAAGTCTACTATTGTACGTGTGGTATCCTGAGTCAACTGGTATTAACAGAAGCACACAGTTAAAACCTTTTTTTTTTCCAATTTCAGTGAAAATAGACAAGTTTATATTAATTTACAAGGATATCTGATATGCTAAGCATATATCGCAGGGTGTTATTTCAGACAACATTGTGGGCTAGAATTAAAAATTTCTGGCACTTAAACAGAAAATAATCCATGATAAAACAATTTTATTTAGATGATACTCTGTTTACATACTTTTCTGCAAGTAAAATCCTATACTCTGGGCACGTCTATTTCGTTTCTGCTTATAAACCTGACCCATTCTAGTCTATGAACATTTCTGATTTCTGTTTCGGCTTTCCTGCTTTTCTTTCTAAATATTTCACTTGCTTCACCAGTCCTCTGTTCGAAGCATATCGAACATGACTTTTTCTTTATAACCTAGGCTATTTCTTCGTTCCAAATTCTTAGAAACTTTCGTATGGATGGATTTTCCCTAAAAATTCCGATATCATTTTCTGAATGAACTTGTTGGTATTTTCTTAATATGTTTGAGTGCCTACTTCCGATGCAGTATAAGACAAATGTTTTCTATCGCACTATCACCTACGTAGGTACCACGCTTGGTGATTTAGCGGTTACCTCTGGTCCTCGACGTCGTGATTATGTGGGTCCGATCACTTGTTCGACAATCCATATTTCAGTTTTCCATGGTTTCCCAAAATCACTCAGGGTGAATGCCGAGATTGTTCCATAGAAAGGCCATAGACAAAGTCCCCCAGTTTCTTGCCATTAGTGCGTTACCCGCTATAAAGACAAATGATAATTTTGGTGAAACCACATAATGAATACAAAAAAACAGATGCGATACCCAAATCTGGAAGAATTTGGAACCGCGCGAAACATCGGCTGACTTTTGGATGTTGTTGTAATCTAGTCTGAAAATCAGGAGGCAATAGCCTTAACACTACACTCAAAGCTAGCTTCTAATAGTCATAAAACAAATAATAAATAAAATTTTAAACTTGATCCTTTTCTAGGATTTTTAACGGGAACTAATGTCTTCAAATCCACTAGTAACAGGAGAATCCCTACTTCATTAATTTTTCAGTGCTACCAGGGGAAGAATCTAAGACGCCTAAACACTCTAGACTGTAGAGGATTGTCGAAATATCCATTGAGGGATTTTTGTATATTTACTATGGAAATTGTGATAGCGAAGTGGGCTAACAGTTAAACATGATAATGAGAAATAAGAGGTAATGAACAAAAATCTCATTTTAGCAACTCATTGGCAGTTTTTCAGAAATGAAAAAAAGCAGAGTAGAAACTGAGCTGTTACCTCGTCTGCGACGGCCCATCCTTTCTGACAAATGGCAGCAGGCGAGCTTTGAACTGTCGGCGTGTTGTACGGGCAGACCTTAATTAAGTCATCTGGCTAGCCGAGACCGCATGTGGGAGCTTTGAGGTTAAGGCTCACTTCTTCAGAGAAACTGTAAGGGCTCCATTGTGGTTGAGCGTTCCTCTCTAAAAGGAGAAGTACGTATAAGCCGAGGGGAGCAGATTGTCCTTGTCCGCTTGCAACTGGCGAGCTGTCTTGAAAGAAAAGACTGGGGGCAGATTCTGATTACTAGAAACAATAGTTTCGTTCAGCGCGAGGTTTATTAGTATCCGTATAAAGGCTAGTGCCCCATGTGCATATTTCACTGATCTAAATGGTACGAAATTACCAATACCTTCGTATGAGTGACTGAAATTGTTATTAATATTGGCATTGATTTTAACTATAATTGTTACGCAAATGATATAGAAGGAATTCAGTTATTTTTACTGTCATTTACATACTGGTCCTACGCTGAGAGACAAATGAGGCTCAACCTTGCTTGATATGCCAGCAATTCTCTGGATATTTAATAGTCATTAAGTTAAAAACCGATTGTTTACAACATCACATTTAGTGCTGACAAACGCGGCGTGGTAAGCTTGGTGCAAATTACAAAGCTGGCATTAATCTTTAGGCAACGAGTGCAATACATACAGATGGTTCAGGGTTCTATGCTCCACGGGTGACATCGCGCCCTAGTTTCGGCCGTATGATATGGTCTACTTCCAAGGTAGAACTGCAATGAGATGTGTTTTACATCTCTACCAAACACAACTGACAACATATAGTAGAAAGTTAGCCACCTGAGAAGCTTCGAAACTATTTTTTCCGGACGCGCAAGCTTTAGATTTCTAATTGTTCAGGTGTTTACGCGCAAACACTTCTTTGTAATTATGGAAGACAGAAAGCCAATTGAACTTGGTTAAGCCGGTGCGTAAATGGATTTCAAATAAATTGGGAAGCAAGCGAGAACCTAATGCGCAGCCACCCGATGATTAATCATCCGACAACTTTGTTTGTGGCAGTCTGCTTGTCGTTCTGTCACCCCTACCTGCCTCGAAGACCTCCCTATGAAATTCCTTACTAATTCTGAATGAAATTAGCAATGAGTTTTTCCCTTAAACCTGCTACAACATTTTCACTTCGGAGGCGATGACTTTATCCAATCATAGGACGAGCTACTGATGTAATTTTTCGGTACTGGAGAACTAACATTACTTCGTATCAAATCGGTCAGTTCCGACAATCGAGCCGTATGAGTGACCTGTTAAAATTTTTGCCTGTCATTCGGGAGGACGTAGATTCGATTCCGGGCCATTCGTCCCGATTTCACTTTTTCATGGATTAAGCTATTATATTAATGCTGTGATGGTTCATCAAAAAGGCATCACCGTATTCCTTCTCGTTCCTTGGCCCAAATTATCTCTCGACTCTAATAAAGCAGGCGTCTACTAGCCTTAAGGCCCTAAAAATGTATAGTCTAACTACCAACCTCTTACCATACTGGTGGCTAATCAATGAAATCAATGTGTTTGTACAACTCAGCCTCTTAGTAGAACGGCTGTTGAAGCGCTGGCTAGCACCCCACTTAATATATCTACGCTTCTAGTTAAATCAAATAAAAATGAGCGTTTTGGTGGCACATTACAGAGGTGAAACATTTTTTCAGGTATTACTATAATGAAACACAAGATATAACCAACCTTTTAATCCAACATTCGTATTACTTGTTTATTTTTTAAAAACCATAAAAAATAATTACGCGAATGATTTGGAAATCAATTAAAGTAGTAAAATAGGTAGTTTTAGCTTTGTTATTCAGTTGTGACATTCCCATCGTATGTATTAAATTGATTTTTCACAATTTCTTCCCTTCGTCTGTATTTGAATGAAAGTGGAACCACAGTCTTTGTTTCCTGATTTTTATCTCGTGGTTTAGGAATAATTCTGTAGAAATGTTTGGCATATTGTGCAGGAAACCAGTTTGAATAATTTTTTTAATGACATTTTGATTCTGTTGAAATAACATCATATACTATAATTCAATTATAAAATTTATAATTCAATTATCAAACTTCTAAATATTATTTAAAATATCACTACAGACATGCACTAAATGTTATTAATAATAGCCGCAAGAAACTGCATTTTATTCTAAACAACTTTGATATCTCATTATACAATACATTGTTCGTGCAAAACGTCGCCAATTATCACGAAAATTGTTCGGTCATTGGAGTACGTATAAAAATTAGCTCTTCAACTAACTCTTTAATCAACCCGTGATGTAATTTAGCATCTATCGTTTGATAAGTATGTTTTATAAGTGACTATATCTAAATATTTATCCAATTTATCCTCAACGCCTTAAAATCACCTACAAGATCGCTTTAACTCCTAATAAGATAACGTAATCTTTTATTATTTGCTTTAAACAGAGATAGTTTTTAATAAACCGAAAGACCAAGCTACTATCTTATCTATTTGATGTCTTTTCATTTTTTGCTAGGGCTTGACTTTTTTAATAATACTACTAAGAAAAGGATTCTTTATACTATCAATATTTACTTGCGAATAGTGAAAATTTGACTCAGTAGCTGTTATTTTATTATCATTGCTAAGCGAGGAAATTCTAGGAGATCAAACGTCAGTGGCAGAATTTGAACAAATCTCACACGAATTTAAGCATAACTTTGATTACTGAAAATAGTGTAATGGACTTAATAGAATTTCTTACTATTTCCAGATAAGTTGGAACAGTAGTAAAGATTAAATCACTCCTAACATAAATTAAAGATTTACTGTTCTAGGGACACTTCCACAAAATTGGCTTCCTTGTGTGAGTTTATTGAGGGGACTTGGGAAAAGTGAAAAACTGAATCACGTTTGGATTCTATCTGATTTCCGCTTAATCTATAAATTAAAGACACGCAGCTTTTTTCAGTTTCGTTGTGAATAGGATATTTGAATGGGTTGTATCCAGCTGGCCCAAAAATTCATTTAACTGCTGGATACCTACACAACTTAGTGTCATCTATGCAGTGATAGAAGCCAGAATGTTTTAGTGCAATGTACGCACTCACTTCAAAAGCCTCTATTCTGACTTTAGGGTCTAAATTTTTTACCTGGTGTCGAAACAGATAATCCTGTGTCGGTCGTCGGACGCTATTGGATGCGTTGACGAGGTTGGCCAAGAACCAATGTAACCAACGTACTGCTTGATTGGACTGGTGGCTAGACTTATTTATTCGCTATACTGTAACGAGCCGCGCTGTCGCCACGTTACAAGGTGCATTTTTATTATATATGTAATAATATAAGAGTAATTTACATAAATCTTGGGCGACCACGTGAATAGATTTTTGTTGTAATTTTATAAAGTACGCAAGATTCCAAGTGAGGACTGTAATGAAATGGTGAACTTATACAGTGTATCGTAGCAAAGCGAATATTAAAGAGTTATTGAGCTATGTAGGCTTGAAGCTAATCTTGGTCTTTCCGAGCCATGGCGACAGGACGTCGCGGATTTGGGATTTGCCAGACCACACACACTGCTCCCTGGGGATGGGTCACTCACCGAGCGGGAAAAGCCTGCCGTCCGAAACCCGAATGTTCTCTCGCCCCGGCGAACTTAGCCGAATATGTCCGACCTCTGTTGGATTCTTTGGCCAAATCACATATCGAGGATATCACGTGACATTAGGTGCCGACCTGAAGGTCCAATCAAAATGAGCGTATAACTCAAAATCCTGGGAATTTTTGTTGTATGTGAGCTTCGAGACTACAAATGGGCGGAGCAAGAAGTTTCCTCGTGGACCGAAGAGCGAGGAGCTGGACATTCTAACTTCGATCGCACCAGTCTGAGGTTGACTTGGAAAGTTGACTTCTTTCGCTAACCGCAGCTTGCCTTGCTGGAGCAAGGTTATCACCGCAACACAGCCGGTAATGCGATGATGCGCATTGCCAGACCAGAGATGCCTATAGCCGACTTGTGAGATAATCTCACATATCGTGGGTCCGCTACACTCATCACAGACATCAGAACGCAGAACTACAATGGTAATTGATTACGACCAGCCATGTGATTGTGCATTCCGTGAAACAGAACCCGTAGCGACTTTGAGAGATAGTCCATGTTCTCACTTTGTAATTGTAAAAACCCCTGAGCTAGCGGCATAATTTGCCAGAACTAGTTATTTTCGAATGATATATTGTTCATTCTGGCGCCCATGATTTTCTTTTTAACTGTAAAGTCACAGTATTATGATGCCTTTGTCTGAGGTAGTCATAACTTGTATTTTTCATTGTTTCCAGTTGTCATTATTTCTTGCATTTTGATTCTGAGATATTTAAAAGTAAATATAATTGTTTGCTTGCCCATGACGGCTAATTGTAACTCTGAGCGTTGCTTTTATGACTTTGCCAATTTGTGTTAATGTTAACGGTAAATTCGCTCGGACTTGTAATCGCCAGTAGATAAGAAAATAAATGTCATATTGTGACAATTTACCTGAATTCCAACTAACGTCGAAATTCTTGCAAAATTAATAAATTTTCACTCCTTCATAAAAATTAAAATTAAAAATCCACAATTATTAATCATAAAGGTATGAAAGATAATTGTTACGTGGTTTGCCCACCAAGGCACTCACCACAATACTTAATCACAGAAAACTATTACGGTTATTATTTAATTCGTTCACACAGTCTTCATGACATACAAACTACGATGACTGCTCCATTACTAATTTCATTTACGATTGTACACACTATCAAAATTATTGTGTTTGTTTCTAAAGTCAGTTCATTTAAGTTGCTATTATATTGTTTAACCTTTGGTTGTAAATAGTACTGTAACACTGTACATCCTAATTCCTAACAATCCTTTTTTTCACCACGCGTCGGTCTACTGCGAAGGGCGGGGGGAGAGGAGGGATTTTCACGGGCTGCTAATTTCAGACCAAGAAGTAGGAGGGAGACAAAAAAAGAAGAGCGGGAGGGGAAGGCCGAGGTGGTTTATTACTGGCTGCGAAATAAAACGTGGCTAGCGCGGAAGTGACCTGTCAGGATTTCCTACAGGACGTTTCCTGCCGTTCCTGCTGGCTGAAGGCTTAGAGCAGGAATGGCGAGCTAGGTCTCACAAATCATAGATAACCCTCTGGTAGCATTTCCGTGTGCTGTCGTGCTTGTCCTGTTTGTCTTTATGGCTCGGCCTTATTTAGATGAATTAGGTATGATATAAAAGGTTTTCAACACAAAACATCAATACAACAAGAATATAATAACTAGAGACCGGATTGTATGAATTTTCATATTAAGCCCATTTTCGCCGGTTATTGCATATATTACCTAAATCGAAGTGATGATGCATATTTTCCCTATATTTACAGTACTTTTCAGTAGTGTACCTAGTTAATAAGTAAAATCTTACGTTGTAGCCGGCAAAACCTACTAGCAGCACAGCTCTTAGTCTACGACGACTCGCTGAAGAACTACGACCCACGTTTGTGAATGTAAATAAACTGATTTCATCAACAAAGAAAGCGTTTCTTAAGGCACGTTCTCGTAATAATGCCTATAAAAAAATTGACAAATGTGTCCTTACCTCCGGAACCAGTGGTAACTCGATTGGCGATGAAGCTGTACTGTTTTGCAATGAACATTTCGAGGCTATTAAAGACGTAGTAAACGACTTTGACTGTGGAGATGCTATGACAGTTTTTCGGTACAAAGAAGCATTTAATAATTCTAGTATTAAAATCATAACTGTGATTAGTACTCATTTTTCCTTCATAGCTTGGAACTCAAGGTTTGACGTTGACTGAACCTATTCAGTTAATGAATAAAAACCGCATTGGCAGAGGTATTCCTGTGTAAACTTAAAGTGAGGTTTGAAAATATTTTGAACAATAACCCAGGTTTTGAACCTTTGTGTCAAATTTATAGTATTAGTAATGGAACGGGTGAATTTTTTCCAGAAACAATGACTGCTAACACAGCACCAAATTTCAAATACTGCCCAGCTACATCAGTGAATGTGGAAGGGTCCATATCCACTAATAGAAATATTTAGGGAAATCGAAGAAACAATCTTACTATTGAATATTTGGAACAGTTCCCGATTGTTTACGTTTACAAAAGTAAAAAAGTTAAATAATTGTTAATTATCAAAAGTATAAATATGTAATTCAACTACTTACCAATTGCAAGCTGATTTTGAAATATAAAATTTTTATATTATTTATAATGTTGTATATTTTGACACTTTTTGAAACTTTTCATGCATATTTTACGCATTTTTCATGAATATTTGTATGCATATTTCTAGCTTTGTTGAGTTGCACATAAACAGGTCTCTAATAATAACACTGCTGTTTGTGTTAGTAAAAGCATTAAATCTAAGACAGTGGTAAACTAATGTCATCCACAGTAACTCATTGTTGATTTAAGTTGAGTCGATGACTTACCCACAATATTTTTAATCTTTTACCAGAATAAGTTTGTAACTGATTTATGATATCACTCACTGTATTGTAGCGGTCTGATGGCTCATCGTTATTTTAAATCTTTCATTAATATGCAGGAACGGTTTCATCTTATTTTTGACTTGAAAATTAAATGGGAAAACGTGAGCTGAAGAAATTTCACCAACAATTCACATTTTTGTCAGTATTCACGATATGTTTATATGTGAAAATAATCTTGAAAACACAATATATTACGGAGTTAATACACACCTTCTATTCGGGCACTGTACATATTGTGAACCAAAAGATTCAACACATAAGGCAGTACTGTGAAAGTGTTTCCTCGTAGGCAATTCTATAAACTAAAAGTCTGCCTTTACGTACTGAGGATCGCCGATTCGAAACCGGCCGAGAGCATAGGTGGTTTTAATTAAGTGCTGATTTCGTCATGCGGCGTCCTTAATGGTTTGCCAATCAGTATATGGTTTTAACTTCTTTTATTTTGTTTACTAATGTTACTTACCTGTTAATGTTATGTATATTCTTCATGCTATAATGGCTTCATGTTGTAACGGTGTCTAAACCATATTAAAAGTAAAACAAATAAATGTGCTCAACAATAATATGAAGCAGGATAAATAGTTTCGGTTTGGTCTTAAAGTTATTTTTTGACCTAAAAGGAATAATGAATCCAGCATGTTCAAGTATTGGATATTTAAAGAGATCAAGATTCCTCGCTTCTATTGCACTGTCTTTCCAATGACAACTCAGAAAGTCCCAAGTCCAGATAGCAAAACGATAGTTCTGTTCCAGCCGAGACTGGAGGCAAGACTCATAATACTATCTAACCTTCTGAATGTTTTTTTTTTTTTTTTTTTTTTTTTTTTTTTTTTTTTTTTTTTGCATACCGGTCTGGGATTGGAACTACCAGTCAGAGTTCATATCCCAACAGCTGACATTCGTTTTCCGGTGGATTTGGGTAATAAAAATTACATACCTTACAAACGGAGTGAGAATCGATAGATCGGCTTCAAACTTATACGATTACCGGCACACCTCCATGACTCATAGCTACGCCTGATTTTAATGATTTGGCTTCACAACGTTAATCTCTGTTCTTAAACTGCCAGGAAAGAATCTTTGCGCATAGACTACAGACGGATGTCTCTAAACGACTTTTCTATTTATTTATTTCTTAAAAAGAATTTAAGTAGGTCATCAAACTAGTATCCATCAGATTCAAAGTAGACCAATTCAGCAGCCGAAGACGCCAAAATACTGAACCTAGGAAGTCTTACCAAAGAAGCGTCGTCTCTTTTGATAGCAAGTGGCAATTTACAATGGCTCATGGGGGTTTACAAGAGCATATATCTGAACCCTACCCGTTTTGAGTTTCGTCTATTTTCTTGCATCAGTGCGCTGCTGGAGGACTTTGTACAATAAGGGCGTGGTTATGGTGTAGTCTTCTTGAGTTTTTCGACAGTTTTGCTGACGAACTCAGCTGTTTCATTAGGGCGTCGTTCAAATCATTGTGTTTATGCGACACCAACCGGTAGCAAATTCAACAAAACTACATCGCAGTAATACTCCTACAAAACCTTCATTCTTACGTATCATAGTCAATGGAACGTTCTTGTCTTTCTTTTGTGACTGATGCTAAGCGATTGAAATTTTTGACGAAAATATTTTATTATTATTTAATTTTATTTTTACTCCCTAGCGCATTGGTTTTCTCCGTGGTCTGAGTTCTTTCTCTCTTAAATATCGTGACACAAATGTTTCCAGACTTTCTAAAGACGGATCCTGAAATTGTTCTTAAAACTGATCTCTATAAACTTTTTGACGGACTATTATACCAGTTAAGCTATTGGCCGACGTCCATTGTGGGGGTAAATGATGTGCCGGGGTATTCAAATATCGATTTTTTTTTTTTTTTTGCTTATGACTTTACGCCTCGTCGACGTCGAGGTCATTAGAGGTTGGAAAGAATTGGGGACAAGGAAGAAGAAGGAATTCTGCCATGGCATTTTGAAGGAAGTAGCCCGGCATTTGCCTGGAGTGATTTGGGGAAATCATGGAAAACTCAACGAATATTTGAACCGTACTCTATGATCTATTGCTTCATTATAGGGAATTATAAATCACAGACTTCTGCCTTCTCTCTCATGTCAAGTAAAACAATATTTCACCTGCCTTTCTGTAGAGATATTACAGGCGGGGAAGAAATGGGGCAAGGAACGGGGAGGAATTTGGCTATGGACCTTTGATCGAACCATCACAGCATTCAGATGGAGATATTTGGAGAAACTTGGGAAAAACCAAATCTGTTAGGTAGGATGTGGATTCAATCACGCGTCCTCCCGGATGCGAGGCCGGAACATTACCGCTCACTTGCTATGCTCTGTGCATGCAATTAAATAAAACACTTTGTTGTTGTTTATTAATTTAAAAAAATCTCAATAGAAAAATGTGATTAATAATTTGTCCTGAATTTTATTTTAGAAACATCTTGTTATTTCCCAGGTAAACTTGCCCCATTGCACATCTACACCTTCTTCTCCTGTCTGAGATTAGTTGCTATTTTCTATTAACCGAATCCTGATGATGTTTTTCAATATTTACTTCTAGATTATTTTATTAGGTTATACCGACTGAGTCGCTGAACTCTACGTTTGACGGTATTCATATTGCACGCATTCGTTTCTGTGATGAAAGGACCCCCTCCCCCCCAATAAAGCGAAACAACTGCCTATCACTAACATACATGAGCCAATCTGTTACTGCCTAGTAGAACAAACCGAATGTTTGAAGAAAATATCTGCAATCTTCGACTACAGCCGTCAAATACAACTTTCAACACAACTTGTCTAAGAGGTAGCCGTAAAATTAACGTAAACGAGACATCTTTTTACGGAGCCGGATAAACAGAAGTTTTTGTCTTAGAATAGCATTAGAGCTCCGGAAAGGCTGGTAAGGAACTTTTTCGAGACAGGTTTCCACAAAAAGGATTAAATTTGCTGTACCGGTAAGGAATCTTCTACTGAATGAAATTGTAATGAAATTGCAGTGAATGGGAAGCACAAGAAATTAGAGAATCGATTCCTTTTTCTGTGACCTGTAACAACCGATCCAACTACCTACTTGACTATTGAACGTATATGCATGGTTTTCATGTATTTTTGTATTTGTATTGCTATTCTTTTTTAACAGATTGTTATCGTATTTACATTGCTTACAATTTCGTTTTATTATTACTTTTTTATTTTTTACTTATTGCTTAGGTCATTAGAGGTGGAATGGGACTGGGGACAAGTAACGGGAAGGAACTTGGCCATGACATTTTTGAAGGAAGCATCCCTGCATTCTCCTGGAGTGATTTGGGGAAACCATGGAAAACCCGCATCCTCCCGAATGCGAGACCAGAACAGTTCACCCTCCACGCTCGGTTTACAACTTCGCTTCTTGCAGTAATGTCCTACGAGTATTTTAGTATTATGTGCTGATACCCCTGCTTTATTCTTTACATTATACTATTAAACTATGTTATTAAGTACTTTTCAGTTAATCTTGCTTAGTAATGATTGTTTAGTTCTAGTAGTAATATTTTCTTTACACTTCGCACGAAATTTTAAATATTACGTATACCGTAAGCGAATGTTGTCGGTCTATACTGGTAATGAATCAGAACTCTCCGTGGGATAATTGAAGTGACCTCACAATATATTAGTATTGTACAGTTAACAACTATCGATAATAATAACATACTCCTTATGTGCCTGAAGTAACGTAGCTAAGTATTTGTGAAGTTTTAAAGTATTAATATAATAAAACCAAGCTCACACGTTGATGAAATTTGTGTCAGCTGTTTATATTGCGTCACTGTAACGTGTTCTGATTAACTAATCATCATTTTAAACATTGTTTTTTTTTTATAGAGCGCTTTAGCGGTTTGGCTTCTCTGATCAGCGGGCAGGTTAAACCAGAGTATTACAAAACATTGAGTTTTATAAGTTAATTTATTCGCATGTTGTTGAGAGCTGTAATAATTATTATTCTTTGTTGAGCGAAATGCCCAAACTTCTCTTTGGTCAACCAAAAAAAAAATAGGTTATTTCGTTAACTGTTTCTAAAGTTGTAGGAATGTTGATGAGGCTGTAAACGATGGTTGAAATCTAAGTAATTATTAAAAAATAAGGACAAAAATTAGCATTCGGCCTCTGTGACCATCCAGTTAGCTGGAATTGTTTCCATATTGTATTTAAAATCAATATTGCATTAAGGAACATAACATTTGCAACCCTCACTACTAGAGGATGGACTCGAACTGGACCACTGCCACGCTGCCGAGGACCGCGATGAAGTGGTACTATTCTGTGCACTTTCTGGAACGATAAAACCCAACCCCGAAGTGCTCAAAAGTCAGCTTGCAACATTATAAGCAATTCTTCTACATGTGGTAATATCTGGATCTGTATTTACGATACTGTCAATGGCACTATCTGTCTGTGGTCGGATGTTAATGTTCAGCATCAACACGTCCGAAACAAAGATGATCATAACATGGTATTCCGTATGGAATCAAAGGTCTAAATGTATTTTGCAGACGAGCTTAGTAGACATATTTGAGGTTTCTTGTGACGTCTTGCCTTATTAAATTCTGATTTCAAATTGTTAACAAATTAAGACCAGAAACAATTCGTTGTAGTAAATAACTGATTGGTGTTAACTCAATTCCGAGAACTACAAATGAAATTTGGACATTTTTAAAACTAAAACAGAGAATTCGTAGGAATGAAATAGTAATTTTATTGTAATTCCACCTGAAAACAATCACTCTGAAGTGTTTTCTTCGCACATTAGGGCAAAATGATCAACGTTTGCTCATCATCCTCATCAGTAGTAGTAAAAGGCCAGTTCGGTCGTAGCGTCTATCACGAGCACGGCCTTCGCCAGATACAATATGTTTTCACTGTCTTTCTATGCATATCGCTTTTATAACAAGCTAAATGTTAATGTTTTTGTTTTTGTTTGTGTAACGGTTTGAAATTAGTACTGCAAGCCAACAATAAAGAAAATTGACATATTATTTGTTACGCTATCTTTGTTTACATCCGTTCCATATAGATTTTATCACTATATTCCGTGTCCACAGATATCGCTTAAGTTTATGAGTGTTATTTAATAATAAATGTTTATGGTTAAGCAACTGCGAAGAAATTAATTACCAGTCAGTCATTTTTGATGGCTTAGAAGCTATTTACATAGATGCTGATGTTTTGTTTATATTATCTGTCCAGATGTTAAGAAACATGAACAATATCACACTATTTATTTCATAAAAGGTTCTATACTTCGTTCAACGAGTTATTTTGGATGGGCTTGGCAGTTAGTTCATACTTATAT
The DNA here is from genome assembly GCA_031002005.1 of Vandiemenella viatica. NCBI lineage: Eukaryota > Metazoa > Arthropoda > Insecta > Orthoptera > Morabidae > Vandiemenella > Vandiemenella viatica. The sequence continues at coordinate 149,458,934 of JARYHS010011408.1, forward strand.
TATTTCAAACAGTATATCCCCATAGACGTAAATTCTCGTTGCTAGGGACCCCATTTGTTGTGCTCGATGAGTTTTGTAATGACCATGACCGGGCATATTTTCGTCGAATCAAGTGGCTCGTCTCATTATTTCCGGGAATTAAGAGGTTAATTCCTTTGAACTGCAATACTGAAAGCTGTTTGTTTTTTTTCTCTTGGTAATGACACTTCTGGAATCCAACAGTAGAACTGACATATACTCGCAGAAGTCTTTCAATATATGAACGATTACGTAAGCACACTGTAGTGGATAATCTCAAGTTAAAGTCCTGTGGACGGTAAGCTCTCAGAAATATTGTTTGTCAAATGTTATGTAGGAAAATAAGGATTTTATTTCCTAATAAAATATCTTCGTTTAACGGTTGGTTTTTGCTCAAGGCTAAATCAAAACTAACATAAACCGAAAAGAATGTTAAATTTAACGTGAAGCAGATAGGGATTGAAATCATCCTCGTAGGAAATTTCTTAAAACCAATTACAACGCTGATAGTTTCATAAAAATATAGTTGTAACAATGTCTAATTGCGTCTAGAATGCTTCACGAAGAATAGAGAAACAGAATTATTTGGCGTCACATTGCATAAAGAAATACACACAATCAATCCATATATTATTTAAGTTATTTTTTCAAAAATTCGTTAATTAATAACTGCTATTACTATTTCACACTGTTCCAAAGACTTCAATAGAAGACTCTTTCTAATGTATCATTAGTCTCCAACTCAATGCAATGTAGGTATGTACACGATAATGGCATGTCTATTTTAAATGGGAAGTCATGAATGCAGTAAATCCTATTTTTAAAGAAAAAAAACATGTGTTTGTGCGTTGGTAGTAGAAGTATTTCAAAAATTTTAAATTCACTAAAGGAGATATTAAAAACAGATTTTTTTACTAATTATTATTTGATAGTAAATTGTAATCACAACATTTTAAATGTGAGTACTAAGCGGTGTTGCATCATAAACAAAAGTTTCAACTATAGAGGACCAAGTCGTACAGTTTCTTCAAGACTCTCGTGAGGTGTAAGACTGGAGATTTTCTCGGCGTTGTAAATGAATGAAACTTTCTCGGGTAGTTAGCCGAGTTAGTACATCGTTTGAACACGACGTTTCAGCGGTCACAAACTCTGCCGCCATTGTCAAGTGACTGCTGCCGGTAGGAGTCACTTGACAATGGCGGCAGAGTTTGTGAGCACCGAAACGTCGTGGTCAAACGATGTATTAACTCGGCTAGCTACCCGAGAAAGTTTCATTCACTCTCGTGAGGTATTTCTATAAAGGAGAGTGACAGCCTAGTTAATCAAAGTAGGAATAAGGTGAAGCTCAAGCTGCAAGTTTTGCGTGTATACCAGTCTTTTTTGCTTATGACTTCACGGCTCGTTGACGTAATGTTCATTGGCACAGGTGAGTAGTGGAGATTAGGAACGAAAGGAATTCGGCTATTATCATTTGTTGTAGCCATCCCGGCTTTTATTTGAGTGATTCGGGCAACCATGAAAAATCGAAATTCGGATGACGGAACCGAGGATCGAATCTTGCTCCTGAATACCAGGTCCGAGCGTTAACCTCTCTCTTAGTAGAATCGGTGTGTATATACCACTCACGGAATAGTAAATCCTAGAAAGTCTATTTTCGGTGTTTTATGATTCTGTGCTTCCTATTCTTTCCGTTAGTATTATCTTAATGGTTATTGTTGAAATATCTTGAAATGCCATGTATTTACACTAATATTCAATCCGTGATGCACAATTCTATATTTTCGGATAATTTCACTTCCTAGAGAAGTCTCTTGGTTATTTATATTGTTAGTGAAGCAGATAAAGCATCGAATCATGGATTCGAAACTCTTTTCTTAACCATTCACAGCTTCCTACAGCTCTTCTCCAACCACTGCGTATCTACCAAATCGTCTCATCTGTTGTAGTGAAGTTTTGTTTCTCCTTCTATATTTTTCGACCAATTTTAAATGTAGCCCACTTTGAGAGAAGATTCTGTATTCCAGTTATCCATAAAAACAGCTCCCTACTTTTTTCGCTAAAGTAAGAAAAATAATTTAACTTTTCTATTTCTATCAGAAATCAGTAAAAAGATGATATTAGTGTGCTTTTTAATATAATATATTATTGACTACTATTATTAATTTATTTCTGTGTTCTGTGGAACAAATAATGTCCAAATGTTAGTAGCTGCAAAAGCTTTGTCATAATTCCGATAGTAATTGTTCAGATGTTGTAACATTGTCACTAACCCTCCCCACAAATCATTTTTATTGTTAACATACTGTTGTTATTAGTATTGAATTATGCATTTATTAATTATAAGTATCCTGAATAATTGTATTAATGTTTGAAACGTGATTTGTATTTTTTGTTTTGTTTTTCACAGCCTGTAGTTTGCTTAGTTGACTCTGGGCAGCACAGGAGTGCTGGCAGCGAGTGTTGATTTAGCGCCTGCATTGTAGCATGGCGGGGCGTTGGACAGTGTCGCTTGGAGATGGTTGTACATCGTGAGCACAGTCTCTCTGTACACAAGCTAAAATAGCTTGTGAAATGTATCTGAAACTTGATTCAGTATAACATAAATATTACAATAATTGTGTCAAGGAACAGTATTAATTAAATTCACTAGTATTTCAACGAGAACAGTGAGTTTTTCATTTCCAGACTATGTCAAAATATCTCTCAAATTGTTAATCCGGGCTAATGGCTTTCGTGAAACACACCGTAATCCACTAACTTTCTTTAAAACAGAAATTCCATATTTTTTGCGAAAAAAGCCCATCTAGAATAATAGTAGTAGGCGATTTCAATTGTGTCCTAGATCGTATCGATCAAAGTCCCAACCCCAACTTCTCTACAGAGTTAGGAATGATGGTGGCTGGTACAGGGCTGAATGATACCTTCTGAACGTTACATTGAAATAAAAATTGTTTAAAACACATAACTTCCACATCAAAAAGTAGATTGGAAAGAATATATGCTACCAATTATCTAATAATGTCTGTAAGCAGTGATGATATTGTTCCATTAAATTTCTCTCACAGTTGTGCATATGTTTGCAGTTTCAAAATGTCTCCAAATAGACTCATTTGTTGGCAGAGGTTTCCGAAAATTAAATACCTCTCTGCTAAAGGACAGAGAATTTGAAGAACTCGTTACCAATACCTGGTTGTCGTACATCAACTATTGTACAATAAGAATTACAATTCTAATATGACTTGCTGGCTTTCCTATGCCAAATCAGGCAAACGATCATATCATATTCTACTAGGAAAAATCTTTGGTAAAATAACACTATGGATTATTATTTCAGAGGTCTGAGAGAATGATATAATAAAGAAAACCACACCGTTCAAGATTTGGTGACGATAAGAAAATTCAAAGCGAAAATAAAAAAAATGTTAAAAACGGAAACTTCATTTTCTAATATCGACAATGTTGATGCGATTGAAGGTAAAAAAGCCTCACTCTGTCACTTAGTTAAAGACACAAAAAGAAACAAATCACAACTTATCACAAATATCACCTCTCCGGAGAGCGTTAGCATTACCAACAAAAATGATATCTCATTATCCATCTGGAATCACTTTTAAAATTTCTACAAAGCTATATCAACTAAACGTGAAGATATAAATGCCATCCTAAATTTTCCAAGTATTTCAGTGAGCAACATTGAAAGAGAAAGCTTATCTGGTCGTATCACACTCGAAGAGGCAGAACTTGCTCTGATGGACGGAAAATTACGAAAGTCACCAGTTATCGACGGTCTCCATCTTGAATTTTATAGGTGTTATTGGAAGATCATTTGGAAAAAAATATCAAGATTTTTAATGAAATATGGTACCTCGATCGCTTACCTGTTGCTTTAAGTGGTGTTCTGGTAGTTATTTATCCCCAAAACTCCTATCACTAATGACATAATAAAATTTTGGCACGCATTCTTAAAAAAAGAACAGTTCCTATTTTATCGAAAAAATTTTCTGCCTTAACAATCAGTATTTATACCAGACCGTGGTAGTCAACAGGTTCTTTTAGAATATAGAGATGTGATATCTTTGGCAGCACATTTAAAACTAAAGGTGGAAATTTCCTCTGGACTTTGACAAAGCTTTTGATCGTGTCTATCATGGATTTTTGTTAGAAACTATGAAAAAAACTGGGTATGCCACAGGTTTTTGTTTCAGCTATCAGAAAATTAATAACTAACGCACTTTCAAGAATTTCAGTCAACGGTTTTTTTTTTGTCGAAATATTTAATTATGGGCCCAGCAGTAAGACGAGAATACTCACTTTCAATTATTCTGTTTGCATTCTACACTGAACCCTTAATGCGGTCAATTTAAAACCTGACTAATGGAATAACTTTCTAAGGAAAAGGATATACAGGCAGGGCTTATGCGGATGATATCGGGTTTTACATTACCAGCGACGAAGATTTGGATATAATTGGAAATCAATTAAGATTACTCAGCACTGCTAGCGGCGCTGTAATAAATCAGCGATCCTTCATATTGGCGCGGGAATCCAAGTTAACACCGACATGCAGGACTTCAAACAAGTAAAATTCTCTAGGCTTAGTTTTGGAGGCTGACCGTCGTAAAATGTGCACAGTTAACTGGAGCAATGTTTTAAATAATACTAGGGGAACGTTACAACTTCATAGAAGCAAATTAAAAAATCAAGATGAATTAATTTGGCTGTGCTTGGGAAAATAAATTACATAGCGCAAGTGCTTCCGCCACCCAAAGAAAGGATTCAGAATTTTCAACGTTCCATATCTCGGTTCTTGTGTCAGGGCGAATTATTCAAAGTCAATTTTCAAATACTTACATTACCAACATCAAGAGGTGGTCTAATGGACGCTAACAGCAAAGCAAAGGCCTTCTTCTTACGAATTATGAATAATGTTCAGAGAAATAAAAGTACCATAAGGTTACAAATTATCAGTTACTACAAACCATCCAGTTTAGATCCGCCTGTGAATGTATCCCGTATTGACAAGACCTTCAAATATCTGAGATCTTATTTTCAAGAATTAAGTTACATTACAACAGCCCGAAAGGATAAAATATCTGTAATAACTAAAGATATATAGAAAAGTATGACATCTTGAGGACGCAAAAATATTGTTGAAACAAAATTCTTAGACACAAATTGGGGAAACGTATGGCCTGACATATTTCTTATTGTGTTATCCGAAATTCAAAGCCTATTGTACAAGGTTGTCAATGACACTGTACCTACAAATGTGAGATGATTTCGAATCCATATAAAATCTACAGATATATGTGGGAATGCTGACATATTAATTCGTCGGTTTACTTGTGGAAAGGCTGCAGACTTATGGAACTGATCGTAAACTAAGATACTATCTTTTTTGAGAATTTTTTCGTATCAGAAGTTAATACTACTATTTCTTTTGGATTCATCAGGTCATGCCAACCAATATATCTTCATGACGATTGAAAAGTCTATATCTCCACACTCCAATTACGATTTCAGTTAGTTGTCTGTTTCAAATATTCTAAGCCTTATACTGGTAGTCCATCTGCAATTGTCACCTTGAAATCTTACATATACAGTGAAAATACAAAATTCTTTGTACAGAAATATATGACCAACCATCTACTATCTTATAAGATTCTACAAGCAATTTTTTTTCGTCTGTCGCTTTTCTGAATGTTCTGTTTTTATACTTCACCGATTCACTTAACGTTCAGCATTCTTCTATCGGTCAGATCAAAGCTTCTCGTTCATAAAGCGTTGCGCTCTATGCGTACAGCTTAGTACCTACTGAATGTTTGATCAGTAACCGACAATACAAGGTTTCCATTTTAAAGTTAGGCTCGTTTTAAAAGATGTTATCTTCTTTCGATATGATCATTCCTTATGCCATAACCTGTAAATTAGTTTCCTAAACAACAGAATTTTGTTTGTACTTCTATTATATTCGCTCCTTTTGCAACATTAGTCAATTTTATATTAAATATTTCTGCTCCAATTCCTACCATTAGTCTTACTTTTGTTGTATTAACCAAAATTATTCTTCAGATATTTTTGTGCCATTTAATAATTTATTCATACCTTTAAGGTAGCTACATTATACTATCTTGTAACGGATTGAATTTTTCTCTTTGAAGCTTTAATCATCACACATTTTCTTTTATTTCCTTGTTATCTTACTCTGCTTGCAGGATGAGTATAACTGTTAATAAATCACATTATATTCAAACTTGTTTTTAACTTTGTTTATTTCTTATCATTTTTATGCATTTATTTAAACAGCAACATTTGTCTGGAAATCAGACATATCTCAGAAACGTTAAGCAGTATGAAACCTAAACAACGTTGTGCTAATGTTGGAGAAGTTGCTTAGCATTTCGTACGGCGGGCGCTTTGTTCAACGGCGTCGTAATTTTCCGTGAAATAAATTGCCGCAAGGCGACAGGCTTAAGTCGTTAATGGGACTCATTTTTCCACGCAAACAGCCTAAATGACGAGAGAACTTCATGTCTGGCAATATTATCTGCGCATTCATATCGGATACGCCAGCTGCCAACATAAAAACAAGTCTCACGGACTATGCGATAAACGGCAATCCGGAGAAGATGGTATCGGGTTCCCAAACAGCTATTCTTCCCTGCAGACCGACAACGCATGTTTTTTGTACGCTATTTGCATACTGGGAGTAATATATGCGAGTGGGGGAGCGACGTATCTGCCATCTAATGGACACAGAAAGAACTGGCGGGAGAAACAAACGTGTCGTCATTGTGCGATGCTGCCAACAGAATTCGTTCGCAAATCTTAAACTCGACTGGTTCTTTAAACTATTTATTAAGTTTATTCTTTTAGTAAAATGAAGATTTTTTTTTATGAAGGAAAGAACTTGACAAACGACATATATGCTTACATGGTTCCCATGGAAACCTTAACATATATCCCTCACGTAAGTAAGTTTGGGGAATAATAGAAAATAGAAGTACAGTTACCAGCTTTAACACCATAGATAAACATTTGCCCCTAGAACAAATGAAAATAAAGAGTCATTAGAGACAACAACATCTTTATGAACCATCCATAATCTCAACCCTTTCAACCGCAAGGAAGTCAATTTTGCCTTATATCAAATGCAAAAATGTCCGTTGTCTTGGGTTAAGTACAGTCTTGTTTACTTCAAGCACCCGTAACTATGTAAATTAACTTTGAATTTTATGTTTTTTTCTTTACTGATAAATATTTTGATTCGAAATCTGTGAAGTTTCCAATTCATTTTTAAGAAATTATATAAAAAAAAAACTACAGGAGCGAAAGTAAGCTTTTAAAGACATAAGCAACCTCAGGTTTCAGTAAACATTATTTATCACTTGTGATGGAGATGTGCTCCGGCGGCAATTTATCTGCGTACCGTGGGTGAGCGGTAACGCTCTGGTCGCGTATTCGGGAGGACGCGGGTTCGAATACTCGTACAGGTTTCCAGATTTGTGTTTTCCATAGTTTCCCTAAGTCACACCACGCGAATGCCGGAATAAAACCTTCAAAATTCCATGGAAAAATTCCTTCCCGCTCCTTGCGCCCAATCCTTTCCCTCGACGTCGACGAAAAATTTAGAATTTACCTATTTTTTCTTCTATTTCTTTCACTGTGTTCACCAAATTCCCTTGATTAGTCATGCCATTCTCTGAATTCCTTAACTAAAAATGAAAAATTTCCCGCACCGTTGCACCTGAAGCAAAAAGCGCTAGTCATAGTCGTTTCTTACCTTGCACATGCTACTACCGATTCTTCTCCAAACAACTTATTATGATTCCCCTTTCAGCACTATTATCGTATTAATTACTAGCTATGTTCTAATCAGACATCGGCAAACAAATCGGAGTGTCCCTATCGCATCTACTTAAATCCTGTACGCAATATAGTCTGAAGTTTTTGCAAACTGAAGAGGAACGGTGAGTCATATCCAGCTCCTTTATCGTGCTGGATTTTTCTGATTTCAGGCTGCCATCCTTTTCACCCGCTGATGCTCATATACATTGATGAGTCAAAACATTATGACCACCTGTTTAATAGCATGATTATCAACCTTTGAAACACCATACACTAGTGACTCTGCGTCAGGTGGATTCGACCTTGGTAGATATCTACGCACAGGTCACGCATTTGCCTTACCGGCCGATGGATTTTAGGCGCGGAACTGACGTTTTACAGCGTTCCATATATAATATGTCGGATTGAGATCAGACGAATTTGGTGTCCAAAACATCAACGTGAGTTCACTAACATGCTCCTCAAACCACTGCAGCACTGTTCTGGCTTTGCGACATGGACGGTTATCCTGCTGGAAGATACCATCTCCTTCGGTGAAGGCGTGATGTATGAAGCAATGCATGTGGTCTGCAATAATTTTCACTTAGTTTACAGGTATCATAGTGCTTTCAATCACTACCATGTTTCGCATGGAAGCTCAGGCGAATGTGCCTCATAGCACAATACTGTCATCCTTTCCCCATCTGAGTGCATCCATGCATGTTTCGAGTAGCCTTTCGCCTGGTAAACAGTGTATCAGGACGTGACCATCAACCTGGTGTAACGAGAAACGTGAACCATTCGACGAGATGACACGTTTGCAATGATTCACTGTCCAGTCTCCTGCCCACGGCATTCGTAGTTAACGGTGCTGTTGGATCAACATGGGAACATGTAGAGGCCGTCTACAGGGAAGTCCCATGTTCAACAATGTGCGCTGAACAGTGTGTGCTCCGTAACGCTGCACCAGCATTATACTCTGCCGTCAGATCATCCCCTATCTGGACCTACAAAGATGGCGTGCCTGACTTCCACATTATGTGATGAGACGTGGACGTCCGCCACCTAGTCGCGTATTCGTGATTTCACCGTCCTTCAACCACTTTCCATAGATGTTCACTACAGTAGAACGCGAACAGTCAAGCAGCCTCGCCGCTTCCGAGACGCTCTTTCCAAGGCGCCAGATCATAACAGTTTGCCCTTTGTTAAAGTCTTTTATTTCAGTTAATTTACTCACATACCACACGTATCGCGCTAGAATGGCTCCTCATGATTCTCTGCATTCATTATCGCATGATGCACCCACAATCAGTGGCGTAGCTAGCTCAACAAGGGCCCCGGTGCAAAAAATTTATTTTGGGCCCTGAGGCCAGATGGGCGGCCTTTTTTTCGCTATGTGTCGCTGGTAGGGGCCCCCCGAACAGTGAGAGAGCCCTTAGTGAGGGACTTCCTGTGTCTCAGGGGCCCCCTTAGACAACTGTATAGCTAAAAAAAAAGGCCGCCAGTTTGCCATGAAGGCTCGTGGGCCTCTGAACTGCGCTTGGGGGCCCCCAGAGGTGCGCGTTGGTCCCCCCCCCCCAGAGGTATGCTTGGGGGCTCCCTGAGCGTAGGGGCCCCGGTGCACTGCATCGCCTAGCACCATAGTAGCTACACGCCTGCCCACAATATAATCAGAAGACATCTCTCAACGGGTAGTGGTGATATGGTGATAATGTTTCGGTTGATTGGTACATTATACGAGTATTTGTGAACGCAAGAAGAATAAGACATCAGATAATGGGAACTTTTTCTTACACTATGGATTTTTTGTTTGTTGACTTATAGTTTCTTCCCTAGGAACTTCCATTGCTGCCGAGTTGGCAACACGGGCAAGTAGCCTAACTAGGGGCGCAGTAAAGATGGCCATCTTGCTCACTTATTACGAGCAGTATGCACACTGAGAGGCTCCCAGGCGAATATACGGCCCGCGCGTGCTCTATCGTCCACGAATATCTGAATTATAAGCTTGTTTTTTTTGAGCAGCGCGCCGTCAGACTTGGCCACTATTTCTCTTGTAATTTTTCAGATATGGTCGGTGTCTTAAATCGCCGCTGATAAGGAAGTGGAAGCAGCTTTGAAGAGAGGAGTAAAACCCTCGGCGCAGCTCTCTACAATGTTGCGATGCTTTTCGAGTAATGTGAGTAAACGAGCACTGTATATCTACTATATATATATACTGTATGTTTTCGTTTTGTTTCTGCATCGTGCAGGGTTATGCTATGCAGTGGTGCTCCCGTGCTGCTTCCTCAAGATTTATCTCTTATAGTGGTGACAAGCCTGTTACTTTAAAGAGAATCTTACTGCTACAAAAGGACTGGATCACTATAAATACCGGGACTGTGCTGATGAAGATAGCTGAAAATAACGAACTGAGGAAATACTGAGTGTCAATGTTCTTTTGTAGCCCTGCAGGACTCCAGCCTCGTTTAAAATAGTCTCCACAGTTTCTAAACCTTCTTCTTATGTTATAGACTACAACAAAATTGATAATTATGAATAATAAAATTTAAATTTCCTTTTCTGTTTTATTATAAACAGAAAGTTCACGGTTTGTGAGTAATATTTTTAATTGTTAAAGCCTTAAAGTGTTTAAGGGTGAATAAAAATTTCGTAATTTGTGTAAATTAATGAAACGAAATGTTTAGGAAAGATATTGGTCAGGCCAGTTATTAATCATGTGCTAGAAATCAGTAAATAAGAAAGCTGGAGAATTTTTCCTTTTTATTTGTGCTTAAGTGAGATTATTAGCACGATTCTATCTGTAAGCTTTATGTTTGCCTTTTCTTTTATGTACAAAATTAGAGCATTTGCAGAGGTAACAGCCTAGCGATATGCCTGAACAAACGGTGAGCTGATTTATACATTAACAGGATATTAACGGCCCTCACCTTCGAATACTGTTTCCTGTAAATTCTTTAGCTACAATCCTGTTTTCAAATTAGGATATCTGGTGGTTTGGGATTCAATATGTTTATTAGCTTTTCTCAGTCATCTTGCAGTTCTTATACGAAGGCTGAAAACAGTTTGAAGTAAAAGAATGAAACGAAGGGTGGAAAACGTTATTAATACCGGATGGAAAGGAGGACCCTTAGCTTTAAATTTTCACGTCTCAAATGCGTTACGAAGTCTGTGATTCGGCTTGTTACATTACTGTAGAGATTAAATTAATATTTAATGTATTTTAACTAATTATTATTAACTAACTAATAATGGTAATTATAGTACTATTCTATGTAACAAAAAAATCACGAACTTCACAGGAATAATAAATAATACTTTCAGACCACCTCTTGTTCAACGGCGCATAAGAATCAGGCAACATAACATCCCACCGGAATGTACCCTACTGTATGTCAGCGAGGCCTGGACAATCCGCAAAGGCGATGAATGGAGATGCGATTCATGAGAATAACAGCTGATTACAAACTACGAGCTAGAAAAAGATCATACGAAATCCTTAAGGAAGTTCAACCAGTTCTACAAACTGTACAAATCACGGAACATTTTAAATAAACCATGTACTACGGATGGAGATGCACCGGACCCCTCGAAAAATCCTCGAATACCATTCCAAAGGTAGGGGAGGTGTAACACGGGATGGGAAGAAGAAGAAGAAGAAGAAAAAGTAGAAGAAGAAAAGTACCATTCATCTGCAGTGACAGTTTGGTAGCTATAATTATATTTATTATGAGAGGGAATTGAAAGAAGGAAACTACATTATTAATGACTTTGGGAACTCAACTAAATTAAAATGTCTGAAAACAACACTGATTGCATTTTCCAATATCTGTGCAACATTCGATTGAGTAAGCGAAATTTGTTTTCAGATTTTGTTACACGCAGGAGAAGAAATACTATTTTTTTTGCGAGTTTTAGGGACTAATTTTGCAGTCAATAAATTATGTATTCCTGGAAAATTCCATCCAGAGCAATAGAGAAACGATGAAGTCACCAGGCTGTGAAATGCGGAGGGACGGTCGTACATGAAATTATAAGAGATCTGTCATTTTCTCGTTTTGGATACATTATCTTGAAAGAAAAGGTTTTTACGTCACGATTAGAATATTTGGCAAGTAAAAACTGAAAGTTGTTTATAGGAGTTATATAAACCGGTAGGTGGTAGATGATTATTGATAATTGAGGAAGTATTTAAGCTTTTGTGTGTTCTGAGAGGCTGAAAGTAAGTGATACGTCTGGTCACTCCATGTCCGTCGCTTCCCTAGCTTTTCGGAGACCAACTGCCTCACTCGTCGCTGTAGCTGCCAGAAGACAGTTCCTACGGAGCGATTGGATTCCGGGCCGAGAGGGAAAAGAACTAAGCCCATAATGGACGCCCGAAACTCGAGTTCCTACGAGAGACTTTAAGCGCAGATTACCAAGGAGTCCACTCCCCGGCAGACAAAGCCCTTACATTTCGTTTGTACGAAAAGTCTTCTTTACTTCAAAACACTTCACCGTTGACACGGATTTGCATTCTTAGACGATACCGGACTTCTTTTAGTCAAGACGAAAAACTGACTGAGCCCTTTCTGGGAAATTTAATCTTTTCCTTCACGCCAGTTCAATGATGATAATTTGTACTGAAGGGTACCTCCCTCTGATTCTGTCTTTAGTGATATTTCTGAAACTTGCTTTTCTTTATCAACTCCCACTATACGATAAAAATAATTTCTTCTGTTAAAATAGTACTAGCGTCTAGATCATGGTTGGGATCAATTTCTATATCTTCCACACAGTTATCCTTTGAGGGTAGTCTTATTAACTCCAAGTGTTATCGTGTTATTTAACTGATGGCAAAAACCAAAATTAATTTGCAGTATGTTTATTTTTATTCACCATGATTCAATAGTATTTTTGGTTGTTTTGTTTACTGCAATAACCAGTAGCGCTTAGCCAAGTGGTGGGATAATCAATATAAACAACAATTTATACAATATTTCCTCTCATTTTAAAGGAATGAATAAATCAGCGGTTTCGCCAAACGTCATTGTAACTGGTCCGAAAACAAAAGGTGTGCTCTTTCTGTGATGCGCAAAGAAGTACATCTTGGGTATACAAGTTACCAAATTGCAGCTGTACTGGACACAACGGAAATGACGGGATGTCACCAGTCGGAGGTCAGAGTGTTTAATAATTTCTTTGATACCAAGTATTTGTAGAAAAGAAGTAGCATGTCACTTCGCCGCCTTTTAGAACAGAAAACCTTTATTCTAAAATCATATACTTAGTGAGTTTCCTCTGGAATGTCGTTGTTAGTACTGAAAAGAAGGCATTAACATTTTTAATATCAAATTTGTAGCAGGGGCGGCAGAGGAGGGGGGGAGGAGGGGATGGACGTAGGAATTTTACTTTTACTCTATAATAACTGATGGCCTCTTCCCACTAACGCTGCATTCCCACTACGTCTCTTAACGGAGGTCTCCCGGGACGGGACGGGACAGATACCCAACAACACGCCATGGGAACGGGACCGCCTCTGCTAGCGGGGATGAGACGCAGCTACCCACTCTATGTCGGTAAACTTCACAGACGTGTGTAGTGGTGCGCTGTTGCCATCGGTTTGCAGCAGAGGTGCACACCCCTTCAGTTGCTGTAAAGTGCTCTGTGCTAAACGACATAGGCAACGTGGTGAGGAGGTGGTGGCGGGTTAGCGAGGGCTACACTGCGGCGCGCGCTCATCCCTACACTTCGGCGTGCGGCGTTCGGCCTCTGTTACTAGACGTCGTGGGAATGCAGCTTAATGATTATCTTCCTTTTGACAAATACTCACGTAGGTGTTTAGGGTGATGAAGAGGTCGATGCACTAACACAATTATCAATGGCAGATAGAGGAGAGAATTTCAGTTCGTCCCCGTCTCGGTTTATTTTCACAGTTTGTAAGGAAAAAGCTGGAGAAACGTGGAACTTGCAACGGCGAGCGGCACGCCACACGTTCAACCACGCCTGGTTTCCGCAAACTTCATGTGCTGCCTTCCTGCTCTGGGAGGACGATCGAACGTTTCATTCACAAAAAAATCTGTTGATTTACTGCAGTAACTCAACATGTTCCAAATGTTGTCCATATCTTAGCAACTGTGTATAGACGTATGAAATGTTCTCGGGTGTCCAGCCGTGTCAAGAATGCGTTGTCACACGATATTTCGGCGACAAAATACATTTTCGCCATCTTCTGGTCAAGAAGATGACGACAATCAATTTATTCGCCGAAATATCAGGTGACAACGCATTCTTGACTCGGCTGGTCACCCGAGAACATTTCACACATTCTCAACGCCGAGAAAGACTTCGTTTTTATATGTACGGTATATAGACGTATTATAAATTTCTTGACAATGCAGGTTCTTAATATTTGATTGTAGTATGATTTATTGTTGGCACTGTGTATACCCTGATGGCTTTTTGTGGGTAAATAAATATTGGATTGAAAGTTGTTCGAGAGTTTGTTAGTTACGTAAAGTTAAACTGATTCGTAACGACGTAGTATGAGACGGTCGACAGCGAGGATTCACATCATAAAATTTGTTGAAAATTACTGAAATTTATTTAAATGTCATTTCAGGCAAATATTATTATTATTTCGAATAACCCATTTGGAGGGTACGATAAATCAACTTTGGCTCTGTTTCTTTGTATTTAATTTTCTTTGCTTCCAAACTTCCTTCATTCTTTGAGAGTGTTGTTCCTTTTGTTCCTGGGTCCATTTCCTTCCCTTTATGTATTTCTATCTCGGTACGACGGAACTAGCGGAAGAGGCAACTCAAGAAAAATCCATCCGGCGTCTGACTTGCAACAAGCGGCGGAGTGGTCAGCGTCTGTTCAGGTGCGGCTGAAAACCTATTCCTCGGAGCTAACAACCTCGAGACGTATTTTTAGGGACTCCTTCCCCTAACCCAACTAACAGTCAACAATGGATATGCACTTTGATTTCAGGCAAATATTATAACATTAACACTAATATTCCTTAGCAACTTGTACGTCTCACCACATCGCCAAGTACGCTTTACTATCATTTATCAGGATTATTTTCTCATATTAAAAGGTACTCCGAGTGATAAACTTTTCATGTACACGATTTATCATAAATGGAAGAACAGAATTTAAGAGTGGTCGGAGAACATAAAAGCGATTCAGAATTGTATAAGAATCCCCGACTGGAAACGCCATATGAAATTATCGGCAGAGGAATAAGAAATGAAAGGACGTATGGCAGAGATTATTGGGAAAATATTTATTCACATTTTGTAGTACATCCTGAAGACTGGAAGAACCGGTTCCAGAAAGAAGCGTTAATTTCTAATGTTACACGTTAAGGTAACAGGTAAGGCCCGACTAAGTGGTCAACCACCAAATTGGTCCAACCATTCACCGAGAAGTGATGTTGTGTATCATTTTTCTAGGAACCACTGCTCAAAACGCTGGATGATCTGTGGGAGAAGTGACGGCAACCTTTGGAGATGATATGGGTGTAATGGTGGCTTCCCACGGCCCGTGGTTTTATACGCTGAACTGTACTGTACTGATCAGCACGCGCCACAGACTATCCCTCACCATTTCGCAGCCACCTCCCCACCACGTTGTCTAGTGTCGTTTCAGCTACCCGGGCGTTTGATGTTCACCGACTGAACGACGCGACAGATAGAGGCGCGCCGTTGCTGCCAGTATACCAGTAATGGCGGCTCCCTTCCCGCAGCCCGTTGTTGATAGCTAGACCGGCGCGGCCGGAAAATGCACAGGCCGTGGGAAGCCACCTTAACGATTACTTTATCGAAATTAGTCGACTTCTCAAGGATTTATATCCCACGAATTACAGTTTATTTCTTGCAATAGAAATGTACTCCTCACTTTTCACGAAAACTATGTACGTAATCTAAACAAATTCACTTTGATTTGCTGGTTCTGTAGCTAAGCCCTCGTATTCGGATCAGACGCATTGACTATCAATTCGTATTGACTATCAGTTCGTATTTTTAGAACGAATAGCTCGCTATAGTAGTAACTTGTCCTCTTCTTATTGATTTATCATTTCTCTATACTCTTTGTGGCATCTTTATTTCACAAAAATAAACTTTCTTGGTAATAAGAACTTAAATATGTGTTATTTAGATTGAAACTAGTTGCCATACTTTGGTTTCATGTTTGAAGGCTTCCTATTCCACCAGTTTTATTTTGATGACTGAACTCGATGATTCCTGACGCTATTGATTATTAGTTTATCAACCTCGTATTATCTTGGCTCAGCCAATCAATATACTAAGTACTAAATACGGGCCAAATAAAATGAAATCTGTCGGATTATAGCTTTGTGGAATGTTAATCAGCACAATAACTGAATTTACTAAACATAACGCGTCAATTATAATTCAAACAGATTCCTTTCAAATTACCAGTTACTTCACACAATTTTTAGAATTCTTCTGAACAAGCTAATGAAGGATTTTAGTATTTTGCTGGCGTGCCTCAAATATGATTTCGTTACACGTGTTAAATTAAAACGAAAGAGATGTTTAAGCAAAACCCTGACAAAAAAAAAAAAAAACAGGAAAATCTTGTTAAATCTGTTTGCTCTCTACGACGCAGTATAAAGAATTATTGGGACAATACTTACTAATGGCAACTTAATAATAATAATAAAAAAAGACTAGCTAAAATGAAATTTCAGCTGCTATCCAAATCGAGATTTTTGTGAAATTATTCGATTAAACAGTAAAATCCCTCACACCTGGAAGATTTTAAACCAATTTTGTAACTATTAAAATGTTTGTTCGGCCTGTTGAACATTCCTTACGAGTCAGTCGTACATGGATTTAGTTATACACCCGCATCCCTTCACTTTTTGAGGTAACTCGATTCTTGCACAACAACGATTTTTTGAAGCTGTGTTGCGTTAGTATTCCAGACGCCATTTTATCACAAGAGTTTCCGGAGATCACACTGATCCCTTCGATTCCTTTGTACTACAGACAATGTGCCGGCAGTTTGAATTCTTTCTCATAACACTGAGTGACCAACATCATCTGTTTGCATCTCCCTCAGCCTACAGTTTACCAGTCCAGTCGAAACAACCATCAATCCAGCAGCAATTACATACAGTCTAAAAATATTTATCAGAACTTCTTTCTGCAGTAACAACACATCTCCGTTAATATTGCACGTTTAAAAGCCTCCGGAGCAGCCGTTTAGTTAGATACATCATAGGTGCAGGAGCCTGAAGCTTGATTTACCATTATAATCCTCACGCGCCAGAAATAAATACCTCTAACGATTTAGATTTACGGAATTACTAACAAATTTTGGTACTGCTGAAAATCAGTTCTAGATCCTTTTACTGCAATTTCTTCCGCGAAAAAAACTCACACATCTGACTTTCGTTCTGGAAAGATGCAATACGTGTCAAATTTCTCCTATTCCATATTTCCCCTAAGAATTCCTTACGTAAGTGGTGTAATCAAAGCAAAGTTAAAAAATTGATCATTAGATAGACCCCTTAAAGCAATCATATTTTTACCACATCATCCCTGTTCTCCGAAGCTTTCTTTAGCAATTAGACAAGCTAGACTCTGTTATTTGTGACATCTTTCTCTTGTCATGTAGTGGTGATAGCTGCAGTGTTGAATCAAAAACAGTTCAAGAAATGTTCAGGGTTTTAGCCCCAGTTCACAAATTTATTAGGCGTAACATTCGCCGTCTCATGTTTTGAAAAACAAATCAACCTGATACTGACGATCATTTCTTACTTGTTAATAAATACTTTTTGACTATTAAAAATGAGTAAAAATCAGAAGGGTTTAGAATCAAAAAACGTTCAGACTTCACATCTACACTCCCTATTCACATTTCCTTGAAGGGGTCTTAAGGATAGTGAATTTATAAGGGTGGCAAGAACTCTATATTTCAGGAGACAATAGCAGCCATCGTGGCATTGAAGAGCGAATTTCTTACTGGGAAATCACACTTTTATTATTTCTGTCATCTCTGCTTATTGATAACCCTCCAAAACCTAATACCACTGAAATATTTATGCAACGGTCAGAAAATTTGGCAAAAGAAGAAAATCTTGTTCTGTTGCCAAAAGACTATCCCATCACGTGTACTGTGGACCGGGAAACTGAAGTGAATTGTTATAAGAACAGTTTCTCCAGATACAGTTGCTGTCAGTTCTCAAATCTAGAAATGATTAAATTTTTGAGGGAAATTTTAAAAGAGATACCACTGGATAATGAGCGATATTGTACCTCTGGATCTTTCCTGATGAGTTTCATCCGTTTCACTGCCCCAACACCTGCTCTTGGGCCTTGTAGGTTGGTAAGGGGCATTTGGGAGGAGGCGGGTCGCAATCCACATCTCGCAACCAAATTTCGATGTCCATGGTTTCTGGAAATCACCCGAAGCGAATGTCTAAATGAATGGTTCCATAAAAATGAACAGAGCTAAATTCCTTTACGTTCCTTGCCATCGGTTCTTTCCCCACATCTAATGATTCAACATAGATTATGCCTGAAACCCTAACAGAAAAAAAAAATATCCCAGCTTCTATGGCGAACTGGTGAACTGCAAACAGGAAGATGGAAGACTGCACAGTTGTGGTAGTATTGGCCAAAGAGTGGTTGAATAATTATTACGACATAAAAATGGTACTGAATAAGACGACTTAATTAATATTAAAATTTATCAACAAATTGAAGCTAATCTATGCAAGAGTTAGGAGACAGCAGCAATACCAACTGTATGGTGTTTCTTGCTTGTAAGCAGTTTCTTGCTTGTATGAATTCACGTGTGCTCCAAAGTTTCATTATAATTTGCCTAAATCTTTTAGGGCCGAGCATACTCGTAAAGATACCATATGCAATAAGTTTTGACTCGTCCTAGCTTTTCACGTATTCCTCAATAAGTTACACCCTGATATGCATATAACATCCAGTATTAATTATTCTAACTTCAGAACAGAGCCTTAGATCATTTTAACATTATTCACCACCCATAAGCGAACATAGTCGTCTTCTAAACAAAAGCTCGTCTCTTTAAATACATATACTCCTCCCTTCTTCATGATGATTCTATACACTATTCTAACTGAATTTATTTTCCGGTATTATATCTAATGTATTGTTATACACTGTGGTGGATACCTTGGTGGGCAAACCACATTACAATTATCTTTCATACCTTTATGATTAATAATTGTGGATTTTTAATTTTAATTTTTATGAAGGAGTGAAAATTTATTAATTTTGCAAGAATCTCGACGTTAGTTGGAATTTAGGAAAATTGTCACAATATGACATTTATTTTCTTATCACTGGCGATTACAAGTCTGAGCGAATTTACCGTTAACATTAACACAAATTGGCAAAATCATAAAAGCAACGCTCAGAGTTACAATTAGCCGTCATGGCAAGCAAACAATTGTATATTTACTTTTAAATATCTCAGAATCAAAATGCAAGAAATAATGACAACTGGAAACAATGAAAAATACAAGTTATGACTACCTCAGACAAAGGCATCATAATACTGTGACTTTACAGTTAAAAAGAAAATCATGGGCGCCAGAATGAACAATATATCATTCGAAAATAACTAGTTCTGGCAAATTATGCCGCTAGCTCAGGGGTTTTTACAATTACAAAGTGAGAACATGGACCTATCCTCTCAAAGTCGCTTACGGGTTCTGTTTCACGGAATGCACAATCACATGGCTTGGTCGTAATCAATTACCATTGTAGTTCTGCGTCTGATGTCTGTGATGAGTGTAGCGGACCCACGATATGTGAGATTATCTCACAAGTCGGCTATAGGCATCTCTGGTCTGGCAATGCGCATCATCGCATTACCGGCTGTGTTGCGGTGATAACCTTGCTCCAGCAAGGCAAGCTGCGGTTAGCGAAAGAAGTCAACTTTCCAAGTCAACCTCAGACTGGTGCGATCGAAGTTAGAATGTCAGCTCCTCGCTCTTCGGTCCACGAGGAAACTTCTTGCTCCGCCCATTTGTAGTCTCGAAGCTCACATACAACAAAAATTCCCAGGATTTTGAGTTATACGCTCATTTTGATTGGACCTTCAGGTCGGCACCTAATGTCACGTGATATCCTCGATATGTGATTTGGCCAAAGAATCCAACAGAGGTCGGACATATTCGGCTAAGTTCGCCGGGGCGAGAGAACATTCGGGTTTCGGACGGCAGGCTTTTCCCGCTCGGTGAGTGACCCATCCCCAGGGAGCAGGTGTGTGGTCTGGCAAATCCCAAATCCGCGACGTCCTGTCGCCATGGCTCGGAAACACCAAGATTAGCTTCAAGCCTACATAGCTCAATAACTCTTAATATTCGCTTTGCTACGATACACTGTATAAGTTCACCATTTCATTACAGTCCTCACTTGGAATCTTGCGTACTTTATAAAATTACAACAAAAATCTATTCACGTGGTCGCCCAAGATTTATGTAAATTACTCTTATATTATTACATATATAATAAAAATGCACCTTGTAACGTGGCGACAGCGCGGCTCGTTACAATA
>JARYHS010011408.1:149480333-149531170 GCA_031002005.1 Vandiemenella viatica
TCAATGTTGGAAAATTATTGGAGAATTATTTAGTTGAGTACTGAATAAAATTAATCAAGATAATGATTTGTACTAATCAGCAGCGAGGCGGCTATCGTACGAAATTTTGGTTTAAATCCAGAATTCATAACGGGCCATTTTAAACAGCAAAAGTAAGTAAGCCTTAACCTCGCACCGTGAAGACTACATTGCAGTCATACGCCGGGAAAGTCTTCGTTCTTACATGACTAATATACATAAGACTTGGTGATACAATGTATTGCTGTTAACTGTGGTGCTATGTATAGATATCATTTGGAACACTTCTAAACAGGACCACTTAACGTTTTCTTCCATTATCAATATTATTTTGGCATCCAAAGCCACTTGAAGATCACAGACCAGTCTTCTCCGGGTCTATTTTTTCATCCACAACATCAAGCAACTTAAAAAAATACAAATATTTCCTTAATGGTCGTGATTATGCGAAGATTTGAAAAAAATGACGTTGGTACAAAATGTCTGTTCAGTGTCATAGCTACTTTTTGAAATTATACGTGAAACAATTTTCAATAGTAAAAAAAAAAAAATTAGAAGATATATATTGTTTCAGCTAGAACATTATGTGTACGTAAAAACTGAGCATTTCCACATTGTTAATAATATTTATAACAACCTAGAAATTACAAATATTAATTAAAGCTCTACTTAATTGTTTAGAAACATTAAAATAAATTCTAAAAGCCTGTAGCCAAAACCTGAATCCTGTAAACAGTTTGTAATATTGTACAATACATCGAATATCTAAGACTAACCTGACGACGCAGCTTTGTCGTATGTTTATGCTAGGTATAACACAGTGTCCGTGTTTTGGGTTTTACTATTACTCCGCGATTCATTAAAAGCGGGTGGAGGGGAGTGGGTTGTACCAATCCTAATGTGTTATCATTTATGTATCTGAAGGGATATATGGAACATAGCAGAAAGCCCCCATTGACTATTTTGAAGAACCATTCCTGAATTCGCCTGGAGTAATCTAGGAAAACTATGGTAAACCCAGATCAGGATGGCCTGCTCCAGCCGGATTCTAAGTTTTCACGACTGATAAATCCATCCTATTTCATTCCCTAATCGAAATGTTAAGAAACGAGTAAAGAAGATATTTGGTACTCCCCCGATTTCTCTTATCTTGTTTTCTCGGTCAGTCCTCGAAATGAATGTTGCTAGTAGTAAAATTTGTTTACTGTCAACCTGAAATACGTCTGTTATGAACTTTTGAATTAGCTTCTGATGACCAGATCCAACTCTTCAACACCGTCAAAATGCTTTCCCTCCACTTATATATACACTTGTCACGATCTAGAACAGTTCCCACATGGCAGACGGGTTCAGAACTGCAAGTGCCTATTTTGTCCTGATTTTTTAACTTTTTAAACGCCAACGTGAAAGGGAACTATTTCCCTTCTATTTGAAAAGGAAGGTCATCACATCTTTTGGGTTTTCGAAGGATTATGCGTAGAATAAGCACAGTCTCACTTACGGCAGACGAAATCAACACATTTAGCAGTAATCAACTTACGGCAAATGTGACATAAAATGTGTTTCTAACATAAAAATGTGGTTTTTTTTGGAAGGGGGAAGGGGTGTCAAAAATCATGTTCACGTGAGATGATCTGATCTGATCCACTTCTTGAATTATTATGCATTTGTTACGAAACATGACAAATTCCAACTGTTTTCTCCAGACTTTAATTTCGTCGACGTCAGTGAATCGTAAAACAATACTGATCGTGGTGAGTGAGCGATGGCGCCCTGGCTTCACGTTCTGGAGTACGCGGTTTCGAATCCTCGTCCGGCGATTCAGATTTCGATTTTTCACGATTTCCCCAAATCACTCTAGGCGAATGCGGTGATGGCTCCTTCAAAAAGAACATGCCAGAATTCCTTCCCATACCTTGTCCAGGTCCTTCCCTCTTCTAATGACCTCGACGTCGAGTAGAAGGGGAAAAAAGTAAAGCCAGAAGAAAAAGGCGAGAACATGCTGAAGTTAGGTAAAGAAAGAATAAACTGAGAAGCAATTTTATTTAATCATTTGCCATGATTGTTTTGAAGTTTAAAATCATTTATGTAGTGAAGCGTACTGCTTATTTGAAAGGTAGATTCTTCCAGAATAATTATCTGATCAAATTCTTACTTCAAAATTTATGCACCTAAGCAGTATATGCTAATTGTAGTGAGT
Source organism: Vandiemenella viatica (assembly GCA_031002005.1). Taxonomy (NCBI): domain Eukaryota; kingdom Metazoa; phylum Arthropoda; class Insecta; order Orthoptera; family Morabidae; genus Vandiemenella; species Vandiemenella viatica. The sequence goes on from JARYHS010011408.1 coordinate 149,482,552, forward strand.
GTGTTGGTGGGCAAGCCACGTTACAATTATCTTTCATACCTTTATGATTAATAATTGTAGATTTTTAATTTTAATTGTTTATGAAGGAGTGAAAATTTATTAATTTTGCAAGAATCTCGACGTTAGTTGGAATTTAGGAAAATTGTCACAATATGACATTTATTTTCTTAGCACTGGCGATTAAAAGTCTGAGCGAATTTACCGTTAACATTAACACAAATTGGCAAAATCATAAAAGCATCGCTCAGAGGTACAATTAGCCATCATGACCAAGCAAACAATTGTATATTTACTTTTAAATATACCTCAGAATCAAAATGCAAGAAATAATGACAATTGGAAACAATGAAAAATACAAGTTATGACGACCTCAGACAAAGGTATCATAATACTGTGACTTTACAGTTAAAAAGAAAATCATGGGCGCCAGAATGAACAATATATCATTCGAAAATAAGTAGTTCTGGCAAATTATGCCGCTAGCTCAGGGGTTTTTACAATTATAAAGTTAGAACATGGATCTATCCTCTCAAAGTCGTTTAAGGATTCAATTTCACGGAATGCACAGTCAGATGGCTTAGTCGTAATGCGGTGACCGGAGATGACCCACGGTATGTGAGATTATCTCACACGGCGGCTACAGACACGTCCTGTCTGTTAATGCGCATCATCGCATTACTGGCGGTGTCGCCGTGATAAGCCTGCTCCAACAAGGCAAGCCGGCAGCCAGAAATCGTACAACGGCAGTTGGTGAGAGAAGCCAACTTTAAAAGTCCACCTCAGACTAGACTCGACTAGAATCGCAGGTAGAATGTCCAGGTCCTCGCTCTTCGGTCCACGAGGAAACTTCTCGCTCCGCCGCTTGTAGTCTCCAAGCTCACATATAACAGAAATTCCCAGGATTTTAAGTTATAGGCTCATTTGGATTGGATCTTCAGGTAGGCATCTAATGTCACGTGATATCCCGATATCTGATTTGCCCCGCTCATATCACAGAGGTCGGACATATTCGGCTTAGTTCGCCGGGGTGAGAGCACATTCGGGTGTCGGGCGGCAGACATTTCCCGCCAGGTGAGTGACCCTGTTCACCATCCATTCCGAGGGAGCAGAATGTGTGGGCCGGCAAAACCCCAGATCCGCGACTTCCTGTCGCCATGGTTCGGGAAGACCACGATTAGCTTCAAGCCTACGCAGTTCAATAACTCTTTAATATTCGCTTTACGAAGATACAAGATACACTGTATGTTCACCATTTCATTACAGTCCTCACTTGGAATCTTGCGTACTTTATAAAATTACAACATAAATCTATTTAGGTGGTCGCCCAAGATTTATGTAAGTTACTCTAACATTATGACATATATAATGCACCTTGTAACGTGGCGACAGAGCGTCACGTTACAATATAGACCTATAGCTACGTTAGTTATTGTTTCATTTCTGCTCGTATATGATTCGATTTTTCAGGTGATATTTTTCTGTTAACATGCATTGTGTAATCTCGTTATGTTCATTATGGAATTGATAAGAGTTTCTGTATTTCGGAAATGGGACATCACTACTACCAGAGACTAATAATTTATAATTGATGCACACATTCAGTATATTTTTATCTCTGCGTTTTTTGTGTTTTTTGTTTTTTTTGTTTTTTTTTTTGTTTTTGTTTTTTTGAAGGCTGCGATTTCAACTTTATGATTCTACTGTTTCGTCGCCACAAATTTCGTACTAAGCTATCAGAGAAGGTGAACAATATTTTCAGCAAGTCCAAAAAGAAGTGCTACCTGCTGTTAATTAACGGCACCCCCAACTGTAAGTAGAAACAGGTAGTGTGACGTCACCAGCTGTCTGTAAGGTGTTTAACAAGCAGCTGGGCGGACTGATTGGAACGCCGCGACCGAGCGAGACTCAATTAGAGCGACGGCGGACTCGCCAGAAACGAGCATCTGTTGGGCCAGCAAACAGTCCGATTCTGTTTGCCGATGCTAACTGCGTCATGATTAAACAAAATTAATTAATATGGCTCCATACAGCGCGCAAACACTCTCCCCGACATCACCGCGGTCGTGTTTGTGGTCGCCAAACATTGTGCACGCTCACCGCTATTTGTCGGCTTCTTCCCACCCACACACAATTCCCATGGCCATTGTTTTGCTGTCTTCTCATAGATACATTGCTTTTTAGTCGCAGTACTTGCAACTTCTTTTTCTGCTTACCAATAAATATTGCTCCTCTTAAATCTTCCGTTATACCAGTATTATAAGATGGATTGACTGTGGGGAACAGTTACCGTCTTTTGTTTCTATCTTTTCTCTATCTAAAAATTTGTACAGATAATATTAGGTTTCAGACAGCGCTACCAGCTGTTACAAGGCAACGAACTTCTTAGCGAAACGGATTAACATTTTTTTGTGAGAAATACTTTCTAAACTTCGTAGAAACTCCATTAAATTTATCTGAATCCTTTTCTCTCAAATTTACAGAAGTTCTTCGACAGTCTGCCACACGCATAGATTTTTAATAAAATTTCCGCGAATGGAACCCAGTTAACCTTCTCGATAAAAGGAAAAAAGCCCGAATAAGTATCCTCCATCAAATACTTGGGCGCCGTGATGTATCAGCAGTGTGATTGCAGAAAGAGATAAAATCTAGAATAGAACAGGCTAGGAGGCAATTTATCACCATGAATTTATTTTAATAAGATCGATTCTTAATTTACAATCGAGAATGCGAATGATTCGTTGTTGTGTGTTCTCTATTTTTCTCTATGGTTGTAAAATCTGGACCCTTGACCAAATTAAGAAGAAAGGATTTAATATGTAGGACCAGGGCCGGTGCTAGGATTCTTGGACCCGGGGTAAGAGTTCTTAGGGCCCCCTACACGTCCGCCCCCCTCCCCCCAACAATTGTTTTTCTTTGAACATTGGTTTCTGGATAAAGTAAGAACACTTTAATGGAAAAATTAAAAAATAATGCTTTTTTTAAGAAAGTTTTTTAAAGTTCGATTTCTATTTAACTGTACTACTCGTGGACGGAAGGACCCCTGGACGAAAGGCCCCCTTCAGATGCCCGGGCCCGGGTTACATTTGCCCCGCTTACCCCTTCCTTACGCCGGCCCTGTCTAGGACACATTATTGGAGGCGAGAACTATCAGCTACTGCAACGCGTCATTGAAGGAAAGACAAAGTGGGAATAGGTATATAGGAAGGAGAAGGAATTAGTGACTGAAGAACATTGGGAGATGCAACAACTGCACGAGAGAAGAGGATTTCCATGTTGCAATGTCACGTCCGTGGACCGCAAACCTGAGATAGGAGTAGGCGTACTAAGTAGAAGCAATATTTCATTGTCTCTGTAATATAACGGTACGATAACTTACTGTTGTAGGACTGGCTTGTTAACTGAAGGTTTCTTTTGCGGACCAATAACATGAGCTACATGGTAATGTTTTGTCTGAGCAAATGTTGCTGCCGTCACCAATGGATCTGATAGCAAATTGCTTTGTAGGTCCCGGAAGAAACGAATTGGTCTTTTTACCTTTAGCACAATAGCTGAGTGCTCCACTGCCAAATGTCAAGTAGTGGACTACTGTAAGTTTATGAGATTCTTAGATAAACGGAGGCAGATACACCCGTAGCTGGAATTACACATTAAACATGCGCACAGAAATGTTTAAATGCATTGCTTGATTTTTATTAAATTCACTAAATGACGCCGAGGGAAATTTGTATACCAGCTTGAGATTATGGGTAGCTATGTGTGGAAATTAAGAATTTTGTTCTTTGATTTTAAAGATGTCACCAGCAACAATACGCTTTTAACTCCAAAGTGATCTTAAGCCACAATTTGATACAAAGAAGGTTAACGTAAAAGAAAAGCCATACTATCTAATTCACATGGCTACCGGTTATAACTCTTTCATGTATCTGTATTGACTAGGAGGGGTACAAACATTTATATTGATCTTAAGGAAATTGATATGTACACCTAATAGTTCAGATAATGCTTTTCAAAGGCGAAAGAAATCTTTCTCCTTTATATCGCCAAACGTTATTGATGAAATATAATGATGGTTTAGTAAGCAGACATATTCAGATTTATATAGGTGAATGCTTGTCGGAGAGACCAGTACAGAATTTTAAGCACCTGAAATCGATAGATCACTCTCACGAAACGTGGCATTTTGTCAATAACCTTCAGCAGCACATCAGATTTTTTTTTTTTTTTTTTTTGATACTCCAATAAAGTTTCTGCCATCACATTTTGCGTAATATATTTACATAATTTGTGGTTCCTTTCATTGCAATCTCCGAGATCTTGATTGTGTGTGTCTACTTCATAGCGAATTTAAAACAATACTAAAAGCCGCTAGCCCTTAAAAATTTTTGTGCGTTCTCATTTTATGTAGTAGTGCTTGTTTTAACTGCTTAACGTTTCTTAACAGCGGGAAAGGATGGGGGGCAAGGAATGGGAAGGAATTCGGCCATGGGCTCTTGAAGGAAGCATTCCGGAATTTGCCTGGAGTGATTTAGGAAACCATTGAAACCCCAAATCTGGATGCCCGGACGGGGATTCGAACCACCGTCCTCCCGAATGCGAGGCCAGAACGCTAACCATTACACCACCATGCTCGGTGGGTAGTGCTTGTTATTGGATAATACAGAAAAAATTCACTTGCCTCATACAGAGAGTTGACTGTGGACTGGGGGCTAGGAACAGGAAGAAATTCTGCAATGGTCTTCTGAAGGAACTATCCCTGCATTTACCCAGAATGAAACAATGGGAACCCGGAATCAGGACGTCCGGACAGGGATTTGAACTCGCGTCCTCCTGAATACTGGTCTGAGTATATATGATTAGTTTTTTCCCTGACAACTTACTGGTTTACCATTTTCACTATTGGTTTGTATTGAACGATGTTTCCTCCAGATGATTTCGAAATGTACGGGAAACCAAGACTGGAGAAACACTTTATGGATTAACACATCGCACACATGATGAAAACAACGGGTTCTCTGTTTGCTTTAAGTATGATTGATTCATCAGTTTCTGCAGTATTCCCCTGCCAAATACAGTTTTCTGAACTGTGGGCACATCTTTTAGGACACACACTGTCTGCGCTCGAAGCTAGGTCGTTACATTTAACGCATACGTCTTCTTCGCCCAAGTTCTAATCGTAAATCGTAATCGTAGGTGTATTCCATTCCATCAATTATTCAGTAGTAAAATTAAACATAGGACTTTATATCTGTATGCTTTTGCTGTGAAATCACAAAATTTACAAGAACTGTAGGATGTGCTATAATCTATTAACTGCAGGCAGGAAAGGAAAACCTAAATTTAACATCTAACAGCAGAAATAAAATTTACATTCCCGTATTTTGTTGAACAAAAATATTTCCCAAAATAAGTGATTCTCGCATACAGCCTACATCATTAAACTGTGAGATGGAGGTTGCAGTAACTTTGTTGTCTGTTGACTGCACCTGAAAAGGCATTAAAAATTGTTAATAGCATCCCAACAAAGGAAAAAATGACTTTATACCAAATGGCTCCAATTCTTTTAAGATACTTTATAGCTGGTTCTTGTTCAAAAAAATAAACTATTTTGTAAAATGCCTATATATATTTTACTCTCGGACGCTTTGGGACTCATCGAGGTATTATCAACGAACGAAATCTGTTATTCAAATTGTTGTAGGTGTATGAGCTATTCGTCTTATTCACTCAGTATTGTAACATGACGCGCTGTCGCCACGTTACAAGGTGCATTTTTATTATATACTGTATGTCATAATGTTAGAGTAATTTACATAAATCTTGGGCGACCACCTAAATAGATTTTTGTTGTAATTTTATAAAGTACGCAAGATTCCAAGTGAGGACTGTAATGAAATGGTGAACATACAGTGTATCTTGGTAAAGCGAATATTAAAGAATTATTGAGCTGTAGGCTTGAAGCTAATCGTGGTCTTCCCGAACCATGGCGACAGGAGTCGCGGATTTGGGGTTTGCCGGACCACACATCTGCTCCCTGGGGATGGGTGGTCAACAGGTCACTCACCTGGCGGGAAATGCCTGCCGCCCGACACCCGAATGTGCTGGCACTCCCGCGAACTTAGCCGAATATGTCCGACCTCTGTGATATGAGCTGGGCAAATCAGATATCGGGGATATCACGTGACATTAGGTGCCGACCTGAAGATCCAATCCAAATGAGCGTATAACTTAAAATCCTGGGAATTTCTGTTATATGTGAGCTTCGAGACTACAAGGGGCGGAGCGAGAAGTTTCCTCGCGAGAGAGAAGAGCGACGAGCTTCAATTCGATCTTCGAGTCCATGCTATGCGAGTCTAGTCTGAGGTTGACTTGGAAAGTTGACTTCTTTCGCCAACCTGCTGCTATACGACTTCTGGCTGCAAGCTTATCACAGATCACAGCAACACAGCCGGTAATGCGATGATGCGCATTGTCCAGACCAGAGATGCCTGTAGCCGACTTGTGAGATAGTCTCACATACCGTGGGTCCGCTACACTCACCGCAGACATCAGACGCAGAACTACAATGGTAACTTATTACGACCAAGCCATCTGATTGTGCATTCCGTGCAACAGAACCCTTAAACGACTTTGAGAGGATAGGATCCATGTTCACACTTTGTAATTGTAAAACCCCGGAGCTAGCGGCATAATTTGCCAGAACTACTTATTTCCGAATGATATATTGTTCATTCGTGGCGCCCATGATTTTCTTTTTAACTGTAAAGTCACAGTATTATGATACCTTTGTCTCAGGTAGACATAACTTGTATTTTTCATTGTTTCCAATTGTCATTATTTCTTGCATTTTGATTCTGAGATATATTTAAAAGTAAATATACAATTGTTTGCTTGCTATGACGGCTAATTGTACCTCTGAGCGTTGCTGTTATGATTTTGCCAATTTGTGTTAATATTAACGGTAATTTCGCTCAGACTTGTAATCGCCAATGATAAGAGAATAAATGTCATATTGTGAAAATTTTCCCAAATTCCAACTAACATCTAGATTATTGAAAAATTAAATAATTTTCACTCCTTCATAAAAAATTAAAAATCCCCTTTTATTAATCATAAAGGTATGAAAGATAATTGTAACGTAGTTTGCCCACTAAGTCACCCACTCAGTATTTGGGTGCAAAAAAGGTTACGTCATACATAAAAAGCAGCCTGGTTGGAGGGCATAGATGATCACCTATACGTCGCTACATTCATTTTATACACGAATTTCGATTGCTACCGATACCTCAAGGAAGATGTGAATGGCATACGGGAGTAAACACTCTACTAATATGAGCTGCATTTTCATTTTCTAAATGAGAACGTATTATAATAATCGGGGAAAATCTCTTAAAGCGAATTAGGAAAACTCAAAGGTATACACCAACGGTATCAGTGGACTAGCAACTCATAAATATGTATTTTTTATGACTTTACGCCTCGTCGACGTAGATGTCATTAGATACGGGATAGAATTGGGGACAAGGAACGGCTTGAAGTGATTTGGGGAAACCACGGAAAACCCAAATCTGGATACCCGGAAGTGGATTCGAACCGGCGTCCTGCCCTATAAATATGTAAAGAGCATCATAAACTTTCCTCCATCACATTCCTAATTTCCCGCTGCATCTACTGCAGCCTCGAACATTGGTAGGAGGTCGTTCTTACTTAAACAGTTGATGGAGGAAATCTGAACATATGATAGTAACATTTAGTAGATCTATTCTAACAAAATTGAAAGTAGTAGCTACATTCAACAGAAAACATCTCGTCTTATAGGCCACATCAGAAACATCAATCAAGTGATTCATACTAAACTTAGTGCCGTCAAATACTTGCTCAGCTGAAAGCGTTATCAAAATTTGTATCTTATCTCTCCTTTGCTGATCACCTTTCATTGCAGCTGTCGCATATAAATTGGGGCCTTACCAATATTGATTGCATGCTAATCTCAACACTCCATCTTAGGCTACACCCAACATACTAATCAGAATTTTATTATAACCCAAGGCTTGCATCGGTGTATTAACAATCAAAATTAATCAATGTTCTATGTATGTAAAGTCATATCGCAAAACAGATCACAACTGGCTGACCAAAATTTGTTGCCATAGCCGGAAGACTGCCTTCTGATGCAGCATACGGCACGAAGACTGTTGCTAACACATATTTTAAACGACAGTCAACTTTCCAGATAAGTGTGAAAATTCTACAGTAATTTTAATATAAGAAAATATGGAAAAAAATTGAAGCATTAGAAATGAGATGCAACAGAAGAATCCTGGAAGGGTGCAATCTATAACCGGACAAAGCTTAGTGAATATGAAGAAATTAATGAGTGAGTGGAAACAGATCATGGAAAAAGAAATAGGACTTTGAGACTACAATATACAATTTTAACGATTTTCGTAACCACGTTTGTCTCTCTAAGAAAGTTTATTATTTCATCTTTATAAGTTATACAATTCTCCTGATAACCAATTAACTGACCTGATGTCAATATAACGTGTAAGATTTAATTCTCTTGTTCTCATGTGGATCAGACAGATATTAATCGAAACTGAATACATATAACGAACCAAAATCTGATATGCACATGATGCTTACAGATAGGTAAATTTTCTTTTAAAGAAATATATTTTGACTGGTCTATTGATTCGAATCTCATGATGTTCAGGAATTCTTTGATGCCGACGGTAATTGCATATTATTAGCTTATTTATGTTCTTAAGAAATCAATGGCGAATTTTTTCTCTCTAACGAATATCCGGAAATAAACGTGAAATTCGGCACATACTCTAACAAAAAGTTAATAACCTCATCAAATAAGAATATGGAATGTAAACAAAAGGCCGCCTGTATGTCACTCAGTATTTGACCGGTGTTCGTACGCGGAAGGATTCGTCTGCGCATTTCTCAGACCGTTGTGCCAACATAGCCCATCAAACATACTCCTCAGGTTACCTAAATCTTGTTGGCTCAGTCGGCTAGAGGCACTGAACTCTCACCGTGTAGAACAAATACAATGAGCAGCAATACACCTACGTATGTTGTACAGTAATTGTAATAAAAGTTTTCTTCGGTCCTAAAAACCTAGTTGCCAACGTTTCTTACGGGCAGCGCAATCCACCTATGTCGAGGCCACGTAGCCTAACGTGGAAATCCTACCCAGTAAAGTTTAACGTGAAGTAGGAACTATGAAGTGTCCTAGCACCTGTACATTATCAAAGCAAAATTCTATCGAGGTGAAGGTTAATTTCAAGGCCACTCACGATTGTTTGGTGCGATTGTCCATGGGTGTCCATATGAACTTAGCCAGCTGCTTCATCTCTCGTATTTTCTGCGTTTGCGTTTTTTTTCTCTCTTTTTTTGTCTATTTTAACCTCCCTTACATATTAATACCGGATCACAGCATGCTTTTCTGCATATCATGCATATATACAGAGGTATAAATTATGACCATTGCGGAAAAGTTAAAACTTAGTGCTAATTCTTAAATTATCTTTAATGGAAAGTGGACTTTCAGAAACCAGAAATAAATTCAGGGAATATTTTTCGACGATGGGGGACAGTTGCTAAAATGACAAATATAAAAAAGCAGTTCTGTTTACTATCAGAAAAGATGTCTAGTGTAAAACCCTACATTGCTAACTCCAAGGATTTTAAAGGAACAACCAGCGTAACATAGAATTTCGACGGCACTAATTTGTCTACGGATTTCAACGGCAATTCTCTCAAATGCCGGGTTGATTTAAGTTTACTCCCAACAATAAACTTTTCAAATGATCTTACATATTTTACTTAGTCGATTCGAACTGTAGACCTTCCAGAATGTCCACCTTCAGCCGGGCTTTTAGGATGTCACGAAAGACACTACAAATACTCTGTGGTATGGATATCGTGTCAAGTTTCATGCCCTGTTTCACAGTAAAACATTGTGTTTCTAATCAAAGTGGCCAGCTACAATTGTAAGCCAAATAAACCAAAACCTCGCCGTCACCGAGTGTGGATACATTCGATAGACTCGCCTGCAATCTTCTGGTTACCGGGGACGTCAGTAGGACATCTTCCTGGAGGCACCACATTGGAATTTCAGATAACAGATTCCTGGATGCAACCGTCCCCAGTTCTACACTACAGTGTCCCTCAGTTTTAGGAAATATTACAAAAACAAGTTTTTCATGTAAACAACGTTATTGCCTACTTGATTCAGTGATTGGTCTATATAATACATCATGTTAGCATAACTGAAACTAAGTCACATTAGTACTGTTCTGCTTTGTTTACTTATGTCGTTGACGTCGAGGTCATTAGACGCGGGATGGGATTGGGGACAAGGAACGGGAAGGAAATCGATAATGGCATTTTGAAGGAAGCATCCGGTCATTCGCCTGGAGTGATTTGGGGAAGCCATAGGAAACCAAAATCTGGATGCCCGGACGGTGATTCGAACCGACGTCCTCCTGAATGCGTGGCCAGAGCGTTAACCGCTCATCCACCACGCTCGTTTAGTTTATACGAAATTGGCAAGAATCTGATAGAAGGAATAAATCAATATCGTATGTAGTGTTGAAAGGTTTAGAAAACTGAGGAATATATTTCCGTTTACAGTTACACAAAAAACATAGTACATAATACAGTGATATGTTACAAGTGATAATGTAATGCATTGTGGAATAAAATCATGAATACAAACATGAAGTTCTTTGATATTTAGAAGTACAAATTTTGCATAATTTCTCTGAGTAAATCAAAATGGAGTGGTAGTGCTAAATAAAAGAAAAAAGTTCGCAAATTGGAAAAAAAAGTTTTAAAAATCCTCGACTAGAGCATATATCGTTGATAGTGATTCTTGCAAGGTATTTTGTGGTAATAAATCAACTGTACTTTTACAGTTGATGTGCGTAAAACAACTGATGAAATGGAATGCGTAGCAGTTAAAGAAAATGCTCAAATCGCAGATTATATGTCGAATTTATCAATCACATTGTTACGCGGTGAGCCTACAAATTGAGCAGCAGCCGTATAACTGTTGATAATATCAAACGTCATGTATATGTGTTTAGAGAAATTATTATTCAAATTTTGCAGTTTACAAAGAAGTGATATATTAATCTAAAGTTTCAGTAATCACAACCTATTTCTGTCAATTAGCTATCATTTTCGTTTCAATTTCCCCACTCGTCATCGACTTACTACACAATTTCCTTAAAAACGTTTTACCTGCTCTACCTAACAAACAGGTAACTTCCAATAAAAACAAAAAAGGTTCGTAGTTTCCGCTACCAGATGTGAGGCATAGCGTTTTTATTTGTCACGGAACAACTATCATTTCTGTTTGCCACGCTACGAATCAAGTGTGTATTTACTTGAAGCGATGGCTGGAACGGTTCTTTACTGTTTTCATCCTAGTTCTGATAGTACAAACAGGGGAAGGAGGCTACATTGTAGGCATCATTCATTGGGCATATTATCTCTACAATGAATTTTTTTCCGTGAAAGACAAAGTGTGAAGAAATAACAGGTTTATCGTAGATAGGAATTTGGACAACGGCCTACAGTGTTCTATGCGTAAACTATAGCCTACATTTCTAGAAAAGGCTACCCATGTGATATAAACTAGACTGTAACCTCGCATCACAGAAGACAGTATCCGGTATCATTATCGGCGTGTTTTCTACTTTGATCCCACCAAGACTTCGACCTAAGTGCCGCAGAATGGCACATTGTACATGGAGACGTTGAGGTGGGAATAGAGAGAAATTAGAAAAGCAAATGTTTAGACTTCTGTGGGTGACAGCAGAAGGGAAGCTCCTCGACGAATATGGTGTTATGTCCAGAGACGACACTTAACGAATGTGTCACGAGAAAAACGGCGAGGTCAAGAGCATGTGTGCACTGCAGAGGCAAAACACTTGCCGCAGGGCTGACAACACTGCAAATAATACCTCTTGACGCTCTTATGTCGGCGATCTACTTGGACCTACATAGGCGTCGTAAAGGATTCAAAAAGTACAAGCAGATGAGTGAGTGTCTATAAAATTAGTATTTGGAGCTGTTTAATTGTGTAGTTGAGTAATATATTGTACGTCGAATCACAATATATCAGCATGAAATTACGATAAAAAGTTTATAAAAATATCAAAGTTCATGATTTCTTAAGTTTGTGACTGCTGTTTATTGTGACTTTTATTTAAAATTTAAACCAGACAACAGTGTCACTGACTGACGTAGAAGTCGTTGATTGATGGGATATCTTGTATTAAAGAGCATAATGTGAGAATCACATGTACAACTATTGAAATTTTTTTTACGTCGTTGCTTTGTTGTATGCAATCTGTAAAGTGAATAAATGTTACAGGTTTCATACGACCAATACTTTCAGAAAATTACTTCATTATTTAACTAAAATAATAGAGCCTATCATACTTTTTTAAATTCTAGTGCCATAGAAGTCTAACAAAATCTTAAATCTTTTAGAAAACATTTTTATGAGGGATACCTCCCATTTTTTACCATGAACTTCAGTTTTAAATTCTAAATTCCAGTTGACTCTTGTGGCCACCATATGCAACAGCCGGCTTAGAAATAACGACTAGTAATGATAAGGCCATGATTGTTGGCTGTCATCTCAGTCCGCTATTTAGCCTGGTGACTGCAGTGAAGTTTAATAACCCCAAATCAACGGTCGCGTTCGTGGAGATCGATGGGGCAATGTGCGAATGCTGTACGTTCAGCACAACCTCAAATTTTCACCGACATTGCAGAACCCTGAAACGTTAATTGTAAAAAATAGGGCCTACCATCCGATAAGAGTTTCATGCAGCAACAGGAGTATCGGTTTCTATAGGAGCATTAGGTACAGAGACGAACCGTCTTGGTCATTTCGGAAGAGCAGCTGCACGTAAGTCCTACAAGCAATAAAGCTCGGTGACTCAGGTGGTGTTTAGAACGTCGCAACTGGACCCTGGAACAGTGGAAATCGATTCTGTGGCGTGATTAGTCGAAGCTTACATTATTACGGTCCGATGGACATTTATGAGTGCGGCGTCTAAACACGGAACGGCTTCTGTTCGAGTGTACCAACTAAAAAATTTGGTGGTGCTGGAATGATGGTGTTAGGCTGTTTCGTGGCCTTTAGTGCAGTATCGCTGGCATGCTGGCATTTATCAGTGATATCATCAACACTGAACCCTACTGTAATATTCTGGATAGTGAAGTGGTCCAAACGTTGTGGCGTTTTTACGGTATGAACCCTTGTTACTTTCAGCGTGACAATGCCAGGAGCTATTCATGTTTCAAGGGTTACTGTGCAATGGTACGCCGACAACAATGTTCGCCGATTAGATCATCCATGCAGATGACCGACCTCAACCTTATAGAACATTTTTGGATCGAATTGAAAAACGAGGTTTCGTCAAGAACGGTCAAAATCTGTTGCTCAGTTCATGGAATGGTTGCAAGAGGAATGGCGACGAATCCCAATGAATGTCGTGCTAGCACTTGTAAATATCTTGCTAGACAGATTATATGCTGCTGTAACCTCAAAAGGGGGAAGAATCTAAGGAGATGACAGCCACCGACAAAAAACTGTGGACAGAAGTCCAGTTACTTTTTGCTAGATAGTGTAGTTTTCTTAACAAATGTAGGTCTATAAAGAAATAAAACATTCTGAAAGTGAGGTAGCTTACCAACCAGTAACAACAGTAAGAATGATTTCTGAAAGTAATCTCGAAAACAAAAGTTTTCTCTTTTCCAGCAGACAACAGTGGAATTAAATTTTCTACCAATTTATACTCTGAAAAGGTCGGTGCAAAGACTATCATGAAACAATTATTACTTGCTAAAAAGTGGAATTGACAACTTTGCCTCCATACAGTTTAATTTTACGATTTTACCGGTGACTGTGGTTACATCATAGTTTTATTTGCCATTTACTTATAATTACCTTCTACTGTATCTCGTTGTTGGAAATCATGATACTGCGGACATAAAAGTTTCTTCTTTATAAATAGAACGGAGAAGGTGCAGAAAAGAACCACGCGTTTATTCGATATTTCCTGACTGACTTACTAGGGTATCGTCGACTTGACATGGAGGCTTGAATGTGATAGTAAAACTGATTTTATTTCTCACTACACAGGGATACTTAAGCTATACTAAAAAGTACATTTATTCAAAATCGGGCTCTGTCATAGACGTCAGTCATATAATTCTTTTGAATAAATAGAATCTATGGCTTTACATGGATTCAGAACAACGAAAATGATCTGGTGTTTTCTGTTTCTCTCAAACACAAACCAACATAAGAAGTTAACGTTAGATTAATAGCCTAGGGGGAAAAAAACACCTGCCTCACACTTTAATAAAAATGGAAAATTATCGACCCCCGGACGATAATTAGTTATCTGACAGCAGATGCAATGTATGGTTGGGGATGTCAGATGGTAAGAGTGCTTTCTAAAAGAACACATTTAACGGGTATCAGTCAGCAGTGTAATGAAAGCAGCTTCGTTACAACGTGATCGACATTTAAAACGTTCAGTTCAAACTACTACCTAGCACATAAAACTACAATAGGTGCTAACATCTTCACACAAATCTACAATTCACGTTCCAAGTTGACATGAAGATTTTACATTATTAATTACGCTCTTCAATTTAGCACTTACAGCCTTATTCACAGTGATGACGATATTATAAAAGGAAGCTTCACCAGAAACGAATTGCAAAGAAATCGTATTGTTGAGTAGGCTAGGATAGTTAATGGCAGACACAGCGCGTCCACCTCGATTTCACGCAGTCTCCGCTGAACTACTTTGCCGGCGACTCGAGCGCGCACGCAGTTTGTCATCTTGTTAGGTGGGCAGTGACATAAATCCCGCTGTCCACGAAGCGGATTAATCTAAATCTCCCGAGAACAGTCGACCCCACATCCTTGAACAATGGATCTGACATTTCTGCGTGTGTTACGGCGGTAAGCAGGACCATTACGAGCAAAGTGGAATGTTTTTGTGTGTAGCTCACAAGAAGGTTTCAGTTATTATCAGGGTGGTACGTGGCTCAGGCACATTTGTCACGGCACTCTGTCGCCCGAGACAGCTCCAATGCCTTGTGTCGTTTTCTATATACGGCTTTCTGACGTCAGCAGCTCTGAACAATTTAGTGCGTGCCGCGGTGGTAGCCAGCCATTATGTATTCCTGTCGGTCTGTCGCCATGCTGAATGCACGCCGCTATTATTTAAGCAGCTTCTGCGCTCGCCTAGCCACTGGATCAGGTTACCAACATCGCAGGAGGTGAATCACGTGTGTAGGGTCACACCAATAGCAGTCAATTAAACAGCCTGTGTCGTAGCACCGGTTTGATTAAAGACCCAGATAACTGAACATGCAACATGATCTCAGTTTCATTGTGTGCTAGTACTTGTAAAGTCAAGCTAAATAAGTGGCTCCATTTGCGGATGCCAAATATAAGGCATACTGCTGAAAAAAAAAAAAAAAAAATCTACAAGACGAACTGAAACTGAGAAGCCAGCAAGTAAGCTATGAGTGCGCATAGAAGACGAAGTCGGATCTTCTGCGAAGCAAATGTTGGAAAAGATACAGATTAGTTGTGTTTGAACTGGCATTTCAAAAGATCGTCTTCACAATAAATAGCGAAATCAGGTTGGCAAAACGAATATATGAGGATAACGGAATGTCAGTCTTTATTATATGAATGGATGCTTTCCCAGTGTAATAGTGAAATGCAACCTTTGTTGTTGTCTAGCCACATAGAGACGTGGAATCGTATTTTCACGGCATTATAACTCTTGATATCCCTTATATATTTATTTCGTGTTAAAAGCGTTGCTGTTACACACACAACAGTATTGACAAAAACAATAGCAACACAAAAAGATAGGGAAAAACAAGGATAGCAACCAAAACCAATGAACATACAGTATATTACAGATGACTAAAAGTCAAAACTTGAATCGCATTGTCACTGGCGTTAAGGAGACCTTGTAGAGTGCAGATTGGTGGGCACTGCGGCAATTGTATAAATGCGAGATGTTCTCTTCTACCCTTCATTCACATGTAGTATTAGGATCTGCGAGACAATGCCAAATTATCCCTCGTCCTGTCTACACCAACAAAACAAAACAAAAAGCAATGCTTAAGCACAAAAAGCAAAAATTCAGTTCGCAACGATATTCTGCAGTGCTCGGAACATCAGCTCTTACCTGTTTTGCGCTCTCCATGTCTTCCAGTTAATATTGCCACCTGGGGGTTTCGCCTCTAAAGTAGGTAACCATTGATTTACACGAGTCAATCTTGCTCGCCACGGATTGAGCGGGGCAACTGTCGGCGGTACTTCTAATGCAGCTTCCGTCCTCAGGAAACGTTTCCTAGGTTTCAGCCTTTCTGTGGGCAGTTGATGACCGAAAAATGGATGATCAGCGTTTCGATTAGCCTTTTTTTATAACATTGCATCTACTTCCCGTCTTACGTCACGGGGAGCGATTCCTGCCAGACCACGTAGTTTGTCAATTGGTGTGGTTCTAGGGCAACCCCATAATAATTCTATAGGTTTCATGCAGCCCTACGTCTACTGTTTTGGCAGAGGCAGATTTGTACCAAAGGGGACAGGCGTATTCTGCAGCAGAACAACACAGTGCAAGAGCTGATGTTCGGAGCATTGCAGAATATCGTTACGAACTGAAACTTTGCTTTTTGTGTTTAAACATTGCTTTTTGAGCTATCCGGTATAACTCTTAGACATTTTGGATTGATCTAGTTCAACACCCTCCCATACCTCTGAAGATTACTTTATTGATATGTTTACTTCCTACCCAAGTAATAGAAAATAAGAAATAGATATATATTTCCAAAAAAAAGTCTCTCACTATTAAAATATTTAAGGGTAAACACGGTGATTTCTAAAAGATTGAAATGTCCGACACTGTAGTAAATGTCTTCTAATAGGTGTGTGTAATACTCGTATTTACATATACAGATCCTACCTCGTTCCCGTGCGCTTGGGTTGGGTATTGACTAAATTTGTGCATAAAGATGTTCCGCCTCATTAACTCGTCCCTGTTGACATTCTTTTTTTTAAACTTCACACCTAATATATCTCTCCGCCAAAAGGGTGGTTTTCCATTAAGTATTTCTTAAATTTTGTACGACTTGGAACTGAAAATATCGCCATCATAAACATTCTCGTTGTGTCAATTAGTCCTCAAATGCAAAATGGTTCAGTTCATTTGCTTATTGCTCATATGGATCGTTGATGGCAGGGCAAGAGTGGGGCGAGGAACGGGAAAAGGTTAAGCTACGGGTTTTTTTTTTTTCTTTTTTTTTTTTTTTTTGTAATTGCTTTACGTCTCTTTTTAACATCGAGGTCTTTAGAGACGGGAAAGGATGGGGGGCAAGGATGGGGGCAAGGATGGGGGGCAAGGAATGGGAAGGAATTCGGCCATGGCCTTTTGAAGGAAACTTCCCGGCATTTGCCTGGAGTGATTTGGGGAAGCCACGGAAAACCCAAATCTGGATGCCCGGACGGGGATTCGAACCGCCGTCCTCCCGAATGCGAGGCGAGAACGCTAGCCGTTACACCGCCCCGCTCGGTGTTCAGCTACGGCCTTTTGAAGGAACTATCCCGGTAATCAACTGAAGTGATTTGGGGAATCCATGGATAAACCCAAATCTGAATGCCCGGGCAGGGATTCGATCCCACGTACTCCAAAATGTAAGGCCAGAGTGTTATCATTCACCACCCACGCTCGGTATATTTCACGTCGATTGCCTATGAAACATATAATTACAACACTTGTGACCGAATATAAAGTTTTCAATCGGTCTTTGTGGGAAAAATTTTATTCGAATAATACAACCTCCAGTCATGATTTTGTCACTAATTTCGTATTGCGATTAGATAATTAACTGCCATGAATTTGTCCCAAGGATAGCAAGAAAAGCAAACCATCAGGTATCTTACCTCTGGTAGAGCAGCTTTGTATATGTGAAGTGCGTTGGAACGACTTCGTGTCTTCTAAATCCAAGTACGACTCTGTATCTGGTTGGGTTACAGATAGAAGTAAAGGAGGTTGCGTGGCCAATTGTCAAACTGCTATTTAGGTGGCCGAGCTGGCTTCACATTATCTACACGCATTTTACCTAATGAACAAACTATTTATCTACTGTAAGAAGTGTCCCACATAGATATTATCGCGATAGTTTTCAGCCAGTATATTCAAACTTGTGGCTTGCGTCATCTGATCCGTTTACATTTTCTGGTATTTGAATAATTAAAATTGAAGAAACATTTAAAAAATGTGTAAGCATACAAAGCTTTCCATCCGGATTTTCAATTGCTTATTCCATTATATTGTGTGAAACGCATTATCTTAAAAACGTAAATACTTAACAAATTCAAGACCACAAAATACTTTAAAGAATGTCGAGGTCACCAGATCTAATAGATATTGCATCTTGCTGACTTCTTTAGAAAAATTAACATGGACTAAACCAGGTATTACCAAACTTAATTCTACTCTTTGTTTTTACAGCACTACCTTTGTCCAAGGTATATAACGTAGAATATAAGCCGACATCAGTTAGTGCGCGGGTTGTTGTGTCGCCCATTATAATAACAGGCGAGTGTTATTAACATAAATTTTAATGTGATATTGCGTGGGCCACCCACAGCGAACACTGCGGTAACACTGTTTTGTCACACCTTGGGTTCGCTATAGGAGAAATCAGAATTTTCAATAAGGATATATTCAAAGGAGATCCCTAAATGGCGTAACTTCTATGCGATGAGTTTTACGTGGATTATGTGGAATGGTTCGGGAAATCAAGGAGACTTACAGTTTGTTTCAAACGTGAGAATACGTGTTAGGAAGCAATCGCACTTATTGTAGAGATAGGTCTCAAAAGGGAATTCCTATCTGTGATCTAATTTTTAGGTTATCTACTAACTACACTATCACCGACAATGTACTGCCCGCAGTGTGAAACAAAAATTAATTAGAGACAAATGTCTTTTAGTCATCTAACAACTTCAGGAAACTCAAGGACTTTTTAGTTCTAAAATCAAGTTTCACTCACTTTAATCTCTAACATTCGTTCACATTATGCCAATTACTTCATATTGATATCATAAACATATATATATATATATATGCAAATGTGTACGATATTTTTTTTTGTCTTTACTAGATATCATAATATTAACAATATTTATTCACGGATTATCTATTTAAGTTCCCTGGTAATGAATCCCTACGTTTTGGCATGAGGTTTCCATGATTTCTGCAAAATACTATGTCCAAATTCTTTAGCACTGCCCCATTCCTCTCCCGTTTCTATTAACATCGACGAGTTCTAATACAGTAATAATTATAATAATACGTAATTTTTTTGAGAAAACGATAGTTACATTATATACACGGTAACTTTCTTCAACATTTTAAGAAATATTTTCTGCAAGCGGTTTTTCGTCGTTAAAAGACTGGTATCAATCCCAAAATTAACTATTCGCCGGCTGAAAATGATCTGAGATTTGTTTACACGGATTTTGATTAAAAATAAAAACGAAAAGAGATCTCACAGTATGTCCACATGTCCCACTATCCATTGTTACCATGTTTTTATTTTAAGATCTGAAGGAGACAAATTATGTGCAGGTGCACTGGCAGTAAAATGTTTAGCAAATTTACCTGCAAGCTCGGCTTTAACTATTTACGTTGTGTTTTATTTTAAGTTAATTTTAAAATTGCTTGTTTATGTATCCGTTATAGTTGCCAAGTTACATGAAATACAGACAAATGAGATTTAATTGTTGCATTATCTCACCGAAACAACCATGTCAGCAATCGCTAACAGCACTTTCACTAACTCGCGTAAAAAAGAAACCTTATTAACTTATAGATACTTGAAACAGTGTTGTTCTTAGAGCGACTACAAACACCTCAACCATTACGTTACATTTTTTAGGGAGTGGCATGACGCATCAATAATACATCAGCGTTCTGTGATGAATTTAAAGTAAACTTTAAAATACCATGTTTCTTTTTAATTTTTTGCTTGCTGCTTTACACTTTGTCGAGATCGAAGTAGAGGAAGAAGAAGATTTATGACAAGGAACGGGAAAATATTTGACAATTGCTATTGGAGGAATCATCCTGGCATCCGCCTGAATTGATATCCATAAACCATGGAAAACCGAAATATAGACGGACGGACTAGGGTTTCAACGTACGTTAAATCTGACCGCTCATCCATCAGGCACTGCGAAAACAGCTCCAGGCAACTGTCAAAGTATTTCCTCCAAGTAACACCACCGTCTGTTTAGCGACTGTAATCAATCTGCAAAGACTGAAACACTACACTGACGCTAGTATATGTGAAAAAATAATTAAATAAATACAAAAAATGAGAGTATTTTAGAAAAATTAAACAAGTAGTTTAAAACAATATACATTTAATTTTGAATTGCTTCTACCTTTACGGATCTTTGCCATTAAGGTATGCATACCGATAGCTGGAATGTGATACAAATTCTTCGCGGGTTTGCCGCCGGATTACATTTTCTAACAACAAGCTTTCGGCGACTTGCACTGCCGCCATCATCAGGTCTGTTGTATCAATAATACGCCGGGAAAGACTTATCTTTCATAGCTGGAATGTGGTTGGAGGCAAGAAACGGACTGGATTTCAGCTATGGCCTTCTCAAAGAACTCTTTCAGGATTCCCATCGCGTGGTTTTGGAAACCTGGAAAGACCGAAATTTAGAACGCTGGACGGGGATACAACCCGCGTCCATTCGAAAGCTGGTTCTGATCATTACTGCTCACACATCGGACTCAGAGTTTAAATCTTTCAAAAGGAACAACTACGAAGTTTTAATAAAAAGAAGTGCTTTGCAGAAAGGAAAAAATACATTTCATTGAACGGCCATTTTGGGGAAGAATGTTACAAGATCCTGAATTTAACTGTTCTGTGAAAAAATCTTGGTACCAATAAATGGAAGATGTTATCGGTGTTAGAATTCTAGGCTTGGTGTGAAGAGAGCTGGTCTTCAACACTGTTCGAAGCCATGTGTTATTTGTGCAGTTGTCTGCAGTGACCTGTCCACTCAAGTGGATAATCCTCCTCGCAATTAGGTTGAGGTCATCCTCAAGTGTCCGCACACAAGCCGCTGGTCTGTTCATCGCAGTCGGGGAGACTCGCTCAACTTTTCCTAACCCAGGAAGTTATAATCCTAACATTTCTATTGCGCACCGTGGTACGAAAATTTACCGTCACTTTTACTAGCTTCCCTCATTCTTCTAACCACGATATTGGATTCGAACACTTACCCAAAGAGCGGCCGCGTAGTTGAGGAGGCACATATTTTGACTGCGGCTCGAATGATTGGGGTTCGACCCCAGATGAAGCCGAGAGAAGGACCATCGCCACGCTGCGGTGATGACCCCGTCACATCCATTCTAGTGCCAATGGTTGTAATGGGAATCCGGAACTCTACCTCCGTGAATCCTGCGGGAAGCTGCAGGAGTCGTAGGAACCCCCGTGACTTGTCCCTTTGCACTCATTAAAAATTGTCAGTTTCATTAATAGTTTTTATTCTTAATTCGCCTTAGACTAAGTAAAATTTTCGATTCTTTACCTTATAATCAGAGAACCCAAAAATGAGCTGCCATACAAGGTGTTTCCATCATGGTGTTACAATGTTTTAAGGACGATGGAGAGAGTGAAAAGTATCAATTTGATATAAGGAACAGCAAAACGGATGCGACTGAGTTGCAGGTTGTAAGCAAAAATATTTTGATGATATCTATGACTGTGGTACAACTTTGATTGTAGATGTGATAGTTTTTTATCTATCCTACTTTCATGAACAGCCAATAAATTTACAGCCACGCCGTAATTTTTGTTGTAGCCGGCGAAAACGTTCCGCTGTCTTCTGACAACAAGCAGGTAACAAGATTTTTTTTTCGTACTGCACACAAGGTTTGTCGCATGGTTCCACAAGGAAAAAATCAATTTGGAGCAGATCAGATGAACAAGCTTTTCCTCTTCTCACTTCATGAAACATTTGATTAAAGTGTTGACGATTACCATGTGACATTGGTCTAGGTTCTATCGTCGTATACGTCTGAGTATCTTTATATCGTCTACAATTTACGGAAAAACTTTTCTTTATAACTTATTGAGGCGTTTTACCTATCTCAAATTAATACATTTGTCATATGCATCACCTGCGAAAGTTTTGGTTATTATCACGGAAATACCCTGTGTATCATTGGCTTTCAATTTGATCGTGTTTTTCCAGCTGCTGGAGCACCGAAGTATTGATCTGTTATGCTGGTACAGCTACATGAACGTGATGATCGGCATCAGATAGTCAAGTGTGTTAGGCCCTGGTCGACTTGAAATTCTACTTGCGAGTATACTTCCTACTTCTGTTGACTGGTTTCAGCCTAGTAAAACGATTGTTCTCCATCGGCCAATAATAGCGATTGTTTACTATATATTTGTTTAGTACTTTTTTTCATATGATATTCGTCAAACAAAAAATAAAAAAATCGAAATATAGTTTCAGACCGATTGTACTGAATGTCTTCAATCGACTAGTATATTGCTCTTTTCGGACAGAATTTCGGCTTTCGAAAGTAGTAAATTTTTTTCCGAAGCCAATGGACTATGCTAACAAAGAATATAAGTTGTTTTCATTTCAGTCTAGAAAATTAGAAGAATTGATGCTCAGATCTTAGTTTTTTTTTGTTTTTTTTTTTGGTGTGATGTATCTAATTTTCTAGATGCCGGGATGCTTCCTTCAAAAGGCCATGGCCGAATTCCTTCCCATTCCTTGCCCCCATCCTTGCCCCCCATCCTTTCCCGTCTCTAAAGACCTCGCTGTTGAGAGACGTAAATACTTAAAAAAAAAAAAAAAAAAATAATTTTCTAGAAGAATTTCAACCATTACCAGTTATTCTTCACTAATTTACAAAAAATCGCTTTAGTCTCGTAGTGTATTGTGTTGGAGCTCTAGATTTAGCATGAAGAAGCTAACAAACGTACGTGAAGTGATGTCAGAGTTACATCGGTATTGTTTTCGCGAGACCTTCAGATCGTTGTCTTAACCAATTAATGTCATTATTTGAAAACCCATCACTTCAGCCTCATCCCAATAATTGAACAGTATCGCCACAGAGAGCTTCATCCCACCAGCCACTCCCCTCCCCCCCCCCCTTATATTTCCGCACATCTCCAGACACTTAAGGGCCTAAAGTTTGGGGCGGTACGCCTTCAGTACTGTCTGTTTTATGTTTATGGTTTTACGATTCGTTGACATCTAGGTCATTAGTGGCGGGAATGGACTGAGAGCAAGGAACGGGAAGCAATTCTGGGTTGGCCTTTTTTTTTTTAAGGAACCATCATAGCGTTTACCTGGAATGATTTGTGGAAATCACGGAAAATCCAAATCTAGATGGTCGGAGACGGGGGGAGGGGGGGGGTGAATTCGAAGTTGCGTCCTCCCGAATGCAACAACACCGGTCAACAACTACGCATGGTGCCTTAGTACAGATGGCTGAACGATAAAAAACAACTGGTGACCCAATTTCCCCCCAACTATGTACTTGACACGCGTAGCCACGAACCTCCTGACCTCGTGCGTGGGCGAGCGTACCTGCCGAAACAGGTTTAATCCGGCAGGTCCAGTCACTTCCTTTTATTTTTTGTTCCCCGCAATCAGGCGAGCAATTCACGGCGTGCGAGCTCATGATAGGGTTAAGGTGACGTCGAAGACACTTCATCGCACGCCGTTTGTTCGGTTGTTAATGGCGCTGATTGTTAACACAGAGAATCTGATCTCTGGTTGCAAGATACGAAATAAAAGTAGTTCCAAAGACAAAGAAAATACAGTAAAGTATAACCGAAAACACTGAACGTTAAGTATGATCGTAAAATATTTTTACAAGCTAGAAAATTGACTTCTATTGTTTTCTGCTCTTCTAAGATCCATATTAAGATACACATTGCATTCTTTTTTATTTTTTTTTTTGGGGGGGGGGTTGGATCTTTCTGCAGAAGATGTACTTGGCAAGTGTGTCGTAGGTAGGGGATGGGAAAGGATCAAAGAAATGCTTAGTGGATTTCGGTTCGACGTGATATCTGGACAAAGAAGCAGTTATGACATAGTTCAGCCAATAAAGCTAATTTTGTATAATAATACGAAAATTAGTGTAATATAGGAAAAAAGAAGCATTAAATGGTTCACTAACTCCCGTCTCAAACTTTTAATATTATTTAAAATGTTCTAAATAAGAGTTTTATAATTTAAAAGTTATTATTCACAAATTAACACTCTTCATAGTGGTGCCACATTTTGGTGGCTACAACCACACAGGCATGGAATAAAACGCTTTAGCATGAAGCACTGCCAATTTAATTTCCATTCCATATCAACTTTTGCGTGGTAATTATTAACAGAGGATCCATATGTAATATACTATTTCTTTAAATAAATTCCATTTTACTCCGACAGTTGTGATAATTTCCAATAAATGACCATCCATTGTAAAGGTAAAGCCGCCTGCTTGTGGCGAATGTTCTGTCTTATATAAATCATTTTAAAACTTTTGAATGTGTTTTCATAACAGTATAGATAGAGAGTATATCTGCAAATAGTGATTCGAAACACAACACTTTAAGAAGTAATCTACTAAATAATAACTTCTTTTTTTTTTTTTACAAAATGTGAAGATGTTGTGTATTATTATTCTCAATTTTCCTTAGAAAAATCAGAATCCATGATTCCAATCGAGTCTTAGTCAATGGTGCAGGAATATACCCTTTAGGCATTAACAATATATGCGGATATAATTGTATTAATCGCAAGAATAACAATGACAAATATTCAGCAAAGTCTGTATATAATTGTCTAAAATAATATTCACATACTTCATTTTATAACATTCTCTAGGGTCAGATCTTTAGTCATGTGTTTGTTCATATTACAAGAAATAATGGTCAAAAAATTACTGAGGATTCAATTTCCACTTTACATGTTGTTAATAAATAGTGTCTATGATTGGATAATTGTGTTCACTTTAATTCATTGTAATTCTGTTCGCGATTGTGGTTCATCCCATTTTTGTCTGAATATGTATTTATACTGCTTAAGCTTATACACTCTTCAATAAAAAGATGGATTATAGAAAAGCTTATTTACACTGTTACAGTGAATTCCCATCTAACATTTTATGCTTATCAATCATCCCTTCAAACTTGAAAAGCAACAATCAACTGACATATTATTCAGTCTTGCAAGGCCTGTTAGTTAATCTAAAAAGCAGTAAGACCTAAAATACTAGCGACTTTTGTGTACAGTGTGTCCGAATTGCAGGAAGTCACCGCAATATCTTCCATTTACTTTAGGATACGAAAATTACTTCTGGTAAAAATTCATAGTTTTCAAAAGACTAAAGCCGAGGAAAATAAATTTCGATTTTATCGTATATATATATCTATATATATATATATATATATCTATATATATATATATAGATATAAAGATTCTAACGGTTATTAATTTTCTTAATTTTTTCCTTAAGCTCTCTTGCAGTAGACAGAGAAATACATCCAGTAAAGCAACTAGCATAACATTCAAATGACCTTGAATGGCAAAAAAAGCAAAGAAAGTTTTAGGATTATAAGTGAATTTACGGATTATATCATGTAAGTGGGGACTTGAGGTTTCTCCTGTCTGGGACTGCAGAGCACCTTTTCAGAGTGTGGAGCATATCGCAAGGAATGACCCGAAATGAAGTACGATGGGCCATACCAAGGTGTTTTCAGTGCTACAATTTCCTTTTTAGAACGGCTGCTACAACTGGACATCAGTTTTTGTGAATGCTACCAACCTTCTTGTTGCATATGTTGTAGATATTTATATGCATTATGCTTAGCCATACGATAAATAAATAATAACTCGCTACATTTTCTGCAACGCACAATGTTGGATTGTGACGGTCTCTCATTGGCTTCTGAGCGAACAGCAGCACGATCTGGAATTAGTTTGAGGTTGTGCTGCTATTGCAATGAAACGATAACAGGAGAATTTTCAATTCATAAAACTTCTTTTCTCACCCATCATTTCTAAAACTCGTTCATTTCTTACTTTGTCTGTCCACCTAATTTTCAGCATTCTTCTGTAGCACCACATTTCAAATGCTTCAAGTTTCTCCGGAAAGAAAGAAACTTGAAGCATTTGAAATGTGGTGCTACAGAAGAATGCTGAAAATTAGGTGGACAGACAAAGTAAGAAATGAACGAGTTTTAGAAATGATGGGTGAGAAAAGAAGTTTATGGAAGAAGCTTACAGGAAGAAGAGACAGGCTGGTAGGTCATATTTTGAGACATGCTGGATTGGTTAATTTGTTAGTGGAGGGAACAGTTGAAGGTAAGAACTGCAGAGGTAGACAGAGATTAGAATATATGAAGCAGATAATTGAGGACGTGGATTGTAAGGCGTATGTAGAAATGAAGAGGTTAGCACAGGATAGGAAGGGATGGAGGATTGCATCAAACCAGTCTAAAGACTGACGACAGCAAAAAAAAAAAAAAACAGAAGGCAGATACTTAGTTGGCCTCTTTCAGCTGAGACTCCCTATGTCTGCATATGTAGACTGTGTGCTGGCGCCTTCCTACCTGTTCATATCCGTCCAGCCCGACCTCCGGTGCCCACTGCACGGAGTCCTCGCAGCCCACGCTACGCTGCGGCACAGTACACGCACGTGCGTGCAGACTCGGTGACGCCACAAAGGGAACCGAGTGTCCACCGGGCGGCAGACAGGTCGGTTTTTATTTGCGGGTGGAGTTGGAGTTACGTGAGCCGGCACGTCGATAGCAGCGGTTCGTGACCGAGCGATAGTAGCTGACCACCACGGGAAACGATCGGTACACTACTTAGAGTGGAATTAATCACAAGAAAGGCCGACTGTCGCTCTGTTGTCTGTTGAAATATTCCGCCAGTTCAGATACCGGAAAAAAAAAACCACTTAAATTATTCTCTCTATTTGGATAACAAAATACCAGTGAAAAAAACAGGAGCTCTTTTTTACAATTACTCGGAATCAATTTTCTGTAATTTTATAACGGGAGTCGTTTTAGCCTTCGCTAGTTGTTAATTTTTAAATAAAACTCTTGACAGCCATTTTGAGAAATGCTAAATTTATTATTTGAGGTAACATTAGAAGTGTTTGATTAAGAGACATAAGTAACCGAATAGTTGTTTGAAAGACTTTCAGCAATAAGGAAACACTCATAACTCCAAACTGTACATGTGAGATTACCATAATTACTATGTAGCATTACAACGTTTGTCTTCTTCACCATCTTTTTCCAACATTTTGCGTTCCCCTGCCTATGAAGAGTTTTTCTCGTCGTTGGCATGGTCAAATTTGGTTTTAGGCGCCTTGCCCTTACTGACGCCAGGCATTCAATACCTACTATCAGGATTAAGTTCTAATGTGAGAAGTGATGTGCTTCCATCTGTTGTGAAATGTGTAACTGTTTTATTGTGTGATAAGTTTTTTTTTTTTTTTTTTTTTTTTTTTAAATCTGTAGTTTATGAGGCGGAGATTGGGTATCGTTCGGGCTATTGCTGTACGCGGGGGAATAGGAATTCGACTATTCATAAGTACGCGATTTATTCCAAATACTGTGAAACCTCTACCCATCGTTTTAGAGCCAGTTTTTGATAAGGTACATATAGAGATTTATAATTCATTAGTTCATTAATTGTTTCTTCCTTTAAAAAAAGAACGCATGATGAATGCTTCATCCTTCATGGATTACGACACACGTATTTCATGAAATTTTGTAGAACATTTAACCCCGATAAGATTAAAAATTTGAGGTGATTAAAAGATCATGGATTATGTTTGTTCCATTCTTCTCACAATTTCGGAATGGACAGAGACTGGAATTCAACACTCGTGTAAACCTTTTTACTTTTATTTAACTTAACGAGATTTAATTTAGTTCTATAATTAATACAATCTTTTGAACACAAACAATATCAGAGACAAAATATTCTGCTCACAAATTCCACTCCCGGCGAGATTTATGGAGTTCTTAGGAATCTTATAAGCGGTCTGGTAGCTTAGTGGTTAAGAGCTTGCTTTCAAAAGTTCACTGCTCCAGTCCCATGCTCAAAATCCGGCAAGTGTACATATTATTTAAAGTTGTGTTTGATAATATGAGCTACGCTAGGTCGTTCCGTGGTTCGAATACTGCGTTAATGGGTAGGTACCAGAGGAAAGGAACTGGTCGTCCTACCTCTGACACAACGGACTAGTATACATCCTCTGGAAGGATCCAACTAACATTCGGGTTGTGGACTAAATTATTATTATCTATTAAGGAAGCTTATATAGCAATTCTGATTGGTCTTGCCATGTGTGAACAAGCTTCGGAAGTCTAAACGCGAAACACTTCAGGTGTTACCGAGATAACGGTCGTCAATTCCAAGAACAATAAACTCTTTCTAATTACTGCAGACTAACCACTACGTTCCACGAGAGACATCTGTATGTTTGCCTTTATCTACACGCCGCATATGATATTCCATTCAACTGCTAGTGAGAAGGACATCTGTGATATCTTCAAAGCAATGAAATATACAAAGATAAAACTAGTTACTGCACTTACCTGCGATAGTTTACGAAGTGTTTGCTATAGTTTATTGAACAAGCCAGTGATTGAAAATTAGTTGTAACTTTGAAAATCTCATAGATGCGTTTTCTAATTTCCACATGTTTATCTTTTCAGATACATTTATTTCAGAATTATGGATTTTGCAAAGCGTTTAAAGTGATACGTGTGAGGGATACGACGCTTCTTCATAATAAGGACACAGTATTGCTATTTTAAGCTTACCTGGTAACACTGAAATACAGCTGAAAGTATTCGGGTTTGATTTATTCAATCAACTTTTTTAAAAGGCTAACATTATACAAGGTGGCTGACTTTCAGATTTTGTTGAATACAATGATATTTTAGAAAGGAAAAATAAACTATAAACACCCTTGGAGTATTCTTGTTTCTAACTACTTTGACACAGATATCTCAATAGTAATCAGAAAATTTCTGTGTTTTTTTTTTTTCTAATTTCTGAGAAATTAAGATTATCATCGAAAAGACCACGTTTATAGCTCAGTTTTCATATTCAGATTTTTTCAGGTAATTAGCTACAGTATGTTACCTAATCAGTTTACTTCCTATAAGCGCGCTGAAAGAATTAATTGATATACGCGTAAGAGTTAGCATAAACTTCTCTTGTAAATGGAAACATCATATTCAAGTATGCAAACGTAATCGTTTTGGCATTGAATCTTTGTTGCTAAACTGGCGGGTACTTGAATATTTTTGTTTTTAAATCTTTCTGTAGAAGAAGCTACATAAGACAAAATTTAATTGCAAAACTTATGACGAAGCCTAGGAATGATCCGTAGTTCCAGTGAAATGTTATAGTTCGGTGGATGGTAAGTGACGGGTAAGGTATTGGGAATGCAAAGGTCCAAAGTTCAAATCCCGGTTACACCTGCAATTATCAGGAACTCGTAACCTATTCTTCAGCTGGGGTAATTCTAGGTATATTACGTGACCAAATGAAACTGCATCAAATATTCGTCCGAAGTATTCTTCGAAGTGACCTGAGAACTAAATCAATACGAATTACTTTACTAGCCAATTTAACATTTCCAATTGCTTTTGCTGATATATTTCTACCGTAGATTGAAGGCCTAGGTATAGTACCTAACACTGACAAAAAAAAAACTCTATTTTTTTTAGATAGTTTTCTCTGGTTTTTTTTTGTGTAATGCGTAGTAACTCCGAAAAATCGCTGAACTATATTCTTCAGAATAACTGCATTACTGAGCGTCCACGTTTTATCAACTAATCCATTGTATATTAAAAGTAAATTAAATTGTATCGATGATCCGATTTCAAACTAATAGTATTTCCAACATTTTCGCGGTCTGACTACACAGACAGGTCAGCGAGTTCCTTCCATGTTTGTGTCTTTAACAGTAATCCTTATTGTGTGTTTATAGAAAAGACTGAGGTGTGATATTAAGTGCTGTTTGTGTGTGAAAGTGAATCTCGGTTCTGATTAATTCAGGTCTACTCGTCCGAGCGCAACAGGGAGGGCCACCAATTTTTCGTTCTCATCCAGCGTACGATCACAATCAAGCGTCGAACGTCCTGCTCTATACGCACTGCAGGGAGGATTATTTTTGAACGAAAACATTCAGTATTCAACTCTGGTGAATTTTAATCCTATACTAGTAGCTCCAATGAGCTATAGGGCAATGGAATATGAAGGATTTATCGGGTGAGAAAACGTAAAATCCAACATGAGCTAATCTCGAGAAGCCACATCGGCCATCTTGAAATGGATTTTCCATGGGTTCCCTAGGTCACTCCAGGCAAATACCGGTTTGGTTCATACGCTTTTTTTCATATGCCAGATAGGCTTTCCAATGTATATACGTTTACACATTAGGATAGGTGCAAGGCACTTTAGTAACAGTAACAGCTCTCATGTCATCATTAAAAAATACCTAATGACTGTGTTAAGTCGAGTGGACTTACCAATAAACAAGCACCAGAATGAATAAATTTTTATTCTGTACGAGCATTGCGAGATGAGGAATGACTGATCGTCCTAGAGAAGTAGGTAACATGTGGTTGTGATGACAGAGGTGGGCAAACGATTCGATGGTATACTTGGGTGGAAGACATCAATGTGAGCACTAACTGATCGTGTTGGATTCTGTCGGTGGTGTGGGTTTACGCGGCGAGCAAGTATACGACGCTTACCAATGCACAGACTGAGACATTTGTGTAGACACGCATCGACGCCCAATGAAGGAGACGTTTTGAACTTTGACGTCTGGCTGCCATCAGCAAAGCATCGACGCCTACAGAATGGTAACTACATCAATATAAACTACGGTCCCACCAATTGTGTTACTCAAAGGGTATCCCTGACACAACGTTGTGAATCGCATGTTTCACGAGAATTAAACTCAAGTTTAAAGCTCTATGAGAACTTTTACAATTTGAATTTGTAATGATCTGCTAGGAATACGCACATATTGTACTCGCTTATTCATGTTTCTGATAAACATTAAATTTCTAATGTTAATAAATCATATTTTTTCAAAGTTTAGACTAAGTGGACCTTTCATTTACTAATAGAGAATATCCCACTCCCTTTTTTTATTCATTTGTGAATGTTAATTATCAACCTCTCAGTAATGCTGTTTTTATTATTATTTTTTTATTTCATTACTAAACTAGATATTGCAGACAGCGTTTAAACTCGAGATACTATGACAGTAGTTCCAGGTTTTGTCGATATCAAAGAAACTTTTTTTCCTGAGAGCTTCAAGTTCCGTCTACGGAATTACGTGGGGGGGAGGATTTAGGGCAAAGCTGAGGGAGGAATTCTTTGATGGCCTGCTGGGGTAGAACTAGTGTTGCAAACTGAAAAAAAAACAAAATGTTTTTTTTCAGCTTTGTGAAAAAAAACATGAAAAAAAACCTACCACCCGTGTTTTTTTTCTAAATTTTGTTTTTTTTCAGAAAGCAATATATTTGATAAATTATAGTTTTATTTAAGGAACTTCCATTTTCAATTTTGTTTTAAGTCTTACTGAATCATATAATGTCTCACATAATGATTCAAAAGTGTATCTATATAGGTAACATAATTTTTTTAATCCTCTATGTCAGTACCACATTCACTAGTATCAGCACTACCAACACTAGTTCGGTTGCTGACGGAATTTTCTGTCTCTTCTTCTGTCTCCTCTAACTTCAGAAATAGTTAAATTTTATTTTACTGGTTGTTCTTGTATTGTACGCAAAAGATTTTGAGATTGCATTTTTAAATTGTGAGCAAAGTACACACTGTGCATAAAGACTGCGCCGATAGTTCTGTATTACGGTCTTTTAAGTTTGAATTAAAATCTATTATCATACAAAATAGGAGCTTTATTTCTTTTCAATCGTTTCTTTACACCAACGGTTGCAAGGAAACGATTCATAATTAGGGACCGTGCACAAACTACGTGGCTCGGTCCAGAGGGAGGAGGGGTTAGCTGGAAGGCTACGCTGGGCTACGTGGGGAGAGGGGGGGGGGGGTTCAGAGCCAGGCCACGTAACTTTCCTTTCGTAATATTTTTCACAGTTAAAATGAGGAACTGAACTCACAACAGCCTGTGAGTATTTATTTCCCTCAGTTAATTATATTCGTATCTAATTTACAATAGTCTGACAAGAGAAAACAGTACAAAATGTCTTCTGGAATCAAAACGGAAGAAAGCTACGTGCTTCGTGAGCGGATTGAGGGGGGGAGGGGGAGGAGGCAAAAGCCACGTAGGGCTACGTGGGGGTTCACAGGAGGCCAAAATGGAGCTATGTGGTTTATGCACGCTCCCTTACTGACAATTTAATGAGTCAGTACCACTATACTCTGAGAGTTAACAAGTATACGAATATAAGGAAAGCCCAATAAGGCAAAAAACCGTGGATAAATTTTAAATTCCTAATTTTTTTAAAAGATCTGTAGGTGATTTTGTAGGGTTGGTAGCACTGTTTCAAATAGCAAGTATCAATCCAAACAATGGGGAATGGGGATTCCTTCTCGCGCAACCTAGTCTCTTCGGGAAATCCCCGTTCATAAAGAAAATTTCAGTCAATTTTGCCAATATTTTCGTAATTTTTTTCCCTACTGAACCAGAAAAATATAGTAGATTTTAAACTAAGATAAGTACTTAGAATAAACTCTAAAACAATCATTTTAAACGATAACTGCCTTACAAATTTGAGATTTAGTAGTTGTGAAAAAAAACGTGTTCCAGAAAAAAAAAACATGTTTTTTTTCAAAGTTTTTTTTCATGTTTTTTTTTTCAAGCCAGAAAAAAAACCGTTTTTTTACAACACTAGGTAGAACCATCATGGAATTGATGTGTAGTGGTTTTGGTGGCAATGGAAATTTGTATGGTCGAATCTGGAATCGATCGCAGGTCCTTCCAAATGCCTGACCCGTAATTCATCAAATCATGGAAATAGAAACACTGCAGTAAGAAACGTTTCTAGTATAAGAATTGATGGGGGAACTGTCAGCTGGATATTAGGACTGGGATATTTCAGTTCTCCACTCTCCACTGAGAGAATAAATTGTGGTCGTTGCGCGACGTAACACGAGTAGCAGAGGTCGCAAAACAATCCGGACGTTCAGAGGTAACGAGGACATTGAAGTTTACTAACTGCGATAAGAACAGGATGCGAGTGCGGATAAGAGCTCTAGGACGTCTGACAGGCATCTTAATGTGTCCACAGAGCGCTAGGCTGTCATCGTGAAGTACCGGTGACCTGTCGGAGCAACATGGCCTCGTTACGAATATCCAGAGATAATGCAGTGGTGGTGTGTTATTCGCTTAAACTTTTTCACATGAATATAGACCGAATCCCTTGGGAATAATGCAACATTTTAGCATCATTTCCAGCCGTATGCAGCGTTTCCTGTAAATTACGCGAATCACCCCACTAAGCAAGAGAGGGAATAAAATCGTGTTCGTTTTACGATATGATAAATATTCAAGTAGGTATTCTTTGTTACTAATAGATAAAAATTCGATTTCTGTGGTAGTTGTATGCTTCTCTTTGCCACAACTGACTTGTTTCTAACTATTAACTCATTTAAATAATAAGGTCGAGCGTGGTGATTGAACTGTTAACACTCTGGCCTCACATTCGGAAAGACGTAGATTTGAATCCCCATGCGGCTATCCAGATTTGGGTTTTCCATGGTTT
The DNA here is from genome assembly GCA_031002005.1 of Vandiemenella viatica. Classification (NCBI taxonomy): domain Eukaryota; kingdom Metazoa; phylum Arthropoda; class Insecta; order Orthoptera; family Morabidae; genus Vandiemenella; species Vandiemenella viatica. The sequence continues at coordinate 149,516,476 of JARYHS010011408.1, forward strand.
CTTCAAATCAATACCTGGTTCCTTTAAAAGGCCAAAACATAATTCCTTGCCTCCAGTTCTTTACCGCATTTAATAACCTCAACATCGATGAGGCATAAAGCCACAGGCAGAAAAAAAAAAAATAAGCATTTTAAACCATCGAGGGTTTGTAGCCAGACACTGCAGGTAATAAATTATATCTGAGTTGTACGTACTCTGATCCCAATCTTAGTACTGAAAACCTCTGTTTCTCAGCCTTTATAAATTAGCGACTTATTTTAGCAAGTGTTTAATGGTTTAGTACCTTTCTGGGATTCTAAATCGGTTGCCCCAACTTTAATATAGAATGTATATGAATATAATGCCAGATGTCCAAAATATAAACAGGATATTTTCTTAAAACAGCATAACACAAATACACAGGTCAACACACTCCACGGCAAGTAGCAACAACACTACAGAAATACTGTAAATAGTTCAGCACAACCATTCCTGTTGCTGGATGTGTTAGGAAGAAATTTGGGAAGAATGGAACATAAATGCAACTAACTGTCGGTTTCTTAAAAATAATTTCGCAGGTAATTATCAAACCTATATCTGATTTACTTTCTTTATGGAGATTGTACAAAACTCAGCCTCTCTCACTTCGGATGAACAGGTAAAAAGTTTCTAGTACCTGCGGATATACCTAATAATTATAGCACTAAATCTTGATCAGCGGGACAGTAAAACGATTTTTAGTTGAAGTTTATACGGAAATGCACCCTTCGCCACACACTTTTAGTGAATCGCGGAGTAATAGAAATAGTAATAATAGTAATAGTCCTAGAGCTCTTATTGGAACATTTCAAGAGTGTACACTAAATCAAGGTCCGTGTGTCGATTATGTGACTCATGTAGGATTTTTTCTGAACTCTTCTAACCCTGTGACACAAAATTCAACTAAGGATAAAAAAATCAATTGTTTTAACAAATCAAGAAGTCTATGATCTCAACAGTCGTAAGTACACAGAAATTGATTGTATTGTTCGGTAATTTGGATAACTGTGGAACTGTTTGCACACATTCATTGGATTACCGACAACACTAAAAACATCATTTTCATGCACCAAGTAAGATTTAACTAACTGAGGAATGATCAACATATTTAAAATTTATCACATAAATGTAAGAAAAGATATTTTCTTTTACATTCAAGATTTTATAGGTCTGAAGCTTTAGACAGCAGAGCATTGAATGTATATAATGTTTATGTAGGTGACCAAATTATTATCACCGACAATGAATAAGTAATCTGAATTATGTTTACAAATTTAATCGAGGAATTTAATAAATTTGTATTAAAAATAAATGTTGAGATTTTCGATTGTTTCTGTTGTACGGAAAATGCACATAATCTGGAAATTGAAGGCCATTGCAAGAACATCCGTAATATTTTGTCAAAGAATGGGAGGAGCGATCTAGTGGCTCAATGGTTACGGTATCTGTCTGGATATCGAAAGATCGCGTTTCGATTCCGGGTCTCCATTGTGATTTACCTTCACCTCCGACACAGATTGCTGTGTGATGGTAAATTCGCCAGAATGCGTTCGTGGTTGTGATTCCTCTTTAAACTAATGTATTACTTCCCTAAACCTTGTAGGAATACTGGGCTACATTAACAAAAACCTATCACTGTGTCAATGTGACCACAGAAGCCTTCTGTTCGAGAGGTTCAACACAGAATAAGGCAAGGAAGATCAACGACTAAAAAAGAATCATCTCGTTTGTTCCAAAAAAGAATACATGGATGATTACATTGAGGCTTTATAATTCCGTCACTGAAACTATGAAAATCTATTAGTGTGTGTGATGGAAAATTATTAAAATTAAAAAAAACTGATGAAAGCTAGGGCGGTGGAAACGTACATTCTCCAAAGATTTATTAATCACTCTTGTCGTAATCAGATAAAGCATGAAAAATAAAGGAAATAGCGCAGAATGTCATGTGTTAAGGAAGATCGATCGGCAATTTATATCAACTGATTTGAAGAAGAAGATGCAACATGACCATTTAAGACTCCCAACGGGACAAAGCGGTAGAGGCTTTCTAGATATTTTGGAACAGCCTAGAAGTTAAATCAGAGTTGGTACTATCAACTGACCCGCATTTTTATCAGTGACGATATGTGTTGCTACATACGTGGAGATGCGATTGCCAAGTACGAATAGCAACAAAAAAATTAATACGTTCTTAATTAAAGTTTTCCCTCTTCAAATTCAAGTATCCTTCTCATTGATGCCTCAAAATTGGGGTAACTAAAGGGAGAGAACTGGTGGTTAAACCAACAGAGGACACGAGCAGGGAACGAGGTGCGTAAAACGTCACTTTACAACGATTCAAAAGACCAGCACCACGATCGATCAACGCACAGAGCTCACACGACTCATTCGGGAAACGAGGAAAAAGTGAAAGCTCACTCAACGCTCAGAGATTCCAATCATGGCCGACGCCGCAAACGTCGGTGCGTAATTTGATATTAATGTGTTTTGCGTTGGAAGTATAAATTAATACCGATTCCAGCAGCGGCACCCACTCGCGGTCCCTTTGATATGTCCGCCGTACAAATTACTTTGATCATCATGTCGGCAATAATTTGCACCGCCGACGCCAAAGAGTATAGAATCGCAATGCAGTACCCCCTTTTTTTTTTGGAAAACTTTTTGCGATATCTGAAGGCTTCGCTTTTTGGCTGCCCGCGCGTGCATGTGTGCGTACGCGCGTTTCAGTCAGCAAAACGAGTTTTGTTTCGCGTGCAGTACTGGACTGTTTGCCATTTGTTTGAATGTTTTCGGCAAATTTAATTAGCTCGGCGACATGATCCCCTGTGTGTTCAGCGTTTGACATTATTGCGTTCATTAACTTGTCTGCGTGTCCAACAAGCGTAACATCACGTGTATGTAGATATGCCTATGTGCCGTTTTTATTGTTACTATTTTAACCCTCGTTATTCTCGATCGATCGAGCTGAATGGTTGCTCTGTTGTAACGCACAAATGTACTGCGCCACTAATTTTCACGACCACGTTCTTCTAATCGGTTACAACCAGTGAAAACGACAAAAGTACCTCTACTATACTTGAATACATGTTCTTAACTTTAACTCATTTTATAAAATTCTCATCCTCAATATTCAACTTTTTAATTTCGAATTCATCACGATAGGTCAGTGATCTCTGATATTACTACGCACAAAGAGTATTCTAAAGCAAAGATTATTCGAAAGATTAATACAATATTTATGTTGTGGAACTTTAAATAAAAGCGAAGAACGAAGAAAAGGGATGGATATGTCGTACGAAAACGATAGTTGAAAACTTAAAAATCGAAAGGATGATACTGATAGTGAAGAATTGCTTTAGATATGTTGTATGATTACTTTTTCATAGCCAGCACATTCTGTAATAGTGATGTATCCAGCTAATCTGAAATGGTAGAATTTGTTATAATTTAATTCTTGATTTCTTTTTGTCGTTTGGATACCACTACCCAGAATCTGCAGGAAATTAAGCTCAGGTGCAAACAGCAGGAAGCAGTTAGGGCCAAACTCAATTCTCGGTGCTTTGTTTATTTAATGACTGAACATCCTGCTCGTGTCTTGAGAATCAGCGTTAATACACCTATAACTGATGTTGTTCAGTTAAATAAAATGATGAGAATTATCACATGTTCTGTTTGGTTGATGTCGTAGCAAATATTTATCCTCATCTGAGAGTAAAAGTGGCTAAGGCACACGCACTCTGTACCATCCAACACTTTACACCCTAAAATTTGTTGTAAAGCACTTTAAAAAAAGGAAAACAAAAAAAAGCCAGAATAAACAACCACCCGTAATGTCCAACTGGTTCGGTATTGAACGTCGAAGGTGAAAGATATCACTTTTCCCAGCACAGAAATGGCAGATACTTAGTCTAACCGTTTCAGAATAGCTCATAGGAGATGTGGATCAAATTTGAAACAATAGGTTTTCGAGAAACGTGCCATCTGTAAACACTATTCTGAGAAAAAAGACGATGTTTAGGCGGCTACACACTTAGAGCATCTGAATGTGGCAAGATAGATCTACATCAAACGAACCCGGTGTGTTGTGTACTAGTTGTCGAACCTAATGGATTTAAATTCTTTTTTATCTTCCCTTTCACAGTATTACGACCGTTCTCCTGTTCCTACTGGCTTCGCCTGTACTTGCTTTAGGTTTACCATTTTTGGAATTCTACTTTTAATAAGCGTTAAGGGCGTATACGCCGCAAGGTTCTGCGGAAGCGCAACTAGCAATATTTCCATGCAAGTAGCTGCGATAGTGGAGCATTCTAATTGTGAAATGTATATTTCCTGCTTCAGTTACCGAAAATCTTTGATTAAAAAAAGTATATGATACAAATTCAGCAAATACAACCTAAGTAGAATAATAATAATAGTAATAAACCGTAATATAATTTAATATGAATAATAATAGTAATAATGAACATAGTAGCTGCAAAATTCTTATACTAAATAGATTTCTTTTTTTCCGAATTTCATCTGATCTCTATCGCATCCTATTAACTGTAAAAATGATTATTAGATAATTTTGACGAATTTGTCTTCGAAATAAAACATCTACACACAATACACTGATTAAGCCAAGCTGTAATATTCCAGAATCTGCTGTAGTGTGCTTTAAATTTTTGGCAGTTTTCATTTTTTGAAGTTAATAACGTTCCTATTTATTGTATCAATGCAATGAAGATAGTATTGTTCGTCCAATCGAGTATGAAAGAAACATCAAAAATACAACAAAACAAACACAGAAAGGAATTATACAGGAAAAGAGGGTCAGAAAAAAGTTTGTACAACCCATAGCAGTTTTACTTCTTGTTCGTATGCCGTGTGCCCACTGAACCACGGAATTAATTTTTTTTTTCTCGTGTTCTTTAATTTACCGACAATAGTTTCTCCCTGAGATCCTTTTTTTTAGTCTTCCCGCATAAATCTTTTGAGTGATCACGAGATTTTTATTTCAGCCACCTGGATGGAATTTAATTTTTTTCTTAATACAAATAACAAATCCCACACCTCCATAACCGGATTTATTTGTTTGCATATAACTCAATCGTGTCATGGCCTCAAAAATTGCTTCGCATTTATGGATCGTATTTGTGATAACCTTGTCATATTCGCAGTTTATATCACATTTGAAATAGATGAAATTTATTAAGTGGGACTACAATTCAGTTGTAATTGGGTATTTGTGCTGGAAAATAGTTAACTTCATTTTCATACTGGTAATTTTTAATTCGTGTTTCGAGCTTAATTGGTTGATCTTGAATCCTCTTCCCCAATAATAAGATCAGTTGCAAATACAACAGAATTCAATGTCTCATTTCTGTTCAACACTGTTCCTGTTGGTATACTTTCTTTCTACTATTGTCTGAGAACATTATCGACAAACAAATCAAAAGGCGTTGAACTCAAACTTCAGCGCTGTTACATTCCCCGGTTGTTAGCAATACCACCTGTTATGAATTTTTAACCTTTCATTATTATTTGTGTTGGTACAAAAGTTTCTAATATATTGTATCCAATGGTGAGGGTATCCATTCCTCATGAATATAGTCCAAATGATATGAGGATCCAGTAGTTGTCATTACAATTTCTTAAGCCATTTTTCCTTTTGTATGAACATGATTTCTTTAGTATTTTCCATTTTCTATCAATGTGATCTTCCTTTGCTGCATAACATAATTAATTTGTCAATATTTGTTTGTACAAGTAATTAATGATGTCTCTGAAATTGATATATTTTACTCCCAATTTCTTCGTCATTTTACTCTTGTTTACTTTATTTCCTTCTATTCTATAGGTTTACTATCGATCTAATCAGGGTATGATTGTACTGTATGGCACTTCGTATTAACACTCTAGTATATGTGACTGGAGGAGTCAGTTTTCTATTGAAAATGACATAGTCTACTATGGATTTCAAACTCCTGGCAGTCCAAATACATTTAGTCACTTCTTTTTTATTACTGAAAAAAAGGTTTGTTATGCTGAAATAATTATAACTGCAGTATTCTCCCAACTAATACAGCTTCAATTTCAGTGTTGCTCTCCATTTCAACATAGAAACATTAGGGTACGTATATTACCAATACAAATATTCAGATACCCCAAGATTAAGAGATTATCACTCTCATTTACCAAGTGCATAAATATCTGTAAATTTTAGTAGAAGCTGTTATCTTTCGCCCTTTCTTCCTGTGTAGCGTATACTCCATTACAATTAAGTGTCCACTTTCTGTATTGAATTTTGTAAAATATTTCTTCCATCACATACTCGTAGCCTTTTTTTGTCTAACTTATTTCTACTTCATTTGTATTTCCCTCCTCAGAATCCTTTAACAACTCATTTTCCTTTGTATTCAGTCATCTGATATTCCATGTTCCCACCCACAAATAATTGGTGTTTTACACCAAATAATTCCATCATTGTTATTCGGTTTTCTTCTCGGAAACCTTTGATTTCTATGACTTTATAGCAAACTACGAAGGCTTAAAGCTAATATGCACGGCGTTTTTTTAACTACTTTCGAGGTTACCACTGGAGATCATCTCAAATTTCACTATGTAGGCTTAGGGAAAGCTGCTTAAGCCCGTAACAAGATACGCTTCTTTTTTATTGTGGTTTTACAGCTAGTCAGCTACGACGTAACTGGAAACCAGGAGAGTATGGTGAAAAAGTGCGGGAAGGAAATTAGCTGTGGACTTAACAGAAAACCAATCCTGGAGGTGTCGAAGTGGGGCGTTGAAACCAGGATAGCTGTATCGGAGATCGAACTATGGCCCTCGCAAATACCAGGCCAAATAATTAACCACTGTCCCACTAAGTTCGGTTCAGGACTTGAATTTGTGCCGATTGATGTGTTCAGATGCCTGAAGAGTGTGGCTAAGAACTTATTTTACAAACCATAAGTCTGTTTACTAGACAGTCTCATCACTCGCCATGTGAATTCTCTAAAAAGTTAGAAATGAAATACGAATTATTTGTGGAATAACGTAGAGGTTGACGTAACAGGAACTTTAATTGTGTGTACCGTAAGTTTTAATGTTTCCAAGTTAAACATTTTCTTAGCTATTTATTGCTATTATTTTCTGCAAGTGAAAAAATAAAATTTATATGTTTCATAAAACTACACATGGTGCGAAAATCAGTGAAGTCAATTCAGGATGAAATTAAAACGATGAATAGCCGGAAAAGCCCCTTATCTGAGATGGTAAACAAGTGAAGAGGGCAATACTAAACTGGGCAAAGGAGGTGCTTTCCTACACAGTGGCGACAATGTGTCGGATAGAGAGATGGGAATACTGAAGCTATAATTCTTATAGTAAACCAGAGACCACAAAAACTGAATAACAATTCTTGCGTGAATGAACTGACACATACGGTATTAAACTGACAAACAAGAATTATGTTAAATTTCCCCGTTTAACTGAAGATTATTTTCTACCTTAAAATTTTCAATTAGTTATTAAACTTGGATTACAAAACATTAATGTCAGCCTTTAAAATGACTAGTTAGCTCCTGTATTCAAGATTTTGCAATTCCGTGGGGAAATTTTTAAAATATAGCGAAATATAATTTTTGCTATTTTCTAACCTGTCATAGAGCATTGTTATTATTACTTTTCACCTAGCTGCACTGTGAGCTATCTTGAGGTAGAGATATTTTCTTTCATTTCTCAAACTGTGCTACTAGTTCCTTTGAAATGCCTCTCAAATGTGTTAATGTTTCTGATAACTTAAGCTATGCTTTTGGAGAAGAGACATTCTCTGCTCTGAAGTGGCGTATTACACAGCTAGTAAAAACAATCAATTTTTATTATTTTCGAATCGAAGTGGGAGCTTTATTGGAATCCAGATCCGAAAATTGCTGACTGACTTTAGCCACTTGTGAGGCTTTTTAAAGGGTTGCTAAGGAATTTTAAGAAAAGAAAAACATATGTTCACGACATAAATGAGTTTGTTAAATAAAAATAAATAAAAAAACCCAGAAACTATCTGTTACGGAATGAAATTCACTTTCTCTACTCTCATTTCGATATTTTCCCTTAAAACTTTGGGGATATTCATGATAAACCTGGTGAAATCACCAGACCATCTCTGTGACGGTGAAGACATAACAGCAGTGGCGGCTCTAGACGTAGTGACACTGTGACGTGTCACCACCTCTAATCAAGAATAAATAAATTAAAAAATAAATGCAGTGAAAGAATTTTTTTATTATAAATGCTGCATTCTCTCCTCTATGTTAACTTACGACAGCTAGTGAAAGTATTGAACTCCATCTGTTGGCCACATCAGTGAACTGTTTCGCTGTCGTGGAGACAAAAATTAGTTGGCACAGATCGCGCATGCGCTCTAGCGTTTTCGTGTAAATATTCAAGGTCGGGGGTCCGCTTTGTTAATGGGGAATGGAGACAACTTCGTTCTGTCACACGCTGCAGCTTGATAAAGTTAGTAATACTGCCGGCAGAGTGCAGCAGCTGCCATTTTTGTAGCATTCAACTAAATACCCACTGGAACAGTGCTTCTCAACCTGTGGTTCGCTGATTGCTGGTGGACCGCGAACATAGTTCAGCAGTTCCACAGGCAGAATATCATAAACTTTGATACCATATCCGTACTGTATAAGGCTGTATACCCAACTTTTTTAAAAGCCTTGAATATTGAAATGACCGGGCAAAAATGTGGCATTTCCAGGATAGAACAGTACTGTTTCTACAACAGTCTGTTCATTTCCATATGGCATCTAGAGATGAAGTAAATGACGGTTTACTAAGGGTTTTAAGTGGGTATGAGGAACCGCGGTAGGTGATAAGATTGGTAACGCGAGTGGTGAAGGAAATAAAAATAAAAGCCGTACGGTGTAGCGTCTTTTATTTTGGTTTATGCATGTAGGCCGGTGGTATAGTGTAGCGTCCAGCCTGTAGTAACATTATTATTTATCTGGTTAGTAACATTATTGTTTGTCCGGTTTGGTCTGATTAACATGTAATTTAGCTTTTAATAGTTCACATCTAGTTTTATATCTGCGTTTCCATAGGATTCAAAAAGTGGTTTTAGATTTATTATGTTATAATGGTACATGTCCGAGATTTTAATAATTATGGAACATAAAATTAGGCCAATGGTGGAAGACATTAAAGACAGTGGAAAAATTGCGGAGGTAACTAGCGACGGAGGAAGGAAACTCAGAAGAGAAAACTGAAGTTGCGTAATCGCCGTTCATGGTCGGCTGAAACGAAAGAAAAAAAAGAAAAAAAAAATTAGGCCTGTGTGAGTTAGAGGCCCACATAATTATTTTTGAAAATTTACTGGTCCTCGGTTTGAAAAAGGTTTGGATTCACTGCCATAGAAGCTTTGTCAACGCGAGCAAGCAATATTGTTTTTGTCTTATATTCTCTGATGGCGAATTACATAAATTAATGAATTCACGTAGCAAGAAACGATTCTGAAGCGAAATGTGTTGCACTGTCTGTCGTCGTGGTCATCGAAGACAGTGGCGGATAAAAAAGTATGGGGCCCTAGGCACTCTCAAAAATTTTGATTCCCTCTGTTTTTAAAAATAATTATCTGTATTTTGTAAGTACAAAGAAAAGATTTTGTAGTTGACTAATAGAATTTGTCATATTTATTTCTTCAGTTAACAAACGAATTTTACGATATATCATATTTTGAAAATTACTTTTATTTATCGTACACTGCAATGAAACAAAAAAATTAATTTCCATGCTTTTCATAATACTTTGATTGTTTTATTCTGGGTGACTTTATTTTTTATTATTTTTATTTAGTGAAAAAAGTGAACTTTCAGGAGGCCTTCAAAAATCAGGGGCTCCAGGCTACTGGTTAGTCGTGCCTAGTCCTGTCTTTTGGATAATCCAGCACTGCTTGTAGATCCAACTTGTCGGTTTTTGGCTAATCACTAAATGTTTACCGTTTGGTCAATTTAAAAAAAAATTCATTGATTAATTTCAAAATCATTTTTTAATCCGGCAGTAACTGCAGGTAATGAGACTTTCACACGTTACAAATCTTTATATTGCGAGATTCTTACTCTGAGCTGTTTTTCCAGGCACCTTTCACTTCAATGATGATCAGTAAACCGTCGAAACATTGAGTCATTCTGTGGCAAGACACGAAGGTCACCCCCGCATGGATTTTGGGAACCTTTTTTTTCTTCTCTCTCTCTACTGTTCTCATAAGGGCGGCAATCTGGAATAATGAGATTTCTGTCGGTGAACCCCTCCTCGTCCAAGCCAAGCTCCAAGCCCCACAAAACCAAAATCCTGGATCCGCCACTGGAAACATTTTATTGTTGTCACTACCTGAGAAAATCAATTCGGCCGCCACTGCATAACAGGGTAAATGGTACGTGTCAATGCTTACTGACTACAGCTGGTGAACCGTAAGAGATGATCCAGAATGAGTGTACAAACGGCAAGCAGACTGAAAACGTTCAGAAACATAAGTAAAACCACCATAACAGATACAAACCTGAAAGATTTTTTAAAATGCAAAACTTTATATTAATGAATTGTGTTTTTTTCGTAGGTTTTTTTAACTTATGGCTTTACGCCTTGTTGAAGTCGAGTTCATTAGAGGCGGGATGGGACTGGGTACAAGGGACGGGAAGGAAATCGGCCATGACCTTTTTAAAGGAAGCATCCCGGCATTCGCCTGGGACGATTTGGGAAAACCCAAAATTGGATGCCCGGGCGGGTATTCGAACCGGCGTCCTCCCGAATGCCAGGCCAGAGCGTTAACCACTCACCCATCACGCACGATTTTGCATTACTAACATTTATTAACACTCATGTTGCAAAATAATTATTTTTAATGCATACGGTATAGTGTCTGCGTATTACTGCTTGTGCTAAATGCTTCATACACTCACAGACACAAAAAAAAGACCTGGTAGGATGTCAATGTTACTTCGTACACATGCATAGACTACTATTGGCGGGTATGTAAATGAATACAGTTGCAATTATATTGATCAGCCAAAACATTACGACCACCTAATTACCAGCATATTGGTCCACCTTTCGAACTCAATACAGCAGCGATTCGGCGTAGCATGGATTCTACAAGTCCTTGGTAGGCTTCTAGAGGTATCTGACACCAGATTTCTACACACAGGTCACGAAATTCCCTTAAATTACGCGCAGCGGTTTTTGGGCGCAGCCTCTAGGAATGAGCACCTTGGAAACGTAGAGGCAGGTCGGCTGTTTGCATGCTACTGTAGTGAGCATCTATGGAAAGTGTTTAAAGGACGGAGAAACCACGAGTAGGCGACAAAGTGGTGGACACCCATGCCACATCACAGAACGTGGGGGTTGGAGGCTTGCCCGCTCTGTAAAGCAGCATAGGGTGTGATCTATGGCAGATCTGACGGAAGAGTACATTCTGATGCTTCCAGAAGTGTTTCAGACCACAAGAATAGCGATTATGCCACAGATCACCGCCTATACTGCTTTACAGAGCGGGCAAGCCTCTGACCTCCACGTTCTGTGATGTGGCGCGGGTATCCACCACAATTTCGCCTACTCGTGGTTTCACCGTACTTCAAACACTTTCCATAGATGCTCACTACAGTAGCACGCGAACAGCCGACCAACCTCCCCATTTCCAATATGCTCGTTTCCAGTACCGTGTCCACAAACCACTTACCCGTAACTTAAGGGAATTTCGTAGAAATCTGGTGTAAGATGCCTCTGGAAGCGTACTAAGGACTTGTAGAATCCATTCTATGCTGAATCGTTGCTGTGTTTCGTTCGAAAGGTGGACCTGTCCGTGTTTAGTGTTGTTACCAGTGCTGGTAGAGAATATAAAGGGCGTGAATAGCATCGGATGTTGAGTTATCACTGCGAAGGACACGGAAATGCCGCGTACTCGTGTTAGACAGCGATATCTGGAACTTGACAGAGTTTCAAAGAAACCTCACGGTGGGTCTCCATTTGGCCGGTTGGTAGAATGTTGCAATATTCAGATTTGTGTTGCGACAGTGGCCCGGTGTTGACTGCATGGGAACATGAGGGAACGCCTACTCGACGTCAAGGTTCCGGTCGACCACGTCTGATCATTACTAGGGAGGATCGCCGTAGTTTGTACCCACATATCGTAGTACCTTCACATTCACGTCTACCATCCGAGAACCAGTAAAGGATTACCAGCAACATTCTGTGTCACCTCGCACGTTTGGTCGGAGACTTGCAGCAACAGGACTAGCAAATTAGCGTCTCATGCGTAGGCTGCCGTTAACGCAACACAAAAGGCTGCGTTTGGAGCAGTGCTGTGACCACGTAGCATGGACAGCTCATGAACAGCGTCGCATTGTGTTCTGCGATGAATTGCGGTTCTCCACTTCCTTCGTTGGCGAGTTTGGCGGTGACATGAGAAGAGGTCCCAGTCTTCTAATCGTTAGGAGAGGCATAGTAACGCCACGGTGCGGGGAGGTGTTGGGTATAAATCACGGCTGGTAGTGATTGAGGGAACTCTGATGACACAACGGTACGTCTGCGTCCTCATTTGTTACGTGTTACGTGTCGCGCTGTAATTTTCCAACAGGTCAATGCTCGTCCACACACTGTACGTGTCTCTAAGAACATTCTGTATCATACCGAGATAGTCCCGTTGCCAGCAAGATCCCCAGATTTGTCCCTGATAAAACATGTGTGGGATCAGCTCTGACGAAAACTCAGTCCCAGTGACAATACCCAGGATATCAAGGATCAGTTACAACAGTTGTGAGCCACCTTGTCTCAGGAGAGGATACAAAGACTTTATGACGCCCTTTCCAACCGATTCGATACGTGCATTCCCCGACCAAAGGGGGTGCATAGTGATACTGCCAAGATCTTCGTAAATTTGCCTCGATTCCGTTATCACTTGTCACCTACCTATCACATAAACTCTCATCTTGTAAAATTTTATTTCGCTTCCTCGTCCCCTTCTGCATGCATCACTCTTTTTTTGTCAGGCAGTGAATTGCATATCATTCAAATTGGAGCTAAAAAATATTTACTGTGGTCTTTACCCTACAATCATTTATAATTAAGTCAAGAAACAGGTAATTTTGTTTGCTAAACAGTGTTATTTTTCTTTAATTTTTATACTTACAAATAATGGAAATTAAAGCTCATTATTAGTTCTTCCGTTTTTACCGTAAATTGAGTTGATTATAGTCACAACCTTAATGACCATATTTTCAAACTAAATGTTATTTATGCATCCTGAAACATTTGCTAGACAAAAACAATGAACTATAACACCAATAATACATAAAAACTGCTTGCTTCCTTCTACTCCTACAATTGCTATTTTATTTCAAATAATATATGCCGTATGTATAAATGAAATGAATATTTCTTCCTTTCCGATTAGAGATTATGGTCACCATAATATAAATTTCAAATAAAGTTTTACGATTTTAAACTATACACAGAATTCAAACAGTAAGGACGCTACCTCAGAATGTTGATCCATAGTGGTTAAGACCCCTACGTCACTGTCGTATGTTTAGACGTTTTAAGCCTCGGTGGTTACTAAGTTGCCAACAGATGGATCTCTTGTCTCGTACCCGACTTCCGAGAACGAGTTCCATGGCACTGACACCACCGCCAGAACAAGTACAGGCACTGGAACAGGGCTATAAGATTGAAGGAACAAAAAATGCGAAAATATTCAAATCAAGTCGTGAATAATGCAGTAATTTTCGTCGACCGCATTGCAGATATCTGACGCATTCGCGCATTCACTCAAGTACATCAGTCTGCCAATCTTCACTGGCATCAGAATTAAAAAGCACCCCGTCCTTTCCTTTCCACTTGTTTGCCGTTAAATATTTAAAGCTCTCCGAAAATAAACATCACGCAATTACCTTCGGCATTAGTTCTGTACTTTTTTATGTATAGGTCGTTCGACAAATTTGTTGGTAAGTGAAAAAATAATGATTTTTGTATTTACATATTTCATTCCGATTTTCAAGGTAGGATTCGAAAATTTGATTGAAGTTTAAACAGATAACATAATGTTTCTAAAGAAATAGATGTTTGATTTAAAATAAGACGCACAAAAACTGTATGTGTTGTAACGAGCCGCGCTGTCGCCACGTTACAAGGTGCATTTTATTATATATGTAATAATATAAGAGTAATTTACATAAATCTTGGGCGACCACGTGAATAGATTTTTGTTGTAATTTTATAAAGTACGCAAGATTCCAAGTGAGGACTGTAATGAAATGGTGAACTTATACAGTGTATCGTAGCAAAGCGAATATTAAAGAGTTATTGAGCTATGTAGGCTAGAAGCTAATCTTGGTCTTTCCGAGCCATGGGGACAGGACGTCGCGGATTTGGGATTTGCCAGACCACACACACTGCTCCCTGGGGATGGGTCACTCACCGAGCGGGAAAAGCCTGCCGTCCGAAACCCGAATGTTCTCTCGCCCCGGCGAACTTAGCCGAATATGTCCGACCTCTGTTGGATTCTTTGGCCAAATCACATATCGAGGATATCACGTGACATTAGGTGCCGACCTGAAGGTCCAATCAAAATGAGCGTATAACTCAAAATCCTGGGAATTTTTGTTGTATGTGAGCTTCGAGACTACAAATGGGCGGAGCAAGAAGT
>JARYHS010011408.1:149532170-149773714 GCA_031002005.1 Vandiemenella viatica
AAACCTGGGTCCCTACGCTGAGAGACAAATGAGTCTTAACCTTGCTTGATATGCCAGCAATTCTCTGGAAATTTAATAGTCATTAAGTTAAAAACTAATGGTTTACAACATCACATTTAGTGCCGACAAACGCGGCGTGGTAAGCTTGGTGCAAACTACAAAGCTGACATTAATCTTTAGGCAACGAGTGCAATACATACAAATGTTTCAGGGTTCTATGCTTCACGGGTGACATCGTACCCTAGTTTCGGCCGTATGATATGGTCTACTTCCAAGGTAAAACTGCAATGAGATGTGTTTTACATCTCTACCAAACACAACTGACAACATATAAAGAAAGTTAGCCACCCGAGAAGCTTGGAAACTATTTTTCCAGACGCGCAAGTTTTCGATTTCTAATGGTTCAGGTGTTTACACGCAAACACTTTTTTGTAATTATGGAAGACAGAAAGCCAATTGAACTTGGTTAAGCCGGTGCGTAAATGGATTTTAAATAAATTGGGAAGCAAGCGAGAACCTAATGCGCAGCCACCCGATGATTAATCATCTGACAACTTTGTTTGTGGCAGTCTGCTTGTCGTTCCGTCACCCTTACCTGCCTCGAAGACCTCCCTATGAAATTCCTTACTAATTCTGAATGAAATTAGCAGTGAGTTTCCCCTTAAACCTGCTACAACATTTTCACTTCGGAAGCGATGACTTTATCC
This sequence comes from Vandiemenella viatica, assembly GCA_031002005.1. Lineage (NCBI taxonomy): Eukaryota > Metazoa > Arthropoda > Insecta > Orthoptera > Morabidae > Vandiemenella > Vandiemenella viatica. The sequence goes on from JARYHS010011408.1 coordinate 149,532,878, forward strand.
AATCATAGGACGAGCTACTGATGTAATTTTTCGGTACTGGAGAACTAACATTACTTCGTATCAAATCGGTCAGTTCCGACAATCGAGCCGTATGAGTGACCTGTTAAAATTTTTGCCTGGCATTCGGGAGGACGTAGATTCGATCTCCGGGCCATTCGTCCCGATTTCACTTTTTCATGGATTAAGCTATTATATTAATGCTGTGATGGTTCATCAAAAAGGCATCACCGTATTCCTTCTCGTTCCTTGGCCCAAATTATCTCTCGACTCTAATAAAGCAGGCGTTCTACTAGCCTTAAGGCCCTAAAAATGTATAGTCTAACTACCAACCTCTTACCATACTGGTGGCTAATCAATGAAATCAATGTGTTTGTACAACTCAGCCTCTTAGTAGAACGGCTGTTGAAGTGCTGGCTAGCACCCCACTTAATATAACTACGCTTCTAGTTAAATCAAATAAAAATGAGCGTTTTGGTGGCACATTACAGAGGTGAAACATTTTTTCAGGTGAATAAAATTTTCTTCGGGTAACTAGCCGGCTAGTTACCCGAGAAAATTTTATTCATTTACAACGCCGAGAAAATCTCCAGTCTTACATTTTTTCAGGTAATGAAACACAAGATATAACCAACCTTTTAATCCAACAATCGTATTACTTGTTTATTTTTTAAAAACCATAAAAAATAATTACGCGAATGATTTGGAAATCAATTAAAGTATAAAATAGGTAGTTTTAGCTTTGTTATTCAGTTGTGACATTCCCATCGTATGTATTAAATTGATTTTTCACAATTTCTTCCCTTCGTCTGTATTTGAATGAAAGTGGAACCACAGTCTTTGTTTCCTGATTTTTATCTCGTGGTTTAGGAATAATTCTGTAGAAATGTTTGGCATATTGTGCAGGAAACCAGTTTGAATAATTTTTTTTAATGACATTTTGATTCTGTTGAAATAACATCATATACTATAATTCAATTATAAAACTTATAATTCAATTATCAAACTTCTAAATATTATTTAAAATATCACTACAGACATGCACTAAATGTTATTAATAATAGCCGCCAAGAAACTGCCTTTTATTCTATAACAACTTTGATATCTCATTATACAATACATTGTTCGTGCAAAACGTCGCCAATTATCACGAAAATTGTATGGTCATTGGAGTACGTATAAATAATTAGCTCTTCAACTAACTCTTTAATCAACCCGTGATGTAATTTAGCATCTATCGTTTGATAAGTATGTTTTATAAGTGACTATATCTTAATATTTATCCAATTTATCTTCAACGCCTTAAAATCACCTACAAGATCGCTTTAACTCCTAATAAGATAACGTAATCTTTTATTATTTGCTTTAAACAGAGAATAGTTTTTAATAAACCGAAAGACCAAGCTACTATCTTATCTGTTTGATGTCTTTTCATTTTTTGCTAGGGCTTGACTTTTTAATAATACTACTAAGAAAAGGATTCTTTATACTATCAATATTTACTTGCGAATAGTGAAAATTTGACTCAGTAGCTGTTATTTTATTATCATTGCTAAGCGAGGAAATTCTAGGAGATTAAACGTCAGTGGCAGAATTTGAATAAATCTCACACGAATTTAAGCATAACTTTGATTACTGAAAATAGTGTAATGGACTTAATAGAATTTCTTACTATTTCCAGATAAGTTGGAACAGTAGTAAAGATTAAATCACTCCTAACATAAATTAAAGATTTACTGTTCTAGGGACACTTCCACAAAATTGGCTTCCTTGTGTGAGTTTATTGAGGGGACTTGGGAAACATGAAAAACTGAATGACGTAAGGGCTCTATATGATCTCCGCTTAATCTATAAATTAAAGACACGCAGCCTTTTTTAAGTTTTGTTGTGAATAGGATATTTGAATGGGTTGTATCCAGCTGACCCAGAAATTCATTTAACTGTTGAATACCTACACAACATTAGTGATAGAAGCAAGAATGTTTTAGTGAAATGTACGCACTCACTTCAAAAGCCTCTATTCTGACATTAGGGTCTAAATTTTTTACCTGGTGTCGAAACAGATAATCCTGTGTTGGTCGTAGGACACTATTCGATGCTTTGAAGTGGGCCAAGAGGCGGGCCAAAGAAACCAACGCACTGCCTGATTGGACTCGTGGCTAGACTTATTTATTCGTTATACTTTATCACAGAAAACTGTTACGGTATCATTTAATTCCTTCACACAGTCTTCATGACATAAAAACTACGATGACTGCTCCATTACAAATTTCATTTACGACTGTACACAGTATCAAAATAATTGTGTTTGGTTCTAAAGTCAGTTCATTTAAGTTGCTATCATATTGTTTAACCTTTTGTTGTAAATAGTACTGTAACACTGTATATACTTATTCCGACCCATCCTTTTTTTTTTTCCACCACGCGTCGGGGGGGGGGAGAGGAGGGATTTTCACGGGCTGCTAATTTCAGACCAAGAAGTAGGAGGGAGACAAAAAAAGAAGAGTGGGAGGGGAAGGCCGAGGTGGTTTATTACTGGCTGCGAAATAAAACGTGGCTAGCGCGGAAGTGACCTGTCAGGATTTCCTACAGGACGTTTCCTGCCGTTCCTGCTGGCTGAAGGCTTAGTGCAGGAATGGCGAGCAAGATCTTACAAATCATAGATAACCCTCTGGTAGCGTTTCCGTGTGCTGTCGTGCTTATCCTGTTTGACTTTATCGCTCGGCTTTATTTAGGCGAATTAGGTATGATATAAAAGGTTTTCAACACAGAATATCAATACAACAAGAATATAATAACTATAGACCGGATTGTATGCATTGCCATGTTTACATATACATTTTCATATTAAGCCCATTTTCGCCGATTATTGCATATATTACCTAAAACCAAGTGATGATACATATTTTCCCTATATTTACAGTACTTTTCAGTAGTGTACCTAGTTAATAACTAAAATCTTACGTTGTAGCCGGCAAAACCTACTAGAAGCACAGCTCTAAGTCTACGACGACTCGCTGAAGAACTACGACCCACGTTTGGGAATGTAAATAAACTGATTTCATCAGCAAAGAAAGCGTTTCTTAAGGCACGTTCTCGTAATAATGCCTATAAAAAAATTGCCAAATGTGCCCTTACATCCGGAACCAGTGGTAACTCGATGGGTGATGTGGGTTGAAGCTGTACTGTTTTACAATAAACATTTCGAGGCTATTAAAGGTGTAGTAAACGACTTTGTGGAGATGCAATGACAGTTTTTCGGTACAAGGAAGCATTTAATAATTCTAGTATTAAAACCATAGCTGTGATTCGTACTCATTTTTCCTACATATCTGCTTGGAACTCAAGGTTTGACGATGACTGAATCTATTCAGTTAATGAATAAAATCCGCATTGGCAGAGGTATACCTGTGTAAACTTAAAGTGAAGTTTGAAAATATTTTGAACAATAACCCAGGTTTATACCTTTGTGTCCAATTGATAGTATTAGTAATGGGAAGGGTGAATTTTTTTTCCCATAAACAATGACTACTAACACCGCACCCAATATCAAATACTGCCCAGTTACATCAGTTAATGTGGAAGGACCCATATCCACTAACTAAAATATTTTGAGTGATCGAGGAAACAATCTTACTATTGAGTATTTGGAACAGTACCCGATTGTTTACGTTTTCAAAATTAAAGAAATAAAAGAAGTTAAATAATTGTTAATTATCAAATGTATAAATATGTAATTCAACTACTTACCAATTGCAAGCTGATTTTGAAGTATAAAATCTAAAAATTACTATTTTTATATATTTAATGTTGGATATTTGACACTTTTTGAAACTTTTCATGCATATTTTAAGCATTTGTCATGAATATTTGCTTGCATTTTTCTAGCTTCTTTGTGTTACCTATAAACCGGTCTCTAATAATAACATTGCTGTTTGTGTTAGTAAAAGCATTAAATATAAGACAGTGGTAAACTAATGTTATCCACAGTAACTCATTACTGATTTAAGTTGAGCCGATGACTTAACAACAATATTTTTAATCATTTACTAAAATAAATTTGTAACTGATTTATGATATCACTCACTGTATTGTAGCGGTCTGGTAGCTCATCGTTATTTTAAATCTTTCACTCATATACAGCGTCGGTTTCATCTTGTTTTCGACTTGAAAATTGAATGGGAAAATACGTGAGCTGAAGCAGTTTCACCAACAATTCACATTTTCGTCAGTATTCACGATATGTTTATATGTGAAACTAATCTAGAAAACACAATATATTACGGAGTTAATGCACACCTTCTATTTAGGCACTGTAAAGTAGCTACACATATTGTGAACCAAAAGATCCAACACATAAGGCAGTACTGTGAAAGCACAAGGAAAAACATAATATTTTTTTTAATGTTCCCTCGTAGGCAATTCTATAAACTAAAAGTTCGATCGCCGATTCGAAACCGGCCTAGAGAATAGGTGGTTTTAATTATGTGCTGATTTCGTCGAGCGGCGTTTATAATGGTTTGCCAATTAGTATATGGTTTTAACTTCTTTGTTATTTTGTTTACTAATGTTACTTACCCGTTAATGTGATGTGTATTTTTTATGTTGTAACGATGTCTAAACCATACGAAAAAAAAATGTGCTCAACAATAATAGGTAGCAGGATAAATAGTTTCGATTTGGTCTTAGTTATTTTTTAACGTGAAAGAAGTAATTAATCCAGCATGCTCAAGTATTGGATATCTAAAGAGATCAAGAATCCTCGCTTCTATAGCACTGTCTTTCTAATGGCAGCTCAGAGCAAACGAGAGTTTTGTCCTAGCTGAGACGGGAGCCAAGGCTCGTAATACTATCTAACCTACTCAATGGTTATTTTTCTGATTTTCATACCGGTCTGCGATGGGAACTACCGGCCAGTGTTCATATCCTAACAGCTGAGCTGACATTCATTTCCAGGCGGATTTGGGTAATCAAAATTACATACCTTACAAACGGAGTGAGAATCCAGAGATCAGCTTCAAACTTCTACGATTGACAAGAGTCTAAAAACATCTCCATGACCCATAGCTACGTCTGTTTTTAATGATTTGGCTTCAAAATGTTAATCTCTGTTCTTAAACTGACAGAAACGAATCTTTGCGTATAGACTAGAGACCCATGTCTCTAAATGACTTTTCTATTTATTTATTTCTTAAAAATAATTTAAGTAGGTCATAAAACTAGTATCCATCAGAATGAATGTAGACCATTTCAGTAGCAGAATACGCCAAAATACTGAACCTAGGAAGTCTTACCAGAGAAGTGTCACCTCTTTTGATCGCGAGTGGCAATTTAGAATTCCTCATGTGGGTTTACAAGAGCAGATATCTGAATTCTATCCATTTTGAGTTTCGACTATTTTCTGGCATCAGTGCGCTGCTGGAGGACTCTGTACAATAAGGGCGTGTTATGATGTAGTCTTCTTGAGTTTGTTGGCGAACTCGGCTGTTTTCATCAGGGCGTCGTTCAAAATGTTGTATTTCTACGACACCTACCGGTAGCAAATTCAAGAAAACTACATCGCAGCAACACTCCAAGAAAACATTCATTCTTACGTAGTCAAAGGAACGTTCTTGTCTTTCTTTTGTGATTGATGCTAGGAGATTGAAATTTTTGACGAAAATCTTTTTTTATTATTTTTATTTTATTTTATTTTTGCTCCCTAGCGCATTTGTTTTCTCCGTCGTCTGCGTCCATTCTCTCTTAAATATCCTCGTGACGTAAATATTTCCAGACTTTTTAAAGACGGAACCTGGAAATGTTCTTAAAATTGATCTATATAAACTTTTTGACGGACTCTTACACCAGTTAAGCTATCGGCAGACGTCCATTGTGGGCGTAACTGATGTGCCGGGGTATTAATATTTAGAATTTTAATTTTTTTGCTTATGGCTTTACGCCTCGTCGACGTCAAGGTCATTAGAGGCGGGAAAGAATTGGGGACAAGGAACATGAAGGAATTGGATCATGCCGTTTTGAAGGAAGTAGCTCGCCATTTGCCTGGAGTGATTTGGAGAAACCATAGAAAACTCAACGAATATTTGAACTTTACTCTATGATCTAATCAGTGTAGGGAATTATAAATCACACATTTTAGCCTTCCCTCCCATGTTAAGTAAAATAATATTCACCTGACTTTCTGTAGAGATATTACAGCCGGGAAGAAATGGGGCAAGGAACGGGGAGGAATTCGGCCATGGATTTTTGATCGAACCATCCCAGCATTCACCTGGAGATATTTGGAGAAACTGTCGTAAAACAAATCTGTGGATTTGATCGCGCGTCCTCCAGAATGTGAGGCCGGAACATTACCGCTCACCTACTATTAATTAAAACACTATGTGGTTGTTTATTAATAAAAAATCTCAATAGAAAATTGTGATTAATAATTTGTCCTGAATTTATTTTAGAAATATCTTGTTATTTGTCAGGTAAACTTACGCAATTGCACATCTATTCCTTCTTCTCCTGTCTAAGACTGGGTCCTATTTTCTGTTAACAGAATTCCTGATGCTGTTTTTCAATATTTACTTCTAGATTACTTTATTTCGTTATACCGGCTGAGTCGCTGAACTCTACGTTGGATGGTATTCATATCGTACGCATTGGTTTCTGTGATGATAGGACCCCCTCCGCCCAATAAAGCGAAACAGCTGCCCATCACTAACATACAAGAGCTCAATATGTTAATGCCTAGTAGAACAAACCGAATGTAAAGGTTTGAAGAAAATATCTGCAATCTTCGACGTTAGCCTGCAAATAAAACCTAAGACAGAGCTTGTGTAAACGGCAGCCGTAAAATGAACGGAAACGAGACACATTTTAACGGAGCCGGATAAACTGAAGTTTTTGTGTTAGTATAGAAATAGAACTCCGGAACGGTTGGTAAAGAACTTATTCGAAACAGGTTTCCACAAAAAGGATTAAATTCGCTGTACCGGTAAGGAATCTTCTACTGAAACAAATTGTAATGAGATTGCACTGAATGGGTAACACAAGAAAATAGAGAATCGATTCCTTTTTCTGTGACCTATGGCAACCGGTCCAACTACCTACTTTACTATTAAACGTATATGCAAGGTTTTCATATATTTTTGTATTAGTATTGCTATTCATTTTTAACAGATTGTTATGATATTAAAATTCCTTACAATTTCGGTTCTTGCAATAAGAGTGTCCTATTTTAGTATTATGTGCTGATACCCCTGCTTGATTCTTTACATTATACTATTAAATTATATTTTTAAGTACTTTTCAGTGAATCTTTCTATTTTCTTTAAACTATGCACGAAATTTCAGATAATACATATACCGTAAGCGAATGTTGTCTGTCTACGTTGGTAACGAATCAGAACTCTCCGTGGGATAATTGAAGTGACCTCACAATATATTTAATATTGTACAGTTAACAACTAAAAAAAATATAGGTTCTTTCGTGAACTGTTTCTAAAGTTGTAGGAATGTTGATGAGGCTGTAAACGATGGTTGAAATCTAAGTAATTATTAAAAAATAAGGTACAAAAATTAGCATTCGGCCTCTGTGACCATCCAGTTAGCTCGAATTGTTTCTATATTGCATTTAAAATCAATATTTCATTAAGGAAAATAACAATTGCAACCCACACTGCTAGAGGATGGACTCGAACTGGACCACTGCCACGCTGCCGAGGACCGCGATGAAGTGGTACTATTCTGTACACGATAAAACCCAACCCCGAAGTGCTCAAAAGTCGGATTGCAACATTATAAGCAATTCTTCTACAGGTGGTAATATCTGGATCTGTATTTACGATACTGTCAATGGCACTATCTGTCTGTTGTCAGATGTTAATGTTCGGCATCAACACGTACGAAACAAAGATGATCATAACATGGTACTCCGTATGGAATCAAAGGTCTAAATGTATTTTGCAGACGAGCTTAGTAGACATATTTGAGGTTTCTTGTGACGTCTTGCCTTATTAAATTCTGATTTTAAATTGTTAACAAATTAAGACCAGAAACAATTCGTTTTAGTAAATAACTGATTGGTGTAAACTCAATTCCGAGAACTATAAATGAAATTTCAATATTTTTAAAACTAAAACAGAGAATTGGTATAAATGAAATAGTGATTTGATTGTAATTTCACCAGAAAACAATCACTCTGAAGTATTTACTTCACACATGAGGACAAAATGATCAACGTTTGTCATCATCATCCTCAGTAGTAATAAAAGTCTAGTTCGGTCATCGCGTCTGTCACGCGCATGGCCTTCGTTGGCAGGCCAACAACGGCCAGATACAATATGTTTTCACTTTCTTTCCATGCATATCGTTTTTATAATAAGCTAAATGTTTGGGACATCTTTTTGTTTGTGTAACGGTTTAAAATTAATGCTGCAAACCAACAATAAAGAAAACTACGTAGGTACTTATATTAAATCGACATATTAATTATTAATTACGTTACATTTGTTTACATCCGTTCCTTAAAGCTTTTATCACTATAGTACCTGTCCACAGATATGAGTGTTGTTTAATTACAAATATTTATGGTTAAGCAACTGCGAAGAAATTAATTACCAGAATACTGCTTGCTGTCAGTCATTTTTGACGGGCTTGGAAGCTATTTACATTCAATGCAGATATTTTGTTTATATTATCTGACCAGATGTTAAGAAACATGGACAACACCACATTATTTATTTCATAAAAAGTTCTGTACTTCGTTCAACGAGTTAATATCGACGGGCTTAGCAGCTAGTTTTTTAGATTAAGAACTTAAATTATTTCAAACAGTATATCCCCATAGTCGTAAATTCTCGTTGCTAGGGACCCCATTTGTTGTACTCGATGAGTTTTGTAATGACCATGACCGGGCATATTTTCGTCGAATCAAGTGGCTCGTCTCATTATTTCCGGGAATTAAGAGGTTAATTCCTTTGAACTGCAATACTGAAAGCTGTTTGTTTTTTTTCTCTTGGTAATGACACTTCTGGAATCCAACAGTAGAACTGACATATACTCGCAGAAGTCTTTCAATATATGAACGATTACGTAAGCACACTGTAGTGGATAATCTCAAGTTAAAGTTCTGTGGACGGTATGCTCCCAGAAATATTGTTTGTCAAATGTTATATAGGAAAATAAGGATTTGATTTCCTAATAAAATATCTCTGGCTCAAGGCTAAATCAAAACTAACATAAACCGAAAAGAATGTTAAATTTAACGTGAAGCATATAGTGATTGAAATCATCGTCGTTGGAAATTTCTTAAAACCAATTACAACGCTGATAGTTTCATAAAAAGATAGTTTTAACAATGTCTAGTTGCGTCTAGAATGCTTTACGAAGAATAGAGAAACAGAATTATTTGGCGTCACATTGCATAAAGAAATACACACAATCAATCCATATATTATTTAAGTTATTTTTTCAAAAAAGTTCGTTAATTAATAACTGCTCTTACTATTTCACACTGTTCCAAAGACTTCAATAGAAGACTCTTTCTAATGCATCATTAGTCTCCAACTCAATGGAATGTATGTATGTACACGATAATGGCATGTCTGGTTGTAATGCGAAGTCATGAATGCAGTAAATCCTATTTTTTAAAGAAAAAAACATGTGTTTGTGCGTTGGCGGTAGAAGTATTTCAAAATTTTTAAATTCAATAAAGGAAATATTAAAAACAGATTTTTTACTCATTATTATTTGATAGTAAATTGTAATCACAACATTTTAAATGTGAGTACTAAGCGGTGTTGCATCATAAACAAACGTTTCAACCATAGAGGACCAAGACGTACAGTTTCTCCAAGACTCTCGTGAGGTATTTCTATAAAGGAGAGTGACAGCGTAGTTAACCAAAGTAGGAATAAGGTGAAGCATAAGCTACAAGGTTTGCGTATATACCAGTCTTTTTTGCTTATGACTTCACGGCTCGTTGACGTAATGTTCATTGGCACAGATGAGTAGTGGAGATTAGGAACGAAAGGAAATCGGCTATTATCATTTGTAGTAGCCATCCCGGCTTTTATTTGAGTGATTCGGGCAACCATGAAAAATCGAAAATCGGATGGCCGAACCAAGGATCGAATCTTGCTCCTGAATACCAGGTCCGAGCGTTAACCTCTCTCTTATTAGAATCGGTGTGTATATACCACTCACGTAATAGTATATCCTAGAAAGTCATTTTTCGGTGTTTTATGATTCTGTGCTTCCTATTCTTTCCGTTAGTATTATCTTAATGGTTATTGTCGAAATATCTTGAAATGCCATGTATTTACACTAACATTCAATCCGTGATGCACAATTCTGTATTTTCGGATAATTTCACTTCCTAGAGAAGTCTCTGGATTAATTATATTGTTAGTGAAGCAGATAAAGCATCGAATCATGGATTCTAAACTCTTTTCTTAACCATTCACAGCTTCCTACAGCTCTTCTCCAACCACTGCGTATCTACCAAATCATCTCATCTGTTATAGTGAAGTCTTGTTTCTCCTTCTATATTTTTCGACCAATTTTAAATGTAGCCCACTTCGAGGGAAGATTCTGTATTCCAGTTATCCACCGAGCGTGGTGGTGTAACGGATAGCGTTCTGGCCTCGCATTCGGGAGGACGGCGGTTCGAATCCCCGTCCGGGCATCCAGATTTGGGTTTTCCATGGTTTCCCCAAATCACTCCAGGTGAATGCCGGGATGCTTCCTTCAAAAGGCCATGGCCGAATTCCTTCCCATTCCTTGCCCCCATCCTTTCCCGTCTCTAAAGACCACGTCGTTAAAAAGGGACGTTAAACTGTTAAAAAAAATAAAAAAAAATCCAGTTATCCATAAAAACAGCTCCCTACTTTTTCGCTAAAGTAGGAAAAATAATTTAACTTTTCTATTTCTATCAGAAATCAGTAAAAAGGAGATATTACTGTGGTTTTGAATATCATATATTATTGACTACCATTATTAATTTATTTCTGTGTTCTGTGGAACAAATAATGTCCAGATGTAAGTAGCTGCAAAAGCTTTGTCATAATTCCGATAGTAATTGTTCAGATGTTGTAACATTGTCACTAACCCTCCCCACAATCATTTTTATTGTTAACATACTGTTGTTATTAGTATTGAATTATGTTGCATTTATTAATTATAAGTATTCAGAATAATTGTATTAATGTTTGCAACGTGATTTGTATTTTTTGTTTGTTTTGTTTTTCACAGCCTGTAGTTTACTTAGTTGACTCTGGGCAGCACAGGAGTGCTGGCAGCGAGTGTTGATTTGGCGCCTGCATTGTACCATGACGGGGCGTGGGACAGTGTGTGTGTCGTGTCGCTTGGAGATGGTTGTACATCGTGAGCACAGTCTCTCTGTACACAAGCTAAAATAGCTTGTGAAATGTATCTGAAACTTTATTCAGTGTAACATAAATATTACAATAGTTGTGTCAAGGAACAGTATTAATTAAATTCACTAGTATTTCAACGAGAACAGTGAGTTTTTCATTTCCAGACTATGTCAATATATCTCTCAAATTGTTAATCCGGGCTAATGGCTTGCGTGCAAGACGAAACAATGGGCCGTTATCGTTAAAATAACACACCGTAATCCACTAACTTTCTTTAAAACAGAAATCCCATATTTTTTGCGAAAAAAGCCCATCTAGAATAATAGTAGTAGGCGATTTCAATTGTGTCCTAGATCGTATCGATCAAAGTCCCAACCCCAACTTCTCTACAGAGTTAGGAATGATGGTGGCTGGTACAGGGCTGAATGATACCTTCTGAACGTTACATTGAAATCAAAGTTGTTTTAAACACATAACTTCCACATCAAAAAGTAGATTGGACAGAATATATGCTACCAATAATCTAATAACCTCTGTAAGCAGTGATGATATTGCTCCATTAAATTTCTCTGACATTTGTGCATCTGTTTGTAGTTTCAAAATGTCTCCAAATAGACTCATTTGTTGGCAGAGGTTTCCGAAAATTAAATACCTCTCTGCTAAAAGACAGAGAATTTGAAGAACTCGTTACCAAAACCTCGTTGTCGTACATCAAGTATTGTACAATAAGAATTACAATTCTAATATGACTTGCTGGCTTTCCTATGCCAAATCAGGCAAACGATCATATCTTATTCTAGTAGGAAAAATCTTTGGTCAAATAACACTATGGAATATTATTTCAGGGGTCTGAGAGAATGATATAATAAAGAAAACCACACCGTTCAAGATTTGGTGACGATAAGAAAATTCAAAGCGAAAATAACAAAAACGGAAAATTCATTTTCTAATATCGACACTTTTGATGCGATTGAAGGGGAAAAAGCCTCACTCTGTCACTTAATTAAAGACACAAAAAGAAACAAATCACAACTTATCACAAATATCACCTCTTCGGAGAGCGTTAGCGTTACCAACAAAAATGATAGCTCATTATCCATCTGGAATAACTTTTAAAATTTCTACAAAGCTGTATCGACTAAACGTGAAGATATAAATGCTATCCTAAACATTCCAAGTATTTAAGTGAGCATCATTGAAAGAGAAAGCTTATCTGGTCGTATCACACTCGAAGAGGCAGAACTTGCTCTGATGGACGGAAAATTACGAAAGTCACCAGTTATCGACGGTCTCCCTCTTGAATTTTATAGGTGTTATTGGAAGATCATTTGGAAAAAAATATCAAGATTTTTAAAGAAATATGGTACCTCGATCGTTTACCTGTTGCTTTCAGTGGTGTTCTGGTAGTTATCCTCAAAACTCCTATTACTAATGACATAATAAAATTTTGGCACGCATTCTTAAAAGAAGAACAGTTCCTATTTTTAACCGACTTCAAAAAAGGAGGAGGTTCTCAATTCGTCTGAATTTTTTTTTTTTTGGATGTATGTTCAGCGATATCTTCGCCAATTTTGAACCGATTTAAATGAAATTTTTATAGTGGATAAAGTATACCTCCAAAGTGGTCCCATATGAATTTCATTGAGAAACCACCCCTTCTACCCCTTTACACCCCTTAACTTGTATACAAACCCACACTTTTTATCCGATTTTGATGGAAATTTGGAAATCTATAGTAAAAAATAAACAGAAAAATACTGTCAACTTTTGGTTTGAAAAAACCGAACCCCTCTCCCCCTATCCACCCCTTAATTTTTGCCAATGTTCTTTATACAAAGCTAAAGCCGACACCATTTAACTGATCTCCGTTAAAGTTGGCATATACATGTAATTTTTCATGGAAAAAATTTCTGACCCCCCCCCCCCCCCCCCGCAAAAAACACCCCTCTCTCCATTTACATCCCTTAATTTTTATACAAACAAACATTTTTTATCCGATTTCAATGGAACTTTGGACATGTATAGTCAAAAATAAAGAGAAAAAAGCTGTCAACATTTGGTTCGAAAAAACTGAACTCCTCTCCCCCTATCCACCCCTTAATTTTTACCAATGTTCTTTATACAAAGCTAAAGTCGACACCATTCAACTGATCTCCGTTAAAGTAGGCATATACATGTAATTTTCAATGGAAAAAATTTCTGACCCCCTTCCCAAAAAAAACACCCCTCTCTCCCTTTACATCCCTTAATTTTAATACAAACAAACATTTTTTATCCGATTTCAATGGAACTTTGGACATGTATAGTCAAAAATAAAGAGAAAAAAGCTGTCAACATTTGGTTTGAAAAAACTGAACCCCTCTCCCCCTATCCACCCCTTAATTTTTACCAATGTTCTTTATACAAAGCTAAAGTCGACACCATTTAACTGATCTCCGTTAAAGTTGGCATATACATGTAATTTTTCATGGAAAAAATTTCTGACCCCCCCGCAAAAAACACCCCTCTCTCCCTTTACATCCCTTAATTTTTATACAAACCAACATTTTTTTATCCGATTTCAATGGAACTTTGGACATGTATAGTCAAAAATAAAGAGAAAAAAGCTGTCAATATTTGGTTTGAAAAAACTGAACTCCTCTCCCCTATCCATCCCTTAATTTTTACCAATGTTCTTTATACAAAGCTAAAGTCGACACCATTTAACTGATCTCCGTTAAAGTTGGCATATACATGTAATTTTTCATGGAAAAAATTTCTGACCCCCCCCCCCCGCAAAAAACACCCCTCTCTCCCTATACATCCCTTAATTTTTTATATAAACCCACATTTTTTATCCGAATTCAATGGAATATTGGACATGTATAGTCAAAAATAAAGAGAAAAATGCTGTCGACATTTGGTTTGAAAAAACTGAACCCCTTTCACCCTATCGACCCCATAATTTTTGCCAATGTTCTTTATACAAAACTATAGCCGACATCATTTAACTGATCTCCATTAAAGCTGTCATATACATGTAATATTTCATGGAGAAGCTTTCTGACCAAAAAATAAAAAAGCCACCCTATCTCCCCTTTTACGCCCCTTAATTTTATAGAAACCTATATTTCATATCTGATTTTGATTGAATTTTGCCAATGTATACTTTCAAACAAATAGAAAATTCTTGTCAACATTTGGTCTGCGAAATCCCAACCCCTTTCCCTCCTACCAACCCCTTAATATTTGTGAATTATTTATATATATATATATAAAGCTGCAGTCGCCACCATTTGACCTATTACCATGAAAGTTGGCGCTTATATGTATTTTTCACGAGGAAGGTTTCTGACCAAAAAATTAAAAAACCACCTCCACTCCCCATTAAACCGTTTAATTTTTATACACACTCACAGTTTTTATACAGTTTAGATAGAACTTAGCAAACTTTTAGTGTAAAACAAAGAGAAAAATAATGTCAGCTTTTGGTTTGCAAAAACTGAATCCCTTTCCCCATTTCCGCTCCTTGACTTCTGTTAATTTTCTTTTTGAAAAGCTACAGTTGACACCATTTGACCGATCTTTATGAAAGTTGGCACATATATGTATTTTTTTATGGAGAAGATTTCTGACCACAAAATAAAAAAGCTACCCTAGCTCCTCTTTTACATCCCTTAATGTTTGTAAAAACCCACATTTTAATCCGATTTCTGTGGAACTGCGCAATACAATAAATCAAATAGAAAAATAAACATACTACTCACATTACTTTGACAAAAACACAAACCCTATTCCCTTATCTACCCCTTTAATTACTATCAATGTTCATTATATAAAGCTACCGTTTCTATCTGATTTTGAAGGAAGTATGCACATGTATACTTCAAAACAAACAGCAAAATAGTCTGCATTTGGTTTAGAGAAGCTAAACCTGTCTCTCCCTTTCCACCCCTTTAATCTATACAAAGCACAGTTTCTATCTGATTCTGAAGAAAATTTGCACACATATATCTTAAAAAATACATAACAATTGTGTTTAAATTAGGTTGCAGAAGCCCAACCCCTCTTCCCTTCTTCCCCACCCCTCCTAATTTCCAATGTTCTTTATAGAAACCTACCGTTTGTATCAGATTTCGATGGAACACTGCAAATGTATGCTTAAGAACAAAGAGAAACATTCTGTTTACGAAACCCAACCGCTCACTCCCTTACCCCATTTAATTTTTGTAAATGTTTTTTACTCAAAGCTACAGTTTTTATCTGGTTTCGATGGAACTTTTCACATGTATACTTTAAAACAAAGAGAAAAATGCTGTCCACACTACCTTAAAAAAACCAAACTACTCTTCACCTCCACACCCCTTAATTATTTTTTTATACACACCTAAAAAATTTATATGATATCAATAGAAATTTACAAACGTATACTTTAAATCAATCAGAAAAGACAGTCTACATTTGGTATACAAAAGCCAAATCCCTCTTCTCCTTTACCCCCATCGTTTATAATTTCCAATGTTCTTTACAAAATCCACAATTTTAAGTACCGTCAAAATCAATTACGCTATTTTTAAGTGATTGCAGAATATTTATTAATTGTATGTGTCCTAATGTCTCATCATGTACTTCAGATTTCAACTTGGACGCCGAGCTTTTACGTTATGAAAACCAATGAAATATCTATATTTTCTGTGTGATGCCGGAACGAATAGATATATTCCAGAGACAGATTTATGTATGTGGTATATATTAATGTCCAGATGTTACATGTTTCGATTACCGAACAGCAGATTTAACAGATGTTATGATTAGATCGAAACACAGCCTGGAGCAAAATGTAAACTGACATTTCCTAACACAGCATCCAATTCACCCCATTCTGAAAGTTGTTAGGGTATATAAAGATAGATTTTTTTTTGAAAGCATTCGCTTTAACCACTGAGCTACCAGGAAGTTCGCAAAATGAGAACTTCTGCGGCATATTTAAATAAAAATTAACAATAATACCACTGAATATTTAAAAATAAAATAATTGTTTAAAAAACCGCCTTCAAAAAAGGGCACTAAAAATTTTAAAATAACTTTATACCTTGCTTAGAAGAAATTAAATCTAAATGGACAATATTTTACATTACGGTTATTGAAATTTTTACATTAATTAGTTATTTTTGGAGTCGGTGCCAGCCAAACGAGAAAAACAAAAATAATAATAAACAAAATAATACATAAAAAATCATTTAACTATTTACCTACAATTAATTCTAGAAATATTTTTCAACAAAACTGAAACATATAGATGATACACCGATATTATACTAACTATAAAGGGTTTACTGCATGATGCAGCCTAACAACTGACTCTATAGCGCCAGAGATATACCTGGATGACCAATGAGGCCGAGCCACAGGTAACATACCGTTAATTTGTTTCCCTAAGCTATCTCCCGCAATAAAACTATCTTCCTTACGACATGCTGTAAAATATTTGGAATTTTTGTTCGTACCCTCGGTTCACCTCGAACACCAAATAAAGTTCAGTAATTCTATCTGCGCGGTCTGACAGCTGGCACCGACTCCAAAAATAACTAATTAATGTAAAAATTTCAATAACCGTAATGTAAAATATTGTCCATTTAGATTTAATTTCTTCTAAGCAAGGTATAAAGTTATTTTAAAATTTTTAGTGCCCTTTTTTGAAGGCGGTTTTTATGTTTTTTAAACAATTATTTTATCGAAACATTTTCTGCCTTAACAATCAGTATTTATACCAGACCGTGGTAGTCAACAGGCTCTTTTAGAATATAGAGATGTGATATCTTTGGCAGCACATTTAAAACTAAAGGTGGAAATTTTCTCCCTGGACTTTGACAAAGCTTTTGATCGTGTCTATCATGGATTTTTGTTAGAAACTATGAAAAAAACTGGGTATGCCACAGGTTTTTGTTTCGGCTATCAGAAAATTAATAACTAACGAACTTTCAAGGATTTCAGTCAACGGTTTTTTGTCGAAATATTTAATTATGGGCCAAGCAGTAAGATAAGGATACTCACTTTCAATGCATTCTACACTGAACCCTTAATGCGGTCAATCTATAACCTGACTAATGGAATAACTTTCTAAGAAAAAGGATATACAGGGCTTATGCGGATGATATCCGGTTTTACAATACCAGCGATGAAGATTTGGATATAATTGGAAATCAATTAAGTTTACTCAGCACTGCTAGCGGCGCTCTAATAAATCAGCGATCCTTCATATTGGAGCGGGAATCCAAGATAACACCAACATGCAGGACTTCAAACAAGTAAAATTCTCTAGGCTTAGTTTTGGAGGCTGACCATCGAAAATGTGCACAGTTAACTGAAGCAATGTTTTAAATAATACTAGTGGAACGTTACAACTTCATAGAAGCAAATTAAAAAATCAAGATGAATTAATTTGGCTGTGTTTGGGAAAATAAATTACATACCCAAAGAAAGGATTCAGAATGTTCAACGTGCTATATCTCGGTTCTTGTGTCAGGGCGAATTATTCAAAGTCAATCTTCAAATACTTACATTACCAACATCAAGAGGTGGTCTAATGGATGCTAACAGCAAAGCAAAGGCCTTCTTCTTACGAATTATGAATAATGTTCAGAGAAATAAAAATACCATAAGGTCACAAATTATCAATTACTACAAACCATCCAGTTTAGATCCACCTGTAAATATACCTCTTATTGACAAGACCTTCAAATATCTGAGATTTTATTTTCAAGAATTAAGTTACATTACAACAGCCCGAAAGGATAAAATATCTGTAACAACTAAAGATATATACAAAACTATGACATCTTGAGGACGCAAAAATATTGTTGAAACAATTCTTAGACACAAATTGGGGAAACGTATGGCCTGACATATTTCTTAATGTGTTATCCGAAATTCAAGGCCTATGGTACAAGGTTGTCAATGACACTGTACCTACAAGTGTGAGATGATTTCGAATCCATATAAAATCTACAGATAGTTGTGATACATGTGGGAATGCTGACATATTAATTCGTCGTTTTACTTGTGGAAAGGCTGCAGACTTACGGAACTGGTCGTAAACTAAGACACTATCTTTTTTGAGAATTTTTTCGTATCAGAAATTAATACTACTATTTCTTTTGGCTTCATCAGGTCATACAATCCATCATATCTTTATGAACGATTGAAATGTCTATATCTCCACACTCCAATTACGATTTCAGATAGTTATCTCTTTCAAATATTCTAAGCCTTATACTGGTAGTCCATCTGCAATTGTCACCTTGAAATCTTACATATACAGTGAAAATACAAAATTCTTTGTACAGAAATATATGACCAACCATCTACTATCTTATATGATTCTACAAGCAACTTTTTTCGTCTGTCGCTTTTCTGAATGTTCTGTTTTTATAGTTCACCGATTCACTTAACGTTCAGCATTTTTCTATCGGTCAGATCAAAGCTTATCGTTCATAAAGCGTTGCGCTCTATGCGTACAGCTTAGTACCTACTGAATGTTTGATCAGTAACCGACAATACAAGGTTTCCCTTTTACAGTTAGGCTCATTTTAAAAGATGTTATCTTCTTTCGATATGATCATTCCTTATGCCATAACCTGTAAATTAGTTTCCTAAACAACAGAATTTTGTTTGTACTTCTATTATATTCGCTCCTTTTGCAACAGTCAATTTTATATTAAATATTTCTGCTCCAATTTCTACGATTAGTCTTAATTTTGTTTTATTAGCCTAAATTATTCTTCAGATATTTTTGTGAAATTTAATAATTTATTCATACCTTTAAGGTAGTTACATTATACTATCTTGTAACGAATTGAATTATTCTCTTTGAAGCTTTAATCATCACACTTTTTCCCTTATTTCCTTGCTATCTTACTCTGCTTGCAGGATGAGTATAACTGTTAATAAATCACATTATATTCAAACTTGTTTTTAACTTTGTTTATTTATTATCATTTTTATGCATTTATTTAAACAGCAACATTTGTCCGGAAATCAGACATATCTCAGAAACGTTAAGCAGTATGAAACCTAAACAACGTTGTGCTAATGTTGGAGAAGTTGCTTAGCATTTCGTACGGCGGGCGCTTTGTTCAATGGCGTCGTAATTTTCCGTGAAATAAATTGCCGCAAGGCGACAGGCTTAAGTCGTTAATGGGACTCATTTTTCCACGCAAACAGCCTAAATGACGAGAGAACTTCATGTCTGGCAATGTTATCTGCGCATTCATATCGGATACGCCAGCTGCCAACATAAAAACAAGTCTCACGGACTATGCGATAAACGGCAATCCGGAGAAGATGGTATCGGGTTCCCAAACAGCTATTCTTCCCTGCAGACCGACAACGCATGTTTTTTGTACGCTATTTGCATACTGGGAGTAATATATGCGAGTGGGGGAGCGACGTATCTGCCATCTAATGGACACAGAAAGAACTGGCGGGAGAAACAAACGTGTCGTCATTGTGCGATGCTGCCAACAGAATTCGTTCGCAAATCTTAAACTCGATTGGTTCTTTAAACTATTTATTAAGTTTATTCTTTTGGTAAAATGAAGATTTTTTTTATGAAAGAAAGAACTTGACAAACGACATATATGCTTACATGGTTCCCATGGAAACCTTAACATATATCCCTCACGTAAGTAAGTTTGGGGAATAATAGAAAATAGAAGTACAGTTACCAGCTTTAACACCATAGATAAACATTTGCCCATAGAACAAATGAAAATAAAGAGTCATTAGAGACCAACAACATCTTTATGAACCATCCATAATCTCAACCCTTTCAACCGCAAGGAAGTCAATTTTGCCTTATATCAAATGCAAAAATGTCCGTTGTCTTGGGTTAAGTACAGTCTTGTTTAGTTCAAGCACCCGTAACTATGTAAATTAACTTTGAATTTTATGTTTTTTTCTTTACTGATAAATATTTTGATTCGAAATCTGTGAAGTTTCCAATTCATTTTTAAGAAATTATATATATATATATATATATAAAAAAAAACTACAGGAGCGAAAGTAAGCTTTTAAAGACATAAGGAACCTCAGGTTTCAGTAAACATTATTTATCACTTGTGATGGAGATGTGCTCCGGCGGCAATTTATCTGCGTACTGTGGGTGAGCGGTAACGCTCTGGTCGCGTATTCGGGAGGACGCGGGTTCGAATACTCGTACAGGTTTCCAGATTTGTGTTTTCCATAGTTTCCCTAAGTCACACCACGCGAATGCCGGAATAAACCTTCAAAATTCCATGGAAAAATTCCTTCCTGCTCCTTGCGCCCAATCCTTTCCCTCGACGTCGACGAAAAATTTAGAATTTACCTATTTTTTCTTCTATTTCTTTCACTGTGTTCACCAAATTCCCTCGATAAGTCATGCCATTCACTGAATTCCTTAACTAAAAATGAAAAATTTCCCACACCGTTGCACCTGAAGCAAAAAGCGCTAGTCATGGTCGTTTCTTACCTTGCACATGCTACTACCGATTCTTCTCCAAACAACTTAAACGGCTTCATAGTCAATGTCTTATTATGAATCCCCTTTCAGCACTATTATAGTATTAATTACTAGCTATGTTCTAATCAGACATCGGCAAACAAATCGGAGTGTCCCTATCGCATCTACTTAAATCCTGTACGCAATATAGTCTGAAGTTTTTGCAAACTGAAGAGGAACGGTGAGTCATATCCAGCTCCTTTATCGTGCTGGCTTTTTCTGATTTCAGGCTGCCACCCTTTTCACCCGCTCCAAATCCTGTTTATGATGCTCAGATACACTGATGAACCAAAACATTATGACCACCTGTTTAATAGCATGATTATCAACCTTTGAGACACCATACAGTAGCGACTCTGCGTGACGTGGATTCGACCTTGGTAGATATCTACGCACAGGTCACGCATTTGCCTTACCGGCCGATGGATTTTAGGCGCGGAACTGATGTTCTACAGCGTTCCATATATAATATATCGGGTTGACATCAGACGAATTTGGTGTCAAAAACATCAACGTGAGTTCACTAACATGCTCCTCAAACCACTGCAGCACTATTCTGGCTTTGCGACATGGACGGTTATCCTGCTGGAAGATACCATCTCCTTCGGTGAAGGCATAATGTATGTTGGAATGCATGTGGTTTGCAATAATTTTCACTTAGTTTACAGGTATCATAGTGCCTTCAATCACTACCATGTGTCGCATGGAAGCTCAGGCGAATGTGCCTCATAGCACAATACTGTCATCCTTTCCCCATCTGAGTGCATTCATGCATGTTTCGAGTAGCCGTTCGCCTGGTAAACAGTATATCAGGACGTGACCATCAACCTGGTGTAACGAGAAAGGTGAACCATCCGACGAGATGACACGTTTGCAATGATTCACGGTCCAGTCTCCTGCCCACTGCATTCGTAATTAACGCTGCTGTTGGATCAACATGGAAACACGTAGAGGCCGTCTACAGGGAAGTCCCATGTTCAACAATGTGCGCTGAACAGTGTGTGCTCCGTAACGCTGCACCAGCATTATACTCTGCCGTCAGATCATCCCCTATCTGGACCTACAAAGATGGCGTGCCTGACTTCCACATTCTGTGATGAGACGTGGACGTCCGCCACCTAGTCGCGTATTCGTGATTTCACCGTCCTTCAACCACTTTCCATAGATGTTCACTACAGTAGAACGCGAACAGTCAACCAGCCTCACCGCTTCCGAGATGCTCTTTCCAAGACGCCTTTGTTAAAGTCTTTTATTTCAGTTAATTTACACATATACCATTCGTGTTGTCGCTAGAATAGCTCCTCAAAATTCTCTGCTCCACTTATATATTTTCCTTATCGCATGATGCACCCACAATCAGTGGCGTAGCTAGGTCAACAAGGGCCCCGGTGCAAAAAAAATATTTTCGGCCCTGAGGCCAGATGGGCGACCTTTTTTTATTGCTTTGTGTTGTTGGTAGGGGCCCCCTGAGCTGAGGATGGGGCCCTTGAGTTGTGCTTGGGGGCCCCCAGAGGTATGCCTGGGGGCCCCCTGAGCGTAGGGGCCCCGGTGCAATGCACCGCCTAACCCCACAGTAGCTACGCCCCTGCCCACAATATAATCAGAAGACATCTCTCAACGGGTAGTGGTGATAATGTTTCGGTTGATTGGTACATTATGCGAGTATTTGTGAACACAAGAAGAATAAGACATCAGATAATGGGAACTTTTTCTTACACTATGGATTTTTTGTTTGTTGACTTATAGTTTCTTCCATAGGAACTCTCATTGCTGCCGAGTTGGCAACACGGGCAAGTAGCCTAACTAGGGGCGCAGTAAAGATGGCCATCTTGCTCACTTATTACGAGCAGTATGCACACTGAGAGGCTCCCAGGCGAATATACGGCCCGCGCGTGCTCTATCGTCCACGAATATCTGAATTATAAGCTTGTTTTTTTTGAGCAGCGCGCCGTCAGACTTGGCCACTATTTCTCTTGTAATTTTTCAGATATGGTCGGTGTCTTAAATCGCCGCTGATAAGGAAGTGGAAGCAGCTTTGAAGAGAGGAGTAAAACCCTCGGCGCAGCTCTCTACAATGTTGCGATGCTTTTCGAGTAATGTGAGTAAACGAGCACTGTATATCTACTATACATATACTGTATGTTTTCGTTTTGTTTCTGCATCGTGCAGGGTTATGCTATGCAGTGGTGCTCCCGTGCTGCTTCCTCAAGACTTATCTCTTATAGTGGTGACAAGCCCGTTACTTTAAGGAGTATCTTACTGCTACAAAAGGACTGGACCACTATAAATACCGGGACTGTGCTGATGAAGATAGCTGAAAATTACGAACTGAGGAAATACTGAGTGTGAATGTTCTTTTGTAGCCCTGCAGGACTCCAGCCTCGTTTAAAATAGTCTCCACAGTTTCTAAACCTTCTTCCTCCTATGTTATACAACAAAATTGATAATTATGAATAATAACATTTAAATTTCCTTTTCTGTTTTATTATAAACAGAAAGTTCACGGTTTGTGAGTAATATTTTTAATTGTTAAAGCCTTAAAGTGTGTGTTTAAGGGTGAATAAAAAAATTTGTAATTTGTGTAAATTAATGAAACGAAATGTTTAGGAAAGATATTGGTCTGGTCAGTTATTAATCATGTGCTAGAAATCAGAATAAATAAGAAGCTGGAGAATTTTTCCTTTTTATTTGTGCTTAAGTGAGATTATTAGCACGATTCTATCTGTAAGCTTTATGTTTGCCTTTTCTTTTATGTACAAAATTAGAGCATTTGCAGAGGTAACAGCTGAACAAACGGTGAGCTGATTTATACATTAACAGGATATTAACGGCCCTCACCTTCGAATACTGTTTCCTGTAAATTCTTTAGCTACAATCCTGTTTTCAAATTAGGATATCTGGTGGTTTGGGATTCAATATGTTTATTAGCTTTTCTCAGACATCTTGCAGTTCTTATACGAAGGCTGAAAACAGTTTTGAATAAAAGACTGAAACGAAGGGTGGAAAACGTTATTAACACCGGATGGAAAGGAGGACCCTTAGCTTTAAATTTTCACGTCTCAAATGCGTTACGAAGTCTGTGATTCGGCTTGTTACATTACTATAGAGATTAAATTAATATTTAATGTATTTTAACTAATTATTATTAACTAACTAATAATGGTAATCATAGTACTAATCTATGTGACAAAAAAATCATGAACTTCACAGGAATAATAAATAATACTTTCAGACCACCTCTTGTTCAATGGCGCATAAGAATCAGGCAACATAACATCCCACCGGATTGTATCCTACTGTACGGCAGCGAGGCCTGGACAATGGAGATGCGATTCATG
Source organism: Vandiemenella viatica (assembly GCA_031002005.1). Taxonomy (NCBI): domain Eukaryota; kingdom Metazoa; phylum Arthropoda; class Insecta; order Orthoptera; family Morabidae; genus Vandiemenella; species Vandiemenella viatica. Next base: position 149,557,096 of record JARYHS010011408.1, read on the forward strand.
AGAATAACAGCTGATTACAAACTACGAGATAGAAAAAGATCATACGAAATCCTTAAGGAAGTTCAACCAGTTCTACAAACTGTAAAAATTACGGAACATTTTAAATAAACCATGTACTACGGATGGAGATGCACCGGACCCTTCGAAAAATCCTCGAATACCATTCCAAAGGTAGGGGAGGTGTAACACGGGATGGGAAGAAGAAGGAGAAGAAGAAGAAGTAGAAGAAGAAAAGTACCATTAATCTGCAGTGACAGTTTGGTAGCTATAATTATATTTATTGTGAGAGGGAATTGAAAGATGGAAAACACATTATTAATGACTTTGGGAGCTCAACTAAATTAAAATGTCTGAAAACAACACTGATTGCATTTTCCAATATCTGTGCAACATTCGATTGAGTAAGCGAAATTTGTTTTCAGATTGTGTTACAAGCAGGAGAAGAAATAATATTTTTTTTTTGCCAGTTTTAGGGATCAATTTAGCAGTCAATAAATCACATATTCCTGGAAAATTCCATCCAGAGCAATAGAAAAACGATGAAGTTACCACGCTGTGAAATACGGAAGGACGGTCGTATATGAAATTATAAGAGATCTGTCATTTTGGATACATTATCTTGAAAGAAAGGTTTTTTACGTCACGATTAAAATATTTGGTAAGTAAAAACTGAAAGTTGTTTATAGGAGTTATATAAACCGGTAGGTGGTAGATGATTATTGATAGGTGAGGAAGTATTTAAGCTTTTGCGTGTTCTGAGAGGGTGAAAGTAAGTGATTCGTCTGGTCACTCCATGTCCATCGCTTCCCTAGCTTTCGGAGACCAACTGCATCACTCGTCGCTGTAGCTGCCAGAAGACAGTTCCTACGGAGCGATTGGATTCCGGGCCGAGAGGGAAAGAACTAAGCCCATAATGGACGCCCGAAACTCGAGTTCCTACGAGAGACTTTAAGCGCAGATTACCAAGGAGTCCACTCCCCGGCAGACAAAGCCCTTACATTTCGTTTGTACGAAAAGTCTTCTTTACTTCAAAACACTTCACCGTTGACACGGATTTGCATTCTTAGAAGATACCGGACTTCTTTTAGTCAAGACGTAAAACTGACTGAGCCCTTTCTGGGAAATTTCATCTTTTCCTTCACGCCTGTCCAATGATGATAATTTTAACTGACTGAAGGGTACCTCCCTCTGATTCTGTCTTTAGTGATATTTCTGAAACTTGCTTTTCTTTATCGACTCCCACTATACGATAAAAATAATTTCTTCTGTTAAAACAGTACTAGCGTCTACATCATGGTTGGGATCAATTTCTATATCTTTCACACAGTTATCCTTTGAGGGTAGTCTTATTAACTCTAAGTGTTATCGTGTTATTTAACTGATGGCAAAAACCAAATTAATTTGCAGTATGATTATTTTTATTCACCATGATTCAATAATATTTTTGGTTGTTTTGTTTACTGCAGTGACCAGTAGCGCTTAGGCAAGTGGTGGGATAATCAATATAAACAACAATTATACAATATTTCCTCTCATTTTGAAGGAATGAATAAATCAGCGGTTTCGCCAAACGTCATTGTAACTGGTACGAAAACAAAAGGTGTGCTCTTTCTGTGATGCGCAAAGAAGTACGTCTTGGATATACAAGTTATCAAACTGCAGCTGTACTGGACACAACGGAAATGACGGGATGTCACCAGTCGGAGGTCAGAGTGTTTAATAATTTCTTTGATACCAAGTATTTGTAGAAAAGAAGTAGCATGTCACTTCGCCGCCTTTTAGAACAGAAAACCTTTATTCTAAAATCATATACTTAGTGAGTTTCCTCTGGAATGTCGTTGTTAGTACTGAAAAGAAGGCATTAACATTTTTAATATCAAATTTGTGGCAGGGGCGGCAGAGGATGGGGGGAGGAGGGGATGGACGTAGGAATTTTACTTTTACTCTGTAATAACTGATGGCCTCTTCCCACTAAAGTTGCGTTCCCACTACGTCTCTTAAAGGAGGCCTCCCGGGACGGGACGGGACGGGACGAATACCCAACAAACAACACGCCATGGGAACGGGGCCGCCTCTGCTAGCGGGGACGAGACGCAGCTACCCACTCTATGTCGGTAAACATCACAGACGTGTGTAGTGGTGCGCTGTTGCCATCGGTTTGGAGCAGAGGTACACACCCCTTCAGTTGCTGTAAAGTGCTCTGTGCTAACCGACACTAGGCAGCGTTGTGAGGAGGTGGTGGCGAGGTAGCGAGGGCTAAACTGCGGCGCGCGCTCATCCCTACACTTCGGCGTGCGGCGTTCGGCCTCTGTTACAAGACGTCGTGGGAATGCAGCTTAATGATTATCATCCTTTCGACAAATACTCACGTAGGTGTTTAGGGTGATGAAGAGGTCGATCCACTAACACAATTATCAGTGGCAGATAGAGGAGAGAATTTCAGTTCGTCCCCGTCTCGGCTTATTTTAACAGTTTGTAAGGAAAAAGCTGGAGAAACGTGGAACTTGCAACGGCGAGCGGCTCGCCACACGTTCAACCACGCCTGGTTTCCGCAAACTTCATGTGCTGCCTTCCTGCTCTGGGAGGACGATCGAACGTTTCATGCACAAAAAAATCTGTTGATTTACTGCAGTAACTCAACATGTTCCAAATGTTGTCCATATCTTAGCAACTGTGTATAGACGTATGAAATGTTCTCGGGTGACCAGCCGAGTCAAGAATGCGTTGTCACACGATATATCGGCGACAAAATACGTTTTCGCCATCTTCTGGTGAAGAGGATGACGACAATGAATTTAGTCACCGAAATATCATGTGACAACGCATTCTTGACTCGGCTGGCCACCCGAGAACATTTCACACATTCTCAACGCCGAGAAAGACTTCGTTCTTATATGTATATAGACGTATTGTAAATTTCTTGACAATGCAGGTCATTAATATTTGATTGTAGTATGATTTATTGTTGGCACTGTGTATACCCTGATGGCTTTTTGTGGGTAAACAAATATTGGACTGAAATTTGTTTGAGAGTTTGTTAGTCACTTAAAGTTAAACTGATTCGTAACGACTTAGTATGAGACGGTCGGCAGCGAGGAATCACTTCATAAAATTTGTTGAAAATTACTGAAATTTATTTAAATATCATTTCAGGCAAATATTATAACATTAACACTAATATTCCTTAGCAACATGTATGTGTCACCACATCGCCAAGTACGCTTTACTATCATTTATCAGGATTATTTTCTCAGATTAAAAGGTACTCCGAGTGATAAACTTGTCATGTACACGATTTATCATAAATGGAAGAACAGAATTTAAGAGTGGTCGGAGAACATAAAAGCGATTCAGAATTGTATAAGAATCCCCGACTGGAAACGCCATATGAAATTATCGGCAGAGGAATAAGAAATGAAAGGACGTATGGCAGAGATTATTGGGAAAATATTTATTCACATTTTGTAGTACATCCTGAAGACTGGAAGAACCGGTTCCAGAAAGAAGCGTTAATTTCTAATGTTACACGTTAAGGTAACAGGTAAGGCCCGACTAAGTGGTCAACCACCAAATTGGTCCACCCATTCACCGAGAAGTGGTGTTGTGTTTCATTTTTCTAGGAACCACTGCTCAAAACGCTGGATGATCTGTGGGAGAAGTGACGGCAACCTTTGGAGATGATATGGGTGTAATGGTGGCTTCCCACGGCCCGTGGTTTTATACGCCGAACTGTACTGTACTGATCAGCACGCGCCACAGACTATCCCTCGCAATCTCGCAGCCACCTCCCCAACATGTTGTCATCTATCGTTTCAGCTACCCGGGCGTTTGATGTTCACCGACTGAACGACAGACAGAGGCACGCCGTTGCTGCCAGTATACCAGTAATGGCGGCTCCCTTCCCACGGCCTGTTGTTGATAGCTAGACCGGCGCGGCCGGCAAATGCACAGGCCGTGGGAAGCTACCTTAACGATTACTTTATCCAAATTACTCGACTTCTCAAGGATTTATATCCCACGAATTACAGTTTATTTCTTGCAATAGAAATGTACTCCTCACTTTTCACGAAAACTATCTACGTAATCTAAACCAATTCACTTAGTTTGATTTGCTGGTTCTGTAGGTAAGCCCTCGTATTCGGATCAGACGCATTGACTATCAATTCGTATTGACTATCAGTTCGTATTTTTAGAACGAATAGCACGCTAAAGTAGTAACTTGTCCTCCTCTTATGGATTTATCATTTATCTATACTCTTTGTGGCATCTTTATTTCACAAAAATAAACTTTCTTGGCAATAAGAACTTAAATATGTGTTATTAGCTTGAAACTAGTTGCCATACTTTGGCTTCATGTTTGAAGGCTTCCTATTCCACCAGTTTTATTTTGATGACTGAACTCGATGATTCCTGACGCTATTGATTATTAATTTATCAACCTCGCATTATCTTGGCTCAGCCAATCGAGCTACTAAGTACTAAATACGGGCCAAATAAAATTAAATCTGTCAAATTCTAGCTTTGTGGAATGTTAATCAGCACAATAACTGAATTTACTAAACATAACGCGTCAATTATAATTTAAACTGATTCCTTTCAAATTACCAGTTACTTCACACAATTTTTAGAATTCTTCTGAACAAGCTAATGAAGGATTTTAGTATTTTGCTGGCGTGCCTCAAATATGATTTCGTTACACGAGTTCAACAGGCTGTATGTGGAAACCAAGTACCAATAAATTAAAAGAGATGTTTAAGCAAAACCCTAAAAAAATAAAATAAAAAAAACAAATAAAATAAAAAAGAAACAGGAAAATCTTGTTAAATCTTTTTCGGTGGAACTTGGGAGATATTTGCTCTCTACGAAGCAGTATAAAGAATTATCGGGACAATACTTACTAATGGCAACTTAATAATAATAATAAAAAAAGACTAACTAAAATGAAATTTCAGCTGCTAACCAACTCGAGATTTTTGTCAAAATATTCGATTAAACAGTAAAATCCCCCACATCTGGAAGATTTGAAACCAATTTTGTAACTATTAAAATATTTTTTCGGCCTGTCGAATATTCCTTAACCCTTTGTGCTTCACATTTAGAAAAAATTTACAAAAATTTTTTCCTCTTCAGTATGTACTCATTGGATCATAAATATGCCATTTGCATTGCAAAAGTACATTTAAGGTTATTAGTTTAAAAATAAACTAATGATTCCAAACGGCATCATTGTCACTGAAAGACGCTTGAAGTTTTATTACTTTCAAAATAAAAAGTACACATAAATGTTCTAACTTTCTATTTAATTTTATTACAAAGTGTCTTAAAAATTTATTTATTAGTTAACCCTGCAGTGGTCGCGCTCTGAAAAGTCCCATTAGAAATGGCTTGAGTGGACTACATATATAATCCACGCGACCACTGCAGGGTTAAGGAACAAAATTGCATGTTATTTTGAATATTACGTTTATTTTCAACACAAAATAATTATACAAAATTGATCTTTATTTACAATAAAAAATTTTGAAACAATTATTTTGTTTGTTAAAACATAATGAAACATCGCATTTGGAGCATTTAACCCTTGAGTACGCTTTTATGCAAAGTTTGCATCTTGACTTTGAAGTTAAGTGCTCTGGCCAGTGTCTGATATTTCAGATTCATCTCCTTGCAGAAGAAGAAGAATTTCATCATCCCGTAGGGCATCACGTTGTCCACGCATAACCTATAAAGAAAATATGAAGCAAGAATAAAAACTATAAATGTTTTCATATAAAATCATTCTCATATAAAAACAAACTCAATTTCTTCATAGAGTTCAAATTCATGTTTGCATGCTGTGTAGAAGCTAATGCATCAAAGACTCCAATTGGCATCATAAGAATGAAACAATAATTACTGAAGAAATTGCATATATAACTATGTCGAAAACTTACCACATTTCTTTCCTTTCCTCTTGAACTACTCGTAGCGATGCCAAACAGCATCATCACAGCGTTGATATGTCTATAAATGCCAGGATAATTTAGCGATGCCATGTGGCATCATGGATGCAGAAAGGGTTAAGAGTCAGTCGTACATGGATTTAGTTATACACCCGCATCCCTTCACTTTTAGAGGTAACTAGATTCTTGCACAACAACGATTTTTTAAGCTGTGTTGCGTTCGTATTCTAGGCGCCATTTTAGCTCAAGAGTTTCAGGATGTCACACTGATCCCTTCGATTCCTTTGTACTACAGACAATGTGCCGGCAGTTTCCATTCTTTCTCGTAATACTGAGTGACCCACATCATCTGTTTGCATCTCCCTCAGCCTACTATTTACCAGTCCAGTCGAAACAACAATCCAACCAGCAGCAATTACATACAGTCTCAGAATATTTATCAAAACTTCTTTTTGCAGTAATAACAGGTCTCCGTTAATATTGCATGTTAAAAAGCCTCCGGAGCAGCCATTTACTTAGGTACATCATTGGTGCAGGAGCCTGAAGCTTAATTTACCATTATAATCCGCACTCGCCAGAAATAAATACATCTAACGATTTACATTTACGGAATTACTAACAAATTTTGGTACTGCTGAAAATCAGTTCTACATCCTTTTCCTGCAGTGTCTTCCGCGAAAAAAACTCACACATCTGAATTTCGTTCTGGAAAGATGTAATACGTATCACATTTCTCCTGTTCCATATTTCCCCTAAGAATTCCTTACGTAAGTTGTGTAATCAAAGCAAAGTTAAAAATTTGGTCATTCGATAGACCCCTTAAAGCAACCATCTTTTTACCAAATAATCCCTGTTCTCCGAAACTTTCTTTAGCAATTAGAAAACCTGGACTCTGTTATTTGTGGCATCTTTCTCGTGTCATGTAGTGGTGACAGCTGCACTGTTGAATCAAAAACAGTATAACAAATGTTCAAGGTTTTAGCCCCAGTTCACAAATCAATTAGGCGTAAAATTTGCCGTCTCATGTTTTGAAATACAAATCAAACTGATATTGACTTCCTTGTTTATAAGTACTTTTTGACTAATAAAAACGAATAAAAATAAGAAGGGTTTAGAATCTAAAAACGTTCAGACTTCACATCTACACTCCCTATTCACATTTCCTTGAAGGGGCCTTAAGGATAGTGAATTTATAAGGATGGCAAGAACTCTAGATTTCAGGAGACAATAACAGCCATGGTGGCAATGAAGAGTGAATTTCTTCCTGGGAAATCACACTTTTATTATTTCTGTCATCTCTTCTTATTTATAACACGTTTTTTTTTGTTGTTTTTTTTTCACTCTGATTGTATAAATGATCTACGTGGTTTGAACGATGTTAACAGACTGTAAACTACACATAATGCAGCATCTACTTCTAACACCGAAAGATTATCTGCAGCCTATAGGATTGTGAGAACGATACGAGAATTAACAGAAATGATGACCAAGAAATTTCAGTGAGACTTTCCTTTTTCTGACTCTCCAAAACGTAATACCACCGAAATATTTGTGCAACGGTAAGAAAATTTGTCAAAAGAAGCAAATCTTCTTCTGTTGGTAAGAGACTATCCCATCACGTGTACTGTGGAGCGGGAAGGTGAAGTGAATTGTTAAAAGAACAGTTTCTCCAGATACAGTTGCCGTCAGCTATAAAAATATAGAAATGATTAAGTTTCTGAGGGAAAATTTGATAAAGATACCACTGGACAGTGATCGATATTGTTCCTCTGCATCTTTCCTGATGAGTATCATCTGTTTTACTGCCCCAACACCTGCTCTTGGGCTTAGTAGGTTGGTAAGGGGCATTTGGGAGGAGGCGGCTTGAAATACCCATCTCCCGACCTAATTTCGATGTTCATGGTTTCTCGTAATCACCTGAAGCGAATGTCTGGATGGATGGTTGCATAAAAATGGACAGAGCTAAATTCCTTCACGTTCCTTGCCATCGGTTGTTTTCCCACCTCTAATGATTTCAACATAGATTATGCCTATAACCCTAAGAGAAGAAAAAAAAAATCCAACTTCTGTGGCGAGATTCGGAACAGCAAACACGAAGGTGGAAGACTGCAGAGTTATGGTAGTATTGGGCAAAGAGTGATTGAATAATTATTATGACATAAGAAGTCTTCAAAAAATGGTACTGAATAAGAGAACTGTCTTAAATAATATGAAGCTAATTTATGCAAGGGTTAGGAGACTGCAGCAATACCAACTGTATGGAGTTTTTTGCTCCTATGGATTCAAGTGTGCTCCAAAGTTTCGTTATCATTTGCCTAAATCTTTTGGGCCGAGCTTACTCGTAAAGATACCTCATTAATTAAATTTTGACTCATCATAACTTTTCACCTAATCCTCAGTACGTTGCACCCTGATATGCATATAACAACCTGAATTAATTATTCTAACTTCAGAACGGGGCCTTAGATCATTCTAACATCAACCACCATCCATAAGCAAACATAGTCGTCTTCTAAACAAAAGCTCGCCTCTTTAAATATAGAAACTCCTGCCTTCTTCCTGATGATTCTATACACTATTCTCACTGAATTTATTTTCCGGTATTATATCTAATGTATTGTTACATACATAAAGTTTTTATGCGTCTTATTTTAAATCAAACAGTTATTTCTTTAGTGCCATTATGTTATCTGTTTAAACTTCAATCAAATTTTTGAGTCCTATCCTGAAAATCGGTATGAAATATGTATATACAAAGATCATTATTTTGACACTTACCAACAAATTTGTTGAACGACCTATTCATTAAAAGTACAGAAGTAATGCCGAAGGTAATTGCGTGATGTTTATTTTCGGAGGGCTTTAAATATTTAACGGCAAACAAGTGGAAAGGAAAGGACGGGGTGCTTTTTTATTCTGATGCCAGTGAAGATTGGCAGACTGATGTACTTGAGTGAATGCGCGAATGCGTCAGATATCTGCAATGCGGTCGACGAAAATTACTGCATTATTCACGACTTGATTTGAATATTTTCGCATTTTTTGTTCCTTCAATCTTATAGCCCTGTTCCAGTGCCTGTACTTGTTCTGGCGGTGGTGTCAGTGCCATGGAACTCCTTCTGGGAAGTCGGGTACGAGACAAGAGATCCATCTGTTGGTACCTTAGTAACCACCGAGGCTTAAAACGTCTAAACATACGACAGTGACGTAGGGGTCTTAACCACTATGGATCAATATTCTGAGGTAGCGTCCTTACTGTTTCAATTCTGAGTATAGCTTAAATTCGTAAAACTTTATTTGAAATTTATATTATGGTGACCATAATCTCTAAAAAGGAAGAAATATTTATTTCAATTGTACATACGGTATATATTATTTGAAATAAAATCGCCGTTGTAAGAGCAGATGGAAGCAAGCAGTTTTTATGTATTATTGGTGTTATAGTTCATTGTTTCTATCTACCAAATGTTACAGGATAAATAAATTAAAAGGATTTAGTTTGAAAATATGATCATTAAGATTGTGACCATAATCAACTCCATTTACGGTAAAGGGTAACAGGTGAACTAATAATGAGATTTATTTCCATTATTGGCAAGTACAAACATTAAAGAAAAATAACACTGTTCAACAAACAAAATTACCTGTTTCTTGATTTAATTATAAATGCTTTTAGGGTAAAGACCATATTAAATATTTTTTAGGTCCAATTTGAATGATATGTAATTCACTGCCTGACAAAACAAAGTGATGCATACGGAAGGAGACAAGGAAGAGAAATAAAATTTTACCAGATGAGAGGGTATGTGATGTTATTTAGGTAATAAGTGATAACAAAAACGACGTACATTTACTATGAACTTGGAACCCCATCTGGTGGGGACTCTGGATGCTCGCACCGATTCGGTTGGAAAGGGCGTCATAAAGCCTTTGTATCCTCTCCTGAGACAAGGTGGCTCACAACTGTTGTAACTGATCCTTGATATGCTGGGTACTGGCAGTGGGACGGAGTTGACGTCAGAGCTGGTCCCACACATGTTTTATCAGGGACAAATCTGGGGATCTTGCTGGCAACGGGAGTATCTCGGCATGACACAAAATTTTCTTAGAGACACGTACAGTGGGAGCATTGACCTGTTGGAAAATGACACCGCGATGCGTAGCATATTAGGACGCGGACGTGCCGTTGTGCCGTCAGAGTTCCCTCAATCACTACCAGCCGTGACCTATACCCAACACCTCCCCGCACTGTGGCGCTACTATGCCTCTCAAAAAGATTAGAAGACTGGGACCTCTTCTAATGTCGCCGCCGTTCTCGCCGAAGAAGGATGTGGAGAATCGCAATTCATCGCATAACACAATCCTACGCTGTTCATCAGCTGTCCATGCTACGTGGTCACGGCACTGTTCCAAACGCAGCCTTTTGTGTTGCGTTAACGCCAGCCTACACATGAGACGCTAATTTGCTAGTCCTGTTGCTGCAAGTCTCATACCAATTGTGCGAGATGACACAGAATGTTGCTGGTAATCCTTTACTGATTCTTGGATGGCAGACGCGAATGTGAAGGGATTACGATATGTGGGTGCAAACCACGGCGATCCTCCCTTGTGGTGATCAGATGTGGTCGACCGGAACCTTGACGACGTGTAGGCGTTCCCTCATGTTCCCATGCAGTCAACACCGGGCCACTGTCGCAACACAAATCTGGATATTGCAAGATTCTACCAACCGGCCAAATGGAGACCCACGGTGAGGTTTCTTTGAAAGTCTGTCAAGTGCTGATATCGCTGTTTAACACGAGTACGCGGCATTTCCGTGTCCTTCGCAGTGATAACTCAACATCTGAGGCTATTCACGCCCTTTATACACTCTACCAGCGCTGGTAACAACACTAAACATGGACAACAACTAATGCATTCTGGTGCCTGTTCTAACCGTCACAAATACAATAATCAGCCAAAACATTATGATCACCAACTTACTAGCATATAGGTCCACCTTTCGAACGCAATACAGCAACGATTCAGCATAGAATGGATTCTATAAGTCCTTGGTACCCTTCCAGAGGCATCTTACACCAGATTTCTACGCACAGGTCACGAAATTCCCTTAAGTTACGGGTAAGCGGTTTGTGGACACGGTACTGGGAACGAGCATCTTGGAAATGGGGAGGCTGGTCGGCTGTTCGCGTGCTACTGTAGTGAGCATCTATGGAAAGTGCTTGAAGTACGGTGAAACCACGAGTAGGCGAAATTGTGGTGGATAACCGCGCCACATCACAGAATGTGGAGGTCGGAGGCTTGCCCGCTCTGTAAAGCAGGGTAGGCGCTGATCTGTGGCATAATCGCTATTCTTGTGCTCAGAAACACTTCTGCAAGCACCAGAATTGTACCCTTCCACCATAGATCACACCCTATGCTGATTTGCAAGCCTTCAACCTCCACGTTCTGTGATGTGACGTGGGTGTCCACTGTCCACCACTTTGTCGCCTACTCGTTGCTTCTCCGTCCTTTAAACACTTTCCATAGATGCTCACTACAGTAGCACGCAAACAGCCGACCTGCCTCTACGTTTCCAAGGTGCTCATTCCTAGAGGCTGCGCCCAAAAACCGCTGCGCGTAATTTAAGGGAATTTCGTGACCTGTGTGTAGAAGTCTGGTGTCAGATACCTCTAGAAGCCTACCAAGGACTTGTAGAATCCATGCTACGCCGAATCGCTGCTGTATTGAGTTCGAAAGGTGGACCAATATGCTGGTAAGTAGGTGGTCGTAATGTTTTGGCTGATCAATATAATTGCAACTGTATTCATTTACATACCCGCCAATAGTATGTATGTGTACGAAGTAACATTGACATCCTACCAGGACCTTTTTTTTTGTGTCTGTGAGTGTATGAAGCATTTAGTACAAGCAGTAATACGCAGACACTATACCGTACGCATTAAAAATAATTATTTTGCATCATGAGTGTTAATAAATGTTAGTAATGCAAAATCGTGCGTGATGGGTGAGCGGTTAATGCTCTGGCCTCGCATTTGGGAGGACGCCGGTTCGAATACCCGCCCGGGCATCCAATTTTGGGTTTTCCCAAATCGCCCCAGGCGAATGCCGGGATGCTTCCTTCAAAAAGGTCATGGCCGATTTCCTTCCCGTCCCTTGTACCCAGTCCCATCCCGCCTCTAATGAACTCGACGTCAACAAGGCGTAAAGCCATAACTTAAAAAAAAACTTACGGAAAAAACACAATTCATTAATATAAAGTTTTACATTTTAAAAAATCTTTTAGGTTTGTATCTGTTATGGTGGTTTTACTTATGTTTCTGAACGTTTTTAGTCTGCTTGCCGTTTGTACACTCATTCTGAATCATCTCTTACGGTTCACCAGCTGTAGTCAGTAAGCATTGACGCGTACCATTTACCCTGTTATGTCTTCACCGTCACAGAGATGGTCTGGTGAACCATTTCACTAGGTTTATCATGAATATCCCCAAAGTTTTAAGGGAAAATATCGAAATGAGAGGAGAGAAAGTGAATTTCATACCGTAACAGATAGTTTCTGTTTGTTTTTATTTATTTTTATTTAACAAACTCATTTATGTCGTGAACATATTTTTTTCTTTTCTTAAAATTCCTTAGCAACCCTTTAAAAAGCCTCACAAGTGGCTTTTTGAAGCTATAGTCAGTCAGCAATTTTCGGATCTGGATTCCAATAAAGCTCCCACTTCGATTCGAAAATAATAAAAATTGATTGTTTTTACTAGCTGTGTAATACGTCACTTCAGAGCAGAGAATGTCTCTTCACCAAAAGCATAGCATAAGTTATCAGAAACATTAACACATTTGAGAGGTATTTCAAAGGAACTAGTAGCACAGTTTGCGAAATGAAAGAAAATATCTCTACCTCAAGATAGCGCACAGTGCAGCTAGGTGAAAAGTAATAATAACAATGCTCTATGACAGGTTAGAAAATAGCAAAAATTATATTTCGCTATATTTTAAAAATTTCCCCACAGAATTGCAAAATCTTGAATACAGGAGCTAACTAGTCATTTTAAAGGCTGAATTAATATTTTGTAATCCAAGTTTAATAAATAATTGAAAATTTTAAGATAGAAAATAATCTTCAGTTGAACGGGGAAATTTAACATAATTCTTGTTTGTCAGTTTAATACCTTATGTGTCAGTTCATACACGCAAGAATTGTTATATAGTTTTTGTGGTCTCTGGTTTACTATAAGAATTATAGCTTCAGTATTCCCTTCTCTCTATCCGACACATTGTGGCCACTGTGTAGGAAAGCATCTCCTTTGCCCAGTTTAGGATTGCCCTCTTCACTTGTTTACCATCTCAGATAAGGGGCTTTTCCGGCTATTCACCGTTTTTTTTCTTTTCTTTTTTTTAAATGGCATTTGGCCATGTCAGCCATACAGCCAGCAAGAAGTGTGTGTTCCTCTTACAATGTATACGTTTCATTTCAGTATGAATATTTTCCATCTTCTGTAAGGACGACACAAGACAAACACAACATTTAATTAAAACCCTGCAACGCGAATCAGACATGCAACCCCTACGCTGCCGGGGTCGGCGTTCACCGTTTTAATTTCATCCTGAATTGACTTCACTGATTTTCGCACCATGTGTAGTTTTGTGAAACATATAAATTTTATTTTTTCACTTGAGAAAATAATAGCAATAAACAGCTGAGAAAATGTTTAACTTGGAAGCATTAAAACTTACGGTACACACAATTAAAGTTCCTGTTACGTCAACCTCTACGTTATTCCACAAATAATTCGTATTTAATTTCTAACTTTTTAGAGAATTCACTTGGCGAATGATGAGACTGTCTAGTAAACAGACTTATGGTTTGGAAAATAAGTTCTTAGCCACACTCCTCAGGCATCTTAACACATCAATCGACACCAATTCAAGTCCTGAACCGAACTTAGTGGGACAGTGGTTAATTATTTGGCCTGGTATTTGCGGGGGCCATAGTTCGATCTCCGATACAGCTATCCTGGTTTCCACACCACACCTCGACACCTCCAGGATTGGTTTTTTGTTAAGTCCACAGCTAATTTCCTTCCAGCACTTTTTCACCATACTCTCCCGGTTTCCAGTTACGTCGTAGATGACTAACTGTAAACCACAATAAAAAAAGAAGCGTATCTTGTGACGGGCTTAAGCAGCTTTCCCTAAGCCTACATAGTGACATTTGAGATGATCTCCAGTGGTAACCTCGAAAGTAGTTAAAAAAACGCCGTACATATTAGCTTTAAGCCTTCGTAGTTTGCTATAAAGTCATAGAAATCAAAGGTTTCCGAGAAGAAAACCGAATAACAGTGATGGAATTATTTGGTGTAAATCACCAATTATTTGAGGGAGGGAACATGGAATATCAGATGACTGAATACAAAGGAAAATGAATTGTTAAAGGATTCTGAGGAGAGAAATACAAATGAAGCAGAAATAAGTTAGACGGATGGATGGAGGAAATATTTTACAAAATTCAATACAGAGAGAGGACACTTAATTGTAAAAGGAGTATACGCTACACAGGAAGAAAGGGCGAAAGATAACAGCTTTTACTAAAATTTACAGATAGTTATGCACCTGGTAAATGAGAGTGATTATCTCTTAATCTTGGAGTATCTGAATATTTGTATTGGTAATATACGTACCCTAATGTTTCTATGTTGAAATGGAGAGCAACACCGAAATTGAAGCTGTATTAGTTGGGAGAATACTGCAGTTATAATTATTTCAGCATAACAATCCTTTTTTTCAATAATAAAAAAGAATTGACGAAATGTATTTGGACTGCCAGGAGTTTGAAATCCATAGTAGGCTATGTCATTTTCAATGGAAAACTAGCTCCTCAAGTCACATATACTAGAGTGTTAATAGGAAGTGCCATACAGTACAATCATACCCTGATTAGATCGGTAGTAAACCTATAGAATACAAGGAAATAAAGTAAACAAGAGTAAAATATATCAATTTCAGAGAGATATCATTAATGACTTGTGCAAACAAATATTTACAAATTAATTATCTTATGCAGTAATGGAAGATCACATTGATAGAAAATGGAAAGTACTAAAGAAATCATGTTCATACAAAAGGAAAAAAATGGCTTAAGAAATTGTAATGACAACTACTGGATACTCATGTCATTTGGACTATATTAATGAGGAATGGATACCCTCACCATTGGATACAATATATTAGAAACTTTTGTACCAACACAAATAATAATGAAAGGTTAAAAATTCATAACAGATGGTATTGCTAACAACCGGGGAGTGAAACAGCTCTGAAGTTTGAGTTCAACGCCTTTTAATTTGTTTATCGATAATGTTCTCAGACAATAGTAGGAAGAAAGTATACCAAGAGGAACAGTATTGAACAGAAATGTGATATTGAATTCTGTTGTATTTGCAACTGATCTTATTATTGGGGACGAGGATTCAAGATCAACCAATTTAGCTCGAAATACGAATTAAAAATTTCCAGTATGAAAATGAAGTTAACTAATTTCCAGGACAAATACCCAATTACAACTGAATTGTAGACCCACTTAGTAAATTTCATCTATTTCAAATGTGATATAAACTGCGAATATGACAAGGTTATCACAAATACGATCCATAAATGCCAAGCAATTTTTGAGGCCATGACACGATTGAGTTATATGCAAACAAATAAATCCGGTTATGGAGGTGTGGGATTTGTTATATGTATTAAGAAAAAAATTAAATTCCATCCAGGTGGCTGAAATAAAAATCTCGTGATCACTCAAAAGATTTATGCGGGAAGACTAAAAAAAGGATATCAGGGAGAAACTATTGTCGGTAAATTAAAGAACACGAAAGAAAAAAAAAAAAAAAATCCGTCTTTCAGTGGGCACACGGCATACGAACAAGAAGTAAAACTGCATGGGTTGTACAAACTTTTTTCTGACCCTCTTTTCCTGTATAATTCCTTTCTGTGTTTGTTTTGTTGTATTTTTTATGTTTCTTTCGTACTCGATTGGACGAAAAATACTATCTTCATTGCATTGATACAATAAATAGGAACGTTTTCTAAGTTATTAACTTCAAAAAATGAAAACTGCCAAAAATTTAAAGCACACTACAGCAGATTCTGGAATATTACATCGTGGCTTAATCAGTGTATTGTGTGTAGATGTTTTATTTCGAAGACAACTTCGTCAAAATTATCTAATAATCATTTTTACAGTTAATAGGATGCGATAGACAACAGAAAAATGAAATTCGGAAAAAAAGAAATCTATTTAGTATATAGAATTTAGCAGCTACTATGTTGATTATTACTATTATTAATAATGTTAAATTATATTACGGTTTATAACTATTATTATTATCCTACTTACGTTGGAATTGCTGAATTTGTATCATATACTTTTTTTAATCAAAGGTTTACGGTAACTGAATAGAATGCTCCACTATCGCAGCTACTTGCATGGAAATATTGCTAGTTGCGCTTCCGCAGAACCTTGAGGCGCATACGCCCTTAACGCTTATTAAAAGTAGAATACCAAAAATGGTAACCCTAAAGCAAGTACAGGCGAAGCCAGTAGGAACAGGAGAACGGTCGTAATACTGTGAAAGGGAAGATAAAGAAGAATTTAAATCCATTAGGTTCGACAACTAGTACACAACACACCGGGTTCGTTTGATGTAGATCTATCTTGCCACATTCAGATGCTCTAAGTGTGTAGCCACCTAAACATCGTCTTTTTTCTCAGAATAGTCCTTATAGATGGCACGTTTCTCGAAAACCTATTGTTTCAAATTTGATCCACATCTCCTATGAGCTATTCTGAAACGGTTAAGTATCTGCCATTTCTGTGCTGGGAAAAGTGATATCCTTCACCTTCGACGTTCAATACCGAACCAGTTGGACGTTACGGGTGGTGGTTTATTCTGGCTTTTTTTGTTTTCCTTTTTTTAAAGTGGTTTACAACAAATTTTAGGGTGTAAAGTGTTGGATGGTACTGAGTGCGTGTGCCTTGGCCACTTTTACTCTGAGATGAGGATAAATATTTGCTACGACATCAACCAATGACGATTGAACCTAACAGAACATGTGATAATCCTCATCATTTTATTTAACTGAACAACATTAGTTATAGGTGTATTAACGCTGATTCTCAAGACACGAGCAGGATGTTCAGTCATTAAATAAACAAAGCACCGAGAATTGAGTTTGACCCTAACTGCTTCCTGCTGTTTGCACCTGAGCTTAATTTCCTGCAGATTCTGGGTGGTGGTGTCCAAACGACAAAAAGCAATCAAGAATTAAATTACAACAAATTCTACCATGTCAGTTTAGCTGGATACATCACTATTACAGAATGTGCCGGCTATGAAAAAGTAATCATACAACATATCTAAAGCAATTCTTCACTATCAGTATCATCCCTTCGATTTTTAAGTTTTCAACTATCGGTTTCGTACGACATATCCATCCCTTTTCTTCGTTCTTCGCTTTTATTTAAAGTTCCACAACATAAATATTGTATTAATCTTTCGAATAATCTTTGCTTTCGAATACTCTTTGTGCGTAGTAATATCAGAGATCACTGACCTATCGTGATGAATTCGAAATTAAAAAGTTGAATATTGAGGATGAGAATTTTATAATATGAGTTAAAGTTAAAAACACGTATTCAAGTATAGTAGAGGTACTTTTGTCGTTTTCACTGGTTGTAACCGATTAGAAGAACGTGGTCGTGAAAATTAGTGGCGCAGTACATTTGTGCGTTACAACAGAGCAACCATTCAGCTCGATCGATCGAGAATAACGAGGGTTAAAATAGTAACAATAAAACGGCACATAGGCATATCTACATACACGTGATGTTACGCTTGTTGGACACGCAGACAAGTTAATGAACGCAATAATGTCAAACGCTGAACACACAGGGGATCATGTCGCCGAGCTAATTAAATTTGCCGAAAACATTCAAACAAATGGCAAACAGTCCAGTACTGCACGCGAAACAAAACTCGTTTTGCTGACTGAAACGCGCGTACGCACACATGCACGCGCGGGCAGCCAAAAAGCGAAGCCTTCAGATATCGCAAAAAAGTTTTCCAAAAAAAAAGGGTACTGCATTGCGATTCTATACTCTTTGGCGTCGACCGTGCAAATTATTGCCGACATGATGATCAAAGTAATTTGTACGGCGGACATATCAAAGGGACCGCGAGTGGGTGCCGCTGCTGGAATCGGTATTAATTTATACTTCCAACGCAAAACACATTAATATCAAATTACGCACCGACGTTTGCGGCGTCGGCCATGATTGGAATCTCTGAGCGTTGAGTGAGCTTTCACTTTTTCCTCGTTTCCCGAATGAGTCGTGTGAGCTCTGTGCGTTGATCGATCGTGGTGCTGGTCTTTTGAATCGTTGTAAAGTGACGTTTTACGCACCTCGTTCCCTGCTCGTGTCCTCTGTTGGTTTAACCACCAGTTCTCTCCCTTTCGTTACCCCAATTTTGAGGCATCAATGAGAAGGATACTTGAATTTGAAGAGGGAAAATTTTAATTAAGAACGTATTAATTTTTTTGTTGCTATTCGTACTTGGCAATCGCATCTCCACGTATGTAGCAACACATATCGTCACTGATAAAAATGCGAGTTAGTTGATCGTACCAACTCTGATTTAACTTCTAGGCTGTTCCAAAATATCTAGAAAGCCTCTACCTCTTTGCCCTGTGGCGAGTCTTAAATGGTCATGTTGCATCTTCTTCTTCAGATCAGTTGATATGAATTGCCGATCGATCTTCTTTAACCCATGACATTCTGCGCAATGTCCTTTATTTTTCATGCCTTATCTTATTACGACAAGAGTGAATACTAAATCTTTCGAAACTGTACGTTTACATCGACCTAGCTTTCATCTGTTTTTTTTTATATATATAATTTTCCATCAAACACACTAATAGATTTCTTTTTTGAACAAACGAGATGATTCTTTTTAAGTCGTTGATCTTCCTTGCCTTATTCTGCGTTGAACCTCTCGAACAGAAGGCTGCTGTAGTCGCATTGTCCCAGTGATAGGTTTTTGTTAATGCAGCCCAGTATTCCTACCGGGTTTAGGGGACTAATAGTTTAACGAGGAATCCAACCACGAACGCATTCTGGCGAATTTACCATCACACAGCAATCTGTGTCGGAGGTGAAGGTAAATCACAATGGAGACCCTGAATCGAAACGCGATCTTTCGATATCCAGACAGATACCGTAACCATTGAGCCACTAGATCGCTCCTCCCATTCTTTGACAAAATATTACGGATGTTCTTGCAATGGCCTTCAATTTCCAGATTATGTGCATTTTCCGTACAACAGAAACAATCGAAAATCTCAACATTTATTTTTAATACAGATTTATTAAATTCCTCGATTAAATTTGTAAACATAATTCAGATTACTTATTCATTGTCGGTGATAATAATTTGGTCACCTACATAAACATTATATACATTCAATGCTCTGCTGTCTAAAGCTTCAGACCTATAAAATCTTGAATGTAAAAGAAAATATCTTTTCTTACATTTATGTGATAAATTTTAAATATGTTGATCATTCCTCCGTTAGTTAAATGTTACTAGGTGCATGAAAATGATGTTTTTAGTGTCAATATGTGTTGTCGGTAATCCAATGAATGTGTGCAAACAGTTCCAAAGGTATCCAAATTACCGAACAATACTATCAATTTCTGTGTACTTTCGACTGTTGAGATCATAGGCTTCTTGATTTGTTAAAACAATTTTTTTCTCTATCCTTAGTTGAATTTTGTGTTACAGGGTTGGAAGAGTTCAGAAAATACATCCTACATGTGTCACATAATCGACACACAGACCTTGATTTAGTGTACACTGTACACTCTTGAAATGTTCGAATAAGAGCTCTAGCACTATTACTATTATTACTATTACTATTACTCCGCGATTCACTAAAAGTGTGTGGCTGAGGGTGCATTTCCGTATAAACTTCAGCTAAAAATCGTTTTACTGTCCCGTTGATCAAGATTTAGTGCTATAATTATTAGGCATATCCGCAGGTACTAGAAACTTTTTACCTGTTCATCCGAAGTGAGAGAAGCTGAGTTTTGTACAATCTCCATAAAGAAAGTAAATCAGATTTGGGTTTGATAATTACCTGCGAAATTATTTTAAGAAACCGACAGTTAGTTGCATTTATGTTCCATTCTTCCCAAATTTCTTCCTAACACATCCAGCAACAGGAATGTGCTGAACTATTTACAGTATTTCTGTAGTGTTGTTGCTACTTGTCGTGGAGTGTGTTGACCTGTGTATTTGTGTTATGCTGTTTTAAGAAAATATCCTGTTTATATTTTGGACATCTGGCATTATATTCATATACATTCTATATTAAAGTTGGGGCAACCGATTTAGAATCCCAGAAAGGTACTAAACCATTAAACACTTGCTAAAATAAGTCGCTAATTTATAAAGGCTGAGAAACAGAGGTTTTCAGTACTAAGATTGGGATCAGAGTACGTACAACTCAGATATAATTTATTACCTGCAGTGTCTGGCTACAAACCCTCGATGGTTTAAAATGCTTATTTTTTTTTTCTGCCTGTGGCTTTATGCCTCATCGATGTTGAGGTTATTAAATGCGGTAAAGAACTGGAGGCAAGGAATTATGTTATGGCATTTTAAAGGAACCAGGTATTGATTTGAAGAAACCATGGAAAACCCAAATCTGGATAGCCGCATGGGGATTCAAATCTACGTCTTTCCGAATGTGAGGCCAGAGTGTTAACAGTTCAATCACCACGCTCGACCTTATTATTTAAATGAGTTAATAGTTAGAAACAAGTCAATTGTGGCAAAGAGAAGCATACAACTACCACAGAAATCGAATTTTTATCTATTAGTAACAAAGAATACCTACTTGAATATTTATCATATCGTAAAACGAACACGATTTATTCCGCTCTCTTGCTTAGTGGGGTGATTCGCGTAATTTACAGGAAACGCTGCATACGGCTGGAAATGATGCTAAAATGTTGCATTATTCCCAAGGGATTCGGTCTATATTCATGTGAAAAAGTTTAAGCGAATAACACACCACCACTGCATTATCTCTGGATATTCGTAACGAGGCCATGTTGCTCCGACAGGTCACCGGTACTTCACGATGACAGCCTAGCGCTCTGTGGACACATTAAGATGCCTGTCAGACGTCCTAGAGCTCTTATCCGCACTCGCATCCTGTTCTTATCGCACTTAGTAAACTTCAATGTCCTCGTTACCTCTGAACGTCCGGATTGTTTTGCGACCTCTGCTACTCGTGTTACGTCGCGCAACGACCACAATTTATTCTCTCAGTGGAGAGTGGAGAACTGAAATATCCCAGTCCTAATATCCAGCTGACAGTTCCCCCACTAATTCTTATACTAGAAACGTTTCTTACTGCAGTGTTTCTATTTCCATGATTTGATGAATTACGGGTCAGGCATTTGGAAGGACCTGCGATCGATTCCAGATTCGACCATACAAATTTCCATTGCCACCAAAACCACTACACATCAATTCCATGATGGTTCTACCAGCAGGCCATCAAAGAATTCCTCCCTCAGCTTTGCCCTAAATCCTCCCCCGCGACGTAATTCCGTAGACGGAACTTGAAGCTCTCAGGAAAAAAAGTTTCTTTGATATCGACAAAACCTGGAACTACTGTCATAGTATCTCGAGTTTAAACGCTGTCTGCAATATCTAGTTTAGTAATGAAATAAAAAATAATAATAAAAACAGCATTACTGAGAGGTTGATAATTAACATTCACAAATGAATAAAAAAGGAGTGGGATATTCTCTATTAGTAAATGAAAGGTCCACTTAGTCTAAACTTGCAAAAAATATGATTTATTAACATTAGAAATTTAATGTTTATCAGAAACATGAATAAGCGAGTACAATATGTGCGTATTCCTAGCAGATCATTACAAATTCAAATTGTAAAAGTTCTCATAGAGCTTTAAACTTTAATTCTCGTGAAACATGCGATTCACAACGTTGTGTCAGGGATACCCTTTGAGTAACACAATTGGTGGGACCGTAGTTTATATTGATGTAGTTACCATTCTGTAGGCGTCGATGCTTTGCTGATGGCAGCCAGACGTCAAAGTTCAAAACGTCTCCTTCATTGGGCGTCGATGCGTGTCTACACAAATGTCTCAGTCTGTGCATTGGTAAGCGTCGTATACTTGCTCGCCGCGTAAACCCACACCACCGACAGAATCCAACACGATCAGTTAGTGCTCACATTGATGTCTTCCACCCAAGTATACCATCGAAGCGTTTGCCCACCTCTGTCATCACAACCACATGTCACCTACTTCTCTAGGACGATCAGTCATTCCTCATCTCGCAATGCTCGTACAGAATAAAAATTTATTCATTCTGGTGCTTGTTTATTGGTAAGTCCACACGACTTAACACAGTCATTAGGTATTTTTTAATGATGACATGAGAGCTGTTACTGTTACTAAAGTGCCTTGCACCTATCCTAATGTGTAAACGTATATGCATTGGAAAGCCTATCCGGCATATGAAAAAAAGCGTATGAACCAAACCGGTATTTGCCTGGAGTGACCTAGGGAACCCATGGAAAATCCATTTCAAGATGGCCGATGTGGCTTCTCGAGATTAGCTCATGTTGGATTTTACGTTTTCTCACCCGATAAATCCTTCATATTCCATTGCCCTATAGCTCATTGGAGCTACTAGTATAGGATTAAAATTCACCAGAGTTGAATACTGAATGTTTTCGTTCAAAAATAATCCTCTCTGCAGTGCGTATAGAGCAGGACGTTCGACGCTTGATTGTGATCGTACGCTGGATGAGAACGAAAAATTGGTGGCCCTCCCTGTTGCGCTCGGACGAGTAGACCTGAATTAATCAGAACCGAGATTCACTTTCACACACAAACAGCACTTAATATCACACCTCAGTCTTTTCTATAAACACACAATAAGGATTACTGTTAAAGACACAAACATGGAAGGAACTCGCTGACCTGTCTGTGTAGTCAGACCGCGAAAATGTTGGAAATACTATTAGTTTGAAATCGGATCATCGATATAATTTAATTTATTTTTAATATACAATGGATTAGTTGATAAAACGAGGACGCTCAGTAATGCAGCTATTCTGAAGAATATAGTTCAGCGATATTTCGGAGTAACTACGCATTACACAAAAAAGAACCCAGAGAAAACTATCTAAAAAAAATGAGGTTTTTTTTTTTCAGTGTTAGGTAGAAATATATCAGCAAAAGCAATTGGAAATGTTAAATTGGCTAGTAAAGTAATTCGTATTGCTTTAGTTCTCAGGTCACTTCGAAGAATACTTCGGACGAATATTTGATGCAGTTTCATTTGGTCACGTAATATACCTAGAATTACCCCAGCTGAAGAATAGGTTACGAGTTCCTGAAAATTGCAGGTGTAACCGGGATTTGAACTTTGGATCTTTGCATTCCCAATACCTTACCCGTCACTTACCATCCAGCGAACTATAACAGTTCACTGGAACTACGGATCATTTATAGGCTTCGTCATAATTTTTGCAATTAAATTTTGTCTTATGTAGCTTCTTCTACAGAAAGATTTAAAAACAAAAATATTCAAGTACCCGCCGATTTAGCAACAAAGATTCAACGCCAAAACGATTACGGTTGCATACTTGAATATGATGTTTCCATTTACAAGAGAGTTTATGCTAACTCTTACGCGTATATCAATTAATTCTTTCAGCGCGCTTATAGGAAGTAAACTGATTAGGTAACATACTGTAGCTAATTACATGAAAAAATCTGAATATGAAAACTGAGCTATAAACGTGGTCTTTTTTTATGATAATCTTAATTTCTCAGAAATTAGAAAAAAAAAACCAGTTTTCTGATTACTATTGAGATATCTGTGTAAAAGTAGTTAGAAACAAGAATACTCCAAGGGTGTTTATAGTTTCTTTTTCCTTTCTAAAATATCATTGTATTCAACAAAATCTGAAAGTCACCCACCTTGTATAATGTTAGCCATTAAAAAAAGTTGATTGAACAAATCAAACCCGAATACTTTCAGCTGTATTTTAGTGTTGGCAGGTAAGTTTAAAATAGCAATACTGTGTCCTTATTATGAAGAAGCCTCGTATCCCTCACACGTATCACTTTAAACGCTTTGCAAAATCCATAATTCTGAAATAAATTTATCTGAAAGGATAAAAATGTGGAAATTAGAAAACGCCTATGAGATTTGAAAAGTTACAACTAATTTTCAATCACTGGCTTGTTCAATAAACTATAGCAAACACTTCGTAAACTATCGCAGTTACTAGTTATATCTTCGTATATTTCATTGCTTTGAAGATATCACAGATGCCCTTCTCACTAGCAGTTGAATGGAATATCATATGCCTCGTGTAGATGACGGCAAACATACAGATGTCTCTCGTGGAACGTAGCGGCTAGTCTGCAGTAGTTAGAAAGAGTTTATTGATCTTGGAATTGACGACCGTTATCTCCGTGTTTCGCGTTTAGACTTCCGCAGCTTGTTCACACATGACCAATCAGAACTGCTATATAAGCGTCCTTAAAAATAATAATAGTTTAGTCTACAACCAGAATGTTAATTGGATCCTTCCAAAGGATGTATAATAGTCCGTTGTGTCAGAGGTAGGACGACCAATTCCTTTCCTCTGGAACCTAAGTACCTAGAATTCGAACCATGGAACGACCTAGCGTAGCTCATATTATCAAACACAACTTTAAATAATATGTGCATGGATTTGAGCATGGGACCGGAGCAGTGAACTATTGAAAGCAATCTCTTTACCATTAAGCTACCAGACCGCTTATAAGATTCCTAAGAACTCCATAAATCTCGCTAGGAGTGGAATTTGTGAGCAGAATATTTTGTCTCTGATATTGTTTGTGTTCAAAAGATTGTATTAATTATAGAACTAAATTAAATTTCGTTAAGTTATATAAAAGTTAAAAGGTTTACACGAGTGTTGAATTCCGGTCTCTGTCCATTCCGAAATTGTGAGAAGAATGGAACAAACATAATACACGATCTTATAATCACCTCAAAATTTTAATCTTATCGGGGTTAAATGTTTTACAAAATTTCATGAAATACGTGTGTCGTATTCCATGAAGAATGAAGCATTCGTCATGCGTTCTTTTTTTAAAGGAAGAAACAATTAATGAACTAATGAATTATAAATCTCTATATGTACCTTATCAAAAACTGGCACTAAAACGATGGGTAGAGGTTTCACAGTATTTGGAATAAATCGCGTACTTATGAATAGTCGAATTCCTATTCCCCCGCGTACAGCAATAGCCCGAACGATACCCAATCTCCGCCTCATAAACTACAGATTTTTTTTTTTTTTAAAAACTTATCACACAATAAAACAGTTATACATTTCACAACAGATGGAAGCACATCACTTCTCACATTAGAACTTAATCCTGATAGTAGGTATTGAATGCCTGGCGTCAGTAAGGGCAAGGCGTCAGTAAGGGCAAGGCGCCTAAAACCAAATTTGACCATGCCAACGACGAGAAAAACTCTTCATAGGCAGGGGAACGCAAAATGTTGGAAAAAGATGGTGAACAAGACAAACGTTGTAATGCTACATAGTAATTATGGTAATCTCACATGTACAGTTTGGAGTTATGAGTGTTTCCTTATTGCTGAAAGTCTTTCAAACAACTATTCGGTTACTTATGTCTCTTAATCAAACACTTCTAATGTTACCTCAAATAATAAATTTAGCATTTCTCAAAATGGCTGTCAAGAGTTTTATTTAAAAATTAACAACTAGCGAAGGCTAAAACGACTCCCGTTATAAAATTACAGAAAATTGATTCCGGGTAATTGTAAAAAAGAGCTCCTGTTTTTTTCACTGGTATTTTGTTATCCAAAAAGAGAGAATAATTTAAGTGTTTTTTTCTCGGTATACCGGGATCTGAACTGGCGGAATATTTCAACAGACAACAGAGCGACAGTAGGCCTTTCTTGTGATTAATTCCACACTAAGTAGTGTACCGATCGTTTCCCGTGCTGGGCAGCTACTATCGCTCGGTCACGAACCGCTGCTATCGACGTGCCGGCTCACGTAACTCCAACTCCACCCGCAAATAAAAACCGACCTGTCTGCCGCCCGGTGGACACTCGGTTCCCTTTGTGGCGTCACCGAGTCTGCACGCACGTGCGTGTACTGTGTCGCAGCGTAGCGTGGGCTGCGAGGACTCCGTGCAGTGGACACCGGAGGTCGGGCTGGACGACTATGAACAGGTAGGAAGGCGCCAGCACACAGTCTACATATTCAGACATAGGGAGTGTCAGCTGATAGAGGCCAACTAAGTGTCTGCATTCTGTTTTATGATTTCATTGCAATAGCAGCACAACCTCAAACTAATTCCAGATCGTGGTTCTGTTCGCTCAGAAGCCAATGAGAGACCGTCGCAATCCAACACAATCCAACATTGTGCGTTGCAGAAAATGTATCGATTTATTATTTATTTATCGTATAGCTAAGCATAATGCATATAAATATCTACAACATATGCAACGACAAGAAGGTTGGTAGCATTCACAAAAACTGATGTCCAGTTGTAGCAGCCGTTCTAAAAAGGAAATTGTAGCACTGAAAACATCTTGGTATGGCCCATCGTACTTCATTTCGGGGCATTCCTTGTGATATGCTCCACACTCTATATATATATATATATATATATATATATATATATATATATATATATATATACACGATAAAATCGAAATTTATTTTCCTCGACTTTGTCCTTTTGAAAACTATGAAATTTTACCAGAAGTAATTTTCGTATCATAAAGTACATGGAAGATATTGCGGTGACTTCCTGCAATTCGGACACACTGTACACAAAAGTCGCTAGTATTTTCGGTGTTACTGCTTTTTAGTTTAACTAACAGGCCCCGCGAGATTGAATAACATGTCATTTGATTGTTGCTTTTCAAGTTTGAAGTGATGATTCATAAGCATAAAATGTTAGTTGAGAATACTTTGTTACAGACAAATAAGTTTTTCAATAATCCATCTTTTTACTGAAGAGTGTATCAGCTTAAGCAGAATAAACACATATTCAGACAAAAATGGGATGAACCTCAATCACGAACGGAATTAAAATGAATTAAAGTGAACACAATCATCCAATCACAGACTCTATTTATAAACAACATTTAAAGTTGAAATTGAATCCTCAGCAATTTTTTGGCCATTATTTTCTGTAATATGAACAAACACATGACTGAAGATCTGACTTTAGAGAATGTTATAAAAGAAGTATGTCAATATTGTTTTAGGCAATTATGTATCGACTTTGTTGAATATTTGTCATTGTTATTCTTGCGATTAATAGAAATATTCCCGCATATATTGTTATTGCTTAAAGGGTACATACCTCCACCATTGACTAAGACTTGTTTGGAAGCATGGTTTCTGATTTTTCTAAGGAAAATTGAGAATAATAATGCACAACATCTTCACTTTTTGTAAAAAAAAAGGAAAAGTAGTATTATTTAATAGATTACTTCTTAAAGTGTCGTGTTTCGCATCACTGTTTGCATGGATACTTTCTACCTATACTGTTATGAAAGAACATTCAAATGATTTATATAAAACAGAACATTCGCCACAATCAGGCGGCTTTACCTTTACAATGGATGGTCATTTGTTGGAAGTTATCACAACTGGCAGAGTAAAATGGAATTTATTTAAAGAAATAGTATATGACATATGGATCCTCTGTTAATAATTACCACGGAAAAGTTGATATGGAATGGAAATTAAATTGGCAACGCTTCATGCTATAGCGTTTTATTCCATGTCTGTGTGGTTGTAGCCATCAAAATGTGGCACCACCATGAAGAGTGTTAATTTGTGAATAATAACATTGAAATTATGAATCTTTTATCTAGAACATTTTAAATAATATGAGAATTTTGAGACGGGAGTTAGTAAACCATTCAATGCTTCTTTTTTCCTATGTTAAACTAATTTTCGTATTATTATACAAAATTAGCTTTATTGGCTGAACTATGTCATAACTGCATCTTTGTCCAGTTATCACGTCGAACCGAAATCCATTAAGCATTTGTTTCATCCTGTCGCGTCCCCTACCTACGACACACTTGCCAAGTACATCTTCTGCAGAAGGATCCAACCAAAAAAAAAAAAAAATAGTTAAGAATGCAATGTGTATCTTAATATGGATCTTAGAAGAGCAGAAAACCATACAAGTCAATTTTCTAGCTTGTAAAAAATATTTTATGACCACACATAACGTTCAGTGTTTTCGGTTATACCTTATTGTATTTTCTTTGTCTTTGGAGCTACGTTTATTTCGTATCTTCCAACCAGAGATCAGATTCTCAGAGTTAACAATCAGCGCCATTAACAACCGAACAAACGGCGTACGATGAAGTGTCTTCGACGTCACCTTAGCCCTATCATGAGCTCGCACGCCGTGAATTGCTCGCCTGATTGCGGGGAACAAAAAATAAAAGGAAGTGACCGGACCTGCCGGATTAAACCTGTTTCGGCAGGTACGCTCGCCCACGCAGGAGGTCAGGGGTTCGTGGCTACGCGTGTCAAGTACATAGTTGGCTGGAAATTGGGTCACCAGTTGTTTTTTATCGTTCAGCCATCTGTACTAAGGCACCATGCGTGGTTGTTGACCGGTGTTGTTGCATTCGGGAGGACGCGGCTTCGGATTCACCCCCCCCTCCCCCCGTCTCCGACCATCTAGATTTGGTTTTTCCGTGATTTCCACAAATCATTCCAGGTAAACGCCATGATAGTTCCTTAAAAAAAAAGGGCCAACCCAGAATTTCTTCCCGTTCCTTGCTCTCAGTCCATTTCCGCCACTAATGACATAGACATCAACGAAGCGTAAAACCATAAACATAAAACAGACAGTACTGAAGGCGTACCGCCCTAAGTGTCTGGAGATATGCGGAAATATAAGGGGGGGGAGGGGGAGTGGCTGGTGGGATGAAGCTCTGTGTGGCGATACTGTTCAATTATTGGGATGAGACTTTTACCTAAGGCTGAAGTGATGGGTTTTCAAATAATGACATTAATTGGTTAAGACTATGATCTGAAGGTCTCGCGAAAACAATACTGATGTAACTCTGACATCACTTCACGTACGTTTGTTAGCTTCTTCATGCTAAATCTAGAGCTCCAACACAATACACTACGAGACTAAGGCGATTTTTTGTAAATTACTGAAGAATAACAGGTAATGGTTAAAATTCTTCTAGAAAATTAGATACATCACACCAAAAAAAAAACTAATATCTGAGCTTCAATTCTTCTAATTTTCTAGACTGAAATGAAAATAACTTATATTCTTTGTTAGCATAGTCCATTGGCTTCCGAAAAAAATTTACTACTTTCGAAAGCCGAAATTCTGTCCGAAAAGAGCAATATACTAGTCGATTGAAGACATTCAGTACAATCGGTCTGAAACTATATTTCGATTTTTTTTTTTTGATTTTTTGTTTGACGAATATCATATGAAAAAAAGCACTAAACAAATATATAGTAAACAATCGCTATTATTGGCCAATGGAGAACAATCGTTTTACTAGGCTGAAACCAGTCAACAGAAGTAGGAAGTATACTCGCAAGTAGAATTTCAAGTCGACCAGGGCCTAACACACTTGACTATCTGTTGCCGATCATCACGTTCATGTAGCTGTACCAGCATAACAGATCAATACTTCGGTGCTCCAGCAGCTGGAAAAACACGATCAAATTGAAAGCCAATGATACACAGGGTATTTCCGTGATAATAACAAAAACTTTCGCAGATGATGCATATGACAATTTGAGATAGGTAAAACGTCTCAATAAGTTATATAGAAAAGATTTTTCCGTAAATTGTAGACGATATAAAGATACTAAGACGTATACGACGATAGAACCTAGACCAATGTCACATGGTAATCGTCAACACTTTAATCAAATGTTTCATGAAGTGAGAAGAGGAAAAGCTTGTTCATCTGATCTGCTCCAAATTGATTTTTTCCTTGTGGAATCATGCGACAAATCTTGTGTGCAGTACGAAAAAAAATATTGTTGCCTGCTTGTTGTCAGAAGACAGCGGAACGTTTTCGCCGGCTACAACAAAAATTACGGCGTGGCTGTAAATTTATTGGCTGTTCATGAAAGTAGGATAGATAAAAAAACTATCACATCTACAATCAAAGTTGTATCACAGTCATAGATATGATCAAAATATTTTGGCTTACAACCTGCAACTCAGTCGCATCCGGTTTGCTGTTCCTTATACCAAATTGTTACTTTTCGCTCTCTCCATCGTGCTTAAAACATTGTATCACCATGATGGATACACCTTGTACGGCAGCTCATTTTTGGGTTCTCTGATTATATGGTAAAGAATCGAAAATTTTACTTAGTCTAAGGCGAATTAAGAATAAAAAATATTAATGAAACTGACAATTTTTTATGAGTGCAAATGGAAAAGTCACGGGGTTCCTACGACTCCTGCACCTTCCTGCGGGATTCACGGAGGTAGAGTTCCGGATTCCCATTACAACTATTGGCACTAGAATGGATGTGACGGGGTCATCACCGGAGCGTGGCAATTATCCTTCTCTCGGCTTCTACATCTACATCCATACTCTGCAAATCACAAACATTGTGGGTGGCAGAGGGTGCTAAGCACCAATCCTAAACCCGCCCATTCCAATCCCGAATAGTGCGAGGAAAGAAGGAATACATATAAGTATCAGTACGGCATCTTATTTCTCTAATCTTATCCCTCCGGTCATTGCGACCTAAATAGGTTGGCGGAAGAAGTATTTCATTGCACTCGAAATTTAAATTTTTTCGCATATTCTCCAATAAATTCCAACGCAAGCTACGTCGTCTTTCTTCCAAACTATCCCAGCCCAATCTATGTATCAATTCTGTGACGCTTTCATAAGGGCTGTAACAAGTCACGAATCTAGCGGCTCTCCTCTGCACCCTCTCAACTGAGTCAATCAGAACCTTGCGATACGGATCCCAAACCCCACAACAGTAATCCAGATGCAGACGCACTAGTGTTTTATACGCTATCTCCTTTGTTTGAGCATTACAATTCCTCAAAATACGACCTATGAATCGTAATTTAGAATTAGCCTTGCCTACGACGGAAGTTATGTGCATGTCCCATTTCATGTTGCTTTGTACTATCACCCCCAGATACTTCATGGAATCAACTGTGTCAACAGGCGAATTGTTTATTTTGTACTCGTGAACAACCTGATTCTTCTTGTTACTTATCCGCATTGCCTTGCACTTTTTGCAATTAAGTGTAAGCTGCCATTTACGGCACCAATCGAAAATAGCATCCAAGTCACGCTGAATTTCTAAGCAATCGTCGGAGCACCTCCTTCATCTGGGGGTCGAACCCCAATCATTCGAGTCGCAGTCAAAATATGTGCCTCCTCAACTTCGCGGCCGCTCTTTGGGTAAGTGTTCGAATCCAATATCGTGGTTAGAAGAATGAGGGAAGCTAGTAAAAGAGACGGTAAATTTTCGTAGCGCGGTGCGCGATAGAGATGTTAGGATTATAACTTCCTGAGTTAGGAAAAGTTGAGCGAGTCTCCCTGACTGCGATGAACAGACCAGCGGCTTGTGTGCGTGCACTTGAGGATGACCTCAACCTAATTGCGAGGAGGATTATCCACTTGAGTGGACAGGTCACTGCAGACAACTGCACAAATAACATATGGCTTCGAACAGTGTTGAAGACCAGCTCTCTTCACACCAAGCCTAGAATTCTAACACTGGTAACATCTTCCATTTATTGGTACCAAGATTTTTTCACGGAACAGTTAAATTCAAGGATCTTCCCCAAAATGGCTGTTCTATAAAATGTATTTTTCTCCTTTTGCAAAGCACTTGTTTTTATTAAAACTTCGTAATCTTTCCTTCTGAAAGATTTAAACTCAGTGAGAGGTAATGATCAGAACTAGCTTTCGAATGGACGCGGTTTGTATCCCCGTTCGGCGTACCAAATTTCGGTTTCCGAAATCACGCGACGAGAATCCTGAAAAATGCTGGCCTCGGAAGCGTAGGAGCAAGAGTGCCGATGGCCGCCGGTTCGAATCCGGTCGCGGGCATGGATGTTTAAGTGTTGTGTGTGTCTGTGTGAATTTCCTGTCCGTCCTTTGGCGTCCATACATTGGAAAAATATAATATATATACTGGATGACGACTTATACACTGAAAGTTATAATAATTACATTGAGCTGGCTATATGGCCTCCGTTGGCAAATGCCATTAAAATAATATATATATATATATATATATCCTGAAAAAAATCTTTGAGAAGGTAATTACTCATTTCCAATCTATTCCTTGCCTCCAACCACATTCCAGCTATCGGTATGCATACGTCGATGGCTAAGATCCGTAAAGCTAGAAGCAATTCAAAATTAAATGTATATTTTTTTAAACTACTTGTTTTATTTTTCTAAAATACTCATTTTTTGTATTTATTCATTTAATTATTTTTTCACATATACTAGCGTCTGTGTAGTGTTTAAGTCTTTGCAGATTGATTACAGTCGCTAAACAGACGGTGGTGTTACGTTGAGGAAATACTTTGACAGTTGCCTGAAGCTGTTTTCGCTGTGCCTGAAGGGTGAGCGGTCAGATTTAACGTACGTTGAAACCCTAGTCCGTCCATCTATATTTCGGTTTTCCATGGTTTATGGATATCAATTCAGGAGATGTCAGGATGATTCCTCCAAAAGCAATTGTCAAAAACTTTCCCGTTCCTTGTCATAAATCTTCTTCTTGCTCTACTTCGATCTCGACAAAGTATAAAGCAGCAAGCAAACAATTAAAAAGAAACATGGCATTTTAAAGTTTACTTTAAATTCATCGCAGAATGCTGATTTATTAATGATGCGTCATGCCACTCCATAAAAAATGTAACGTAATGGTTGAGGTGTTTATAGTCACTCTAAGAACAACACTGTTTCAAGTATCTGTAAGTTAACATGGTTTGTTATTTAGGTGAAAGTGCTGTTAGCGATTGCTGACATGGTTGTTTCGTTGAGATAATGCAACAATTAACTCTCATTTATCTGTATTTCCTATAACTTGGCAACTATAACGGGTACAAAACAAGAAATTTCAAAATAAAACACAACGTAAATAGTTAAAGCCGAGCTTGCAGGTAAATTTGCTAAACATTTTACTGCCAGTGCGCCTGCACATAATTTGTCTCCTTCAGATCATAAAATAAAAACATGGTAAGAATGGATAGTGGGACATGTGGACATACTGTGAGAACTCTTTTCGTTTTTATTTTTAATCAAAATCCGTGTAAACAAATGTCAGATCATTTTCAGCCGGCGAAA
The DNA here is from genome assembly GCA_031002005.1 of Vandiemenella viatica. Lineage (NCBI taxonomy): Eukaryota > Metazoa > Arthropoda > Insecta > Orthoptera > Morabidae > Vandiemenella > Vandiemenella viatica. The sequence continues at coordinate 149,590,543 of JARYHS010011408.1, forward strand.
AGTTAATTTTGGGAGTGATACCAGTCATTTAACGACGAATAACCGCTTGCAGAAAATATTTCTTAAAATGTTGGAGAAAGTTACCGTGTTTATAATTTAACTATCGTTTTCTCAAACAAAGTACGTATTATTATAATTATTACTATATTAGAACTCGTCGATGTCAATCAAACGGGAGAGGAATGGGGCAGTGCTAAGGAATTTGGCCATAGTCGTTTGTAGAAATCATTCCCACATCCGCCTGGAGCGATTTTTGGAAACTCCATGCCAAAATGTAGGGATTGATAACCAGGGAACCTAAATAGATAATCCGTGTATAAATATTGTTAATATTATGATATCTAGTAAAGGCAAAAAAAAGATCGTATACATTTGTTCAACATGCAAACAAATCATATATTATTATTATTATCTGCAATTGGACCCTGTCAAATCACGCAAAGCCTTAATGATTCAGTTTTCTGAGTTTCCATATAGCTTTCATTTTTTCTCCGTGGATTCTCTTCCTTTCTTCAATCCACTTCGGCCCACGTCTCTTAATGACTTCATTCGCTGGCGATACTTCCCACTTGTTAATTTTTTCTCTGTATGTTTGTCTATCTACGATTTCTGATGAGTTTATGTGGGCTTTTTCCATGTTTATATATATATATACACACACATTTATACACATAATGTTCATGATAGTAATATGAAGTAATTGGCATAATGTGAATGAATGTGAAAGATTAAAGTGACTGTAATATGATTTTAGCACTAAAAAGTTCCTTAGTTTCCTTAAGTTGTTAGAGGACTAAAACACTGCGGGCAGTACATTGTCGATGATTGTGTAGTTAGTAGATAACCTAAAAATTATATCACTCATACGAATTACCTTTTGAGACCTATCTCTGCAATAAGTGCGATTGCTTCCTAACATGTATTCTCACGTTTGAAACAAACGGTAAGTCTCCTTGATTTCCTGAACCAAATCCGCATAATCGTCGTAAAACTCATCGCATAGAAGTTACGCCTTTTAGGGATCTCCTTTAAATATATCGTTATTGTAATTTCTGATTTCTCCTGTAGCGAACCCCAGGTGTGACAAAACAGTGTTACCGCAGTGTTCGCTGTGGGTGGCCCACGCAATATCACATTAAAATTTATGTTAATAACACTCGCCTGTTATTATAATGGGCGACACAACAACCCGCGCACTAACTGATGTCTGCTTATATTCTACGTCATATACCTTGGGCAAGGGTAGTGCTGTAAAAACAAAGAGTAGAATAAAGTTTGGTAATACCTGGTTTAATCCATGTTCATTTTTCTAAAAAAAAAATAAAAAAATAAAAAATAAACAGCAAGATATTTATTAGGTCTGGTGACCTCAACATTCTGTAAAGTATTTTGTGGTCTCGAATTTGTTAAGTATTTAGGTTTTTAAGATAACGCGTTTCTCAGAATATAATGGAATAAAAAATTGAAAATCAGGGTGTAAAGCTTCGTATACTTACCCATTTTTTAAACTGAAGTTTCTTCAATTTTAACTATTCAAATACCAGAAAATGTAAACAGATCAGATGACGTGAGCCTCATGTTTGAATATACTGGCTGAAAACTAACGCCGTAGTATCTAGGTGGACACTTCTTACAGAAGATAAATTGTTTGTTCGTTAGGGCAAATGAGTCTATATAATGTGAAGCCAGCTCGGATACCTACTCGTAAATAGCAGTGTGACAATATACCCCGCAAAGGAAGACACAGAGTCGTTCCAACGCACTTCATATACACAAAGCTGCTCTACCAGAGGAGAGATACCTGATGATCCGCTTTACTTGCTATCATTGGGCCACTTAATTATCTAAAAACAATACGAAATAAGTGACAAAAAATATGAGTGGAGTTTGTATTACTCGAATAAAATTTTCTCCACAAAGACCGAGTAAAGACTATATATTAGGTCACAAGTGTTGTAACCATATGTTTCATAGCCAATCGACATGAAGTATACCGAGCGTGGTTGGTAAGCGGTAATACTCTGGCCTTGCATTCTGGAGGACGTGGGATCGAATCCCCGTCCGACCATTCAGATTTGGGATTATCCATGGATTCCCCAAATCACTTCAGCTGATTACCGGGATAGTTCCTTCAAAAGTCCATGGCTCAACCTCTTCCCGTTCCTCGCCCCACTCTTTCTCCACCGTCAACGATGCATATGAGTAATAAGCAAATGAACTGCACCATTTTGCCTTTGAGGACTAATTGACAGAACGTGAATGTAATAACTGCGATATTTTCAGTTCCAAGTCGTGCAGAATTTAAAAAGTACTTAATGGAAGACCACGTTTGGCGAAGAGATATATTAGATGTGAATTTAAATTTTTTTGTTAAAAAAATGTGTTAACAGGGACGAGTTAATGGGGCGGAAAATCTTTATGCACAAATTTAGTCAATACCCAACCCAAGCGCACGGGAACTAGGTAGGATCTGTATATGTAAATACGAGTATGACACACACTTATTAGAAGACATTTACTACAGTAAAATTTCCCTAAGAGATAACCACTGTGTCGGACATTTCAATCTTTTCAGAAATCATCGTGTTTACCCTTAAATACTATAATAGTGAGAAACTTTTTTGGAAATATATATGAATTTCTATTTTCTATTACTGGGTTAGGAAGTAAACATATCAATAAAGTAATCTTCAGAGTTGTTTTTTTTTTTTTTTAATTGGCATTTGGCTGCGAGGCCATACAGCCAGCACTATGTAATTTTGTATTTTTGCATGTATGTATTTAATCACTCAATGTATTATATATTCTCCGTGGTATAGACGACCCAAGACAAACGCAACACTTAATTAAAACCACCCATGCCCGCGGCCGGACTCGAACCGGCGACCCCTGCAACGCGAGGCTACACGCTATCCCCTACGCTGCCGGGGTCGGCTATCTTCAGAGTTATGGGAGGGTGTAGAACTAGATCAATCCAAAATATCTCAAAGTTATACCGGATAGCTCAAAAAACAATGTTTAAACACAAAAAGCAAAGTTTCAGTTCGTAATGATATTCTGCGATGCTCCGAACATCAGCTCTTGCACTGTGTTGTTCTGCTGCAGAATACGCCTGTCCCCTTTGGTACAAATCAGCCTCTGCCAAAACAGTAGACATAGAGCTCCATGAAACCTATAGAATTATTATGGGGTTGCCCTAGAACCACACCAATTGACAAACTACATGGTCTGGCAGGAATCGCTCCCCGTGACGTAAGACGGGAAGTAGATGCAATGTTAGAAAGAAAAGGCTAATCGAAATGCTGATCATCCATTTTTCGGCCATCAACTGCCCACAGAAAGGCTGAAACCTAGGAAACGTTTCCTGAGGACGGAAACTGCATTAGAAGTACCGCCGACAGTTGCCCCGCTCAATCCGTGGCGAGCAAGATTGACTCGTGTAAATCAATGGTTACCTACTTTAGAGGCGAAACCCCCAGGTGGCAGTATTAACTGGAAGACATGGAGAGCGCAAAACAGGTAAGAGCTGATTTTCGGAGCAGAGCAAAATATCGTTGCGAACTGAAACTTTGCTTTTTGTGCTTAAGCATTGCTTTTTGTTTTGTTTTGTTGGTGTAGACAGGACGAGGGATAATTTGGCATTGTCTCGGAGATCCTAATACTACATGTGAATGAAGGGTAGAAGAGAACATCCCGCATTTATACAATTGCCGCAGTGCCCACCAATCTGCACTCTACAAGGTCTCCTTAATGCCAGTGACAACGTGATTCAAGTTCTGACTTTTGGTCATCTGTAATATACTGTATGTTCATTGGCTTTGATTGCTATCCTTGTTTTCCCCTATCTTTTTGTGTTGCTATGTTTTTGTCAATATTGTTGTTTGTGTTCATTACAATTGTAACAGCAATGCTTTTAACACGAAATAAATAGATAAGGGATATCAAGAGTTATAATGCCGTGAAAATACAATTCCACGTCTCTATGTGGCTAGACAACAACTATTCACTATTACACTGGGAAAGCATCCGTTCATATAATAAAGACTGACATTCCGTTATCCTCATATATTCGTTTTGCCAGCCTGATTTCGCTATTTATTGTGAAGACGATCTTTTGAAATGCCAGTTCAAACACAACTAATCATTATCTTTTCCAACATATGCTTCGCAGAAGATCCGACTTCGTCTTCTATGCGCACTCATAGCTTACTTGCTGGCTTCTCAGTTTCAGTTCGTCTTGAAGATTATTTTTTTTCAGCAGTATGCCTTATATTTGGCATCCGCAAATGGAGCCACTTATTTAGCTTGACTTTACAAGTACTAGCACACAATGAAACTGAGATCATGTTGCATGTTCAGTTATCTGGCTCTTTAATCAAACCGGTGCTACGACACACGCTGTTTAATTGACTGCTATTGGTGTGGCCCTACACACGTGATTCACCTCCTGCGATGTCGGTAACCTGATCCAGTGGCTAGGCGAGCGCAGAAGCTGCTTAAATAATAGCGGCGTGCATTCAGCATGGCGACAGACCGACAGGAATACATAATGGCTGGCTACCACCGCGGCACGCACTAAATTGTTCAGAGCTGCTGACGTCAGAAAGCCGTATATAGAAAACGACACAAGGCATTGGAGCTGTCTCGGGCGACAGAGTGCCGTGACAAATGTGCCTGAGCCAGGTACCACCCTGATAATAACTGAAACCTTCTTGTGAGCTACACATAAAAACATTCCACTTTGCTCGTAATGGTCCTGCTTACCGCCGTAACACGCGCAGAAATGTCAGATCCATTGTTCAAGGATGTGGGGTCGACTGTTCTCGGGAGATTTAGATTAATCCGCTTCGTGGACAGCGGGATTTATGTCACTGCCCACCTAACAAGATGACAAACTGCGTGCGCGCTCGAGTCGCCGGCAAAGTAGTTCAGCGGAGACTGCGTGAAATCGAGGTGGACGCGCTGTGTCTGCCATTAACTATCCTAGCCTACTCAACAATACGATTTCTTTGCAATTCGTTTCAGGTGAAGCTTCCTTTTATAATATCGTCATCACTGTGAATAAGGCTGTAAGTGCTAAATTGAAGAGCGTAATTAATAATGTAAAATCTTCATGTCAACTTGGAACGTGAATTGTAGATTTGTGTGAAGATGTTAGCACCTATTGTAGTTTTATGTGCTAGGTAGTAGTTTGAACTGAACGTTTTAAATGTCGATCACGTTGTAACGAAGTTGCTTTCATTACACTGCTGACTGATACCCGTTAAATGTGTTCTTTTAGAAAGCACTCTTACCATCTGACATCCCCAACCATACATTGCATCTGCTGTCAGATAACTAATTATCGTCCGGGGGTCGATAATTTTCCATTTTTATTAAAGTGTGAGGCAGGTGTTTTTTTCCCCCTAGGCTATTAATCTAACGTTAACTTCTTATGTTGGTTTGTGTTTGAGAGAAACAGAAAACACCAGATCATTTTCGTTGTTCTGAATCCATGTAAAGCCATAGATTCTATTTATTCAACAGAACTATATGACTGACGCCTATGACAGAGCCCGATTCTGATGAAATGTACTTTTTAGTATAGCTTAAGTATCCCTGTGTAGTGAGAAATAAAATCAGTTTTAGTATCACATTCAAGCCTCCATGTCAAGTCGACGATACTCTAGTTAGTCAGTCAGGAACTATCGAATAAACGCGTGGTTCTTTTCTGCACCTTCTCCGTTCTATTTATAAAGAAGAAACTTTTATGTCCACAGCATCATGATTTTCAACAACGAGATACAGTAGAAGGTAATTATAAGTGAATGGCAAATAAAGCTATGATGTAACCACAGTCACCAGTAAAATCGGAAAATTAAACTGTATAGAGGCAAATTTGTCAAGTAAAATTCAGCATGATTTTTAGCAAGTAATAGGCCCTAATTTTTTCATGATAGCCTTTGCACCGACGTTTTCAGAGTACGAATCGGTAGAGTATTTTAATTCAACTGTTGTGTGCTGGAAAAGAGAAAACTTTTGTTTTCAAGATTACTTTCACAAACCATTCTTACTGTTGTTTCTAGATGGTAAGCTATCTCACTCTCAGAATGTTTTATTACCTTATAGACCAACTTTCGTTGAGAAAATACAATATCTAGCAATAAGTAATTGGACTTCTGTTCACAGTGTTTTCTCGGTGGCTGTCATATCGTCAGATACTCCCCCCCCCCCCCCTCCTTTTTGAGGTAGTAGCTGCAGACAACCTATCTGGCATGATCTTTACGAGTGCTAGCACGACATTGATTGGAATTCGTCGCCATTCCTCTTGCAACCATTCCATGAACTGAGCAACAGATTTTGACCGTTCTTGACGAACCCTCGTTTTCCAATTCGATCCAAAGATGTTCTATAAGGTTGAGGTCGGTCCTCTGCATGGATGATCTAATCGGCGAACATTGTTGTCGGCGTACCTCTGCACCGTAACCTTTGAAACATGAATGGCTCCTGGCAGTGTCACGCTGAAAGTAACACGGGTTCATTCCGTAAAAACACCACAACGTTTGGACCATTTCACTTTCCAGAATATTACAGTAGGGTTCAGTGTTCATGATACCACTGATAAATGCCAGCATCCCAGCGATACTACACTAAAGGCCACGAAACAGCCTAACACTATCATTCCAGCACCACCAAATTTTTTAGTTGGTACACTCGAACAGAAGCCGTTCCGTGTTTAGACGCCGCACCCATAAATGTCCATCAGACCGTAATAATGTAAGCTTCGACTAATCGCGCCACAGAATCTATTTCCACTGCTCCAGGGTTCAGTTGCGACGTTCCTATACACCACCTGAGTCGCCGAGCTTTATTGCTTGTCGTTATGGAAGACTTACGTGCAGCTGCTCTTCCGAAATGACCAAGACGGTGCGTCTCTGTACGCAATGCTCCTATAGAAACCGATACACCCGTTGCTGCATGAAACTCTTATCGGATGGTAGGCCCTATTTTTTACAATTAACGTTTCAGGGTTCTGAAATGTCGGTGAAAATTTAAGGTTGCGCTGAACGTACAGCATTCGCACATTGCCCATCGATCTCCACCAATGCGACCGTTGATTTGGGTTATTAACCTTCACTGCAGTCACCAGGCTAAACAGCAGACTGAGATGGCAGCCAACAAGGCACTAGATTTTATATTTAGAATTTAAAAAAGTATGATAAGATCTATTATTTTAGTTATATACTGAAGTAATTTTCTGAAAGTATTGGCCGTATGAAACCTGTAACATTTATTCACTTTACTGATTACATTCAACAATGTAACGACGTCAACAAAATTGCAATAGTTGTACAGATGATTCTCAACATTATGCTCTTTAATACAAAATATCCTATCAATCAATGACTTCTACGTCAGTCAGTGGCACTGATGTCTGGCTTAAATTTTAAATAAAAGTCACTATACAGCAGTAACAAACTTAACAAATCATGAACTTTGATATTTTTATAAACTTTTTATCGTAATTGCATTCTGATATATTGTGATTCGACGTACAATATATTACTCAACTACACAATTAAACAGCTCAAAATACTAATTTTATATACACTCACTCACCTGCTTGTACTTTTTTAATTCTTTACGACGCCTATGTAGGTCCAAGTAGATCGCCGACATAAGAGCGTCAAGAGGTATTATTTGCAGTGTTGTCAGCCCTGCGGCAAGTGTTTTGCCTCTGCAGTGCACACATGCTCTTGACCCCGCCGTTTTTCTCGTGACACATTCGTTAAGTGTCGTCTCTGGACATAACACCATATTCGTCGAGGAGATTCCCTTCTGCTGTCGCCCACAGAAGTCTAAACATTTGCTTTACTAATTTCTCTCTATTCCCACCTCAACGTCTCCATGTACAATGTGCCATTCTACGTCACTTAGGTCGAAGTCTTGGTGGGATCAAAGTAGAAAACACGCCGATAATGATACCGGATACTGTATTCTGTGATGCGAGGTTTCAGTCTAGTTTATATCACATGGGTAGCCTTTTCTAGAAATGTAAGCTATAGTTCACGCATCGAACACTGTAGGCCGTTGCCCAAATTCCTGTCTACGATAAACCTGTTATTTCTTCACACTTTGTCTTACACGGAAAAAAATTCATTGTAGAGATAATATGCCCAATAAATGATGCCTACAATGTAGGTGTAGCCTCCTTTTGTTCCGTGACAAAAATGTCTCACATCTGGTAGCGGAAACTACGAACCTTTTTAGTTTTTATTGGAAGTTACCTGTTTGTTAGGTAGAGCAGGTAAAACGTTTTTAAAGAAATTGTGTAGTAAGTCGATGACGAGTGGGGAAATTGAAACGAAAATGATAGCTAATTTACAGAAATAGGTTGAGATTACTGAAACTTTGGATTAATATATCACTTTTTGTAAACGGCAAAATTTGAATAATAATTTTTCTAAACACATATACATGACGTTTGATATTATCAACAGTTATACGGCTGCTGCTCAATTTGTAGGCTCACCGCGTAACAATGTGACTGATAAATTCGACATATAATCTGCGATTTGAGCATTTTCTTTAACTGCCAGGCATTACAATTCATCAGTTGTTTCATGGACATAACTGTAAAAGTATAGTTCAATTATTCAGACAAATACCTCGCAAGCATCACTATCAACGATATATGCTCTAGTCGAGGATTTTTTAAACTTTTTCCGAATTGCCAACTTTTTTCTTTTATTTAGCACTACCACTCCATTTTGATTTACTCAGAGAAATTATGCAAAATTTGTACTTCTGAGTATCAAAGAACTTCTTGTTTGTATTCATGATTTTATTCCGCAATGCATTACATTATCACATGTAACATATCACTGTATTATCTACTATGTTTTTTGTGTAACTGTAAACGGAAATATATTCCTCAATTTTCTAAACCTTTCAACACTACATACGATATTGATTTATTTTTTCTATCAGATTCTTGCCAATTTCGTATAAACAAAAAAAAAAAAAACCGAGCGTGGTGGATGAGCGGTTAACGCTCTGGCCACGCATTCGGGACGACGCCGGTTCGAATCACCGTCCGGGCATCCAGATTTTGGTTTTCTATGGCTTCCCCAAATCATTCCAGGCGAATGACCGGATGCTTCCTTCAAAATGCCATTATCGATTTCCTTCCCGTTCCTTGTCCCCCATCCCATCCCGCGTCTAATGACCTCGACGTCAACGACGTAAGTAAAAAAAAAAAGATATATATATATATATATATAAAAACAAAGCAGAACAGTACTAATGTGACTTAGTTTCAGTTATGCTAACATGATGTATTATATAGATCATTCACTGTATCAAGTAGGCAATAACGTTGTTTACATGAAAAACTTGTTTTTGTAATATTTCCTAAAACTGAGGGACACTGTAATGTAGAACTGGGGACGGTTGCATCCAGATATCTGTTATCTGAAATTCCAATGTGGTGCCTCCAGGAAGATGTCCTACTGACGTCCCCGGTAACCAGAAGATTGGAGGCAAGTCTATCGAATGTATCCACACTCGGTGACGGCGAGGTTTTGGTTTATTTGGCTTACAATTGTAGCTGGCCACTTTGATTAGAAACACAATATGTTTTACTGTGAAACAGGGCATGAAACTTGACACGATATCCATACCACAGAGCATTTGTAGTGTCTTTCGTAACATCCTAAAAGCCCGGCTGAAGGTGGACATTCTGGAAGGTCTACAGTTCGAATCGACTAAGTAAAATATGTAAGATCATTTGAAAAGTTTATTGTGGGGAGTAAGCTTAAGTCAACCCGGCATTTGAGAGAATTGCCGTTGAAATCCGTAGACAAATTGGTGCCGTCGAAATTATATGTTATGCTGGTCGTTCCTTTAAAATCCTTGGAGTTAGCAATGTAGGTTTTACAGTAGACATCTTTTCTGATAGTAAACGGAACTGTTTTTTTATGTTTGTCCTTTTAGCAACTGTCCCCCATCGTCGAAAAATATTCCCTGAATTTATTTCTGGTTTCTGAAAGTCCACTTTCCATTAAAGATAATTTAAGAATTAGAACTAAGTTTTAACTTTTCCGCAATGGTCATAATTTATACTTCTGTATATATGCATGATATGCAGAAAAGCATGCTGTGATCCGGTATTAATATGTAAGGGAAGGTTAAAATAGACAAAAAAAGAGAGAAAAAAAACACTATGCAAACGCAGAAAATACGAGAGATGAAGCAGCTGGCTAAGTTCACATGGACACCCATGGACAATCCCACCAAACAATCGTAAGTGGCCTTGAAATTAAACTTCACCTCGATAGAATTTTGCTTTGATAATGTACAGATGCTAGGACACTTCATAGTTCCTACTTCACGATGAACTTTATTGGGTAGGATTTCCACGTTAGGCTACGTGGCCTCGACATAGGTGGATTGCGCTGCCCGTAAGAAACGTTGACAACTTGGTTTTTAGGACCGAAGAAAACTTTTATTACAATTACTGTACAACATACGTAGGTGTATTGCTGCTCATTGTATTTGTTCTACACGGTGAGAGTTCAGTGCCCTCTGGCCGACTGAGCCAACCAGTTGTAGGTAACCTGAGGAGTATGTTTGATGGGCTATGTTGGCACAACGATCTGAGAAATACGCAGACGAATCCTTCCTCGTACGAACACCTGTCAAATTTTGAGTAACATACAGGTGGCCTTTTGTTCACATTCCATATTCTTATTTGATGAGGTTATTAACTTTCTGACAGAGTATGTGCCGAATTTCACGTTTTGTTTCCGCATATTCGTTATAGAGAAAAATTTCGCCATTGATTTCTTAAGAACATAAATAAGCTAATAATACGCAATTACCGTCGACATCAAAGAATTCCTGAACATCATGAGATTCGAATCAATAGACCACTCAAAATATATTTCTTTAAAAGAAAATTGACCTATCTGTAAGCATCTTGTGCATATCAGATTTTGGTTCGTTATATGTATTCAGTTTCGATTAATATCTGTCTGATGCACATGAGAACAAGAGAATTAAATCTTACACATTATATTGACATCAGGTCAGTTAATTGGTTATCAGGAGAATTGTATAATTTATAAAGATGAAATAATAAACTTTCTTAGAGAGACAAACGTGGTTACGAAAATCGTTAAAATTGTATATTGTAGTCTCAAAGTCCTATTTCTTTTTCCATGATCTGTTTCCACACACTCAATGCAACAAGTTAATTTCTTCATATTCTCTAAGCTTTGTCCGGTTCTAGAGTGCACCCTTGCGGGATTCTTCTGTTGCATCTCATTTCTAATGCTTCAATTTTTTTTCCATCTTTTCTCATATTAAAATTACTGTAGAATTTTTCCACTTATCTGGAAAGTTGACTGTAGTTTAAAATATGTGTTAGCAACATTCTTCGTGCCGTATGCTGCATCAGAAGGCAGTCTTCTGGCTATGGCAACAAATTTTGGTCAGCCAGTTGTGATCTGTTTTGCGATATGACTTTACATACATAGAACATTGATTAATTTTGATTGTTAATACACCGATGCAAGCCTTGGGTTATAATAAAATTCTGATTAGTATGTTGGGTGTAGCCTAAGATGGAGTGTTGAGATTAGCATGCAATCAATATTGGTAAGGCCCCAATTTGTATGCGACAGCTGCAATGAAAGGTGATCAGCAAAGGAGAGATAAGATACAAATTTTGATAACGCTTTCAGCTGAGCAAGTATTTGACGGCACTAAGTTTAGTACATATGAATCACTTGATTGATGTTTCTGATGTGGTCTATAAGACGAGATGTTTTCTGTTGAATGTAGCTACTACTTTCAATTTTGTTTAGATTAGATCTACTAAATGTTACTATCATATGTTCAGATTTCCTCCATCAACTGTTTAAGTAAGAACGACCTCCTACCAATGTTCGAGGCTGCAGTAGATGCAGCGGGAAATTAGGAATGTGATGGAGGAAAGTTTATGATGCTCTTTACATATTTATAGGGGAGGACGCCGGTTCGAATCCACTTCCGGGTATCCAGATTTGGGTTTTCCGTGGTTTCCCCAAATCACTTCAGGCCGTTCCTTGTCCCCAATCCTATCCCGTATCTAATGACATCTACGTCGACGAGGTGTAAAGTCATAAAAAATACATATTTATGAGTTGCTAGTCCACTGATACCGTTGGTGTATACCTTTGAGTTTTCCTAATTCGCTTTAAGGGATTTTCCCGATTATTATAATACGTTCTCATTTAGAAAATGAAAATGCAGCTGATATTAGTAGAGTGTTTACTCCCGTATGCCATTCACATCTTCCTTGAGGTATCGGTAGCAATCGAAATTCGTGTATAAAATGAATGTAGCGACGTATAGGTGATCATCTATGCCCTCCAACCAGGCTGCTTTTTATGTATGACGTAACCTTTTTTGCACCCAAATACTGTAGTGGGTGCCTTAGTGGGAAAACTACGTTACAATTATCTTTCACACCTTTATGATTAATAAAAGGGGATTTTAATTTTTAATTTTTATGAAGGAGTGAAAATTATTTAATTTGCAAGAATCTAGATGTTAGTTTGAATTTAGGAAAAATTGTCACAATATGACATTTATTTTCTTATCACTGGCGATTACAAGTCTGAGCGAATTTACCGTTAACATTAACACAAATTGGCAAAATCATAAAAGCAACGCTCAGAGGTACAATTAGCCGTCATAGCAAGCAAAAAATTGTATATTTACTTTTAAATATATCTCAGAATCAAAATGCAAGAAATAATGACAATTGGAAACAATGAAAAATACAAGTTATGACTACCTGAGAGAAAGGTATCATAATACTGTGACTTTACAGTTAAAAAGAAAATCATGGGCGCCACGAATGAACAATATATCATTCGGAAATAATTAGTTCTGGCAAATTATGCCCCTAGCTCAGGGGTTGTTAAAATTACAAAGTGAGAACATTGATCTATCCTCTCTAAGTCGTTTAAGGGTTCTGTTTCACGGAATGCACAATCAGATGGCTTGGTCGTAATAAGTTACCATTGTAGTTCTGCGTCTGATGTCTGCGGTGATTGGAGCGGATATGTGAGACTATCTCACAAGTCGGCTACAGGCATCTCTGGTCTGACAATGTGCGTCATCGCATTACCGGCTGTGTTGCTGTGATCTGTGATAAGCTTGCAGCCAGAAGTCGTATAGCAGCAGTTGGCGAAAGAAGTCAACTTTCCAAGTCAACCTCAGACTAGACTCGCATAGCATGGACTCGAAGATCGAATTGAAGCTCGTCGCTCTTCTCTCTCGCGAGGAAACTTCTCGCTCCCCCCTTGTAGTCTCGAAGCTCACATATAACAGAAATTCCCAAGATTTTAAGTTATACGCTCATTTGGATTGGATCTTCAGGTCGGCACCTAATGTCACGTGATATCCCCGATATCTGATTTGCCCAGCTCATATCACAGAGGTCGGACATATTCGGCTAAGTTCGCCGGGGTGAGAGCACATTGGGGTGTCGGGCGGCAGGCATTTCCCGCCAGGTGAGTGACCCTGTTGACCACCCATCCCCAGGGAGCAGAATGTGTGGTCCGGCAAAACCCCAGATCCGCGACTCCCTGTCGCCATGGTTCGGGAAAACCACGATTAGCTTCAAGCCTACGCAGCTCAATAACTCTTTAATATTCGCTTTACCAAGATACACTGTATGTTCACCATTTCATTACAGTCCTCACTTGGAATCTTGCGTACTTTATAAAATTACAACAAAAATCTATTCAGGTGGTCGACCAAGATTTATGTAAATTACTCTTACATTATGACATATATAATAAAAATGCACCTTGTAACGTGGCGACAGCGCGTCATGTTACAATACTGAGTGAATAAGACGAATAGCTCATACACCTACAACAATTTGAATAACAGATTTCGTTCGTTGATAATACCTCGATGAGTCCCAAAGCGTCCGAGAGTAAAATATATATAGGCATTTTACAAAATAGTTTATTTTTTTGAACAAGAACCAGCTATAAAGTATCTTAAAATAACAACGTACAATTGGAGCCATTTGGTATAAAGTCATTTTTTTCCTTTGTTGGGATGCTATTAACAATTTTTAATGCCTTTTCAGGTGCAGTCAACAGACAACAAAGTTACTGCAACCTCCATCTCACAGTTTAATGATGTAGGCTGTATGCGAGAATCACTTATTTTGGGAAATATTTTTGTTCAACAAAATACGGGAATGTAAATTTTATTTCTGCTGTTAGATGTTAAATTTAGGTTTTCCACGCCTGCCTGCAGTTAATAGATTATAGCACATCCTACAGTTCTTGTAAATTTTGTGATTTCACAGCAAAAGCATACAGATATAAAGTCCTATGTTTAATTTTACTACTGAATAATTGATGGAATGGAATACACCTACGATTACGATTTACGATTAGAACTTGGGCGAAGAAGACGGATGCGTTAAATGTAACGACCTAGCTTCGAGCGCAGACAGTGTGTGTCCTAAAAGATGTGCCCACAGTTCAGAAAACTGTATTTGGCAGGGGAATACTGCAGAAACTGATGAATCAATCATACTTAAAGCAAACAGAGAACCCGTTGTTTTCATCATGTGTGCGATGTGTTAATCCATAAAGTGTTTCTCCAGTCTTGGTTTCCCGTACATTTCGAAATCATCTGGAGGAAACATCGTTCAATACAACCAATAGTGAAAATGGTAAACCAGTAAGTTGTCAGGAAAAACTAATCATATATACTCAGACCAGTATTCAGGAGGACGCGAGTTCAAATCCCTGTCCGGACGTCCTGATTCCGGGTTCCCATTGTTTCATTCTGGGTAAATGCAGGGATAGTTCCTTCAGAAGACCATTGCAGAATTTCTTCCTGTTCCTAGCCCCCAGTCCACAGTCAACTCTCTGTATGAGGCAAGTGAATTTTTTCTGTATTATCCAATAACAAGCACTACCCACCGAGCATGGTGGTGTAATGGTTAGCGTTCTGGCCTCGCATTCGGGAGGACGGTGGTTCGAATCCCCGTCCGGGCATCCAGATTTGGGGTTTCAATGGTTTCCTAAATCACTCCAGGCAAATTCCGGAATGCTTCCTTCAAGAGCCCATGGCCGAATTCCTTCCCATTCCTTGCCCCCCATCCTTTCCCGCTGTTAAGAAACGTTAAGCAGTTAAAACAAGCACTACTACATAAAATGAGAACGCACAAAAATTTTTAAGGGCTAGCGGCTTTTAGTATTGTTTTAAATTCGCTATGAAGTAGACACACACAATCAAGATCTCGGAGATTGCAATGAAAGGAACCACAAATTATGTAAATATATTACGCAAAATGTGATGGCAGAAACTTTATTGGAGTATCAAAAAAAAAAAAAAAAAATAATAAAAAAAATCTGATGTGCTGCTGAAGGTTATTGACAAAATGCCACGTTTCGTGAGAGTGATCTATCGATTTCAGGTGCTTAAAATTCTGTACTGGTCTCTCCGACAAGCATTCACCTATATAAATCTGAATATGTCTGCTTACTAAACCATCATTATATTTCATCAATAACGTTTGGCGATATAAAGGAGAAAGATTTCTTTCGCCTTTGAAAAGCATTTAATTGTTATCTGAACTATTAGGTGTACATATCAATTTCCTTAAGATCAATATAAATGTTTGTACCCCTCCTAGTCAATACAGATACATGAAAGAGTTATAACCGGTAGCCATGTGAATTAGATAGTATGGCTTTTCTTTTACGTTAACCTTCTTTGTATCAAATTGTGGCTTAAGATCACTTTGGAGTTAAAAGCGTATTGTTGCTGGTGACATCTTTAAAATCAAAGAACAAAATTCTTAATTTCCACACATAGCTACCCATAATCTCAAGCTGGTATACAAATTTCCCTCGGCGTCATTTAGTGAATTTAATAAAAAATCAAGCAATGCATTTAAACATTTCTGTGCGCATGTTTAATGTGTAATTCCAGCTACGGGTGTATCTGCCTCCGTTTATCTAAGAATCTCATAAACTTACAGTAGTCCACTACTTGACATTTGGCAGTGGAGCACTCAGCTATTGTGCTAAAGGTAAAAAGACCAATTCGTTTCTTCCGGGACCTACAAAGCAATTTGCTATCAGATCCATTGGTGACGGCAGCAACATTTGCTCAGACAAAACATTACCATGTAGCTCATGTTATTGGTCCGCAAAAGAAACCTTCAGTTAACAAGCCAGTCCTACAACAGTAAGTTATCGTACCGTTATATTACAGAGACAATGAAATATTGCTTCTACTTAGTACGCCTACTCCTATCTCAGGTTTGCGGTCCACGGACGTGACATTGCAACATGGAAATCCTCTTCTCTCGTGCAGTTGTTGCATCTCCCAATGTTCTTCAGTCACTAATTCCTTCTCCTTCCTATATACCTATTCCCACTTTGTCTTTCCTTCAATGACGCGTTGCAGTAGCTGATAGTTCTCGCCTCCAATAATGTGTCCTAGACAGGGCCGGCGTAAGGAAGGGGTAAGCGGGGCAAATGTAACCCGGGCCCGGGCATCTGAAGGGGGCCTTTCGTCCAGGGGTCCTTCCGTCCACGAGTAGTACAGTTAAATAGAAATCGAACTTTAAAAAACTTTCTTAAAAAAAGCATTATTTTTTAATTTTTCCATTAAAGTGTTCTTACTTTATCCAGAAACCAATGTTCAAAGAAAAACAATTGTTGGGGGGAGGGGGGCGGACGTGTAGGGGGCCCTAAGAACTCTTACCCCGGGTCCAAGAATCCTAGCACCGGCCCTGGTCCTACATATTAAATCCTTTCTTCTTAATTTGGTCAAGGGTCCAGATTTTACAACCATAGAGAAAAATAGAGAACACACAACAACGAATCATTCGCATTCTCGATTGTAAATTAAGAATCGATCTTATTAAAATAAATTCATGGTGATAAATTGCCTCCTAGCCTGTTCTATTCTAGATTTTATCTCTTTCTGCAATCACACTGCTGATACATCACGGCGCCCAAGTATTTGATGGAGGATACTTATTCGGGCTTTTTTCCTTTTATCGAGAAGGTTAACTGGGTTCCATTCGCGGAAATTTTATTAAAAATCTATGCGTGTGGCAGACTGTCGAAGAACTTCTGTAAATTTGAGAGAAAAGGATTCAGATAAATTTAATGGAGTTTCTACGAAGTTTAGAAAGTATTTCTCACAAAAAAATGTTAATCCGTTTCGCTAAGAAGTTCGTTGCCTTGTAACAGCTGGTAGCGCTGTCTGAAACCTAATATTATCTGTACAAATTTTTAGATAGAGAAAAGATAGAAACAAAAGACGGTAACTGTTCCCCACAGTCAATCCATCTTATAATACTGGTATAACGGAAGATTTAAGAGGAGCAATATTTATTGGTAAGCAGAAAAAGAAGTTGCAAGTACTGCGACTAAAAAGCAATGTATCTATGAGAAGACAGCAAAACAATGGCCATGGGAATTGTGTGTGGGTGGGAAGAAGCCGACAAATAGCGGTGAGCGTGCACAATGTTTGGCGACCACAAACACGACCGCGGTGATGTCGGGGAGAGTGTTTGCGCGCTGTATGGAGCCATATTAATTAATTTTGTTTAATCATGACGCAGTTAGCATCGGCAAACAGAATCGGACTGTTTGCTGGCCCAACAGATGCTCGTTTCTGGCGAGTCCGCCGTCGCTCTAATTGAGTCTCGCTCGGTCGCGGCGTTCCAATCAGTCCGCCCAGCTGCTTGTTAAACACCTTACAGACAGCTGGTGACGTCACACTACCTGTTTCTACTTACAGTTGGGGGTGCCGTTAATTAACAGCAGGTAGCACTTCTTTTTGGACTTGCTGAAAATATTGTTCACCTTCTCTGATAGCTTAGTACGAAATTTGTGGCGACGAAACAGTAGAATCATAAAGTTGAAATCGCAGCCTTCAAAAAACAAAAACAAAAAAAACACAAAAAAACGCAGAGATAAAAATATACTGAATGTGTGCATCAATTATAAAATTATTAGTCTCTGGTAGTAGTGATGTCCCATTTCCGAAATACAGAAACTCTTATCAATTCCATAATGAACATAACGAGATTACACAATGCATGTTAACAGAAAAATATCACCTGAAAAATCGAATCATATACGAGCAGAAATGAAACAATAACTAACGTAGCTATAGGTCTATATTGTAACGTGACGCTCTGTCGCCACGTTACAAGGTGCATTATATATGTCATAATGTTAGAGTAACTTACATAAATCTTGGGCGACCACCTAAATAGATTTATGTTGTAATTTTATAAAGTACGCAAGATTCCAAGTGAGGACTGTAATGAAATGGTGAACATACAGTGTATCTTGGTAAAGCGAATATTAAAGAGTTATTGAACTGCGTAGGCTTGAAGCTAATCGTGGTCTTCCCGAACCATGGCGACAGGAAGTCGCGGATCTGGGGTTTTGCCGGCCCACACATTCTGCTCCCTCGGAATGGATGGTGAACAGGGTCACTCACCTGGCGGGAAATGTCTGCCGCCCGACACCCGAATGTGCTCTCACCCCGGCGAACTAAGCCGAATATGTCCGACCTCTGTGATATGAGCGGGGCAAATCAGATATCGGGAATATCACGTGACATTAGATGCCTACCTGAAGATCCAATCCAAATGAGCCTATAACTTAAAATCCTGGGAATTTCTGTTATATGTGAGCTTGGAGACTACAAGCGGCGGAGCGAGAAGTTTTCCTCGTGGACCGAAGAGCGAGGACCTGGACATTCTACCTGCGATTCTATGCGAGTCGAGTCTAGTCTGAGGTGGACTTTTAAAGTTGGCTTCTCTCACCAACTGCCGTTGTACGATTTCTGGCTGCCGGCTTGCCTTGTTGGAGCAGGCTTATCACGGCGACACCGCCAGTAATGCGATGATGCGCATTAACAGACAGGACGTGTCTGTAGCCGCCGTGTGAGATAATCTCACATACCGTGGGTCATCTCCGGTCACCGCATTACGACTAAGCCATCTGACTGTGCATTCCGTGAAACTGAATCCTTAAACGACTTTGAGAGGATAGATCCATGTTCTAACTTTATAATTGTAAAAACCCCTGAGCTAGCGGCATAATTTGCCAGAACTACTTATTTTCGAATGATATATTGTTCATTCTGGCGCCCATGATTTTCTTTTTAACTGTAAAGTCACAGTATTATGATACCTTTGTCTGAGGTCGTCATAACTTGTATTTTTCATTGTTTCCAATTGTCATTATTTCTTGCATTTTGATTCTGAGGTATATTTAAAAGTAAATATACAATTGTTTGCTTGGTCATGATGGCTAATTGTACCTCTGAGCGATGCTTTTATGATTTTGCCAATTTGTGTTAATGTTAACGGTAAATTCGCTCAGACTTTTAATCGCCAGTGCTAAGAAAATAAATGTCATATTGTGACAATTTTTCCTAAATTCCAACTAACGTCGAGATTCTTGCAAAATTAATAAATTTTCACTCCTTCATAAAAATTAAAATTAAAAATCTACAATTATTAATCATAAAGGTATGCCCACCAACACACTCACTACAATTAGCATATACTGCTTAGGTGCATAAATTTTGAAGTAAGAATTTGATCAGATAATTATTCTGGAAGAATCTACCTTTCAAATAAGCAGTACGCTTCACTACATAAATGATTTTAAACTTCAAAACAATCATGGCAAATGATTAAATAAAATTGCTTCTCAGTTTATTCTTTCTTTACCTAACTTCAGCATGTTCTCGCCTTTTTCTTCTGGCTTTACTTTTTTCCCCTTCTACTCGACGTCGAGGTCATTAGAAGAGGGAAGGACCTGGACAAGGTATGGGAAGGAATTCTGGCATGTTCTTTTTGAAGGAGCCATCACCGCATTCGCCTAGAGTGATTTGGGGAAATCGTGAAAAATCGAAATCTGAATCGCCGGACGAGGATTCGAAACCGCGTACTCCAGAACGTGAAGCCAGGGCGCCATCGCTCACTCACCACGATCAGTATTGTTTTACGATTCACTGACGTCGACGAAATTAAAGTCTGGAGAAAACAGTTGGAATTTGTCATGTTTCGTAACAAATGCATAATAATTCAAGAAGTGGATCAGATCAGATCATCTCACGTGAACATGATTTTTGACACCCCTTCCCCCTTCCAAAAAAAACACACATGTTTTTGTTAGAAACACATTTTATGTCACATTTGCCGTAAGTTGATTACTGCTAAATGTGTTGATTTCGTCTGCCGTAAGTGAGACTGTGCTTATTCTACGCATAATCCTTCGAAAACCCAAAAGATGTGATGACCTTCCTTTTCAAATAGAAGGGAAATAGTTCCCTTTCACGTTGGCGTTTAAAAAGTTAAAAAATCAGGACAAAATAGGCACTTGCAGTTCTGAACCCGTCTGCCATGTGGGAACTGTTCTAGATCGTGACAAGTGTATATATAAGTGGAGGGAAAGCATTTTGACGGTGTTGAAGAGTTGGATCTGGTCATCAGAAGCTAATTCAAAAGTTCATAACAGACGTATTTCAGGTTGACAGTAAACAAATTTTACTACTAGCAACATTCATTTCGAGGACTGACCGAGAAAACAAGATAAGAGAAATCGGGGGGAGTACCAAATATCTTCTTTACTCGTTTCTTAACATTTCGATTAGGGAATGAAATAGGATGGATTTATCAGTCGTGAAAACTTAGAATCCGGCTGGAGCAGGCCATCCTGATCTGGGTTTACCATAGTTTTCCTAGATTACTCCAGGCGAATTCAGGAATGGTTCTTCAAAATAGTCAATGGGGGCTTTCTGCTATGTTCCATATATCCCTTCAGATACATAAATGATAACACATTAGGATTGGTACAACCCACTCCCCTCCACCCGCTTTTAATGAATCGCGGAGTAATAGTAAAACCCAAAACACGGACACTGTGTTATACCTAGCATAAACATACGACAAAGCTGCGTCGTCAGGTTAGTCTTAGATATTTCGATGTATTGTACAATATTACAAACTGTTTACAGGATTCAGGTTTTGGCTACAGGCTTTTAGAATTTATTTTAATGTTTCTAAACAATTAAGTAGAGCTTTAATTAATATTTGTAATTTCTAGGTTGTTATAAATATTATTAACAATGTGGAAATGCTCAGTTTTTACGTACACATAATGTTCTAGCTGAAACAATATATATCTTCTAATTTTTTTTTTTTTACTATTGAAAATTGTTTCACGTATAATTTCAAAAAGTAGCTATGACACTGACAGACATTTTGTACCAACGTCATTTTTTTCAAATCTTCGCATAATCACGACCATTAAGGAAATATTTGTATTTTTTTAAGTTGCTTGATGTTGTGGATGAAAAAATAGACCCGGAGAAGACTGGTCTGTGATCTTCAAGTGGCTTTGGATGCCAAAATAATATTGATAATGGAAGAAAACGTTAAGTGGTCCTGTTTAGAAGTGTTCCAAATGATATCTATACATAGCACCACAGTTAACAGCAATACATTGTATCACCAAGTCTTATGTATATTAGTCATGTTTATCAATATTTTAAGGACTTAGAACTTAAACAGTTAGTTATCATTGCCTTCAATTTTAAGTTTTATTTTGGCATTCAGAAACATTTGTGGGCTATTCTCTTGACCATACCGGATGTATTTTTACACCCACAACAGTTACAACAGTTTTCATATCATACATTACAACAGAGACATTTAGGCGACCTGCATTCAGCTGGAACATCCTATGTAATCAGTACTACGCCTATGCAACTGAACTGAACAATTGGATTGCATCAGCGTAACAGTCAGAATGCATAGCATATCTGGTATTCGGGCGTTGGCCTTCAATGCGGAGGATAGTTACCTGTCCACAATAATGTCTGAGGGCAATGAAATAGAGTTCTTTACCGTTAACTTCCCCAGTTTAACTACTCGGAAATGTTGATGTATGTGATGGTGTGTGTGTTCCGTGTTTCTGTTATGGATGAGGCCTATTCTTCCCAAAGACACCTTAAGGTCTGCTGAGTTTTAAGTCCTCATTAAACGGACTAAACATCATTAACAGTGTCATGGCTTCGCATTATGCACCAAGCGCAGAGGTTTAGGTTTCGGATTAGTGCACCACCATTTCTCTTTGCCTGCCAGCCAACTCCCAAAGATAAAAATTTATTTCATCACAAGGACTCAAACCAGCTAGGTCAGTGTTAGGCGCGGGACAACTTTACGGTGTCGCAGCCATCTGAGCTAATGGAGTGAGTGTGTTACCAAAGTGTTGGTAGTATATAAAATGCTAACTTAGGTTTTAAGTGTGACGGGACGTCATTTATTATAATATTTTAATATCGAAATCATGTTAGTTTTCGAAGTTTCAATGCAGCCAGACGTCGAGTAAACACGTCCTGTTGTTCGAATTTCTGCCGATCGACAGTTCGGATTACAAGCTACACGTGCAGTGCTGAGCATGCAAGCCAATACTTTTCCAGCAAGCTAGAATACATTGATCACTCTCACTTCTTGACTGAGGATCTACAAGATAACATCTAGTCCTCGGAGATAGATATTCGCTGCACCAACCTCACCATTCTCTGTTAGTTGTGAACTGTAGGGCTAAGTTTCATCCCTAGGGTCAGTATTGCGGGTTACGGGATACCTCTGAATTTGTACAACATCGACTGTAGTTGATGTATGGTCCAGTGCAATTAAATGGGGTTTCCAGAGACATTGTTTTATTTCAAGTAGCTCGTAGCTGCCCGCTCCCTCTCCTATTTACAAGTTACCTCCGATGCTCATGTTTATTTACTAGCGCAAGAGAAGAAGAGGATAGGCTCAAGAGAGAAGAAGTCAAGAGCAGAAGATACGAAGAAAGTCGGCGCAAGTCATAGGGCATCGTAGGTTAACCCCTTAGAACCCACGTGTCAGTCATCCTGGCACACCCTTTCAATAGGCATAGCACGATCCTATATAAATACATATAGGGTCAGCCACATAACTACTGTAATTTTAAACATTCACAATCACCGGGAAAAAAACTAAATTGTGATGGACTACCGTACATAGTGTTTTCCGAGAATATTGGACTGTAAAGGAGTGTCTGCATTTTATCAGATGCAATCTCTGTCTCTCTTGCTCGTTTTAAATACTTAAACATCTTACATTAGCGTCAGCGACTTGCAGGTCAGTTACTATAACGCTAATCATCTGCAGTTTCATTTACTACCATACATTTGGCGTCAAGTCAGCATTTACTGTATCTTCGAAACCAAGCGTGGTGGGTGAGAGGTAACGCTGTGGCATTGCATTCGGGAAGACGTGGGTTCGAATCCCCGTCCTGGCATCCCGATTTTGGTTTTTATGGAATCCTTGCCCCCAGTCCTCTCCCGCCTCTAATAACCTCGACGTCAACGAGGCGTAAAGCCATAAGCAAAAAAAAAAAAAAAAAAAAAAAAAAAAAAAAAAAAAAAAAGAGAGAGAGAGAGAGAAAAAAAGAAATCGAACATTGAAATCTTATATAGATACAAGTTCCAATATATTTAATAAATGGAAGTGTTTACTGTTAGTTGATATTCATTAATGCAGAAAAAACTTCTCGTAATAAGTAATTCAGTTACTAGATAGAGATTATAGCGTCGTATATCAATCATAGGGGAATCTAGATAATAAATGAAAGCAAGTAACAGAGAGCATCACTCACATACCATTTGCAATGGTAAAATCTTCAAGATTCTAGAAAAACCTCGTTTTAGTTCCGTCATGTGGCTTAACATTACAGTAAATAGTTAAATGGTAACATCAGGAGGTGACTTAAGATGAAATTTAACTAAACATCGCCATGAACGCGCATGTAATTGTTCCTACACATGGAGGAAGGTCTGGCGAGTTAGGTGGATGCTGGAGTACTTCACATGTATCTTGCTCTAGTCGATTCTGTACACACTCTGTGCTATTCTCCGGAACTTTCTAAATGTGATTTCAACCCCTTAACTGAAGTAGTCATTTGCCTCCAATACGCTATCGGACTAGTGAAGACATTGTCACAGCAATGAGACCCAAAATAAGAAGATTTTCTCATGGCACTGTAGAGGGAACCTTTAAGGCGCTACCACAGGTACAACGGGAGCGTGTTCGAATAATGACCCCTACGTACAGTACCTGCCATCCTAGTTGCGGTCACCTAGGCGAATGTTGGGACGTTCCCCAATTTCCCACTCAAAAAACTATATATTTTCACAGTCAAAACTCCGCCGATCATAGAAAACAAAAGTTACATAAATATCAGACAGATGGTAACACTTAAGCTTCGCTTATTCAAATAGGTTCCTTTAATAAGAGTAACAATAATAAGAGTATGGTAGCGAGACCTGGAAATTCCGCAAAGGTGACGAATTGAGACTTATGAACACCGAGATGCGATTCATAAGAAGAATAGCTAGTTGCATACTATGCGACAGACATCCTTAAGGAACTCAAAATTAAAACATTTCGTAAAATTGTGCAAAACTATAGAATTTCTTGGACACACCATGCAATATGGATGAGGGACCGAGTGTGGTGGATGAGCGGTAACGCTCTAGCCCTACATTGGCGAAAACTCGCGTTCAAATCACAGTACGGCTATCCAGTTTTGGGATGCGTTTGCAATGGTTTTCCCAAACCACCACCTTCGAAAGGTCATGACCGAATTTCTTCCCGTTACTTGCCTCTAGTCCTTTCCCTTGATGTCGTTGAGGCGTACCTTGAAGGATTGTAGATGTCATCCGTAGGCGTCTTTGTATGTGATTTGCTTGTTGTAATTTGAGAAATGGACACTTTTTTCACCAACGGTTAATATTTCTGATTTTTTTCGTTTTCTCTGTCTTGATACTGAACGCTGTGTTGTTCAAAATTCGTGCAATATACGTTTATAGCACACATCGTAAGAGGGCGTCCATAAATTACATGAGGTGAAATATGGGGGGGGGGGGAGTCCGGCGAAATCTCACCAAGGGGGAGGGGGGGGGGTGTTCAACGGAAATCTCACTTGAGGTTTTGGAAATTTTTGGATTGTACAGTTAAAAAAAAGTCTTAAAAAACACGCAAAATTCGATTTTAGGAGGGGGTATTTCATCGAAAAATGAGGGTTGTAACTGAATTTGGAAGGGTGAGACCTAAAAAAAAGAAGTGTCTCATAAAGTAGCGAGGGCGATTTCTAGGGGGGGGGGGGGTTCTCACGTACCAGATGTCACCAGAGGGAGGGGGGGGGAATCGGACCAGATCTCACAAAGTCTCACCAGGGGGGGGGGGGTCAGAAAATCCGGAAAAACACCTCACGTAATTTATGGATGCTCCCTAGCATTCCAAATTTGTTTTTGGACCCTCAGTGTCATGGGTACTTTCGTGGCCACCCTCGTATTTTTTGTGTTTTTTTTAACACTTCAGTTTTTTTGCGGCGGTTGTAACGTGCGTTGAGAAAGCCTTGTGTCGGCTAGGTTTATGGCAGGTTGCGCGTGGTAAGGTCCATAGCGCACTCTGCAGGCGGTGCGTGCTGATCACACAGGGAGGTGACTGCCGACACGGAAACGCTCTCGAGTGCGGGCGGGACAGCTCCCAGAGGACAGCGGCCGCGAGCCCGCTTTCAGGTCGGGTGTCCTCCCTCCCATGCGCTGGCGTGCAGGTACAACGGGGCAGCACGAGCGGAAGTGGGTCAGGACGGCGCAGTGGTCGCCTGCGATCGACTAGTTCTCGCGCCAAGTGCCTACAGGAAACTGGTAAAGTATTTCATGGTTTTTAATCCTGTCTTACGACGATAGTTCTAAGTATACAAAAATACTTTGCAATAGCTAGTAACGCCAATAACAAATAAACCGTGTGTTGTGTGAGTCGAGATTCACGTATTAATGGTTCCGTTCATTAATGGCATAAACAGATATCTTGGATGTAGTAGGAAGACGACGGTTGCTTGACACAAAAATGAATGCCTGACAGACTCCACTCAACGTCCCTGTAACACGGTGGCACGTTGTCGCGCGAGCTGGAAACGGTATCGTTCTCTCACGATTAAATTTGTTATAAATATTTAGAATACAATGCGCTCTGAATTTATTTTTCTTCTTATGAATGCCTTCCAAGTTTCTTACGCAGGCGGTTAGCATGGGAGACGCTTTCCCCCTCCGTGGCAACGTCTGATAAGGGGATTTCCATTGATTACGTTACGTGTTTTTTCTTAAAATTTGGCTCCACCTTCCCCTCGGTGTGATCTGGTGGGATCCCACCCCTTACGTGAGATTGAGTTTGAAGAGTTGGCTCTCTTTTTTTATCGACCCCCTCCACCCCCCTCCTTGGTGAGATTTTTCCCGACCCCTCCTATTTTGGGCTCATAAAAATTAATGGACTTTCCCTAATATTATCTGTAATTATTTCCCGTTACCTTCCGCAGTGTAACAATGTTCGTAACTGTGGGTGACTCTCATATGTGTTCAGTGTAGAATGTTGTTTATATTGTGGATGAAAGATGGAAAAAGGGAGAGTGCGGAATTCGGTGTTTGCCCATTCAGGCCTACTCTACCGAAACATATCTTTGGACTGCAAGTTTTAACACCCTCATCTGAAGAACGAATCACTATCAGCAGCCAGGTATGTCCTCACTCCATACGCAGAGAGTTTAGTATTGTAGCGCATAATATGGTGATTAGGAATTATGCAGCACCTCCTCTCCTTCCCCGCCGACCGTATGTCTTCCACTACGAACTACGAAGACTCGAGCTAGCTAATACCATATCACCGCTGGACATCATCACGTGTCACAGTCATCTTAGCCAACGGGATGGGCAGTATTAAAATAAAGTTAGGTTAATATTCGCATAGTTACATCGAAATAAAAAAGATTGCTTATTTTGCTCACGACTCAAAATCTATACTAGACACAAACGTTTTTAGTGTTTTTCTTTAAAGAAAATTTGTGTAGCTTGCGACCTGGTGACAGAGTTTCGATTTGCTGCGTATCAACCTCTGTCGAGGCTAATATGAGCTGCAGCTTAACGCGGAATCCGAAACACGGAATGTCATGGCGTAGCCCACATGATTAACCGGAGCTGTTAAAAATTCTTGAACCTGGTTGTATTTGAACCCAGGACCTCAAATTTTCCGGGAAAGCAGCTTAAACATTCAACTACCAGATCGCCCAGTTAATTTCGTTTAAATACATGATATAACCTGTATTGCAAACAAATTTCAAGTTGAAGGAATAGAGGTTTTATCAGTGTGTTCAATGTATAAAAAGTTCTCGCGGTTTCTCATCGAAGAAGCGCGTCAACTTGAAGAGACTTTTTGAAACGTTTCCCTTGTGGGAATTCCGAGAGATTCCAACATTTTGGGATTGGCTGTTTTGATGATATTTACTCATCATTCGCCTGGTCACATTTGGAGCTGTAGTTTTATGGCCTCATGTCCTTGCTGACGCCAAGCATTTCATACCTACTGCCAGGTCGTACTACGTACTAATAGGGAAAGTGACGTGTTGCCATTTGTCTGTGAAACGGGTAACAATGATGTATGTGTCATTAGTATATTTTTTGTTTGTTTGTGAACTGTATAGTTTATAAGACACAGATTTGGGCCATCCCTGCATTCGCCTTGATGGCTGCGGAATACCGCCTGGTATCCACAGTCAGGATGAAAGTCGGGCTACACTAGACCGAGCCGAGCCCGCACCGTCACCGCACCGCAATCGGCCGAGTGTCGGCTTGCCCCCCTCGCGTCCACACTGTTCCGTAGCACGGCCGTGTGACGGACGGGTTGTTACTCGGTTTTCAGTCTCCATTAACGTATACACTTGGCTGTTTCACGGAATTAATGTTAAAAAATTACCTTAAAAGTGATTTGGGGATCCTAGCTGCGGCTACCCTCCGTACTTTATTATAGAGTATTGTACTTTATAATCTACGAAAGTAATAAAGTACGTTAAAATACTTTTTTATCTGACTCCTGTTATCTCCTAATTGTTTGATCTGTAATGGACAAAAATGGTATTCCAAAGCTGTTTAAACAAATGATTGTCACACTGTACTGGATTTAAAGATTCTCGTGTATCTCTACATAGTCACGATTAAATGTCCAGCGTCAGTCACTTCACATTTAGCGTGTTGGTTTGGGTTGAGGTTCCTTTCAATTCACTCAATATTTAAACAAAAATAAAATTACTATACATTTTTATTTAAATGCAGATCGCAAAGATTCTGTAAAGTAATAATATTTTCGTTTGCTCTATAAATTCCAATCACACAGTTATCAGCGGCGCAGTACACCTCTATCGTTGTCACCTAATTTGAAAAGGAAAACTACAGATTAACGTGAAATTCGAACCACGGAGCGTCCTAGCATCTTAGCATTAACAAATCAAAGCTTTGCCAGACGTGAATGTCGATTTTAATCCTGCTGGAACAATTAAATGCTGTTGTCCTATGACCAGTGACAGAGTCTAAAGTTGCCACACATTCTTCCTCTGTCGCAGCTGGACCTAAAGTTTAAGTAGTAATTCATACAAGGAGCGTCCTGGCGTGACTCACAGGAACGAAGTCCATAAAATATAATCCTACCAGTACTGGATTTCGAACGGTGTACTTTGAATTTTCAAGAAGTCTCACTGTGCGATGAGATCTTGTGTCTCGCAGGTGAAAACATATATCTTAAAGTACAATAATAAAGTCAGTAATATTTAAAAAAAACAAAAAATTTCAACTTTGAATTTGCAATACCATAGTAGTTTTCTTAATCCTGATTCTGAAGTTTTCATGTATGTGATGCTGCATATTTTCAACTGAATTTCGTTAATCACCAATCTGACAGCCTTAAATATGTCGGTTTACTTGCATGAGGAATGGTTAGAACTTGTGGGGTCTGATATTTACTGTAATATTAATAATTCCTCGCTGACCAAGTTGTAAGAGTTTTTAAAGGCCGTGTAATCCGCCTTTATTGAAGGTCATCTAAATTAGCCAGGTAATATTAACGCGTAAGAGAACTACAGTTTTCCGTGCTCTCTCAGCAAAAGAAACGTTCTAAACTAATTCACGTACATAAAGCAATCAGTAGAAAAGGCAAAGAATGAATTTAGTGCATTTCAATATCTCAACCAAAACAAGAATTATTACTACAAACGTTCTCATACTTTAAAAGTGGACTCAGCATATTGACCAGCAATTGTTTGATTATAACTGAATTATCGTCTTCTTCTTCACTTCCGGTGTGCCGTGACACAGCCTATTTCCTCTTTACGTTAATTTAGTCATTAATATTGATAAATAAGTCCCTATTTACTTTGTAACTAAAATTAGTGGAAGAACTATTAATTAAGACATTGATAAATATTTTACTTTATGATAATCCAATCAAATTATGATAGTCAAATTAGTGGTAGTGTAACTTCTTATGATCGACCTTCAAAGCAGCATTTTATCGGATTTACTGAAACAAATTAATTCTCTCATTCTTATTGGCGCATACAAATTAAAATGTATAACAATGACTGAAGATATTTACCATGGCACGCTCAGTATAAAGTCTTCCTCTCAATTACTAGTGTATCTTTCCTATGTTTAACACTCATCACTAGCCACACTGGATCGCTGTATTTTTGCTGGAGGCGGCTACGTTTGGTAATATTTATTATTTAACACTTATAATAATCCCCACGGTATAATTTATCGATATGTGCTATGTATGTCTACAATATAAGCCATATGGTAGCCTGCAGGACAGCATATAGCACCACTCGTATTCCTACTTGCGGAAGTCTTTGTGTTCAACAACCAAAATCTTTTTTTTTAAACATTATATTTTATTAAATTTCATTTTAACTACTGGACTTATTACAATAGTGTTGAGATGTAATTTGGACAGTAAAGAGAAACATATAAAATTTTTATGTCCCCATCTTGAGTAATTTTCGAGAAAATGTTCCTTGAATTTCAAAAATCTAATTTATAGCAAAAGGCTTTCAACGTATGACAACTACATCCACACACTATAGGATGTCGGGTAGAAAAAAAAGCAATAATTCTACTTCTAGGACTTTTATAACGCAAAATGA
Source organism: Vandiemenella viatica (assembly GCA_031002005.1). Classification (NCBI taxonomy): domain Eukaryota; kingdom Metazoa; phylum Arthropoda; class Insecta; order Orthoptera; family Morabidae; genus Vandiemenella; species Vandiemenella viatica. The sequence goes on from JARYHS010011408.1 coordinate 149,620,659, forward strand.
AGGTTTCTCTTTTAGAGGAAGTTTAAAATAATTTTTGGAACAAAAAACCAAATTTCGATTATTTTATTTTACCACCTTCGGTTCCGCTTAATAATTAACGTTATAAAGTAGTAGTAGATATATGAGTCTCCAGTTGCTAGAAATCTTAAAGTTATTGCGAGTCTCTCGGTAACTGAAATCGCGTGTCGAAACTTAGTGTTCACTTTATTCACACTCGTCCATGGTCGCGAAAACTGCATTGCTTGCCGCGCAACTCTGGCTGGATTGCGCTGCCGCGCGCGGCAGCCGCGCTTGTCAACAGAAACCCAAGAACATTGGCTCGCGCGGCGATACCTGGCACCAAGCCAGGTATCGCCGCGCGAACCAGTGTTTGAGGGTTTGCCGCGCGTAGTGGATACCCAGCTTTAGGTTGCTGCACGCACTGAAGTCGTAGTTGGAGGTGGTGTCGCTTCAGGGATCATCCGACGTTAAGATTCATCTACACGAACTACTCACAGCCATTTATTGCCATTGAATCGTCACATGTAGCAACATCAGAAAAATAAATTGACTCCACATCGTTGGGGCGAATGTTTGTTCGCTAGTCTTGATCCGCTAGTTCTAATTAGCGGTGTCACCTGTCGGGTGACTTACAATAAAATAACCTCTCGTTTGTCGAGAAACTTGCAGGAAGAAACAGACACATCATATTTGAGCGAAGTTGTCATACTGACCAATCCTTCACTTAGCCCATAAAACATCAGTTAAGAAGGCTCAAGGGCTATTTATTTTTCCGTTTGTGTCTCACACACTACGAACGGATAGAAGTCACCAAGTTTAACTGTATCTGAAGACTGGTGTCTGAAAGTTTAATTTGCATATAATTGCTTTTCACTGACTCTTGAGCAGACAAAGACCGACTCTTCATACCTTCCTGTGGAACTGAACCGTCGATGCACTGTATCCACTACAAAAGATCCTATGGTACAATGTAGAAGGTAATGTTTCGCGTAGGAACTAAGTTACATCTAATAGTACTACAAAAGGAGTGAGATGATATTTTTACTAAGCGCATTTACTTATTACAGAGCTTACACTTTTCTTGCTACTTTCAAACTCTTGTTTGCCGAACATGATGGGTAAGGCTCTGGCCTCTCATTCGGGAGGACTTAGGTTCGCGTCCCCATCCGGCCATCCAGATTTTGGCTATCCATTGTATCCCGAAATCACTCCAGGTGGATGCCGTGATGTTTTCTTCAAAAGGCCATGGCCATATTAATTTCCGTTCCTTGCCTCAGTTATATCCCACCTGTAATGACCTGGACATAGACGAAGCGGAGAGACATAACAAGCAGAAGAAGACGACGATAGCTTGGCAGTCAGAAAGAAGCATGAGATAACCTGGAAAATACTTTTTGATGTACCCACCCCTTCCCTCAAAAAAAGCTATAATGTCTACTTACGCCGAATCGAGGATCATTGTGTCATGGCTCTGAAATGATTATCTCAGTCTGTTTGTATGTGGGTGAATATGTACTGACTGCTTCTGGAATCTAAATGGTGAGTTGTAGAATAACTATATTTCTAATATGTTTCTTGGGCTATAAATTGATGAAGCATTCGCGCAATCGTGCGGAAAAGGCTTGAAAATTTTTTGGGTGTCTATTTTGCTGAGATATGGAGCCAGCAGTACTTTAAAGAAGTGGTGCAACCTGTACCTCCGTACTCTGTACCTTAACTAATATAACGGTTTCTGTTCTCATTTTTCTAGCGTAGAGAGCGTATTTTATCGTACATTGTCCACTCTACACCAACAAATTAAGCGTTTAGTTGATGCATTAAAATGTTTCCTCTAAGCAGGTTCCCATTTCGGTGCCACGTAATGAGTAAGTGGCCAATACATCAATTTTAAAGAGTTTGACGTTGATAATAAGCAGGCAGGGACGATCTTTGTTAGAGTCAAGAAGAGTATCCAGGTAGATGGAATACGCAAAGCAAGTGATTTATGAAATATACAGAGCAGAAATATGGAGGCAGACAGTGCAACACTTGTTTAATTACTCCATCATTTTGATAAAATTTGGGGTGACATTGATCGATCAACCAGTGAATAACATATACACAATCCTGCCTACTCGACAGCTTATCATACAATGAAGATTTTTCTATTCATCCAGTTATCTTCGGTTCGCAATTTCTAACCAAACATCAGAGAGTAACATACGAACAAATCGTGGTATGCTATTAAAATACAGACTAGTCATTCTTTAGCATTAAAGTCATCTGCTCATATTCCAACCGTCTTCAACAAGCCATGTGAATGCTGAACACACGTTGACGCAACTGATAGAATCATACTGCTTCCAGACAGGGAACATCACTCTGCTCTTCCCTTTGTCTCAGGTCATTGCGGCACTATGATGCTATTACCTAGCTGCAGGGGTTCGAAGAAATCTTCACCATTCAGGAATTTGTCACCAGTGGAGGTCACGTGGTGTTGCACGAATACAAATCGCTCTCTCCAGTGTATGTAGATAAAGGACATTATCACTGTTGGTGGTTACTGGTCGGTCGTATGGGAGCTTTCACTTTTCGGGATGAATTGACTGCCACCGAGTAGTACACACTCCATCCGGTCACCTCTCACCCGCAACAGAAATAATACACGGAGGAATACTCACATTCGAGGCCTACACAATACAGTAACACGAACACTACCATATTCGCTAAGGTCAACATATTCTCGTACCAACAACCCACTCCCGGATAAAGGTGTGAAATATTACTGGTGCTGTTATTTTTATGTTTTATTTGATTTTTCCTACTTTCCATATCCTGTAACTTTCAAGTCATCCACTCATATAATTTAAGATTAACGCTTAAGAATTATTAGCAAAATGTCTTTAATTATTTAATACTGAAGCGTACAATTTGTACTCCTTCTGTATTTAAAATTAAATTACTTCTTAATTTAATTATTCTATCAACAAAACCATTATTATTAAATGAAATTATTGAAAAGTGGAATTGGGGTTTTGCTGTATAGGTTGACAACACCATTTCAAGCTCGTTTGACATTTATTACAACAATTACTTCTCAATTACAATTAATCAATCCACTTGTAATACAATAGTTTCAATATATCAGTTCCAAGGGGTTGTTAGATGTCCTTTCAATAAGCACAGCGGGGCGATGAGAATCTCTAGGGCGACAGGTTTGGTTTATCAATACGACACTTCTTGGGGTGGTTATCAAGATCTCTGTGCAGTTACCATTTTTCCGAAGGCTCCAGGTCTGCTTCCAGTGTTATTCCTATTCGACGACCCCTCTGCTGGCCGTTGGATGGCCTCATCCACTCCGTAGGCGACGTGGAACACAGAGCACCACAGCAGCACGTGCTAACATTAGCCACTGCACATCACCTTCTCTCTCCTCTGGTAGCCACGCACACAACCACCGCCGGCAGTCTGCTGTGCTCTCTCCACACCCTAACGGCTCCTCGGTACCTGCCTCAAGGTCGCATACCAAAGCAGCCATGTCACCCTTTGTCTGAACTGTTCACCTGTCTGAGCCAAGAGCATATCACGAATATTACAATGTATTGTAGCGATACACTATAATACTAGCCTCAAAGCAAGTCAAAAATGACATATTTCATTTGTAGTTTACACAGCGAAACAGATGGAAGTTCAACTGAATGAATGCATTCAGAATTAGGGAACCAATTAAATTAAAAATAAATTAGGAATCCTAAAACCTGGTGCTATAGCGCGTGATATTGTTTTTATTCCTGGCCCAGGTCTCATTCAGCACGACAAATACGTAACTACTTCCATCCGTATAAAAATACTCGGAGCTTATGAAAGCAACTTAAATTATTTATAAAAAAATATTCATTGTGATTTAGTCTGTAAAAAATGTGTCAGTTGTCTGGTCCTATCTGCATTTCGACATAACCACAACTTCTACTAATATTGTTGTTCAAAATTCATGGATGCTATTACCCGCGTATGAATACATTCATTGTGTTGCGGTCTAAATTTGACCTACTGGAAATATTTATACGTGTCTGATTTAGTGACTTCAGTAATAAAAGCAACTAATAATTAATATATTAATTTAAACGCATTACATACCTTTATTTCAGTGTTTAGGCAAATCATTCCTTCCAGTATATTATAACAGTGACTTAAAATATCTACTTTGGATATAAATATCTTGTAAGCCCGTAAAAAATGACGTGATGAATGGAATATTTTAGCAATTCGCTGAATTAAGTACGATTTTCATCAAATAACGTTCATTATGTTGGAAATGATATAATGTTGATATTTTTTAGCTTACAATTAACGACGGTATCGCTTTCCAGAGTGTATAAGAAAAATCTACATCGAACGAATTTTAATCAATTTCAACGCAATACATATTTCTCTTTCATTGTGCTGACAGTTAATTTATTCGCATATGCATAGCTAAATAGAACAATTATTAAGTAACGCGCTTAACCTCGAACATCTCCATTCGTTGTTTGCTGTGTATTGGAGGCGGGATGCTTGGCGTTATAATGTGACGTCATGACGTGACAGATGATCAAAACAACTTACCTTTTATAACTATAGATTGTCTAAAAACTAATGAGTTTGGCGAAAAGGAAAAATTTCTGTTTTCCTACATATCAGACAATGTGCTGCTATAAACTTAAAATTACCTTTTGAAAAATTAATGGATGTAAAGTTAAAAAAAAATAAAAAAAAGCAGCTGGAAATAGGTCCAACTTTTGGACATGCGGCAATTTATTTATTTCATTTTTTTCGTTTTGTAGTGTTGAGGAAAGAGTGAGACAGTGTTGTTACAAATGCTGTGTAAGGAGGCCTACCTTCATTAATGCGATAATGCATATTTCTCAAGGCCTAAAGTAAATACTCCTCACTGTACAATTAGGAGCCAGTTAACCATTTTAGTTTCACTGCTCACTAGTTAAAATCAGTTCACTTCAAATAACAAAATACTATCAGTCATTGAGTGAAAACATTCTACCTAATGAAATAAGAAAACAGCCGATTGCTTTTCCTCTGAGAAAAATAACCAGAAATAAAATTATTATGGTCTCGTGTGATGCCAATTTTATGTACTCGAAATTATTAATCTCACAGATAAAATAAAATAAAATCTTACGGCCTGTTATTGATTTTTAATTTTGCCACTCGTTTTGGCTTTGCCGTAATGAGTGGCAAAACTGAAACATAAAGTTAAGCGAAGAAACCAACCACGGATCGTTCTGACAATTCACATGAACGAAGTACTCAAAAATCCTTGTGAATAATTTATCATGAATTTTCAAGGAAAGTGGTCCACTCACTGAACTACAAGACCTGTCTTTCCCGCAGGTGGAAAAATACAAGTACACTACAAGTATGCGTTCTAAAGTTTTATCTTCCTATGATTTCTTACAATTTGTCGTTAGTAGCGTTGAGCAAACTTAGTTTCCGGGTGAGGTTTACGAGCTATCGTTGTGTTGCTGTCATGGTTTTTTATGGACGATAATCTTCCACTGTCTCCTATCCAAAAAATGTTCAATAGCTATCGCACTCTTCCCGCTCCACAGCGCGCAAAGTAGCCCTATAAACTGTCAAAGTTTCCCTTACTGTTAAGTAACCTCGTTTTACAGTACCATACTGCCACATCATCCGCAAACACCAGAGCCTATAGATCTATAGTGATTGCTCTCATTAGTTCTTTTCAGATGTTATCCATCACTGCTATGAACAGAAAAGATGAAAGGTCACTTCCTTCTTATACTCCTTTGGTTGTACTAAACCATTCAGAGTGACTATCCCCAACATTGACACAGCTTTTGCAGTTATTGTACAGAATCTGAATCTTTATAATGAGGTAGTCTGGTATTTTTAGTTTTCTTAGACTTTTCCAAATAGTAGATCTATGAACATAATCGTATGCCTTTTCTAGGGTCATAAACACAATGATTAGGTTTTTCCCTCTTTCCCAATATTTCTCTGCCATCATTCTCAAGGCAAATATTAGATCTGTTATGCTTTTTCCAGCCCTAAACCCATGTTGTTCCTCTTCTAAGATGGGCTCTAATATTGTTCATACTCTAGCTTCTACTATCTTTTAAATAATTTTGAGGCCGTGGGATAGGAGGGTAATAATACCTCTGCAATTTTCACTTTTCCATCTGTTCCCTTTCTTGAAAATAGGAATTATCACCCCTTTTGTCCAGTCATGTGGTATCTATCATTTAATATTGCTCTGAGGACTATACGGCCATTGTATCCCTAGTAGACCGGCAGCTTTAATCATGTCGGCTGTAATTTCGTCTGCTCCTTCTGAATTGCTACTTTTCATTTTATGGAGAGCTCTGACCATTACTGGAGTGTCTTCATCTATCATCCTCTGACTTGTTTCTTCCACATCTATCCCATTGGGTCCATTTAGTAGCTTGTCAAATTATTGTTTCATGGCTTTCCTGATTCTTCTTATATTGTATACTATATTACCATCCGCTGTCTCTATTGCTGTGATTGTATCCTTATCCGATCTTTTGTGTTTTACAATTCCATATAGCATTTTCATATTCCCTTTACTTTCTTCTTCCAGTTTAGATGTAAAATCTTCCAAACTTTTATCCTTTTCTTCCTGTACAATTTTCTTAGCCTCCAATTTGCTGCTTCTATAACCTTTTGCAATCTCTTCCAATCTGCTGTTATCTACTTGGTCACTGTTGTTTCTTCTTTAGTACTATAGCTTTTTTCGACTATATTTCTTTTGGCTCTTGCCTGTTTTACTCTGTCGTTCCACCATGATGTACTTTTCTCTTTCACTCTTCTGTCTGTTCTTACACATTTTTTCTGCACTCGCAAATTGCCTTAAAATAATTCCATTCTTTATGGCCCCTTTTTTATATCTGTTATTGGTATTTAGGCTCTAAATTCCTCTTGGAACTTCTGTTTGCATACCATGTCTTTCAGTTTCTAGTCTTTAATTTTCGGTCCTTCCTTCCTAGTTACCTTTGCAATGTAACTCTAATATCTGCAACAAGTAGTCTGTGGTCACTGTTGAGGCTTTCACTGGGTATTACTTTCACATCTTGCACTTTTTCTCCATTTAGCCAATCTGTTACAATGTAGTCAACTACAGATCTATGTTGGCCATCCCAGCTGTGTTTTGTTATTTTGTGGCTATCTTTTTCTGAAACCACGAATTTTTTACCACAAGTTTATTTCTTGTGCATATATCAAGCAGGTCGTCTCCCTCAGCATTTCTACTGTAAAATCCGTATGGCCCCAGAATTTCTTCATAGCCCGACCTATCGGTTCCTATTTGGGCATTGAAGTCTTCAATTTATTATCACTAGGTTCTCGTCATCGGTGATACTTTCTAGTTCTTCTATGAAACTAGTGTTTTGGTCGTCATTGCATCCCTGCTGTGGGGCGTAGTCCTGGACCAGAGTTATGGCTTCTCCTTGTAGGCATACTGTGGCTTTTATGAATCTTTCATAGATAAATGAGACATCTGTTATACTATCAATGTCTTTGTGGAGTACTAAACCAACTCTATTTTTTGCCACTGTTTTGTTCCCACTCCAGTATATTTTGTATCCGTCATCTAACATTCTTGTGTTGCAACTTTTCCATTTTGTTTCACTTAGGCCTAGAATGTGAATATGTCTACGGTTCATTAAATCCGTATTTTCTTTACATTTCCCTCTTAAGGTGATCATGTTCGGGGTTCCGATCCGAAGCTTGATTCTATGGTTAATTCTTCTTGTGCATCTCGGATGATCATCAGACATAATATCGTCATTAATTCCAAGGTTCTTGTGTATATTCTGTGAATGTTTCTTTCCGAGGCTCGTTTTAACTTTGAAAGCAACAATTTTGTTTTCTGTTCTGTTGGCTTGCTATGCCTAGCACAGAAGAGAATTTTCTGTCGGGGTTTCCTCCCCTAGTCTTTGAAGATCCCTTTTCACCACAAGGCAGTGGTTTCCTTCTCAATTTTCCCTGAGGAGATGGGTTGCCTACTCCGCCATCTACCCCATACCGAAGAACTTCTTCTCTGCTTTAGATGCCTTTAAGGTGAAAGTGTCTGACTTTATAGTTTAGGTGAACTGATTTAAGAGTTGCGCAATGTTTCGATCTTGATAATAGATTTTCAATAAATATATTTTACAATTCTAATTGATTGTAGATTCTTGACATTAAAGTTTTAGTGAACTTCACTTATATGTGATGCTTAATGCTTCGTAGCGATGGGAAAATGAAAAAAATATATAGGTAAATATCGTATATATGTTAGCAAGCAGAATAGATATGTATAGAGAGAAAAATATCGATATATTTACCTAAAGCTAGTAATTGTTAGAAATATTAATAAAATATATCTAAATATTTACGAAAATTCGGAAAATTAAAGACACATGTGGAAATTATATAAACTTTTATTAATTTATTTAGCTTACCATCAACCAAACCAGTATGTGATGTAGAAATCAACATAACTCTTTGTTTTACATGTACGCCCGTCAATCTTCTCCGATTGTCGGGTGCCACCAAATTAACTGCAGAAGCCACTCTTTCAGACGACACAGAAAAGACTTGGCATATCGGATACTTCGTCAACTTCTATTCATCAATGGAAAGAAAAAAATGCAATTGGAAACAGAAGCTGTAAATTTATGTGAACCATCAACACGAATGCTTGATCACTATTCTTCAACTTGATAAAAATAATCTAACCGATAACATTCAAATGTTGAAAAAAAATGACATTGATCTTGCCGTAAACCTGTTAAAATTTAACATCTTTTTAAAACTGTTAACCGTTGATGAGAAACTATTAAATTACGACAATTCACTTTTTTAAGACGTGTTCAGATCAGATAAGTACGTATATTTTTCAATATACGTGCAACAACATGAAAATGGATACTGATTTGTGTTCGTACAAAAATATGTATTGGTACTTAAAATTGATAATTCAAATAAAATATCGGTTTTTGATATATCGAGAATAAAAATATCGACGATAAATATCGATTATTTTAGGGAAAATAGATATTTCTATATATCGATATATGTTGCCCAAGCCTAATGCTTCTATATTCCTAACAGATTTTCAATAAAAAGTTGAATTGATACACCTTTTAGACTTGAACTGGCATTCTAAATTGTGTCCTATAACTTGCGTGAGGAATGATAATAACTTTTAGATGATTATAACTACTACAAAACTGATAATTCTTCGATTACCAAGTGATAAGAGTTTTTAATGTCCTCGTAATTATCACCTAAATTAGCGAGATAATATTAATCCGTAAGAGAACATACAGCACTACATGCCATCTGAGAAACGTTCTAAAGTAAGTCACACAAAGAAATCATTACCGTAGTCAAAGAACAGATTTAGTGCATTTAAAAATCTCAGCCGAAACCAGAGTTACGAAGTTGTAGTTGGAAATGTAGTTACTTCAGGGATCAGCCGATCTTACGGTTAACCTAAAGACAGTGTTCATGGACGGCTCACAGTACTTATTACTCTCGACTGTTCGTCATACACCTGCAGAAACAACAGAGCAGGAGTTGTTATAAATGAATGAAAATTGGCTCCAAGTATTAAATTATAAAAAGTTAAAAGTTTTACATATAATAGTATGAGAGTTACGGAGCTATTTATTATGCAAAATTGTTATTTTTTTTTAGTGTATAAGTGGTGAACAGTATGGTGTAACATGAGAATTTTTTGACCACAAGTTCTTGTTGACCAAGTGTGCCAAGGCGAAGAGTGACGACTCTCAACATCCAAATGTCTAACTGTGAGGGAGGTCGGAGAATTGGCGTTTTTGAAATGGGTGCATCATATCGTGAAATCTCCCTAGGGATTGGCCGTAGTGCAATGTCAGTACACAGACTTGTTATACATTGAAGGAAAGAAGACTCTAGTACTTCTAGAGCAGGCACAGATCCATACAGAAGGACAACAGCACGTGTATATCGCCAAATTATGTGGGTGGCTGTTGACTGCAGGCCAGATCCATGCAGTGGTTACAGAAAGAGTCACCCTCCAGAAGATTGTAAACCAATTGCTTGAAGCTGGATTAAACTCCTTGACCCCTACACAATGTGTTCGATTAACCTCACTTCATTGTCCGGATCGTCTAACCTGGTGTAATGTAAAACTCAAAAGGGCAAGTGAATGACGTACTTTTGTGTTTAGAGAACAGTCTCGATTCTTTCTGTGGCAAAGTGATAATCAACAACATATACGAAGGCGTAGTGCAGAAACGGCTTACCCCGTTATTTCAGAACGTCACACAGGTTCAGCCACTTCTGTAATAGTTTGGGGGTAGTTAATTTTGACAGCAGGACTGAGTTGGTTGTTGTTAAAAGCACAATGACAGCCCACCACTATGTGGACGTGGTGCTGTAGCCCATTGTGATACCCTATTGTGTTCACCATCCAAATCGCATCTTCCAACAGGAAAATGTCCGCCCTCATACTGTGTCCATCCGATCATAATTTGGACCGCACGGTCCCCAGATTTGTTACCAATAGAGCATATCTCGGATGCCAGGAGTAGACATATTATATAACATGGTCACCCAATACAAACTGTGCAATAACTGGCTGCACAAGACATGCGGGCGTAGAGTGATATACCCCAAGAAGACAGCCGAATACTTATTGGTATAATGGCGGCAATCATCCACGGATGTATAGGTGCTCAAGGTGAGCGCATTTCATACTGACAACTTTTTCTAAAGGTAGTAAAAATATACCAGCATTTCAATTTGTTATCATTTCTTTTGGGTATTAACCTGAATATATTTAAAAATTATCCTACAATTCCACCATCCCTGTCTGGGCGTTGCACTTTTAATTTCCGGCATTGTAGGAATGACAGCGAAACAGGAAGGAAATTGGATGATTGGGTATCAACGTCACTTCAACGGAATTAGCTTGGAAGAGAAATTGATACTACTAATGTGTAATGACATTTATAACCACGTGGTATGTATGGTCTGTGGGATATATCACATCAACAGGATCTTTGGGCGTGAGGAGAAACTCAGGTTCTAGAGTACTCCACAGCTTGAAGGAGAAAGACGTGTGGACCTCCGAGTAATTAGCGTTAAAGAAGAGGAGATTTAGACGGCGGAGCAATTTGTGGCAGCTTCGGACATATCACGGAATGCTATAAACTACTGGGATGCCACAGTGAAGAAAGAAGTGAGACCGAAGAAAAGAAGAGTTGTGAAACAAGAGCATGATAAGATGTCCGTGGCACTGTCGGTTTTGTTGGTGTACGACTCCAGCCAGTGGGGTTCAGGAGAATTTGCGTTCCTGTGTTCACCGCAAGGCGACAGTGGACCAGAGGGCATATCTTCGGCCCCAGGGATGACGGTGCCGCCTTCACTTTGTTGCCGGTCAGCACCTTATGTTGGCTGAAGTCACTCATCTTCGGAGAGTCTGCTTCTGGACCCTCTCAGAAGAGGAAAGGCAATTCTTTTGAGGTTGTTGTCTGGGTTGATGGGGAACTGGGTAGCGGGTGTCTGGTGAATCAGTGAGGAGTTAGATGAGCGAAAAATCTGGGAAACCTATTGGTAGGACCCTCAAAAGAATCAGAGAACTCCATATCAACCGGACGAATGTATGGTCGCTAGCATTGATACGGTAATTAGAACCGAAGCCTTCTCACTACTCAGTGACACAAATCAGAGTGGTGTCACACATGCGTTGACTCAAAACAGAATGGTCTCTAGTTTGCCGACAAACTTGAAGGAAGAAATATACACTTCGTATTTGAGCGCAGTAACAGAAGATGTCTAACAATTGGCCAATCCCTCTCTTGGCCCATAAAACATAATTATTATTTACGAGCAGTCTATTTTTTTCCGTTTGTGTTTCACAGGTTATGAAGTTTTAGGCGTCAACAAATCCAGCTGCACCGAGCTTGGTGGGTGAGTGGTTAACATCTGGCCTCGCATTCAGGAGGATGCCGGTTCAAATCCCCGTCCAGGCTTCCAGACTCTGGTTTTCCATGGTTTACCCAAATCACTCCAGACGAATACCGGGATGCTTCTTTTGAAAAGGCCATGCCCGAATTCCTTCCCATTTCTTGCCCCCATACTTTCCCGCCTCTAATGACGTAGACGTCGACGAGGCGTATTGTCATAAGCAAAAAATGTAGGAGCATGCATCGAGAGAAGTAGCCCATTTATTGAATTTATAGTCTAGAACAGCTGCTTGGTTTATTTTCTTTTGTTTGGCTTTATATGTCTCGTCGACGTTGAAATCATTAGAAACGAGAGATGATTTTGGACAGAAAACGGGAAGGAATTTGAACATGGTCATTCGAAGGAACCATGCTACCATTCGCCTGAAGTGAGTTCGAGATCAACGGAAAATCAAAATCAGGACGGCCGATCGGAGATTTGAACACCCTTCCTCCCGAAAGGCAATCTCAACGCTGATTTTTTTTAGTTTTCAGTTTGTGTTTCTTGGTTAGCTGCATGGAATAGTTCTGATATAATATTATAATTAGTTGAATTCGGGAGGACATGGGTTAGAATCCACGTCTGGCCATCCTGATTTTGGTTTTCCATGGTTTCCCTAAATTACTGCAGGCGAATACAAAGGTAGTTTCTTTTAAAAGGCTGTGACCGAACTCCTTCCCGTTCCATTCTCACAGTTCTTCGTCGCCTCGAATGATCTCGACATCGACGAGGCGTAAATACTGAAGCACACACACAAAATTTAATTTGAGTAACATTATTTTAGATGAATTCGGATAGCAGTTTATTATGGAGTTTGCCGTCTATGAAACTACTTTATCATTACGATGGTATAAGTAATTGTTGAAGTTATTACGTTTAGTGCAAGCGTAATCAGCTTTGTGGTATGAAGATATGTTTAGCACCGCAAGACCTACGGTGATGTTCAGTGAAGTTCTATTTCGTAGACATCTATTTACTTGGTAGATATCTTATTTATTTTGTGTCCCTTCCAAAGTATTTATAATCGGTAACCCATACAAGAATTTGCTGATTTAAATTATTCTTCCACATGGATAGTATTTTCGTGTAAAAATCCATTATATTCTGTTTATTGTTTGTTATATCTCTATAATTACTGAGACTGTGTATTGTAGTATGTGTCACTTAACTGATTTTTTTCAGTCATTCATTCGATCCATTTAACTGGACGTTACTCGTTAACACAATCATACGAACACAAAAATGGAATTGTAGTAGTTAAGGTTATCACAGACGAATACTGAAATCAACGTGGAACGGAGATGCCCTCGCAGGAACGAGTATGGTGACAGCTACATTAGGAATGACCTCAGTGTGTGATGACGGGCTCCACAGTGGTTGTCCCCACCCCCACAGTACGGGCGTACATGGGAAGGCTCTCAGCCAGTAGGCGGCTGATCGGCCGATAAACTGCCCGCCCGCCCCGCCCGCCCGTGCTACACTTTTCCCGGCTCACCAGCGCCTCGCTCGCTCTTGACGTCTGCCACCGTGGCGACATCGCCTGTCGTACTACAGCCTCGCCATGCATCAACACTCTCGAGTTCCAGACGGCACTACACAAGATTTCCAGTGGCTTGGCTGCATTATTCCTCTAGAAGGATTTTTTTTCCCTACCCAATAAAAATCGTTGACAATCTCACAAACCTCTAATCAATACTTATTATCATATTTTATTATTAATATTACATTATTTTGCTTTGATTAACAATAAGTGTGTGTAGAAAGTTGTATCGATATCTCTAAATTGATTTATATTTTAAAAGGGTTCTAGAAGCAGGAGTTTGTGTAGTACTAGGGTAGCATAAGATTAGGCTAATACCATTAGCCAGCACTGTGAACTTTTGACCCAGCCAGCAACAGTTGAGCGGGAACAGTACACTGTATATTCAGCACCCGATCTGTAAATATAGTATGGCGGTTGTTTTGAAATTAGTTGTATGAAAGCTGTAATATGATAAGTGTATTGGGAGCCTGTAAAAATTCAGCAAGAGTATTTAAATGTTAATTTGGTGGCTCAGTGGTCAAAGAGATCGGAAGACCCCAGGTTCGAATTACTGATCGGCGGAAATTTTTATAGGCTCTAAACCAGAACTTCATCTCTGGCACAGCTTGCTTTTTTTTTTTTTTTTTTTTTTTTTTTGTAACAGTTTAACGTCCCTTTTTAACAACGTGGTCTTTAGAGACGGGAAAGGATGGGGGCAAGGAATGGGAAGGAATTCGGCCATGGCATTTTGAAGGAAGCATCCCGGCATTCGCCTGGAGTGATTTGGGGAAACCATGGAAAACCCAAATCTGGATGCCCGGACGGGGATTCGAACCGCCGTCCTCCCGAATGCGAGGCCAGAACGCTATCCGTTAGACCACCACGCTCGGTCACAGCTTGCTGTGTGATGTGAAGTAAGCCAGAATGCTTCCATGGTTCCGATTCTAAGTTAAACTTTAGGTCCCTTATATCCGGTAGGTTAAAGCAGCTACGACAGGAGCGGAATGCGCAGCCAATAAAAACCCTGTCACCAGGTCATTACGACCACACGGAATTATTATTATTATTGTCATTATTATTATTATAGTGTTAATTTCAAGGAACTCAGTTTTATAAATTAAATAATATTTCTTTCTGAACAGTGATTATAATTGTTACAATTAGCAACAGTACTGCTCATTTTGGGCAGTCATTAGTAATTAACTAAGTTTAATTAAAACAAAATTGAAAATTCAGCTAGCATGTGTTCGAGATTAGAGTGGGCCTTCTCGTCCATAACTTTTTTTTTTTTTTTTTTTTTTTTTTTTTTTTTTTTTTTTTTTTGTGAATACGTCTAAACACTATTCACAGAATCGAACACTTGAATAAATAAATAATTCAGACCTTGACCAAGAATCAAACAGGGGAATGGGAAGACTATGGAAGTAATGGAAGTATACATTCAGCGATTGCCAGCGATATGTCGAAGTTAAAGTGTAGTTGGTACTATACATGGCTATGTATCCGGCACCACAATCAAACCCTGCACGCCTACGTTCTACACTTGGCAGAAGAGTGAAATCCCAGATATCGTTAGTGGATACCTCTAAGTGTTATTAGTACTAAATATTGTGTTTGATGTAGTTTATTTTTCATTTTTATGAGATTACAATTAAAGTTTGCCAATTTAGACTATCTTTTTCCTAAAATTTACTTTAATAAATCTGAAATGTAACATTTATACAAATTGAAAATTAGTTTTGATACCGGTCACAAAAACTGATCAAACTAATATTATCGTTTCATGTTGTGAAGATGTTGATGATATGAATCAAGTTTTAAGAAAGTAGCTGTGTTCCATAGGCTGGTAGGAATAAATGTTATTTCCACAATTCTTCAGAATCTCCTACTGTAAAATTTATTGCAGCTGATATCGAAATGATGTGAGACGTACAGGTACAAATAGAGTTTCATTTAAACATTAATCTGAAGTTGAAAAAGGACGGTGAGGTACATGTTGTTGCCACCTAACAACTAACTTAACACCTGAAGCTTCAAAAACAATTAAAACGATAATATGTAAAACCGTGCAAAGAAAAAATTAAGGTAAATAAACCGTAATCAACACGAATTTGGATTACACAGGGAAAGAAGAAACGGAACCTCAAATTGCAATCAATGTTATTAAAAAAAAATGGGAATTTAGATTTTACGGGAAAGAGAAAACAGAACCTCAAATTACAATTAATCTTATAAAAAACAATCAGAACAACGAATATTTGCAAATCACTTTTGTAAATTGCAAAAATGATTTTTTTTAGTGTTAAATGAAGCAAACCTTGTCTTAAAGTAACGAACTATAAAATATCGAACGAGAAATATTCTTTTTTTCTGTGGGTGCTGGAGGGAAAGAATGGGTAGGCTGTGACTAGATGATATTTCCCCCCACTAGTTAATAAGCGTGAAGAAATTAATTTAATCGACAAATAATAGCCTATAACTAGAATGTTAGGAGAGGGTATGGAATAGATATTTATATAAAAAAGTGGTGATAAAGTGCAGCAAAATATTCGTAAATTAGTCTTCATATTAGAATTTAAACATCTTTCTTCTATCCATATTTATAAAAGTCAACCTGTGTATATATGTTCCAGAAAAAATTTAAAACTTCTGAGCAGATTTAGGTAGGTCATTCACCGTTTTAAAGGTTAGGATTATACAAATATGCGGCATACATGCATATTGTGTAATGTTTCTACATTACAGGAGCCCGGAGCAGTAAATAAAGTTTTGAATATATTGTCAGAAACACCAAAGACGCAATACCAACTAGATGTTGCATTCTTAACCATTGCAACAAATTCACACACTTCTTAATTTATTACTGTACGGTATCTACCACTCCTTCTTCAAATTTTTGCCAGTCAATTTTTAATCCCGGATAGATTGGCGTACTCAATGCGAAGAGTAAACTACCTAAATGAGTAATTAGGAAAAAAACGCCAGAGTTCATTGCCTTTTATATCAGGCAACAAAACTAAAATCTCTGATTACTAACAGTTGCCTATTCATAACTGCTGCTTCTTACTTGAAAGTTTGTTGTTTGTTAAGCCTTTGAGAAAATAATTCTGGATACCTGATATTTAACTGTAAAGATACGAAACAGATTTTAATTTTGAGTTCCATACAGCCTGTTAAAAAATGAGCACTGACATTTCGTATCACAGCATCCGATCTATCACATTCTGGGTACTTTGCGGATGAGTCGAATTTTCCATTAATTCCGAAAATAGATGGAATTTGATAAAACTTGGAAGACTGAAAATACTGTAGGTAATTCATATCCAACCCACCTCTTTCTAGGCAGTGTGTCGTTAATTCCGGAAATGACTGGTGCCAATTTGATGACACGTGATACAATTGTTTATCATTTCGAGATTAAATGTTATGGTAAATCCATCCCAACTACTCTGCTCGTGTACCATAAAGTTAGAGAATACTTTTATCTCAATGTGAAGTTGAAACAGATGGTTGAGACAATGATGATATTGAAAGTTGATTAATAGTAGCAAAAAAAATTTTCTTTAATAGGGGAATAACATAACTGGTAACAAAGGATTGTTTCTAATTACTGGGCTACTTTCGGATATTTTAAGAATCTAAAAAAAATTTACTATAAAGGCTTTAGGAATTGCTTCAAGCATTTAAACTTTTGGAAATTTACGTGATCTGCTAGAGGAAAAAAATCATCTCTGCTCTGGTAAATATTGCACGAACTACACTTCAACCGTTTGCTTATTGTCATTAAACTCAGGAATGTAATGAGAGTAAGGGCCTTTTCGCTAGTGGTGAGCAGTCATAACAGTTAAGTGAAATTACATCGTAAAAAATTTTGTTTTGTGTTTTCCTGGGAAGTAGAGGTATGGAGTACTCTGCTCTCTTCTGCAGCTAGTTTGACGAAGCAGGTAAACACTGGAAATGAGTGACTCCGAGAGCAAATTTACACAAAATTGAGGCCAACTCTGCCGTACAGATGTTCTGTTTGCATACATCATGGACATAGCTGTGTAACGATTTTTTTTTTATGTCAACAGACAAAGTTGTTCAGGAAAAATATTATCACAGAGCACACATCCTTTCCTTACGGAGAGTAACCCATCGCAGAACTTTATTACCTGACAACAGGGAAGATTGATAATATTTGATCTAAAGATCGTTTGTTTTTTAAAACAAATTAAGATCGTTTGTTTTTAAAACAAATTACGCTACTTTCTAACAGGTGTGAATAGCCAAATAATCTCTCATCTTTAAAAACAAGCAACGAGAAAATGGCAGTAAGTAAGTACAGTAAACTCGTATGGTCCTTATTGGCTACACAATCTACGATATGGACGCACTGTGGCGTATAGGCTTAAAGAACGTACCCTCCACGATAAATAAAACATACCATCAACACCGGGCGCCCTTTAAAATTTGAAGGCACGAGGCGGCTGAGGAGAGTGAAGAAGGAAGCAGAAATTTTGAAGAACACGAAGATATAAAACAGCGACGCAGTACTATGTGACGCTTGGCGCTCTTTGCTAAGTAAACAAACATAAGAGTATCTCTGACGAAGACTGTTAGCCGAAAGCTTAGAAATACAAATAAATATCACCGCATTCCACGATAATTCAGATCATTTGAACTAAAGAAGATCGCCGTTTTTTGTTTAATTATAATTATTACTGGGCGGCCGCGTTCCTCTGGCGGTAGAGCTTCTAACCACGGCGCGGACGACCGGGATTCGATCCCCGATGAAGCCGAGGAGCTTTCCTCGAAGCTAAAGGTCTGGAACCGTCCCCTAGGCCCACTCAGGCTGCTATCAAACTAGAACCGTGGGAGAACCTTTGCGGGAAGGTAAAGAAAAAGGGCCGGACCATGTCGCCGACCACGGCACGTCCGCTCTGGTGCCTACGGTCAGGAAATATGCAGAGATCTACTTCCGATAATCCTACGGGAATACGGCTTGAAAGCTTTATAATTATTATTCCCATACGTTACAAAGTAAGTTGATCTTTTGAGTTTGAAAAATTAAAATCCATTGTTTGAATCTTGTTCTTAGTTGCACCTTAAGC
This sequence comes from Vandiemenella viatica, assembly GCA_031002005.1. Classification (NCBI taxonomy): domain Eukaryota; kingdom Metazoa; phylum Arthropoda; class Insecta; order Orthoptera; family Morabidae; genus Vandiemenella; species Vandiemenella viatica. The sequence continues at coordinate 149,639,268 of JARYHS010011408.1, forward strand.
TATGGTGTTACTGACATTTAAGATTGACAGGATAGTTTCTCATGCCACTAGGATTAAGACATAACATTTTGTTTACTGTACCTACGTTCATTCGCAACTAAATCTCCCAGTGCTATGTACTACCATGCTCATATGTATCCGAACGATCTGAATCGCTCTGCGCTGAATTTTCTCCTGTAGCTTATTCAACCCATTATACACAGCTACGAAGAGAGTACTATATGCTTTAGGTGGTATAGTCGGGTGACTATCCCAAATTGACACTGATCCAACTCCAAAAATACTTACTTTTTTCAGGTGATTCGTTTTACAAACTAAAACGATGGTTATATTAAAGCACTAAAAATGTTTCGTAGACATTGAATGCACGTCGTTTCACATTTCTAAAACATACATCAGTCTCAATACACATCATCAAAGAGAACATACTTACACAAATAGTAATTTCGAACAGGTGCTAGGACAAAAAACATTTCAACTTGTTATATAAAAACTCAACAGTATAGAATGACAATAAATACAAGAAAAAAATCATTTTTTGCAGTGTATTACGGACTATTACAGTTTGCGAAAGAGATACGCAGTTATCTAAATTAGTTGATATAACATTGCTGGTAAGACATTTTTAGCGCCATTGACTTTTCTGACTGCTTGTTCTAACGCGCGCTTCTTTTGGTTCATCAACTAAAATCTATTTTGTGGGAACTCATAGCATGGACAAGAAAAAAATTGTTAAAAAGCTGCTATCAGTAACTTAAGAAAGCAATCTGCCACGTCCAAAAATATAGAAGTAGAAACAAAATAAATTTAGCATCTCCAAACTTATTTGCACTCATCACTAATAAGATCAACTGCTTGAAGCATGCGTAACATACTTGATATTTATTATTTATTTATTTATTTATTTTAAATAAAGAGAGAAATTACATTGTGACGAGCTAAAAATCTCTCTGAAGTGCTTCATACAGGGAAGTCTTTTGTGTGGTTTGAAAGAGGATTTAAAGGTACGCTATAATGTTGTGCCCAGCTCATCTCAGGCAACAACTACAGGTTAAGGGTTTGAGTCCTGTGCCAAAAATACAATATGTATTTATCATAAAAGTCATTTATTTTAAATGGGATCAAACGTTTCTAATTGGTAGCTCCGTAGTTACGGCAGTTCATGATTTGAATTAACAACTAAACAAAAACAATCAAAGCGCTTGCTGAACGAAAACGGCGTTATTGATTCTTTTCGCAAAGTGTGCGTTATTCATGGCATGGAACTACATTTGTGGACCAAAATCTTATCCTTTCTTTACGAGGAGCTCTGCCATCAGAATTTCGCAAAGGATTCGCTAAGTACTAGGCAACAAAATTGTTTTGCAGTCACATTCTAAACTGGAACAATACATTAAAAAATAAATAAATAAAAAACTATACATAAATACCGGAATACGGATATTGTACGGAAGCTCATGGTGTTACATACTTTGAGAAGTTTATTTTGCAACCAGAAGCAGATACCATCCTAGGGTACGATTATTCTTGCCAGAACTATATGGCGATATATTTCTTCTCTTTATTTCTTCCACGAGGTATACTTTCATACCCATTTTTTCCAGTACTGGGTACTGCGGACTGTAAAAATTAAACTTCGAAACAATAAATAGGAAGTTTATGAATGATGAAATCTAATGCTGTGGAGCCAAATGTGTGGCTGTTAGCTGCCATCTTTGGCGGTTCTCACGTGCTGGGGCTTTCAGAGGTCGCAGAGACGCACCAGGAAGTAAAGTAGTTAGCGCCTAGCTCTAGCGCTCCGAGGGTACACGGTTCGAGTCCGGCATTGGACACAAGTGATTTTGATGTAGTGTTATTTTCTTCTTGGTATATATTGCAAATACATGCATAACATTAGTTGACTAAAAAAGAAAGGGAATTAGGCCACAGTATTTATGAAGCAATCATTCCTCTGTTCAATGAAGGGACACTTTTCCTTCTTTTTTTTTTGATTGAAAATAAAATTCTCGATTGTTTGATCATGAAATTAAACTGGGTACCCTACCTAATCAAATTTCCCAACGGTACCAGTCACTCGTTGATTTTAGTTCTTCATTCATTTTCGTATTTGTTCTACGATGGAATACATATAATTAAAGATAACTGTTTTTAATAGAAATTTCGAAATCGTTAAGGGGAATATAACTGCAGAATTGGAATGCTTTGATGAGAAATTAAGTTTCCAATGCAATTTTTCAATTCAGAAACGCTATTTGATTATTTGTTTTTATTTTAGCAGCTCTTAAATCTAAATTCTGGTGCTATTGTTATACTGATCCTGTTATGTACTGAGGAAACTTTAAACCAAAAATAAAAAACAAATCTGATCAGTTTCCTGGTCATCAAATGTGAAAATTTTCATCTTTTCGTAAAACTCAGTTATTTTAAATTTTTGATATCAGTGATTTTTATAATCTTTAGAAGTATTTTTTTTTTTCCAAGAAATTAAAAGAAGTACGTCTGATCGTGGACGCATATATTTCGCTCATGTTTGAACAAGAGTCAAATCTTGAGAGACATATTAATCAAAAGATAAATGAGTCTTACGTCTCTTTCTACTTGAACAATGTGAGCTCAAATCAGCTGCTAAATTACCGTACGTGTCTGTCTTCATAAAAGTTAGTAAAATAAGAAACTATGTTATCGGAAGGAACTAATTTTATATGATACGCCGAAATTTTATCAAGTATGTCTTTCAGTAAACATTAAGAGGATTCAGGTGGAATTAAGGTATCATGCTGAGGAACAATACTACAATGTGTTACAAAATTTTATAAATCTGCTCGTTTACTCTCTGCAAGTAGAGTGTAAATCAGGAACGAAGTAGAAGACGGAATTCATGAATGTTTACAAAGCGTTTAATACGGCTTTCCCTGTACGTCACTGACCTCGGTCTAAGGCTCATTTTTCCGCACACAATATTCTGGCTGATTTATTCAAGAAGGAAAGTGTTTCCGGTCATTTTATTTTTTAACTGCTTTACGTCTCTTTTTAACATCAAGGTCTTTTAGAGACGGGAAAGGATGGGGGCCAAGGATGGGGGCAAGGAATGGGAAGGAATTCGGCCATGGTCTTTTGAAGGAAGCATCCAGGCATTTGCCTGGAGTGATTTTGGGAAACCATGGAAAACCCAAATCTGGATTCCCGGACAGGGATTCGAACCGCCGTCCTCCCGAATGCGAGGCGAGAACGCTAACCGTTACACCGCCCCGCTCGGTGTTTCTGGTCATTCAGAGAGAGAGATCATAATTTATATACGTTAAGGACGAATAAAATATGCAATAATTATTGTTTGTTTTTTTTATTTCTGTAGGCTATTAGGAATTCACATCTATCATGTAGACGGGTTACAGTGCAGTTAAAACTTTAAAATTTAAAAAATCGTTAAATACTTTAAAAATATCTTTTCCGTAACTCATGGCTCCTATCTGTTTTCGTTATAGTTTTTAACCGCAAGAGAACAATGTTAATGACAAGTAGACTGAGGGTTCGAAGCTATTAATGTGGTATATTTGAGTTTCATGTTCTCAATGATCTCCTCACTAAGTTCAATTTGTAACACGGTTGTGGAGAAAACTAATTTTTATTATTATTTCCCGCTATTCTGCATTGTTTCCAACTCACAGCGCCATTGTACGGAAGCTCATGGTGTTACCTACTTTGTGAAGTTTATTTTGCAACCAGAAGCAGATACCATCCTAGGGTACGATTATTCTTGCCAGAACTATATGGCGATATATTTCTTCTCTTTATTTCTTCCACGAGGTATATTTTCACATATCTGTTTATCTTTATAATAATTCTTACAATCATCTCTCTCAAGCTACATTAAAAATGTCTCAAAATGATTTCTTTTAAAACCTTGAAAATCTGCCGCAAAAGCCATTATATTGTGGATACAGATAAAATAAATATTCTCTTACTGCTTTCAGTTGCCATCATTTACCAACTACAAGTTACAAAGATTAATGCTTAATGGATGAAAACTTGTGAAAACTGCCTTTCTTTTGTTTAAACATCGATACTACGGTTACCTAATTTCTTGTAAAATGTTCAAAAGCCATGTTTTTCACATATATGATAAGTATTTTTCTACAAGTGAAAAGGAAATAAAGAACTAAAAAATATTCATCTTGGAACTGGCTAGAACCCATGATCGTGGCTTCCGCAAACCACGGTTTTACCACAAAGCCACGACGACTTACACGACGTAGCGCCTCGTCCAACATGTAAGCGAAGTAAAGAAATATAAAGAGAGAAAATTTCGCGATTAAATGATTATTGATAATCGGTATAAAGGATCAGACTCTTATAAAGAAAGTAATCAATCACATAAAAGTATGATACGTCAAAGTGGAGGTAAACGGAAATGTGTCTGTACTTTTGATAACGTCTAGCGGTGAGACTTTACTCCTTGAACACGGAAATCTCTTCAAAACTGCTGCAAGGCAGTCAATGTGACAACGGTGGAGGAAATAGATTTGACAACCCTGTACGAGGAAATAAAGCATAGATTTCCTCGTACCAGCCTCTCTAACACGTAAAACAAATCATCTGTCACGAGCACATTAGTTAAAAAAATTATTGGTTTTGTCCACTATTATCAAACTTAAATAATCAGACTGGTATATAAAAATACAGTGAGGATCCATGTTAATTGTACGAGGGCAATCGCGAAAGTAAGGTCTTCAAAGCAATTATAGATACAAAATTAATTTATTTTCTGTAATATATACATCATTTTAAAGGTTGAAAACCATCTATTTTTCTACGTAAACACCATTTTTTTCCGACGCAGTTTTTTTTTGACGCTACGATAGTTTTTTAATTACCGTTCGTGATGGAATAAGCAGTGACGCTCTGGCCTCGCATTCAGAAAGATACACATTCGAATCCCTGTGCGGCTATCCTGATTTGGGTTTCCTGTGGATTCCCCAAAGCTCTCCAGATGAATGCTCGGATGGATACTTCAATAGGCCATAGCCAAAATCCTTCCAATCCTTGTCCACAGTCCCTTCCCGCCTCTAATGACCACGATGACGACTAGGCGTAAAGCCATAAGCTACCAAAAAAAGTCTGTATCTGGTATGTTCTTTGAAAATAGTCACCCTTTCAAAAATTCCAGTGATGAAATCATTAGTTATGAGGAGTGAATTTAAGATATCATTATTTTTATAGCTCAGTGCTCTCTATTAAACCCTATGATTTGTATAAAGAAGATTTTATTCAGCAAGATTTCATAGAAATAATTTTTGTCTCATGTGTTAATTTTTATTTGTTGTTTATCACAGAAATTACATGTTTTATATATAAGCAGAAGGTATGTTGGAATGGTTTGAAAACGAAAGAAAAGATTTATTCATACGGCACAGTTTTGAACCTCTGACCACGGCGTTCGTAGTCGAGAACGTTCACCGCTAGACCAAACAGGCTGCTCTGCGGTCTTCCTGATCCAGTGGGAAACAAAGCAACCTACATGGAAATTTCTGTCAGTGCACATCACTGAACCTGGCCCGCCTCGAAATACTTGTTTTCAAGTTAATATCCTTATGGCCGCTTCCATATCAACCATAAATTAAGATTTCAACGATTCGGGACTTCGCTATCCGTTTGTCCGACGGATTTATGGATCATACGAAGAGCAAGCATAAGTAAAGAAACCATCCGAAATTAAATAAGAAAAAAACGTTTCTGTAGCGTAAAGCCGGTAAATCTGATGAATTGTAACACCCTGTCTAGTCTTTGCTACTTTGGCCACATTTAATGATAAAGGTTGTACACATCGAAAAATAAATCACAACCTCACACTATTCAAAGGAGGTATTATATTGATGTCCCTACTTATTGGAGTAATTTTTAAGACGATTTGAGAAACAGCACTGAGAAAATTAACTAGTGCTGTAATATTGAAACAACTCAATGCGTAATGGGTGTTATACTTGGTTTGGATTGAAGGTTGTTTGTATCGTAACGTTCACACATTGAATTTATTTCGTTAAGTGATTTCTTTCCTCATTCATATTCGTCTGTCCGACTGGAATAGCGATTTCGTCTACAACGTTCAGACAGAGGGTAAAGGAGTTAAGAATCTTCAGCCTTACAGAATTTTGGTTTCGTATTTTGCTTTTATTACAATTACAAGGCCTGTCTGTTTCATTGTCTACGCAAATAATGTTCGATTCACTTGGAATAAACTGAATTTGATGACATAGGTGATAAATAAAGAGAACTTTTGTTTTTTTTTCTTTACTTATAACTTTTCATCTTGTCATTTGGAGTTCATTATAGGCGTCAAAGGACTGGCGGCAATGAAAGAGAATTAATTTGGCTATGGCCTTTTGAAGGAAACACACCGGAATTTGCATGGAGTGGTTTCGAGAAACCATGGAATACTGAAATCTGATGGCCGGTTGAGGATTCGAAACCATGTCCTCCCGAATGTGAGATCAGAGCGTTACCGCTCATCTACCACGTTTTTAACAGAAACGATTCTGTGTTAGTTTCGGTGGAATCAATGTCCGCATTCACAAGAAATGTGCATTACTAAGAATCTTTTTCTTACATTTACTAGGCCATTAAACTTTTTTATGGATAGCTTAAAAACCACTTTCTTTTTCGTTAGTTATTCGTAATGTCATGTCGCCAATAGGCGACGGTAATTTTTCTTAAAAACTTGCTGTCTCGTTATAAGAGCTGTTAATGATGCCTGGAATGGTCCTGATAATTTATAATCTATTTGCAAGAGAGTGGGTGAAACGCAATTTGCGCTACTGGAGTCTCTAACTCAAGTTCTCTATTTTTTTTTTAAAAACGTGAACATAATTTTGGTCTTGAATATCGTTCAGATTCAGTCTATAACATGTGGATATCAGCATGTGTCAATTAAGTGTTCAATATTTTTTTTTCAAATCTTGTATTATTGCCTCGTTTTACAAACTCTGAAACGCTGGTAATATATTTTACCATATTTCATGATGTGAAAATTGACATTCAGCATAATAGAACTACTAACGAGGTTAGTGTTTCGATAAGCTCCTAATTTTTTTAAAGTTTATTTTAATGCCTTTTAAATAATTTTAAGCTGATGTCGCCTCGTGGTTCAATCAGTAAAGAAAAGAGAACACGTAGGTCACTTTTCTGCGTTTTACGTTGTTCTTAAAATTTATTGATGATGAATTGACTGCTATAGTTCCAAAAACGAAATGTAGAATCCAGAAGTGTAAGAATATATCCCAACAGGTCTGCCACTTGCTGTGTCTGCTACAGGAATCCGCACAGAATGTGCCGCAAGACCTTACGAGCAACATACGATGATAGAACTTTTGACAACAGTGCAAAGCCACTCTGTCCTCACTCTTCCTTGTTGGCAGACAGATTTCATGTTTCGGACTTTTAATTTCTACCATCTGTGATGAATTTACGAGGTTCAAAGCTAACAAAAAGATATTAGTTAGCAATATTCGGCTTTTGAACAATTTACAACAAATTAGGTAACCGTAGTATCGATGTTTAAACAAAAGAAAGGCAGTTTTCACAAGTTTTCATCCATTAAGCATGTAACTTGTAGTTGGTAAATGATGGCAACTGAAAGCAGTAAGAGAATATTTATTTTATCTGTATCCACAATATAATGGCTTTTGCGTCAAATTTTCAAGGTTTTAAAAGAAATCATTTTGAGACATTTTTAATGTAGCTTGAGAGAGATGATTGTAAGAATTATTATAAAGATAAATAGATATGTGAAAATATACCTCGTGGAAGAAATAAAGAGAAGAAATATATCGCCATATAGTTCTGGCAAGAATAATCGTACCCTAGGATGGTATCTGCTTCTGGTTGCAAAATAAACTTCACAAAGCATGTAACACCATGAGCTTCCGTACAATGGCGCTGTGAGTTGGAAACAATGCAGAATAGCGGGAAATAATAATAAAAATTAGTTTTCTCCACAACCGTGTTTACAATTGAACATAGGCAGGAGATCATTGAGAACATGAAACTCAATTATACCTCATTAATAGCTTCGAACCCTCAGACTACTTGTCATTAACATTGTTCTCTTGCGGTTAAAAACTATAACGAAATCAGATAGGAGCCATGAGTTACGAAAAGATATTTTTAAAGTATTTCCTCGATTTTGTAAATTTTAAAGTTTTAACTGCACTGTAACCCGTCTACATGATAGATGTGAATTCCTAGTAGCCTACAGAAATAAAAAAACAAACAATAATTATTGCATATTTTATTCGTCCTTAACGTATATAAATTATGATCTCTCTCTCTGAATGACCAGAAACACTTTCCTTCTTGAAGAAATCAGCCAGAATATTGTGTGCGGAAAAATGAGCCTTAGACCGAGGTCAGTGACGTACAGGGAAAGCCGTATTAAACGCTTTGTAAACATTCATGAATTCCGTCTTCTACTTCGTTCCTGATTTACACTCTACTTGCAGAGAGTAAAAGAGCAGATTTATAAAATTTTGTAACAAATTGTAGTATTGTTCCTCAGCATGATACCTTAATTCCACCTGAATCCTCTTAATGTTTACTGAAAGACATACTTGATAAAATTTCGGCGTATCATATAAAATTAGTTCCTTCCAATAACATAGTTTCTTATTTTACTGACTTTTATGAAGACAGCAACCTACGGTAATTTAGCAGCTGATTTGAGCTCACATTGTTCAAGTAGAAAGAGACGTAAGACTCATTTATCTTTTGATTAATATGTCTTTCAAGATTTGACTCTTGTTCAAACATGAGCGAAATATATGCGTCCACGATCAGACGTACTTCTTTTAATTTCTTGGAAAAAAAAAGACTTCTAGAGATTATTAAAATCACTGATATCAAAAATTTAAATTAACTGAGTTTTACGAAAAGATGAAAATTTTCACATTTGATGACCAGGAAACTGATCAGATTTGTTTTTTATTTTTGGTTTAAAGTTTCCTCAGTACATAAGAGGATCAGTATAACAATAGCACCAGAATTTAGATTTAAGAGCTGCTAAAATAAAAATAAATAATCAAATAGCGTTTCTGAATTGAAAAATTGCATTGGAAACTTAATTTCTCATCAAAGCATTCCAATTCTGCAGTTATATTTTCAGTAACGATTTCGAAATTTCTATTAAATACAGTTATCATTAATTATATGTATTCCATCATAGAACAAATACGAAAATGAATGAAGAACTAAAATCAACGAGTGACTGGTAACGTTGGGCAATTTGATTAGGTAGGGTACCCAGTTTAATTTCATGATCAAACAATCGAGAATTTTATTTTCAATCAAAAAAAAGAAGGAAAAGTGTCCCTTCATTGAACAGAGGAATGATTGCTTCATAAATACTGTGGCCTAATTCCCTTTCTTTCTTAGTCAACTAATGTTATGCATGTATTTGCAATATATACCAAGAAGAAAATAACACTACATCAAAATCACTTGTGTCCAATGCCGGACTCGAACCGTGTACCCTCGGAGCGCTAGAGCTAGGCGCTAACTACTTTACTTCCTGGTGCGTCTCTGCGACCTCTGAAAGCCCCAGCACGTGAGAACCGCCAAAGATGGCAGCTAACAGCCACACATTTGGCTCCACAGCATTAGATTTCCTCATTCATAAACTTCCTATTTATTGTTTCGAAGTTTAATTTTTACAGACTGCAGTACCCAGTACTGGAAAAAATGGGTATGAAAATATACCTCGTGGAAGAAATAAAGAGAAGAAATATATCGCCATATAGTTCTGGCAAGAATAATCGTACCCTAGGATGGTATCTGCTTCTGGTTGCAAAATAAACTTCTCAAAGTATGTAACACCATGAGCTTCCGTACAATATCCGTATTCCGGTATTTATGTATAGTTTTTTGTTTTTTTTTAAATGTATTGTTCCAGTTTAGAATGTGACTGCAAAACAATTTTGTCGCCTAGTACTTAGCGAATCCTTTGCGAAATTCTGATGGCAGAGCTCCTCGTAAAGAAAGGATAAGATGTTGGTCCACAAATGTAGTTCCATGCCATGAATAACGCACACTTTGCGAAAAGAATCAATAACGTCGTTTTCGTTCAGCAAGCGCTTTGATTGTTTTTGTTTAGTTGTTAATTCAAATCATGAACTGCCGTAACTACGGAGCTCCCAATTAGAAACGTTTGATCCCATTTAAAATAAATGACTTTTATGATAAATACATATTGTATTTTTGGCACAGGACTCAAACCCTTAACCTGTAGTTGTTGCCTGAGATGAGCTGGGCACAACATTATAGCGTACCTTTAAATCCTCTTTCAAACCACACAAAAGACTTCCCTGTATGAAGCACTTCAGAGAGATTTTTAGCTCGTCACAATGTTATTTCTCTCTTTATTTAAAAAATAAATAAAAAATAAATATCAAGTATGTTACGCATGCTTCAAGCAGTTGATCTTATCAGTGATGAGTGCAAATAAGTTTGGTGATGCTAAATTTATTTTGTTTCTACTTCTATATTTTTGGACGTCGCAGATTGCTTTCTTAAGTTACTGATAGCAGCTTTTTAACAATTTTTTTCTTGTCCATGCTATGAGTTCCCACAAAATAGATTTTAGTTGATGAACCAAAAGAAGCGCGCGTTAGAACAAGCAGTCTGAAAAGTCAATGGCGCTAAAAATGTCTTACCAGCAATGTTATATCAACTAATTTAGATAACTGCGTATCACTTTCGCAAACTGTAATAGTCCGTAATACACTGCAAACAATGATTTTTTTCTTGTATTTATTGTCATTCTATACTGTTGAATTTTTATATAACAGTTGAAATGTTTTTTGTCCTAGCACCTGTTCGAAATTACTATTTGTGTAAGTATGTTCTCTTTTATGATGTGTATTGAGACTGATGTATGTTTTAGAAATGTGAAACGACGTGCATTCAATGTCTACGAAACATTTTTAGTGCCTTAATATAACCATCGTTTTAGTTTGTAAAACGAATCACCTGAAAAAAGTAAGTATTTTTGGAGTTGGATCAGTGTCAATTTGGGATAGTCACCCGACTATACCACCTAAAGCATATAGTACTCTCTTCGTAGCTGTGTATAATGGGTTGAATAAGCTACAGGAGAAAATTCAGCGCAGAGCGATTCAGATCGTTCGGATACATATGAGCATGGTAGTACAAACGCAATCGACATCTCTACGCTAATCACTAGAAAGAGATGAAATCGTCATCGAGAAGTCATCCAAAAATATTTGTATCAAATGACCTACCTTTTGGCCTAGGATGTAAGATGTAAAATCTGCTTCCACTGTTTATAATAAAGCTATTAGCAAATCCATAGCTAATTTACAAACTTTCAAAATGTTGGCCAATATTGATGCATCGCTTACAGAAAAGCTGGGGCTATGATTCAGTCATGTTAATGCGCTATTTGTTTATCCAAGTCTTCTTTTAAATCGGTTTTCTACCAAATGTTACTGATTTTTTATCCTTGTTACAAACCATTCCATTAATTTTTACACGTTACAGCAAATTTTCTACATTCTTTCAAGTGACTGTCCCACTGCTACATATCCAATTTGAGCAGAGTCTTAAAAAAAGAATGGATATTTTACCGCCGTATATTTTTTTTTTTAAATCTCCTGTATATCGTCGATTGCTATTCTTTTCAGCAACGTGCTAACGTACTCCGCAGTTATCTTCAGGTATTTGGCGATATACACTGAGTGATAAATAACAGACATGCAATGACTTCCACTCCTACTCCTCTAAGCTTTATTTTTATTTTTATAAATATTTGTATTCGCTATATAAAATTATACGTTAGAAAACGAAAAATGTCCGTTTTTCTTTCTGATGTTTCATTGAACAATGAGCAATACATTCACTTACAGCGTGATTTTTTTAATTCTACGGTTGCATAGTGCCTCAGTGGTCAAAAACAAATACGGAGGGAACCTTACTTTTCGTGTCTACAGAATTTTGGAATATGAAGAATAATTTTAAATATCGAGATTATTTCTGAGTAGGCAATCAGTTTTTGTTATGTTTATTAGTTAACAGAAATTTAAAAATGCTTAGCTACTAAATTTGAATACTTTAAGTCGAGATTTTAATTTTCCAACGCAAAACAGTATCAAGAATCTCGTGTTATGTTTTGCTATAAAATAAACGATGCGAGACGATCTAATATTCTGGGAAGGAAAATAACAGAAGCATCTATCCGTAAGTCATATTAATGGTTGGTGCTTTACTGTATTTTTAAGACCTGTAATCGCATTTTTCAAGCAGAAATTAGGTATAATTAGAGAATGAATGCGAAACGAACCGAAAGTGCAACTTCGTCCTCGCAGTATTGGTTAGCCTGTTGGCTGCGAATGCCATTGTTATGGGCGTTTTAGGTATCCGAACTTGAAGTGAAATGAAGTTATATAATCGTCTGTACCCACCTCGTAAACGTGCATAACTCAAATTGGTATGTTATGTTTTGCATTGACCCATAACTGTATATTGCAATATCCAATGCAAAAAAATGATATCAAATTCTTTTTCTACCCCAGCGTGAGGAATATCGTTAAAGACTAGGATACCCTTTACCAGAAAACAAGATTTGAGTTGCCGTTAATGTTATCAATTTTAAAGCAATTTTTGTTACTATGACTATCTCAAATGGCTTGTCTGAAAAGTCAAATTTATTTAAACAACAAATACTAAAAATACATACATCTTAATATAATTTATAAGTTATAAACACAGAAAGTAAAAGCTTAATTTTGTCATTTCTTTGCAATACAGTAAACGCATTCAGAGTCCATTGCGTTTTAATGGATGGGAAGGATGGTACATAATAAAGCATTTACTTTAACTAGAAAAGAACTATTTCAAGAGGAAATGAGCTGCGGTGTTGATGGGGAGTTTGTGTGGATAATCTGAAAATATGAGGAGCACTACAAAAAATTATTCCATATGGTAGTAATGACTTGGTGACAGGGTTTCTATTGATTGAGCATTTCGGCCCTGTCTTAGCCACCTTAACCTAATCCGGCAATGCTAACGGGTACAGGGGACCTACAGTTTATCGTGAAATCCGAGCCATGGATGTGGTGTACTTCACATTACACACTAAGCTGTTCCAGAGCTGAAAGTCGGGTTAAGGGCCTATGAAAATCCCCGCCGAGCAAGTATTCAAACCGGGGACAATTTGATTTACAGCCAGGAACGTTAACCACTGAGACACCCGACCGCTCTGTGGAGCAGTGAAAGCAATCAGTATCTGAGCTGCCATACTCATATCTGTAAAAGGCAATAGAGTACGGAACTCTCAACTGTACAAGACTTGACATGCACTCGACCAGTTTTAAACGGCTTCGTCTTTTGCTGTCCGTATCGTTGCGAATACTAATGATGAAAACAGCAAAAAACCTACAGTTATAATATATGCTTAGAAAACCGGGCTGAGCAGTAAGTTGTAATAGAATTCAATTCTGGGTGCTCAGAAAAAGGGAGGGGGGAATTAATATTAATGTTAAATAATTCCTGAAAATGAAAAATACATATAATAATGATGTTAAAAGGGGATCTAATAGGTTACTAACTAGAACCATGAATTTCAGACACAAAATAAAACCTCATTTATTGAGTCTTATGGCCTTACAAGGTCGGGTAGTAATTAACGTTACGTTAAACACAATTAGATCAGCAAAAACAAGCAATACCCGACGTTTACAATTCGCCGGAGTAAGCAAACAAAACTGAATGAAATATCTCAAACAAGTAATAAAAACAGCAAAGTTAACATTGAAATAACATGGCAACACAGGCCATCAAATTGAAGCTAACATTTTACTGTACAAAGGAAAATCCCAGGGGGCGCCGTATAAAGTGAATGAAAAGCATCAAAATTGAATTAACAAACAGCAAGATGCTTAAAAAAAATTGAATCGAAATATAAATTCAGCTAGCTCAGAATTTAAGTGACGGGAGCAGAGTCTTAACCCAGGCGTCGCTTAAGGGCACATAAGTCTGTTAAAATCCACTGAATAGTGACCGTCGTTTCTGGTACATTACCATAGAATCATCGCCGTGATGGTGAGCGACAAACACAATGCCACTGCAGCAATGGAAGCTAAATAAGCGGCTACGACCGCGTTATTAGCATAACTTCCAAATAATGGCAAGCATGCCACTCGACATCTCGCTTTCCCAAAGCAAGAAATGATCAACCACAATGATCATCAGAGAGCGTGCCGGCTGACACGTCTATTCACCAGCTCGTCTTGGACCCAAGTCACGTCCGTTCATCAGCTCGTCTTGGACAGAAGTGATGTCTAAAAATGGCTCCTTCTTCTTCCTCGGCTAGTTGCTCGCCACATGTAAAAGAACTCCACGGAATTAGTATTGTAGACCCCAATAAATGTTCAGGATTGGCTATCTACACATTTCCGTCGTCACGTGTTTAATATCATGCGTCGCATTCGCCGTCTCCTTCGCGCGTTTCCTACGTGGCCTTCGGGGTAGTAGCGGGGTAGGGGTAGGTCACCGCCCGATTTCGAACGGGACTCAAGCCGGGCTGTCCCGGCGCCATCGAGTCGCCTCGCCTGCTCCATTGTTCCTCTCTCAACCGCCGAAATGGCAGTTTCTAGCCTTCGATATTCAGCCCTTCTGAGCCATGCGTTTACAGAAAAATTGATTTACAATAAAATATACCTTTGGCCGCCCTGGTTTTAAACATACATTTAACCTATCCAGACAACCCTCATTATTTACAATTAATTACACGTTGCAAGACTAAATAATTAATAAATTTGAATATAATAAAAAAAAGAATTATGAATATAATTAATAATAATTTAATTATATTCATTGTGGGTGACGCTGTCACACCACAATATACCTGCTACCCAATCAAAATAAAATTATGCCAATAATTTTATTTGAACTATTCTAACCCTACAGTTGCATCAAAATCATTGCCTACACTATAGTTTCATGGTTCCAGCTCACTCGAACTATCGCATACATGTGACCTCTTTAAATATGTAAATACGACACGTGACTCTGGTTAACATAAATAATGAAATGTCTTATCCTAATATGCAAAGTAAAACATCATAAAACATTGACAGGTACATAGATGTAAATGAACGACAAAATAGATCTGTTCAATCAATAAACAAAAAAAATGATGTAAGCACAAGATATTAACATTAAAACTAGACAACTCAATTAATTATTTACAACGGGCTATGCAAATCTAGCACATGTGTTGAAGTTAGATATAGCAACAACAAGAATAAAGAATGCACCGAATGTCCATTATCAAGGCCGACACAAGTATGCCGAAACCACATAACATGAAAATCAAATGGAAAAGAAAAATCTTCCGCGAATTTACATAATTTAATCCTTCCGCGAATTTACATAATTATCCATACAATACAAAAGAAAGACGGTTCTCGCAAAATGAACTATATTATGCTTTCCAAACTACACTCGTAGCAAAGACATTATAGCGGTGAAACTAAGCGATCAGCTGTTTCCACTTTGCCCGCTCTGTTGTTGTCAGTAAGCGCTGTCCCGTTAAGCTTGCGGCTCAGGCTACCTGTTTTCGTTTAACCTGATTGCAATCCTTCCAGGAAAACTGGCGGTCGGCACAGCTGCTATTCCAAACATCTGAGCGTCCTTTACCTGTTCTCGCTGCGTTAGCGCTACGCTTGTTAGGCAATTACGTGTCTCAAGACTGACACTCTTACTTTCTAAACATATGCTCTACGTTATTACCTAACTAAATGTACATTGATCCTTAAGCTATATTTACAAACATCCGTCTAGGAACTTGTAGCCTATGCTGTGTGAAACGGGCGCAAATTCCGGGCATTATGCGGGCCGAGCTCCGTTCTGCCGTCGGTCAGCATGTAGCAGTTTGGGGAGATAATCCGCGCTACTGAGAACGGTCCCGAATACAGCAGAAAGAATTTGGAAATTAATTTTCGCTGTGCGTCAGACGGGGTCATAGTCCTAAGTAGCACCTGCTGCCCGACGCTAAACGTTTGCGTCCGCAATCCGTCGTGCTTGCGTTGCCGCTTCGTAGCTTTCTCTACCAAGAATTCATGTGCTTTCTTGATGTCATCCTCGGGATTCTTCTCGGGTTGATCCTTAAATTTTACATTGATACGAATCAGACGCAGTCTCATCCCGCACGAAATGATCGCGAGTTTCTCATTAGCATCGGCATAGCTTTGGCTTTGACTGTGGTGCTGTCGTCAAGTTTCTCGTCAGTATCGGCATAGCTTTGGCTTCCGTGCTGGCGTCAAGTTTTCCTTTTTCCCGCATTTTGTCGGTTGGGTTCTGTGGTATGAGATTTTGCTCGTCAGCTGATGCGCATATAGCTCTTCCTCCGTTATTCAAATTGCCTTCGCGTCCCGCGGTGTCTTGCATTGGTTTGGAACTATTTATTCCAAGGCTCTGCTCACAGGCCTCATGTTTCCAATGCAACACCTCCGGAACCAAATTTGTCACCGTCTTATTTCCCCAATCCATAATGACTTGACGTTTTGCTAAGAGGTCGCATCCAACGATCACATCTTGCGTCAAACCGGGTACTATAAGTAGTGGCAACATTAACTCGCTATTCGCGACTTTCACGGGGATTAGCGCTTGCGTGCTAACGATCTTTTCTCTCTTTCCTATTGCAGGAACCACCGTTACTTGCGTTGTGGGAATTACTTTTAGCCGCGGATTCTTATCTTTCAAGCGTAGCAGAAATTTCTTAGACATTACGGAGACAGACGATCCCGAGTCAATTAAAATATTCGCCCGTATGCCATATGCAATAATATCTACACGGGGACACTTCGCGCGTGCCATGAGGCTGTCGCCGGATACCATATCTTCTTCTTCGTCGATATTTTCTGGTCCTTCGCCGCGCCAATATTCCAAACTGCCGAGGCAAATGCTGTCGGCGTTTGCAGCGTCCCCCGAAAAATCTCATTGTGACGGCGGGGAGTTAGACGCGTTGTTAACGCCGCCCACATTCTTCCTCCGTCGCCTTTGCACACATTTCCGGTTCCGCGTTTTCAATCGAGATCGCGTTCACTGGAAATTCTTGTGGATACGCGGATCGGTTGTTTCCCGACCGCTGATGATTTTTATCATCCTTCCACTGTGCATTTCCGTTCTTCCATTTCTTCCCTCCATTACGATTGCCGGAATTTTGATTGGAAGATTTCCCATTCTGTCCATCAGCATAGGAAGCTTTATTGCCGCCATGCGGTCGCTTAGACTCGCTTTGCGCTTCGCCATGGTTTCGTTCCGCGTCTTGTCTCGCCAGATTATCGGCCATTTTCCCGATTCTGTCTAGGTTACCGACGGTTTCTAGCAATTCTGGTATCGTACGAATGACCACGGGGTTAATGAGTGACTGCACTTGTGGACCAAAGTGCGCGATCACCATCTCTATGAACTCTCCGTCCGTCATTTTGTCGTCGAATTGCCTACACTGCACCAGCAAAGTTTTCACGTAGCTTTCCATCGAATAATGCCACTTGGGAATGTACCTTCCTTGGTACAGCTTTATCCTCGCCTGGTTCTGGATCTTTTTCGACCAGAAGGTCTCAAGAAACAGGACTCTGAATTCGGCGTAAGATAAGTTAGTTTCGGACGCAATTTTCAGCCAGAGTCTGTCTGTTTCTGAAAATGATTCCTCGACTAACACAAGCTTCATGGAATCAGGCACTCCTTTGATTTCAAAATACCGCTCCATTTCGGTAAGATAAATCCTAGGATTTACGTCTTTGCGAGACCCAAAACGTGGCAACTTAAGCTCGATATTAGCTGCAGCGTACTGTGCGTAATTCGCGTGAACAATACTCCCGCTAGCGTTGGAATTACCCACTTCCTTCATCTTGGATTCCAACTGCGCCAGCTTTGAGTTAGTGTTCTGCACGAGTGTTTGCTGTGACGCTTGCAAATCCTGTTGTGCCGTTTGTACTTGTTCAACCGAACTTGCAACCTCCGACATCCTTTGCATTTACAGCCTGCAAGCTTCGTTCAGTATTATCCTTAATCTCGTGGACAAATTCCGAGATCTGACCGAGACTCTGGTGGCTTTCTTGCCGCACGTGCTCGACAGATTTTTCGGTCGCGTCCAAACGCTTCGAGATTTCCGCGCTTGATTCCTGCAATGCAGTGCATGTTGCCTGAATCGTATCTGTGCGTCTCTCCAACACTGAAACATTCGCTCGCATCTCCGATTTGAATGCACTCATTTCACGGGTCATTTCCTCGCGAAAAACGGACAATTTTCCGTCCATGCCCTTCAACAAAGCATTTTGCGACTCAAATTTTTGATTTTGTGCATCCAAACGCTTGTTTATGTCCTCCTGTTGTGAAGCTATTTGTTTAGTTAATTCCTCCCTCAATGAATCAGAATTTTGACTTTGTGCATCTAATTTATTATTTATTTGTCTACTGAATTCCTGCCAGCATGTTAAGTATTAGGTTTTGGTCTTGAGGTTGTGCGGTCGCCGGCTGGCAATTCTACCGTTATTTGCGACGCACGTGTTTCAACTTCTGCCCGCATGGGTGAATTTTGAACGGTTTCATTGTCTGGGGTTGGAAAAATCCCTAACTGTTCCCCATCTAATGATGCATTTGAATGAATGCTACGCGTACTAGGAGTATCATTACACTCTTCGTCCGCCAACGGCTATGTCGCGTACTTCCGGTGCTTGATCCATCGCGTTAGTTTGCTCGGAAATGTTATGAACTAATTGATCGATCTGCCCTATTAATGGTGCGTGACCTCAACTTCATAGATTTGATCGTAAGATACAAAATTCTCAACTCCGAACAATTTGAACAATCGACAACAAACAAAATACAACCGGCACGAGTTTAACTCGAAAAGTACAGCATTAAACAAATTTCGCGCATAAATCCCTTCAGCATGAAATAAAACCCATCCAAAATTAAACAACAAGGAAAAACAACGATGTTTCATGCGACACAAATACCTCAACACATGAGCAAAATCAGCATAAAGAAAAATCTTAACTTTTACCATGCATTAAAATTTCAAAAGCACTGACTCTATCTTTAATTTTAAACTAACCATGCTTGATGCAAGTGAACGAAAATATACTTGAACAACTGATTGAAATAAATCACACATTTAGATTTAAATCAAGCATGGCAAACAAAGCAAACAAATTTCAACATAAAACTTATTCTAAAATAATAAAATGAATCAACACAGGTCACATCCATGGATTTTTTAGACTTGTGAAATTCTCAAAATAATTTCGACTTGCAAAAGCCCGAAACGTTGGGTGCCAATTGTAATAGAATTCAATTTTGGGTGCTCAGAAAAAAGGGAGGGGGGAATTAATATTAATTCTTAAATATAATTCCTGAAAATGAAAATTACATATAATAATGATGTTAAAAGGGGATCTAATAGGTTACTAACTAGAACCATGAATTTCAGACACAAAATAAAACCTCATTTATTGAGTCTTATGGCCTTACAAGGTCGGGTAGTAATTAACGTTACGTTAAACACAATTAGATCAGCAAAAACAAGCAATACCCGACGTTTACAATTCGCCGGAGTAAGCAAACAAAACTGAATGAAATATCTCAAACAAGTAATAAAAACAGCAAAGTTAACATTGAAATAACATGGCAACACAGGCCATCAAATTGAAGCTAACATTTTACTGTACAAAGGAAAATCCCAGGGGGCGCCGTATAAAGTGAATGAAAAGCATCAAAATTGAATTAACAAACAGCAAGATGCTTAAGAAAAAAATTGAATCGAAATATAAATTCAGCTAGCTCAGAATTTAAGTGGCGGGAGCAGAGTCTTAACCCAGGCGTCGCTTAAGGGCACATAAGTCTGTTAAAATCCACTGAATAGTGACCGTCGTTTCTGGTACATTACCATAGAATCATCGCCGTGATGGTGAGCGACAAACACAATGCCACTGCAGCAATGGAAGCTAAATAAGCGGCTACGACCGCGTTATTAGCATAACTTCCAAATAATGGCAAGCATGCCACTCGACATCTCGCTTTCCCAAAGCAAGAAATGATCAACCACAATGATCATCAGAGAGCGTGCCGGGCTGACACGTCTGTTCACCAGCTCGTCTTGGACCCAAGTCACGTCCGTTCATCAGCTCGTCTTGGACAGAAGTGATGTCTAAAATGGCTCCTTCTTCTTCCTCGGCTAGTTGCTCGCCACATGTAAAAGAACTCCACGGAATTAGTATTGTAGACCCCAATAAATAGTTCAGGATTGGCTATCTACACATTTCCGTCGTCACGTGTTTAATATCATGCGTCGCATTCGCCGTCTCCTTCGCGCGTTTCCTACGTGGCCTTCGGGGTAGTAGCGGGGTAGGGGGTAGGTCACCGCCCGATTTCGAACGGGACTCAAGCCGGGCTGTCCCGGCGCCATCGAGTCGCCTCGCCTGCTCCATTGTTCCTCTCTCAACCGCCGAAATGGCAGTTTCTAGCCTTCGATATTCAGCCCTTCTGAGCCATGCGTTTACAGAAAAATTGATTTACAATAAAATATACCTTTGGCCGCCCTGGTTTTAAACATACATTTAACCTATCCAGACAACCCTCATTATTTACAATTAATTACACGTTGCAAGACTAAATAATTAATAAATTTGAATATAACAAAAAAAAGAATTATGAATATAATTATAATAATAATTAATTATATTCATTGAGGGTGACGCTGTCACACCACAAAGTGTAACATGTCTTCCGGTTAAAATTTCCACTCGCTTCCTGAAAATAAGGGCACAAAAACAGCTTATTCTATCCCAGCGTCTAATTGGTGTTATGTGTTGGTATTCCTGAGATATGCATCGCTTTGTGCATTGTTTCTTTTTCATTAATGTCTGGACTTCCCAGTGAGTAGGCGTGAATAACCACAAACAAATCTTTACTCATCACCTCATTTCGGTCAGTGTTATCTAAGCTCAAGTTAGTTGGGATATTCTGGCTGAGCGCGTGTCAACAGATATTGTCTTTATCTTAATTAAACCTCTGCACTAGGAATTTCAACTGGGCTTGTGGTGGTATCGAATAAAAGGGACTTTGCGTAATGTTCTTGTTATCTCCGATTTTTATCGTAGTCGACCACTCAGACCATAAGAATCATAAGCTAGTACCCATTAAGAATGGAAGACAACGACACAAATCTTTTAAGTACCAGAATTATGTCAAAAGCAGAAGAGAAGGTCGCAAGGGTAATGTTAGTCAGCGTGATTTTGTAGCCCATTTAGAGTAATCCTTTACAATGGACTGTCGGAACTAAAACCATCCCGAGCAAATTACAAAACCTACAATTTTTCTTGATCTTCGGTACGTTTTAATATTTCTAGCGCTTCATAATCACAGTACTGGGTGAACCAAGAAGCTGTAGTATATAGGTCTCATCTCTCAGTATAAAGAACTTATACCAAATCGCAGTTTCGAAAGTTATTTAAAACAATAAACAACCATAAATACAAACAAATATTGTAAATGTTTTTTAAAGGATTTGTAAATTTATATATCTAAATTTTCATCACAAATTTTTTTTTTTTTTTTGCTGTCTTCAATTTTTCGACTGGTTTGCTTCATATATTCGCCTTCCTCTGCAGTTCTTACCTTCGACCGTTCCCTCCACAGACAAATTAACCAATCCAGCATGTCTCAAAATATGACCTACCAGCTTGTCTCTTCTTTCTGTAAGCTTCTTCCACAAACTTCTTTCCTCGCCCATCATTTCCAAAACTCGTTCATTTCTTACTTTGTCTGTCCATTTAATTTTCAGCATTCTTCTGTAATAGAACATTTCAAATGCTTCAATTTTCCTTCTCGCCGGTAAAGTCCATGTTTCGCTACCTTAAAGTGCTGTGCTCCACCCCTATAGTTTTAAAAAGTTTTTTCTAATTCCTAAATCAATATTTGAAACTAAAAGTTTTCTCTTTTTCATAAAGGCTCTTTTTGCTAGTGCTATTCTGCTTTTAACATTATTTTTGCTTCGACCATTTGTTGTAATTTTGTACGATTTCTAAAGAATCACGAGAGGTGAATAACTCATGTAATAAGGCCGGGAGGGAAACAAAACTCAAGGCGTGGATGTAGATGTGAGGGCAGTTTTCCTAGTGCAGAGGCTGCCGCCTTGCCTCGAGCTGTTGCAGACAATGGCCGTGGTCTTTGTCCGCAGTGTCACGCACCAGTGGTGCCAACAACCAGAGTGGTTACTGTTCCGCGACGCTGCAGACGGCGTGACCGACCAATCACCGTTCGCCCTTCACCGACTGAGCCGTCTGTCGGCGAACAAACAGACAAACTGCAAACACCCACAAACGTACGTGACAGTTTGTCAGCCAATTGCACATTCTTTGGATTCAAATTTGTGAAACGCCAGTTGTAACTCTCAAGGAATTCATCTTACGTTGATTTAACCATAACACTTGCCCATTTTATATACGTTTATGACAACTTCTTCAGAGAAAAATGTAACAACGCAATTTTAATTTTTATAGAGAAACAGTCGCGTTGGACCTCCCATAAGAAATCAATGTTAAAACAAGCAAACTTCAGGTACACTTTCTGAAGAAACTAATGAAGATACAGACCTGAAACTTTTGTAGTATACAGATGAAACAACATCTGCAAATCACATGAAGATTTGTTTCTATATTTTATATAGTTTATTAGTAATTATTTTTTGTTCTAAAAGACAAAATAATATAACTTTTATAAATACCTTGGAGCTTGTATGTTTGTTTTGTTGTTACGACAAGTCCCATTTTTTTTATCTGATTAATCATCGTTTTATTAACAAGAGATGCTAAAAGTCTGATGTCTTTATCAGTCTTAGTTTTTTAGAAAAGTGTACCAGACGATCAAAAAATGTAGTTTTGAGAAAAACTGTATTGAAATTTTACATACAAGAAATTAATGTACATTACAATACAGACACACTATTACTACACATCACGAAAAGAAAATTAATAAATCCCAATCTAATCGTCAAATTTGTATGAAACAAACGGCATTTTGTAGCTAAATAATTGGAGCATTGAACAATGCTAAAATTTAAAAAAATCGATTTTTTATCATGTTCGCGATTGTGTCCCCGTAAAAAAAATACAGAGAGTAAACTGATCGTTTCCGAATCTGAAACCGACCCTGGTGAATGAACTGTAAAACTCTGGAAGTTTAATACAAGTGATTTAATACCCAACTGTACATATTACTGATGTTATTTAGTATTCTATGTAGGCGATCTTATTTTTGAACGGAAGCGGAGAATATTTCGAACAATAAAGTACGTTACTATTGGAGAGTGACGGATACCACCAACCGGAAGTCTGGAACATATTCCCAATGGTCTGAACGCCATGAGCCTGGTGACAAGTAAAACCGAGTGTGGTGGTGTAACGGTTAGTGTTCTGGCCTCGCATTCTGGAGGACGGCTGTTCGAATCCCCGTCCGGGCATCCAGATTTGGGTATTCCATGGTTTCCCAAATCACTCCAGCCAAATTCCGGAATGCTTCCTTCAAAAGATCATGGCCGAATTCCTTCCCATTCCTTGCCCCCCATCCTTTCCCGACTCTAAAGACCTCGCTGTTAAGAGAAGTTAAGCAGTTAAAAAAAAAGACATTTAAACTTCTTCCTGGCAAGGAACGTGATGTCGATGAACACATTTAAGCAGCCCTGCAAGTGGTTTGATTTTGTTCTCTGTGGAAGAAGACCGTTTGGCAGGGAGAGATAGGGTGTAGCGGCGACCGGATGCAGGTCGGAATTGGCTGGTGGCAAACAGCAAAAAACAGGACAAAGAGGAGGAGAAGTATTGTAGCTGCCGGTCTCATCGCGATGTGATATGATTTAATATCAGTTCTGTCCGTATTCATAAGTTGACGATGACCAGCATCAAACCACCCACGAAACACTGAACGTGACTAAGTTCTGGTCCATAATAAAGTGAATAACACTGTTAAGTGATACTTTAAATGTTTAGCTTTTTCTGACGTCAGTTCTAATAATTATTTAGAGTTAAGTATGCACGAAGACAAAATGATGTGTAATATTTGAACAGGCAATAGAACAGAATATGAACTTCTAAATTTAACTTAAAATTTAGAACCATGATGTCTAGGCACTTAAGGTATATAAGTTGCGTTGTTATTGCGGTACTACAAGGCTACTCTGACAGGTAACGTAGGTATTCAAATAAAAGGATTTGGCATTGGAAAATTAGCAATACAAAGTTATAGCGCTTTGGGAATTTGAAACGGACAAGTTTCGAATACCAAGGGAGTTATCTGTGTGTGAATGCGCAGGAAAGAAAACCTTCACAATGTTTGTGCCAGATTAAGGATCTTTTCATATCTTTCTTTTCTTTTTTATTTTCATTTGCTGCTTGTCAACTTTGAGATCATTAGAACATGGAGAGAACGGGGGCAAGAGATAGGAAGGTATAAGGCCATATCCTTTTTAAAAAAACTATTACGGCTTTCACTTCGAGTGAATTCGTAAATCATGAAAAATTGAAATGTTTGCTGCAGTACGGAGATACGAACCCGCAACCTGTCGAGTGAAGAGCCTGAGCGTTAGCGAACACCCATCAGTCCCAGTGTTTTACACAACAATATATAACAGCCTTTCCTACCTTTTTCAACGGTAAACCCCTTAATAATACCAATAGTTGGAAATTCACTATTCTAGAACTGTCATTTGATAGCTCAACTCGCATCTCGTATATTGCCGCCAGAGTTCGTATGTTTTCACACCTCCATTTATGATTCCATAACATTTTTTTTTTTTTGTCCGCGGACCCCTGGGGATTTTGTAAATACTAATATAAAAGATTGTGAAATATATATAGAGAATAAAACTTATCGAAAAAGAAAAAAATGAAGGCACGTTGGTCGAAAATTTCCTTCTCGATGTGCTGAAATGATAATGATCCCAGATACGTACTTGGTTTTCAGACGTAATATAAACTCTACCACCCGTGATCTAAACTGTATAAACATTTTTTAAGCCATGCAGAATACCTCTACACAAACGTATCCAAGATAATGCAATAAAAACATTTTTATGAGACGTATTGATATGTAAATAAACATGTCGCAGATTGTGATAGTAATGTATATGGATGGCCATATTAGCTGTAATTAGTGTTTGGAATGAATTTCAGAACTTTTGTATACTTCAATAGAATTTGTAGGAGCAAGGATTTGAAACCAAAACGTTCATGTTTCTCATTGAATTAACAAGAATATTTACGATTTGAAGAACATTCTATATATATTTGATAGCACTTCGTTGCTTTCGTGAAGTCATCTGAGTTGCCACACTATTTTTACCTGGAAACATATATAGCAGTGATGACGAAATAGCGTTTGGTTAAGATTTCTTTTCTTCCAACAGCTTATTACGAATTAAAAAACTGGATACACGTAGAATTTGGCAATTTGTGTGTATTTGCTACAAAAAATGAAGAAGAAAAACAATAAATCGAGTTTCAAAGTAATTTTTAATAGAACGCAGTGGGTGAATACATTATAAAAAATTGTGAATCATGATAAGATGAAAAATGGGAAACTGAATGCTGAAGCGGTCATTATTTTTAACTCTGTAGAAAATTGTGTTTCGCATCAGTCTGAGATGAAAAATGGCAGAATTAATGACAAGACTCTCCCCGCGCGTCACATTGGTGGACAAATGATTGGCTGTGTCATGTCGCCACAGCTGTGGCGCTCTTACGGGAGACTGTCATCAATTAGGGAAGACAACCCAGATGGCGCCAACACGCAAAAATGGACAGACCCTTCTATCGTGGAGGGGAACACGAGGATCAGGTAACAATGGTAGAAGATAAAAGGTGGAGCAAGCTTCAGAACTCCCTTGCTGAGAACTCGGACCTGGCTTTTTAATTATGGTTGTCAGGTGAATTTCCGAAATGATTCCTTCTAAAAAAAACACACAGTACGCAAATGAAATTAAAACTCATCGAACAGCGTGCAGTTTCATCATTATGATGGACTTCATAATCCGTGCGAAAATTTCGCAAATAAAAGAAGGTGAATAGCGAAGTTAGTGGTTTCTAGTAGGTTGAAAGAATAACCGGTTCATTTGTAGCAATAACTTTCTGATTTCAACTCATGTATGCTATCCTGCAAGCCTCTAGCTGACGTAAACTCCTTAAGTTATCGCTTTCCTGAAGCTGAACAGTCATAGACCTCACCCGAATACAACTAAGCTGAATAAAACACATACTGTAAATCGATATTTCTGTGATATCTGGTATTGATATTGTAACGATACGCTAAGCTCCCCGTTACATATCACCTTTTTATTGTATATAAAGTAAAGGATTAGAATATTTTTCCATTTCTTGGGATGTCCACTGTATGTTCGAAAGATGCACGTGAAAGGGTGAAAGGCAAGGATTTTACACTTCAGTGAAGGGCAGTCTGGCTGGCGCGACGGGCTGGCGCCTTTTTGGCAGAATGGTAAGAGGATTAGGGATTTCTGTCGGGCAGGCCGTAAACAGGCGGCGCGTCTCTCAAGAATTCCTTCCTCCCGAAGGAGACTCGGCTCTCGAGGATTGCCGAAACTTAACGTGGCCAAGAGAAGCCACAGAATCACATGACGTCAGATGGTCAGCCAATCACAGGGAACATAGTACTAAGATTCGGGGAATTTTATGTTCTATGTCGTCTTCGAGCCACAAGAGGCGGAGTTAGAGTTTACCTCCGTGGCTGCAAAAAAGGACGAGGGCACTTCCTTCCAGTCGGGAGGGCAGCCAAGATCACGTCCATTCCGGAGCCCAGACGTGTCACTGGTGACTTGGGGTCCATGTGTGCTGGGCTGACTTGTGTCCTGGAGACCATCTGAGGCGCACTTCTAACTTGCGACTTGCCACGTACTGCTGGCGTGGCCAGTTACGACGATCGACCCGGTGGTCATCTCCACTCAGCGCTACCTGCCGTGGAAGAAGAACGGTAATGTGTTTCTACGAAGCCATTCAGCCTGCATCTCCTTTGAAACTGTACCCTTAAGCGCATCTGAGATAAAGATCCTTGCTCTGATCTGATAAAACCACTGAGCTAGACTGTGTAACTGTCGAATGACAGGTTAATCATTCGTGGCGTCCGTACCCATTAAAAATTCATTACTGTTTGCTATCATCATAACTGGTAACATACTTTGCATTAGAATAATTGTGAGATTTTTAAAGTACAACTATACTTGTTTGCTTGCATTTAAAGGGATCATTGTACGTCTGAGCGTTGCTTAGAAAATTGCACAACCTCTTGTTTATTAACGTAATGGTAAATACGCTCAGATTTGTAGATGCCATTGGAAAAATCTTTATTAAAATGTCTTTTTGTGACCGTTTCAAATCCCAAAATCATCCAATTCTCATTTGAATAATGTAGATTTGATATTCAATTATGTATAGCGTAAAATATTAAGAATTAATTTATAAGTCTCTCTCCTCCCCCCCCCATGGTGATAAGCTACAATATGTAACGGTAATGCGATCTTAACCAGTGCGAAAATTTCGCGAGTAAAATGTTTACGCAAAAATTTATCCTTAACAAAAAAAAAAAAAAAAGTACGAAAAGCTGCTTACTGTACAAAAAACGCATTCTTTATTGCTATCTCTGTAAAATATGGTGTTGCTATCTGGCAATAACGTGATTAGTGACTGTCGACGCCAGCGAAACAGTTCATTGATATCTCTGTGATATGTGGTGCTGCCATCTACCACTAACGTGATCAATCCTTAGCGACGCCAGCGAAGCCTAACGTCTTGGTTCTGAACTGTCTCATACACGTGACCTTGATCGTTAATACTTTTGCCATTTAAAAGTTAAAAATTCCATTCTTTATTTATGATATTACCAAAGCGAAGACATTACTCATTAAAGTGATACTTCATTTACCTATTTTGGTTATATATCAAGGGAGATAAAAGGCTCGTGTCAAAAAAAAGTTTTAGAAATAATGATACTTAGGGATCGAATAAGGAAAAATTCCTTTCTTAATTTATTATTTATACCAAACAGGTGAGCATAACCTTTAAAATGATACCTTATTTATCGATTTCAGGTACGTACGAATGGAGATAAATGGCTCCTGAACAAATAACATATTTTAGAAATAATGATGCTTTTCCCCTTTCAGGACTGAATTCCAGAAAATTCGTTTCTTAATCTATGATTCACTTAAAGCAGAAATCTTGGTATTTAAAATGATACCTCATTTATCGGTTTCGATTAGCTAGCAAGGGAGATAAATTGCCCGTCGAAAAAAACTCAGATTTGAGAAATAATGATTCTTTCGCCCTTAGGGGTTGAATTCCAGAAATTCCTTTCGTAAAATATGTGACTACAGAAGAGATCTTAATTTTTAAAATAATACCTTATCTACTGATTTCGGTTAGGTATGAAGGGAGAGAATGGCTTTTGACAACAACAAAAAAACACCTTTTTAAAAATGGTATATATATGATGTGGAATAGCCTGGCATGGAAATGTCTGTTACCGCCTACAGCGCGTTCAGTTTAGAGCAGCGACTCAAGGTCGCACTGCTCTATCTCCACTCCGCTGCCCTTACCCTTTAACATGCGAAGGGGAAAGAGTGCGCGCAGTCAAATTTACTATTCCCAACCGTGGAAACAGCGGTCTGGTAGGAGAGGTAGGCAACGGGAGGGGTTGGTGAGGTGAGATAGGGGAAAAGGTGAACGTGACCTCCAGCCGCCAGTTAAACGTGATCAAGGTATACCAATCACTTGAAATACTCATTAAGAACACTTCAATGATAAGACTATAGTGATCAGATATGTATCTTCACCTGACTATTTACATCGGCACACTTATTTTGTCAGCTTCATAACTGTGAAGACATTTATTTATACAGAGTATTTATGTTTCGACAGTCTTCCACGATATCACGATTAATTTTAATTTATATAATATCTTTCACATTACTGATGTAAATGTAAAGCCCAAGTACAAGAGTCATTTTCCATTCATTTCTGAATGAGATGCAAAATTTGCTTATTAGAAAATTCTGATTTGGTATATAACGTCCACAATAGAACCAACTGCTTTTATCCTGCTATTAGACGGACTATTAACTTTAACAAATATCATGGTATTGCTAAAAGTTCAAGTTCTTGCACCTTTCAATTGCAAAAATGAACGAGGCTATTCAAAAAAATGGGTTTAAAAAACTTAATAAAACATTAATCCTTCATACGGAAAAAAAATTACTCCACATTAAAACATGAAAAATAGTGATAGATCCTACAGAAAATCGTGAATCTCCAGTCATTCAGTGATAAAATTAAAATCTCGGCGCGGCACAGGTTGTAGAGGGTTAGTAAAATGTCATTTGTCAGCAGGTGAAGATGGAGACGACCCTATGCTTTGAACGTCACTGTTTCTTCACAAATCAAAACACTTGTCTCATGTATAAAAAAAATCTGAGCTCCAACATCATACGAGAATGTAAATAGCCGTGATAATTCCTTATTGATTTAGAACAATATCACCACAAAAAGGCTTCAAAAACGCATCCACCTGCATACCTCCATTTTCATCTGGAAGCTGGCTACTTGAAGTTTCTACACGTTAAGTTTTTGACTTTCATGGTATGTACAGTGTGTGATCATATTTTGTAGATCCGCTTTTTACCAATCAATTTCAACTGTTCATTGTTTCATTAATATAATTTTATTTTGATTGTTTGACATGCATAAGACATGCCAGTTACTGACTGCACTTGACACTTTCTGAAACCGTCATAAGTACGTAATGCAATGTAATGTGTACATACACTGAAGAGCCAAAGAAACTAGTACACCTGCCTAATATCGTGTAGGGCCCCAGCGAGCACGCAGAAGTGCTGCAACACGACTTTTCATGGACTCGATTAAAGTCTGTAGTAGTGCTGGAGGGAATTGACATCATGCATCCTGCAGGGCTGTCCATAAATCTGTAAGAGTACGAGGGGGTGGAGATCTCTTCTGAACGACACGTTGCAAGGCATCCCAGATATGTTCAATAATATTCTGGGGAGTTTAGGTGGCCAGAGGAGGTGTTTAAATTAGAAGAGTGTTCCTGGAGCCATTCTGTAGCAATTATGGGCGTGTGAGGGTGTCGCATTGTCCTGTTGGAATTGCCCAGAGTCCGTCAGAATGCACAATGGACATGAATGGATGCAGGTGATCAGCCAGGATGCGTACGTACGAGCCACCTAGTCAGAGTCGTATCTAGAAGTATCAGGGGTCCCATGTACACTACAGATGCTCACGGCTCCACACCATAATAGAGCCTCCACCAGCTTGAAAACTCCCCTGCTGACATGCAGGGTACCATGAATTCATGAGGTTGTCTCCACAACCCTACACGTTCATCCGCTCGATACAATCGGAAACGAGACTCGTCAGACCAGGCAACATGTTTCCAATCATCAACAGTCCAATGTGTTGGTGACGGGCCAAAGCGAGGTGTGAAAGCTTTGTGTCGTGCACTCAGCAAGGGTAAACGAGTGGACCTTCGGTTCCGAAAGCCCATTTCGATGAATGATTCGCACGCTGACATTTGTTGATGGCCCAGCATTGAAATTCGCAGCAATTTGCGGAAGGGTTACACTTCTGTCACGTTGAACGATTCTCTCCAGCCGTGCATTGGTTCCATTCTTGCAGGATCTTTTTCCGGCCGCAGCGATGTAGGAGATTTGATGTTTTACCGGATTCTCGATATTCAACGTGCACTCGTGAAATGGTGGTACGGGAAAATCTCCACCTCATCACTAGCTCGAAGATGCTGTGTCTCATATCTCGTGCGCCGACTATAACACCACGTTCAAACACACTTAAATCGTGATAACCTTCCATTGTAGTAGCAGTAACCGATCTAACGCCTGCGCCAAACACCTGTTGTTTTATATGGGCGTTGCCGACCGAATCGCCGTACTCGTTGAATCCATACAGATATTTGTATTTGCATAAGCATGCCTATACCCTTTTCTTCGGATCTTCAGCGGATATCATTAAAAAATTATTTTCTGGTTCTTCTATTATTGCAGAATAATATACATATATTATTTTTTAGAATACAAGCTTACATTCTGAATATTTGAGGTTATAAAAAGTGATTCCATTTAGAATCATTGGGTGATGAGAATTTAATACATTTTACTTATATCCTAGTATTTCCTTAACTTTCAGAGCGATATTCAGCAAGTTACTTAAATCCTACTGACAACAATTATATCTCTTGACATGTCAGTGAAAAATATAGAATGATATAAGTTCATTTATTTTAGCACTTACCTTACTTAATTTGGCTATTTTTTATATAAAACTTGACATTTTTGTGTTTCTAAATTGATGTAGACAACGGAACAAAAGTGATATATGGTTCTTTAGGTTTGAACAGCAATGTGATCATGATGTTGTTCGATGATTTGCCTAAGCTTCAGAACTATAAATTATCTGTTCACAGTTGGTTTGAATCATGTGATCTGGTGATGGAGTATGTATAGTTGAAACTCTGAGGAAGAGGAGGTTACCATTTACAGGAGAGGTGATTCTTTGAATAAAGTGATCACGATTCCTATGATTTCTATGATTACTGATTAGAGACCAATGAGATAATCACATTACTGAAATGATTTGAAAATAAGACAGCATATATTATTTCTTTTTATAAAAGCCAAGAATGAGTTGAAAATACGTTCAGTGGTCTATAGCTGCTGAACTACCTGTGAATGTTCGTCATCCAGCAGGGATAGAGGAAACATTTCATGGGAGGTATTGATTTGCATGACATGCACGTTCAACTGTATCGTAACAACATCAAGGATCTTCGCTTTTATTTAGGTTCCTATTTCATTTGAAAACATGGTTCCTTCTTTCACGACACTGATATCAGAATAGTGAGAAAAATCCATGACTGCTTGATTTTGTGTGTGATATTGCAGCAGGTCTTTTAAATTCGAATAAAGCACGAAAAAAAAAATCGCTTGGTCATAATCGCCAAAATCAGAACCACTGAAAAAGAAGAAGATAGAAAAGCACAAATTCCTGTTGCTGATGTATGTTGCGATGGTTTTGGACACTGGCCAGAGCACCTATCTGACAAATCAAGTTGCAAATTACTTATCAAAAGTTACAGCAGAATGAAATGTAATGTTTCACTTCGTATGGTCAAGTCTTCATCTAAAATGATTCACAGTTGTACTGCAGAAGCAATTCAAGACGTAAGAATACTGTAATGAATGAGTGCTAAATTAAATTCAACTGTATTCTATA
The DNA here is from genome assembly GCA_031002005.1 of Vandiemenella viatica. Taxonomy (NCBI): domain Eukaryota; kingdom Metazoa; phylum Arthropoda; class Insecta; order Orthoptera; family Morabidae; genus Vandiemenella; species Vandiemenella viatica. The sequence goes on from JARYHS010011408.1 coordinate 149,671,640, forward strand.
TTACTTTAATGTAGCGTTGTGTATCAAACAATAAAAATAAAATTCTGAAAAAGACGTGGAGCCTTTGTTTTGCTGTTCTTTGCGCATTACAGTAACAAAATGATGCCAATTGAAATCATTTCAATATTTCTATTCTGAAATGCATTTTGTAGAAAATTCTTCATGTTCGTGTTTTATTAGACATAAATACTAGAAAATTGAAAGATTTTTTTTTTATTTGTAAAGAAAAAATCGTATCAGAAAGGGTTATTGATTTAGAATAATGATTCCACAAAATGCCTTGAAAACTCTGCATCATCTTGCGCGACCCACAGACTCATTCGTTCTCATCTGGATACCATCTCAGAAACCCCGTTGAAGTCCGGCCACGTTCACCTCTCAGTAGTCTTTCGTGACGTTCGTAGATTTCCGGGGCGACTCAACCGCTGCAATCTCAGCGGAAACCACCAGGGCGAGCGTCTGCAAGAAACAAAACAACTGTTACGCCGGCACCTCGGCGCCTTTTAGGAATTCTGCCGGATGACGCTTGCGACCAAGCTAGTTCTGCAATGTCTTAATAATGTTCAATGTAATACAGCGATGACAGAAGCGTTACATTGCTCTAAGCAGCTTACTATGGCAACTTGCTTATTGTAGAATCCAGGAGAAACAAGCATGATATGTTGTGCAATAAATAAATTAATTTTGCAAATATTGAAATTTTGCTTAGAGAGCATAAAAGAACATAGCTTTTTTAGTTGATTGAATTAGACGAAAATTATAACTGCCATAAAACCACAGATTTATTTCGACATTTACGCAGATGGTTGTAGGACATAAATAACAGAGTCATTGGTGGATGTTGTTGTAGAATGACGCAGAGTTCATCATTCATTATCGACGGTTTCCACCCCGAAGTTTCCTCTTACGATAATTGCAGTGGATTTCTGTGTACGTGGGAGTATGCTCCTCGGCATTGAAGAAAGTTACCCTTTATGTGGATTTCAGCAGCTATCCACAGCATTCTTCTAAAAATGTAGATGCTTACTGCACTCCAGTAATGTGAATTCTGCAATATAAACCCCACATGTATTTAAATAATCACACTATCACTCGTTGTAGAGGCAGCTCTTGTTTACTAGTAATACTAGAAGAAGTCGTAAATTCGTAACAATATTAGTCATAATAATTGCAGTGATAATGATGGCTTGTCTGGTGGGCTGTTGCCTTTTATAACTAACCAGCCGGCCCGCCCTCGATGTCACTCTTTCTCCCGATAAGGGCAAACTAAGTCCACCTTATTCCTACACACTTCGTCTCGGATCTGATTCTTTCCTGAATGTCCATTGAGAGGCGGCCTGCCCTTGGAAAATGTGACATGTCGGCGGTCTGTCACAACGCTGTACGTGAGTACAATATCCATAAAACCTTCCATTAGAGTAACAATACACATACATCGATAGCTGCATGATTTCCACCATAAGGCGACGTCTTCACTTCCCATTTTCAATTTAAAAATAATGATATTCTACTGCCGAATCACCATTTTTAATTGGCTTGCGAATATTATCCTTATAGTCAGAAGGTAGTTGAGGAGAATTGTGGAAAAACTGGGTAGAAGACTTTAAATTTTTCTGTGGTTATACTTTTAATGTGCGGTTTTAATAAATTTCGGTACTATTCCGAAGTATTGATGTCATCACAGTGCCAACAGTATATTCAAATTTGCTGGCAGCAATATTGTTGATCTTCGATTGGTATAGTTTCTCTTTTTTGTGTTCTCTCACATTCGACGAATAGTAATTGATGTCTTTTCTACTTCTCGATATTGACTAAGTGATATCGTTGGTTGATTCGGTTTTTTTTTTAATTGGAAAAATAATAATAATTTAAGTGACAATAACCACTGCCCAGATTTTTTTTTTTTCTTTAACTGGTAAATGTTGTGGCGGACCATTGCGGTATCAGTGTGCAAATGTAGGATCTATTATACCCTAGTATTCTCGACATTTTCCAAACTTTCTCCTTTCTATTTTTTAATTACAAATGTCGCTCTTAAATTAATTAAGCCGTTTGTTCTTCTTACTGTATCCGCATTTATTTCCCGCGTGAAAGCTAATATAGCAATAGTGCATTCGCTAAGTTTATTTTTCCTTTTCCTTTTCAGTTCTATGTCCACCAAATTTCAACCATTTTTGACCTTATTACTCACAGAGGCATACGAAATTACTTTGTTTTTGCAGCATGTCTCAGTGCGCATGCGCAGAGCCGCCCCCCGCGTTCCACTTGCCGCCTCCGCCGCCGCCGCCGTTCCTGGAGATGCGAGAGGACTGCCCAGATAACACTGACGACGTCCACTGCCTCGCCGTGCAACAGGTGTGCTTATCAGAGATTATGACATCATTCATAAAACCGATGACTGTTACCTACTACCTACCATAGTAACTAAATATAACTTTTTCATTAATTTCCAATTAATTTAAAATCGTTATAAGCGGATGATGATGAACTACATTTGACCGATAAGGATTTTTGACTGGTAAAATGAAATACTTAAGTTTCTTCATCATTATATTTTAAATGATACTTTTTAATACAAATAGAGTTATTTTTATACTTGCTTTTTACACACGTTTGTTGTCTGAAGTAAAGGTTATATCAGTTTGCTTCAAATTATTTTTTTTTAAATTTTGTTTATAAAGTAATCTACTAATAACTCCCATTACCAGCATTCAGTTATATTCAGCAACAGCAATATTAAGAAGTCGTAGTTCTCAATGGTATGTTGATTTTTAAGGGAACGAAAATACTACTTTTAGTGACTGAACTAGAAATTTCAGCACAAAACTATAATATTGATGTATCGTAGGATAAACGCAGCTTTCAGTAACTTTTGGGCACTTGGTCTCAAAGCCGCAGTTAAACACCATCTCCATAAATAATCACATACTGTTGACATGTTTATACATGATTTTACAAACTGAAATCGTCAAAACTTGAATAATGGCATTAAAGTTAGCATATTTTTGCCTAGTAGAATTAAAATTACTGAAGTATTGTCTGTTGATTCAGTTAACCGAAAGCATTTAAGAGAACTGTATGCTCATATCGTAAGAACCCTTGAAGACCAGGGTTGTATGGATCTTTCATGATATAATCTCCTGCTTCATGGTGGCAGTGGCATTTTTTGGTTATGTAATACTATACCTGGGATGTGAGCTTCCGTAAGTCATGAAGGGCTTTGTTCAGGGCGATTACAAAGTCTCAAGTGAAGTCATCTAATTCGTTTTGTACATCTCAGATTTAAAAAAATGATTAGACCGAATCAGCAGTGTCCAATAGACAGCTGTGATATTCCTTTTAACAAGGAAAGTTTATCAATATAGACAATAATGTAACAACAGTTTACAGAATCATGTGTTTGGTACGAAATATCAGTTGTACGAGTATGTTGCACACTGTTACTAATTTGGTCTAAATTTAAACAACGCTCTCTTTAGATCACCTTTCGCTACTGAACTGTATTTAGCGGTCCTGAGTCCACATCTATGTTGGAACTTCTAAGCTAAGCGTTGTTCTAAAACCGTAGGTGGAGTGGATCCTCCCGAAGCAGGCACACTAAACCTGTTAGCAGAGGTTCATTTCCTCCTTACCTTACCTAAAGGATACCTACAGTTTAACGTGGAATCTGAACCACGAAAGCTTTCTGGCGTACTTAACATTACACAGCTAACTATACTACAGGTGAAATTCGGGTTTAGGACCTGAAAACCAACACCAAGACGGTGGGTTGTTACCAAATTTGTTTTAATTTCTTACAAAGATGGGTGAATGATAGACTCGACTCTCATAAACAAACAGGCGTCTGTCACTGATAATGTAATACGATATTTTGCAGATGCTTTACGGCGCAGCCGACTGGGTTGTGGGCGCCATCTCCGCTGCAGCAGCACTCCTGGTAGTGGCAGGTGTAGTCGCCGTATTCATCTTCCTATACAAGTGAGCATTTACTTATTGTTATTATTATTTCGACGTCCTGTCAAAAGTGCATGGATCACTGGCGATCCTATATTACCAAACCAGTCTTGCCAACTACCTATAAACGTATTAACCTTTGTAAATGTGTTTAGTGTGCTAAAGTAACCGGTAGTTTTAAGCCAGACCAGTATTAGTCTATGTGAATACGGAAAGTGCACTAATTCGGCTTGCCAACACGGCTAGCCAAATTGTTAGGCACAACAGCTTTGAACTTCAGGACGCTTGTTAGTGAAATGAGTCCCATTGTTTTATTTACCAAGTTATAACACGTGTATTATCTGAAGTAAAACGCAGTATGATAGAGATTAATAATACTTTATTGCGAATTTTTTTTTTTTTACTTATTGCTTTACGCCTCGTCGACGGCTAAGGTCATTAGAGGCGGGATGGGACTGGGGACAAGAAACGGGAAGGAATGCGGCCATGGCCTTTTTGAAGGAAGCATCCCAGAATTCGCCTGGAGTGATTTAGGGAAACCATGGAAAACCCAAACCTGGATGCCCGGAGCGGAATTCGGGTTATACTGGATATATAACCAAACAATATCTTGATGGAAATGTTTCGTATTTCCAGGCTTCATTTAGTGATTCTCCTATATTATTATGGTCACTAGTGTAAGCACGTGACTGTTTTTTTCGTATCCTCACGGGTCTAGAATAGTTCCAGTTTTTAGGGTCAAAGATTATGACAGGTTGACCTGATTTGGCCAAATATGAATTTATGTTTCACACTTAGGGTGAATAAAGTCCCTTGCGCTTGAAGAACTCAGAAGTATTAACAGACTTATTAAACACCGACAGAGACGATCGTGTTATTGTATAGTTGTTTCAAAGGTTGTGGTTGCTAGCCTCGAACTTGTTGAAATTGTATTTGACATGTATTTGACCACCGAGCGTGGTGGTGTAACGGCTAGCGTTCAGGCTTCGCATTCGGGAGGACGCCGGTTCGAATCCCCGTCTGGGCATCCAGATTTTTGGTTTTCCATGGTTTCTCAAATCACTCCAGGCAAATGCCGGGATGCTTCTTTCAAAAGGCCATTGCCGAATGGCTTCCCATTCCTTGCCCCCCATCCTTTCCCGTCTCTAAAGACCTCGCTGTTAGAGAGACGTTAAGCAGATAAAAAAAATGTATTTGACCCTAAAAGTTCACTCAGCAAAATTTTATGAATTTATGTTTGCTTCGGAAGCATCATGCTGGTTTTTATTGAGGCTGGGCAAACATTCATGATGTGATCTTTGGTCATAGTGTCTGTAACGGCCAGAGAACATAATATAGATTACAGATTATTAAATAGTTTAGCAGCTCCGAAAAGTGAATTGCCAGAATATTTGATTCGGTAACATATTTGGTCTGATGTCCACTTTAATTAACCTAACAACTCACGTACAGCCAACTTGAAGAAAGACCAATTACAAAAGTGGGCAGTAAAGGAAGTAAAAATCAACTAATCCGTTATGTTCACATACTTTGATGAAGCAGTGAAAGTTAGCGAAAAGTTAATGAAAGATTTAATTAAATTGAAATTTCGCCTAGACAATTGGCATTCGTGGTTACAGCAGAGACCGTGAGTAATTTAAGTTTTTTTAGTCTTATGTTACTTTCATCAGCGTCATGTTACTGAAAAGTAATCTTAGTTCCTTGTTTTTCATTCATAATTTTTTTCCATATTTTTGTAAGAATGACAAATTACAAAAAGCATTCTGGCAATTATTTTAATAGCAGTTGCTTAGGTATTAAATTGTGCACTTAACCTAGAGTTTCAAAATATATCTGGTCGCTGTTAATTTGTTAGAGAAGGCCGGCTGGTGACGTCACTGTACTACATCCAATAACTATTGAGGTGAGTGAGAGAGTGACTGCGTGAGCTTAGGAAATTATATAGTAGATACGCTTAGAAAAACGCCCATGTAATTTTTTCGGTGAATTTTTTGAGGTTTTACGGCAGCTTTGCTTGAATACCCTTTTCTTCAACTTCTACACAATAATAAAATATAAATTTTAAATGAAATTTGCATATCGTATTTTCCTTTCACATCTGAGCACATTATGCGTCATACCTGGTGTAAATATGACATCGAATATAGCAGTGCCCTTATATTTTATTGATTTTTACCATAAAAAAGTATATTTCTTATTTCATTCCTCTTGTCGTCTTGACAATAAGGGGTTACTCCTTCTATCACTTCAAAAGACATTTTAATTGACATCACAGATACATGGAACCACGTAAATAAATCTTAACCCAAGATTCGTAAATATAGTATTTTTAATTTAGTCGAACACAACCGAACATATCCTTGTCGTAATTTCCTTTAATCTGTTTAGTTCTGTCGTTGTTATTAATTATTCGACATCGGCTTTCGAAGTTCTGTGTAGATCAGTACAATTTTTTAAATAATTAATTTTAATTTCGATATCTATTATCTTTACACTAACAATACAATCATTTCTGTGCTTTATGATGTATGCCCCTTACAAGCTGTAGTAAATCAAAGATATCTCTATTAGGAACAGTAACTGAAGCAGCAAACAGAATGTTTTTATTTGAAAATGTACTGGTTTTCGTTTACTGTTTTCAGAATTACGTGTTTTGAATGATTAGACAAGTTCTAAGGCATTTTGACTTCTTAAAAAAGATGTTGTTTATTAAATATTACTGTTTTTAGATATTTTATCGTTTTATGATACAATGCTTGAACATTTTGGGAATTGTATATACTAGAAACAAAAGAAAGATAGTTTACACTTGATATCGTGAAACTGATTTAAACTATACTGCAATCTATTGTTTAAGTCGCTATTCGTTGAAATGATTTAAAGAAAACATTGAATCACAGTAATTGTAATACCACTACAAAGAAGTAAAATGTTATCAGCACAGAAATTGGAATTTTCTTCACATGTATAATTTTCGTATCAATAAAGGGAATTACAATAAAGGGAATTACATGTATTTAAAAACGTGTTGATATTTACGTCTGTTTCCTTAGCTTTGCTATTGAATGGATTCTAGCGGCTTTTTTCTTCTAGGGCAGCTAAAAAAACTTTATTTTAGGCATACGGCTTTCGTTTTATTAGATAATCATCGCTGCCCTAGAATTCTACATCTACATCTACATCCATACTCTGCAAATCACAAACATTGTGGGTGGCAGAGGGTGCTAAGCACCAATCCTAAACCCGCCCATTCCAATCCCGAATAGTGCGAGGAAAGAAGGAATACATATAAGTATCAGTACGGCATCTTATTTCTCTAATCTTATCCCTCCGGTCATTGCGACCTAAATAGGTTGGCGGAAGAAGTATTTCATTGCACTCGAAATTTAAATTTTTTCGCATATTCTCCAATAAATTCGAACGCAAGCTACGTCGTCTGTCTTCCAACCTATCCCAGCCCAATCTATGTATCAATTCTGTGACGCTTTCATAAGGGCTGTAACAACAAGTCACGAATCTAGCGGCTCTCCTCTGCACCCTCTCAACTGAGTCAATCAGAACCTTGCGATACGGGTCCCAAACCCCACAACAGTAATCCAGATGCGGACGCACTAGTGTTTTATACGCTATCTCCTTTGTTTGAGCATTACAATTCCTCAAAATACGACCTATGAATCGTAATTTAGAATTAGCCTTGCCTACGACGGAAGTTATGTGCATGTCCCATTTCATGTTGCTTTGTACTATCACCCCCAGATACTTCACGGAATCAACCGTGTCAACAGGTGAATTGTTTATTTTGTACTCGTGAACAACCTGATTCTTCTTGTTACTTATCCGTATTGCCTTGCACTTTTTGCAATTAAGTGTAATCTGCCATTTACGGCACCAATCGAAAATAGCATCCAAATCACGCTGAATTTCTAAGCAATCGTCGGAGCACCTTATTTCCCTATAGATAACCGCATCGTCGGCAAACAATCGCAACCAGCATTTGACGTTGTCACCTAGATCGTTTATAAATATTAAGAAAAGAAGTGGACCTATTACACTTCCTTGAGGAACGCCCGAAGTAACATTTATCTTAGAAGAGGCTTCCCCGTCAACAACGACATATTGTGATCGACCAGTCAGAAAATCACGTATCCACTCGCATATCTGAGCCGAAATACAGTAAGCTCGAATCTTCGCTAAAAGTCGGTTGTGTGGCACAGAATCAAAAGCTTTCTGAAAATCCAAAAAAACCGCATCAACTTGCGAACCTGCATCGATAACTTTCATTATGTCGTGGGAAAATAGGGCCAATTGTGTTTCACACGATTCTTCTTCCGAAATCTGTGTTGACATGGTGTAAGTAACTCGTTCTCATCTAGAAACTTCATAATGTTCGAGCATATGACATGTTCCAGAATTCTGCTGCAGACCGATGTTAGAGATATGGGTCGATAATTCCTAGGATCACTCCGATCTCCTTTCTTAAAAATGGGAATCACCTGGGCTATTTTCCAGCTAGAAGGTACTTTTCTCTCTTCTAGTGATTTACGGAATATATTCGATATGTAGTATGTTTCTTTAAATAATAACAATAATAATCTGTTATTGAATAATAGTTATAACTATTTCAGTCGAACTTATAGCTTTTACTTCCTTTTCACATTTCTATTGGGGAACGTTCAATCTCAGTGTTTGGTTTACGTACTTCATGCGTTTAACAAACGCACAGTAGTGTCTTTTTAAACACAAAAACCAGTTTCTTTTCTTGCAAGCACCCTACTATTTCCCACCTGCTATGTTTGTGTTGATAATCGTTGCACAAAATTAAATAAGAAAATAAGACATGCTCAAATGGCTCCTTGGTCACTCATAATACTGAATACTGGAGCATTAACCCTGAAACTGAGTTAGAGTCTAACATTCTGCTGGCTGCCCGCAGGTATCGCCGTAAAAATGAACACGAGCCATGGTCGCGAGCTGGTCGAGACTACCGAGGAGTGGCCACAGAGCTGCCGCTGCAGGAACCCTGCCACAAGACTGCCCAGGTCAGCTCCCTGGCTCACAAACCTTCAGTCATCGTGTTTTATTTCTAAACTATATTCTGTCTCAACTTATTTATTACTAATGTATTCCACTTCTCTTTCTAAACATTAGTCAGAAGTATTTGTTTAAGAAAGAGCTTGTATTTGATAATCAACAAATAAGTTCTCCTAGATTAATCTGGAAAAGCTATGTATGAACTAAATTAGGCTGGATCATCGTGCCAAGCTTCTTCCAGTTCACTTTCATAAAATGCGTTACGCCTGGAGACTTGACGTCGGGCATCATCGGCGAAATCAGATGATGCGCGACGTGTTAGTTGTAAATGTTTCTACCAGAGCGCTGTTGCTGTTTCTTCATTTGCGACGACTAATTGCAGAAATTTATGTGAGGAAAGAAGCATCCGATTTTTACGCTGTATTCTATGTAGCAGTTACTGAAAAAAAGAGACAAAACAATATGATTTTATTTTATTTTATTTATTTATTTACTTTTTGACAGAAGATAACAAACGGGGAAGTTTATTAAAACACATAGAAATTTTATACAAAACGTAGATAATCACGAAATATATCAATAAAATAAATAATGGTTATTCGTTGTTGAAATTATACTTTACTTATGCCGCGTTTACAAGGAACGAGTTGACTGCAACGAATGCACTGCTTTGGGGGTGCGCGCAGCACTTGGTAATCACTCTCCTCGTGTCAACAGGTTCAAGACAGATAGTTGACTGAAGATAGTGGACACGGTTCATGACCAACTTTGGAGTGCGAGTTCAGCAAGAAAATGGCGACAACTAGCAAGTAGAGTTGCTGTGGACTCCCTTACCCATTTTCGACGTTTGTTTTTATTATTCTTCATATCATTCAACGCTATAGTAAACAAATCAGCCACAGTATTAATTCTTTCTTGTAATATTGACGTAAGTTTTAGAAGATTACTACGTTAGATGAGACAACTGTCCTGACAGTGGACTGTCTTTAAATTAATACCATCATGCTAGATCACCTTCTTGCCTACTGTTGGTCCAGACAACTCGCATCGTGTAAACGATGCTATAGAAACTTTTTCATAGCGATAAAAATTTCGTCATTTAAAAACAAATGCAGTTATTTAAAAACATCCAAGCTAAATACTCCGATAATTTAATCAGAGAAAGTTTATTCACATCACAAAAATATCAATACAAAAGATAATAATAAATCGCTATTCATTTTCTCAGAAAATTTTCTAGAACAAATTACTACTACCGCCATAGGAGCTAGCCATCATTTTTGACGGGCATTAATAATTTGTGTTATTTTTTAGGTTGCCCCCTTTCTTTCTATTTTATCAGTTTCCACTCTACTACGAACTCATCTAGTTGATGTGAAGCATAGAATTCAGACAAATTACTAAGTGATACAGATATCACTATAGCCTTGTAATTTGTTTGCGCCCTCACAAAGTTTTTGTTAAAATCATTTTTCGAACATATACATTTCTGTCAGAGGTGTCTTTTACCGCTGTAGAAGCCAAACGATTTTTACATATTAAAGATTTTGTAAGTGCTCGCTAAGTTATACTAACACTGGTGATATGTATAAAATTTATAGTAAACTTCATAGCATTGTTTTCTTTGGCTATACACCATTTTTATATGATTTATTCTGTTTTATTAAATACGTTTCCTGAGTACGCATTACAGTTTACAACGCCGATAATGCTCAAATATTTATATATATTTCCTAAAAAAAATTAAAAATTGAGCATAAATAACAGCACTATTGAAACTTGCCATCATACAGAAATGCGGCTGCAGAAATCATATAGTCTTTAGCAGCGTTTCTCAAACTGTTTCCATCCAATGACAAGTAAACTGTCTAAATAATTATGCGGACTACTAATTGTGGGCATAATTTTGTAACCACTGTGTATATTATTAAACAATAATACTAATACAATAAGGCCCTCATTAAAGGTCATCTGGTTAATCCACAAAGGAACACTGCTCTTTTTGATGTTGAATGAAAACTTATTTAGTAGATAAACTAGTGTAGTATAAATGCAGTTATACCTTTGAAATACCACGGATTTGAGAAAGTTTGGCATTTAGCTTATAATTGTTTGTGCTCTCCATTTTATGTGAACAATTTATTACTGGTTTATTTCGTTCAGCTATAAGTAAATTTTTAACTTTCTGCCTGTGGACCACCTGTCCCTTCTTCTAGGACCACAGGTGGTCTGCGGACTATAGGTTGAGAAAAACTGATATACTGGGCTTAATTCACTGGATGGCTGCATCAGACTGTATTTAAGTGAGAATAATTACGTATTTTTAGGTGAAATGAAAGTCAGGATGTATTATATGGCAGTGCGCTTTGATTTCCCCCATTGCCTGGTGTATGGTGTTGTAGATGCCCTGTGACACTGCCGAGAAGCCGCCTCTGTTTCTGTGCTATGCCTCGGAGGAGCTCGAACTGTTCCAGCCTGCCGAGTACGAGGCCCTGCCTACAGGTGAGCATGCTAACAGCAAGCAGCGCTGTGGTTTCACGCCACTCCCAGTAACTAGCCTCAGAAACCTACTATCATTTCTATAAATTTGAAGTGTGTCATATTTCTATGTAGTCCGTCCGGGCATCCAGAACTGGGTTTTCCATGGTTTCCCAAATCACTCCAGGCAAATGCCGGGATGCTTCCTTCAAAAGGCCATGGCCGAATTCCTTCCCATTCCTTGCCCCCATCCTCTCCCGTCTCTAAAGACCTCGCTGTTAAGAGACGTTAAGCAGTTACGTTTAAATGCAAGAACATCCCAAGATCCCACAGTTGAACTGTGCTACTTTATTGCACCTTTCATTGTTTCCCTAGAGTCGGAGGCCTTTTGATAAATACTCAACTAATGCCTTATATGGACTGTAACATTCGTTTCCATATAATATTTAATGGTTTGAGAAGATTAGTGTAACAGCGCGTCTGTAACATCCAAGCTCTGTTGGTGCATCCTCTGCAATCAGCATGTTATTCTTGTTACCTGAACCAATTTGCAATTACTTCTTGTGTGTGAAAGTACGAAGAAGAATCGTTGTAATGCAACGGCGATATTTTATGCTCCATAAACATATCCTTTCAAATAATTCAGTTCACGTATGTGAAGTGTCCGTCAACTTCTTCAACTAACGTCTTTTCTAGGCATTTTTACAATTCCGTGCCAAGTTCATCAGCAGAGATAAGTAACATCAAAGCGATGCCTCTGTTGTTCGTTAAATAGAATCGCGCTACCAACATCACCCACCGTGTATAAAGTGTATAATTTTGTATATTGAAGTTTCCGAAAATTTATTTTATTAAAATACCATAGGGTGATCTGAATGAGTCCTAAAAACACTGTGAGCGTATGTACGAGTAGTTGCAATACTAAAAAGTTTTCATAATATTAAATACTTCGTTTTGAGGTATTATTGTGTGCACTTGCACTGACAAAAATATTCCAATTCATTTACAGCATTTAAGAACTATTTACTATGCTCAAACCTATATTCAGATTTTTCAAATTATTTTTTATTAATCATTAAAATCATTAACATTGAGTAATATTAATAGTACTATTATCACACAAAATAATTTTGAAGTAGTTTATTGTTTGTTTTTTTTTCCCATTTGACATTTTGAAATAGTCGTAACCACACTGCAAGCAGATTGACAGCCATCTGTCATTAATTCAGAAAAATAGCTTTGTTGCATCATCCCCCCCCCAAAAAAAAATAATTGAAACAGCATAGCTACCTCCTGTGCAAATGGCCTATGGGACTATATTTATTACTAAAATTATTGCGCCTGTACCACCTAAACACAATGCATTTATTGTAAATCTTCTGCTGCGGAAATTTATATTTTTGAAATGAAACTTCTTTTGGTGCGTCAGACGAGTGGTTATTACATTTAGGAATTATACGAGAATTTTTGACGAAAGTGAAGTCACCAAGCGATTGAAAAACGTAAGAAAGAAAGGTTCTTCCCTGATACATATATATAGAAACGTAGACGTTACAAGGAAAATAACTTAATCATGCGAACGTTGGAGTTTGTATTATAGATGATCTTATCATTTGACGTATGTTATAATTTAATTATATTAATATTTTCTGTTAAACATATTTTTATGAATTATTTATATATTTAATAAACTTTTTTTGTTCTGTGCAAAACTCGTTTTGTCTTCAGCATGGGTAAAACTTTTTTTAAAGTTTAATTGCTTGTTTGTCTATGTTTATCATTAGCAGTTATCCATTTTTTTTATTAGACCCATTGATATTTCGCACTACCCATTTAATAAAACATTCACCGCTTGTCATTTACTATTATGTAAAACAGTTTCATTTCTGCCGTGTGGTCGATGACCGTACCTTTTTTTCTTACATCTTTCATATAAAGTTTTTCTTCCTATTTGCCGTGGGAAACGGTGTAAAGTATTAAGTTTCCTGTTTGCCTACATGTTTGAAATAAGCTCTAAAGGTGAGACTTGGCTACTCTGTCGGCAGGTTGTCCCCTGGAGCCGGCAGTTTACGTAGAGCGAGAGAAGGTCTGTGAGAAACCACCGCCCCTCTCTGAGTGACGTCAAGCAACCCGTCAGACACAAACACCGCTGCCACGACTGGTGGTAGCTCCCACTGCGCTACTGGTCGGCACCAGCGCGACCCCTGGCGTGTTCTCTACGAATGCGAGTGTTGTCCGTGGAGAAGCCACAGATATGAGACTGAAGTCAGGGTTGCTTCTGCATTTCTTGGCTGTTTTATGGTATTGATTATAAATTGAAAATTTCGTTTTAAGATTAGCTATGGTACTGTTTGAATCGCTTAAACAAAGGAGATACTGCTTCAACTTGCTATACGAGTCGAGATGTGTGGTATTCGTTAAAGTACTGTGTAATGAAGCAGAAAGTAAGCAAAGAAGTTCCTGAACATATGTTTCTGCACAGTATCTGAATTTTAATTGTAATTCTTACTAATGTGCAATATGAGAAAAACTTTCCCCATCCGGGCGTGCTATATGGTAGAGCAATACGTTGATTACTGGTACATTCCATGGAATTGTTTTACTTGATTGTCTCCTTTTTACGTTGCCAAATTTAATTAGATTGTTTTGCTTGTAGAGTGCTATTTTCATAATTGTATAATGTATTTATTTTCATAATAAAGCAGTTTCAAATTATTTCTCCATATTACTTCTACATCATTTAGGTAAAGGATATTTTGAAAACTAAAACTTAAAGTATTTTCATAATTCTTATAGTATCTTACTTGTTTTCTTTGGTTAAGTTGCCATGATATTGAAAGTATGGGACATTTATGATTGTAATTGTAACTATAGTTTTCAAGTGCGTTCAATTCAATATTCACGGATGTTCAGTTACAGACAGCTACAAATCTTCTGACATACGTCTCTATGCAATGTCACTACGTTGTTTTAACTTTCAAAATTTCTAAGAATACTAAATAATTAACGATTGTTCAAATGGTTTTCAATATTAATTTACTTGAAATGATGATTCAGATTGTCAAACAGGCTTTCAAGTTCCCATTTTTTGTTGAAATTATTTTTCAGAACTATACAACAAGAACAATTTCCCTTCGTAGTTTGTTATTGCCATTAAATGGTGCTATTTTTTATCTTATTATTTTTTTATAGTAAAAATTTTTGAAATATAAAATTATTGTTACTACTGTTGTCGTCCCCAGTTCATATTATATTTTGAACTATAATGTATCATTCTAAAGTTATTTAACACAGGTCCCTCTTTTCTGACTCTCAATGAATTATTGTTGTAATTTTTAGAACAGGCAAAACATTGTGAAATTATTTGTGAGTACAGTACTTCCATTATTGCTAGTTGTGAACAGAAAGTAAAACTTCTGGAGCAAAATTTGAAGATGGATGGACCCATAAAAACTCTGATTATTTGTGAAGGTTAGTAAACGGATGAAATAAAAGATGATTGAATATAGAATGAGTTTAGTGATAAAATTACCGCCAGTTAAGTAAGCAAGCATTTAAAAGTATATTTCTTACCATTATTATTATTATTTGTGTGAAAAGGACAGAGATGAATCTATGAGTCTGCAATAATATCTGGTATTTACGTAAATGGTTAGAATTATTATGAAATGCAAATTTCGTAGTTAACTAATTCTCAATAATACAGGGCGTTCGCCGGGAAACGCAACCCACTGTTAGCGCTACAAGGAAGAAACTGCTCCCGGCGAGCGAGCGCTCAGTTTCCGGCATTGTTCGACCGTCGGCCGCGGACTATTTCATAATAATTACGCTTCATAAACTTCATAAACTTGTGTGCTAAGCATTTAAATGTGACGTAATTCATTAGCTTACCTTATAAAAGATGCTGAAAGTGTTTACCCTCTTGTGTAATGCACATTTCACATCTTCTGAACATATTTCGAGACACACGCTGCCCTAACTGACTTAATGATTTTTTGGGTGACTGTTCTAGTCGAAAAGCGATATCGTCAATTTTCTCCTCTGTGAGAATACGGTTGACCGACAGTCTCTTTTTGTTAAAAAATGAACCCGTTTCTCTTACTTTTTTAACCAGACGCAGAATTGTTGATTTAGCTGGCAGTAAAGCGCCAGGAAATTCGCGACGAAATTTACTGCGACACTTTTTAAACGACTTCTTCTTCACATATGTATCGTAGAGAAATATTATTTGTTGCAAACTGTAACGTACCATAATTTTACTCACACTCAAACACGGTACAGATTAATAAGAGTATGAAGCCCCAAACCAGCCAAACCGCAAAGAAACGTTTATTCACAACACTGATTAATAAGAGACTGAAGTCACAAACTATCTACAATGCAAAGAAACCGTTCTTAACAATGTAAGGGTCACTGCACATGCACTGTTGGGGCAGAGGAGGTGTTAAACAGTGCGGTGATTCACGGTGCCGTGTGGCGGAAACTGCTGGCTCCACTGACCGAGCAAGTTGCCGACGGCAACAGACTGGGAGGGTAGCGTTTTCCGGCGAACGCCCTGTATTATGGTAATGCTTCAGAAAAATTATCAACCAGAGAACCAATAAATGAGTAGAAAACATGAAATTACGGGCATACATGATGCTTGCGGTTACAGGTACGGTGCAATTAAAATTCTGCCACTTGTTGTCCTTAGCCATGATCCAACACAGTAACCGTATTTGGCTGTTAATTAACTTAGTGGTTGCATGTGTACTAAACATCGTCAATCGCGACGCTAGCAGTTCTTCAAGAAAGAAGTTGATCGCTAGCTATTGTCTACAAGACTGGGTTGATGCCAATCAGAACACTTCTTGAAAATAAGATTAGACAGTCAAAATTTTTAAATGATTTAATCCTTTGGAAGCGTGTTTTAATTCTACTGTATAGTGATTGCAGGCCAATATTTTATACAGGGTGGTCCCGAATTCATGGTACAAACTTTAATGGTAGGTACAGGACATTGTAACAATGATTTATTGTATAGGAATGTATGGTAGCAAGTGACGCGGTGAGGCGCAAACAGGGGAAATAAAAGGAAAGAGATGTGGAGTGATCGGTTGGTAGCATTGCTGGTAGAGCCTTGGCCACCCCGATCTCCCGATTTATCGAGCATCGATTACTTTTTATGGGGACATCTAAAGCATCTTGTTTTGAGACTCCAGTTGACTCAGATGAGGATCTCGTTGCTCGCATATCCGTAGCTGCTGCAGGTGTGCGTGAAATACCAGGCATCTTTGAACGTGTACGCCAATCGCTCCACCGACGCTGTGAAGCATGTATCGCTGCTGGTGGACGCAATTTTGAACACTTAATGTAAACATGACAATTGTTAACAACGCTTTCAATATAAGCTTTGTTTTTCCTTTCGGCTGTTATTTCCCCTGTTTACGCCACACCGCGTCACTAGCGACCATACATTCCTATACAGTATATCAATGTTACAATGTCCTGTACCATTAAAGTTTTTACCATGAATTCTGAACCACCCTGTATACCACTACACTCCATTACTAAATAGCTTATTAACTACAACGGGTAATAAAAAATTGTATAGGTAATACGTACCCCGTTTTACCTATTGAATAATATACAAATAATTAAACAACTTTATTTAACTAGGGGGGAAGGATACTGTTACGTTCCACTAGATCAATTCAATCATTTTCTGTTTATTTTATTGTTTTCGGTAATGTAGTGAAATTACAACTTATAAACTAAGTCATTATCGATTTACTTCCAGTTCCCTATGCAAACTATTCGTATATAGTAAATGCGAGTGTGTTTAATTAATGATCAGAATTGTTGAAGATTGAGACTACTCAATCAACCATCACCAACACGTCAGTTTGGAAGGATGCACTCACCTATTTACCTAACAAATGTCATATTAAGGCATATTCACGGAGACGGATGGCCTCGTCATATTCTGACAGGCAGAAGGGGTGGGGGTCTGTTTGTCGGGCGCCGTGCCAACATGCTGATTGGATCGATGGCGGCGCCTGGCCCTCCTGTTTGGCTGGTGAGTAGTCACATCAAAGAGGCTGTCTGCTGCTTGGAGGAGGCGGCCTTTGATCAGCACGGGGACCACTCTCCGGAGGGGTGAACTCGGAGAACAGGTGTCCCACAACCAACGGCCACCACCTTACGACCTGCTGCTGCAGAGTGTGAGTATCCTGCAATCTGTGATCACCTCACTATTGTCGATGAGCGTGCTACCACTATTAACTAATTCCAACATTGGTCTTCAGTCACAGAACGGCGAGAAAATGGTCGCAGCTGGAACTTAGCAATTACTCATTGGCATGCATATAATATTAATTAGACTCACCTGCAACAAGTAAGATGTATTACACGATACTTCAAAATTTTATTTTTCCGTTTGTTGGGTATTTAAAACACCTGAATTGAATAGTTTATTTAGTTTAAGTATTAACATGTCGTACTGCTTAAGTATTTGTTTATTATTTTACGATAAATATTTCATAAACTAATAGTCTTATGAAAACCCAGACACCTTCGGCGTGTTCACAGAATCATATTCGATTCGTTGATACAATAAGTAATTCTGAATTCTTAGACGACTAATTTTTTATGCCTTTTTAGATGAACCATATAGGCTTCAGAACCACATAATTATGACTTTGGAATACAGTGACGAAATTAAAATGTTTAAAACCTATACAATGGTTGGAAACATTTACTTTACTATAGTTAATTTGTAACTAAGTGGCTTCAGTGATATGGCGTGGATTATCTGAAAACACATCCTGTTCGATACATTACTATAGGATACCATAGCATAATTACTGATCATCTTCAGATGGGTAACCAGATTTTGTGAGATTTCGTAATTCGTTGTTTTTCTGATGTACTTGATAGCATAATCGTACGAAGAATACATCTGATGACTAGTCGTTGTCAAATTATCGTTCCTTGTTTTTTCACTTCAGAGGAATAGATTTTGTTAAATTAATTAATTTTCTCTGTATTTTAGTACATGGAGAAAGAAACGGAGTGTATTATAACAGTAGCACGCACAAAAAGCACCCTACACGTGGATATTTCCTTTCCAGCGAAAAAAACTGCAAAACTCGCAATATTTCAACACTCCAGTGAACCGTCAGAAGTAAATGAATTTTTATCCGTTTCTATCTTTTTTGTTACAAATTTATTATTTATTTCCAGAACACTGACATGTACTTATTGTAGCGTAGTGTAAACCAATCTGTCTTATTATTTATTTATTTTTTTCCCGGAAAGCAGATTTTAAATTAGTGTAACAGGAATTCATCACTTTAATTCGACTGAATATTTGATTCAAGAACAGAGATCGGAGATGTTACACAGCCACAAAAAGAATAGAATCTTTAAGAAGCCTAAAAATGCTTCAGGATAATATTCATCTTTCATACCCACGAAACTCAACGGCACAGATAGAAAGGTACATGGACAGAAAATTTTTCTTGTTCAGTGAAAATAAAATCAGAACTGTGGGTCTCTTACGTAGGAACGGCTAATATATATATTTTTTTCCCTTTTTTAAAAATTTGATTTCACACATTGTTTCCGATATTTTTTTACTTAGAAGACGTCCATTAATTAGTAAGGTTTTTTTATGGTGAGATTTCTACACCCCAGCACCTCTCCCCGTTATGGTGGGGTGAGACTTTGAGGGGACATGGCATTTCTTCTTGTCGACCCCCTCCACCTTGGTGAAATTTAGTGAGATTTTGGAACCCCCCTTCCTCTCTCCCTCTTTCACCTCACGTAATGGTTTCTCCTTACCTTCGTAAGCGGTGGAGATGTATATAAGTGTAACTGTTGTGCTGATCATTATATGTTCTTCTTCAGTGTAGTGTGTTGTTTCCGTAGTGAAATGATGAACTATGAGGGAAGGGAGTGGGTAAAACCGAATAACAGCCGTTTAGGGCATACCCTTCCTAAAGAAACCAAAGGGCCGCCAAGCTTAACGTTCCCTTCTAAGGATGATGTTCTGTCTGTCTTTTCGCAACGCAGAGACGTTTGGGATTTGCTGGTGATTAGGAATTGTGTTCCACTACACTTCCTACAATGCCGGCCAAGTTCTAATCACAAAAATTTCTTCTGCCACAAGGACTCTATCAAATAACTGTTACCGTCCAAGACCGATATTAGACAAAATTAGTTTGTCCTAGGTGAAACTGGTTTATCCTATACGTGACAGTTTATACCAAGAAAATCTTGTTTGGCCTAAATACCTTAGGTTTAACTAGTTTGCCGAGGTCGAACTGATATTGATTTGTTACTGAATGCTAAAAGCCTTCAGCAAACAGGCTAAAAAATTACATCTACTTGTAACAAATCGCATCCGCTAGCTAAAGTGGGAGATACTCGTGCCGGTTCCTAATGTTGAAGAGGAAGGGGTGACCTAAGAAATGTTATTGCCGTTGTTCTGGAAATAAACTATTCAGAAGAGGTTTTCAGATTTTTTTTACTTCTTTGTTTGTTACAGAACTGAATTCGACCTATGTTCTCACAAATTTCTCAATAAAGTGACGCCAATCAAGATGCTCAAATTTCTGGATGTTGTGGATCATTTTTTCCTCAATTGCTGATAATATTAATAAATAAATTACGCCAAAGCAATTGACTTTTTTGTGTTTATTTGTCTCCCGTACGCGTATCACTTCTTTTGCAGAATCATCTTCAAAATAAAAAACCCGCTGAAGATGCTTCTGCAAAAGAAGTGAAACGCGTACGGGAGACAAATAAACACAAAAAAGTTAATTGCTTTGGCGTAATTTATTTATTAATGCTCAAATTTTACTAAGGGTTTCAGCTGCCAGACATTCAGATGGAACAGGACTAGGTTTTATTAGATGCACCTGTAGCATAACCCGTGCTACTAACAGGTGTCAGTGTAATAATAATAATATTAACTTTGTGTAATTCGAAATGCCACCATAGTATAATACACTGTAAAAATAAAAAATGATTTATTTTATATATTAAATCAAGAAGCACTAATAAGTTCTTTTTTTTAATTTTAATTATTTCATTCCAGTTTTCGTATGTATTGTCCAAAGGTTATCTTCAAAAGTGCATGGCTTTAAATCAGTTAGACGTAGGCCAAACTAGTTAAGCCTAAAGTATTCCGGCCAAAAACTAAATTGTCCTGGGCTAAATTAGTATACCCTGACACGCGTAGTATAAACCGGTTTGGCTTAGGACAGAGTGGTTTTTTTTTTTTGATATGGGGTTTGGCCAGTAACATAACCACCGGCACCATTGTGAGCCAACGATGCGGACGCATGTCATACTAAAGTGCAAAAACATCAAAGATGGTATCAATTCTCTTTTCGATGTTACCATCCTGAATCCCTCTTTCTCATCAGCATGCAACTTTTTACCCCGCGAGAATATAAAAGACTGTGATAGTTGAAGGAAGGTTTTGTATGAAAGCCGATGTGACACTGCTGCACGCGGTGTACTGGAACTGGCGTATAGCTCTCTCCGCCTATGCAGTTTCCGGGTGCTCAGCTCCTTGCGTTACCTCCGCAGCGGGCATAACACCAGGCGGCCCGGCTGGTATGAGCGCCGATGTTATCTGCGGTGGAGGAAGAAGGACGACCGCTGGAGACACCTGCTACTGGTTACTGGCTCTCCTCTGAATAGGACGCTGACCCCTGCTGCGCGAGGACCCTACTCGAGGCTGCTACGAAAACCCAATACAAACTCATAAACAATCTGAATGGTGCATACGTTTTTGCCAGAGATTTACATAATTGCTGTTTAAGTTCTCTGTGCCCAACTTCAATATGACAGGCCATATTGTCTATATCATTAGTGGCTTTGACGATAGACTTGTTGTTACCTGTTTAGTGGGTTTCTATAGTAATCCGCTGTAACAACTTGAGTCTATCATTTCCAAGAGATAGAAATGATTTTTTTTTAGTTTTATTGGTATTAAATGCAAGGATCTAGTACTAGAGCTTCGATGCTTTTTAAATATTAAATACTCTTTTCCTGATAGTAGAAGCCAGACCCGAATTTGTATAAATTTTCCGTACAAAATGTGTCAATAGAAAGTTTAAATGAGACATAGAAGTTTCATGTAGTTTGACACGCACCTACATATAAAAAATATTTGAAATAATCGGGCCGTTCTAAAATATAAAAACAATTATACCATAATCTACTAATTATGTATCTATTGAATAATAAAATGACATTATTGAATTTATAATCAAAAACGCTTCAGCTGAAAGTACTGAGCTAACTTTTAAGTCATATTGTTTACAGGGTCACTAATCGCTGTACTGGCAAGATTATACTAGTAATATTGAACAGCAATTTACGTTGAGTGTCAGGATAAACTGTCCAAAATTTCTTCAGTCTTCATAAATCTATCAGGTTTTTATCGAAGGTACAGTCTCAAATAGACTGATCGAGTGGTTTGACACCTGAAGAAGATCGTAGGCCTCAGCCGAAACGTCAGGAGAAAGGAGCTAGATTGGATAGAATGTAAATCCCGCAAATTATTGTATAACATTTTGACGGCTGCGAAAACCGCTAAATCTTTGATCTTTGTGTAGACTGTTTTGTAATCGACAGATACCTTTAAAGTTGTGGGTGAACAGAAGTGTGATTACATTCGTTTTACAGGTTATGGAAACCAATACGTTGCTGAGTTACGAGACAAGAATGTTTATGTTTTTAGAGAGTCAGAACCAAGCCTCCTGTAAGAAACGCGCTAGACCAGATACGGAGTTAGGATGGCTAGCTTTCTACTCCGTGGGCCTCAGTGTTGTATTACGTATATGGATGACTGTTATAACTGATGTTATATATAGAGACTGATACGAAATTTGTATATGGAGATGCAAGGTGTCCTTTTTTCTGGCTTATTACTACGAAACACACCAATGAGAATTTATGTTTTGTGATATTACGCAATGTATTACTCTTAAATTAGCACACTATAATCATATTTAGATATACGTTAAACAAAATCTAATACGCACTTCATCGTAAAGAGATGAAGGGACAACATCAGAAAAATTTATGTTCCTTCTTTTAGAAGATTGTTTAATGTCAATGAATGAATAACTGCATCCAACTTCTTAGAGGGTTTGGGTCGAAATGAGTGGCACTGACGCACTACAAAATATTTTCGATGCAGTGTTGAGCATAGCGGCAGTTATTTTCGTGAAAATGTCAATTATGTGTAGTAAATTGAAATTACATTGCTGGAAATTATCAAATAAGGAATTTAACTGAAGTTAATTTTTTAATTCATCTGAAAATTACAGTTATTGAATACCAGGAAGTGGTGTCAGAAGTGGGATACATATCACTTTGGAATTATGACCGAGAGTATTTACGTTGCCTGTATTCCCGGAAGCGCTGAGCGTTGGTACAGATTTGGGCCTGGCGTTTTCGGGGTCAGACTCTTTGGACGTTTGTGCAGACGTGTCCAATTTTTGTACTTTTACTTCATATTTTGCGATATTTTAAGAAAACTTGAAAAGTTTCTAACTTTATCGATTTTACAGCCTTGGTGCTTTTTGATTTTTGAGATACTGACTAGGATCCCACAGTGAGTTATAATATACAAAATTTACTTCAAAACAACACTTGGAGCACTCAGATAGGCTGATTAACATCTGTGACATGAAACCTTTGATGAACATGTGTCGAATCCTAAAAGAGGAAAACCATCCGGCTGCCACGGTTATCAGAGGGTTACTGGCACAAATCGCCTTCATTGTTTGGAACCATACCAAGCGCTATGTCTACTTTTAGTCTAGTAGTCCAGTAACGGGGTCGTAAAAAGGGGGTCTCACAAACATCACATCACGTAGAAGATTTTTTTTTCTTATCTTGTATATACTGGTGATAGTATGCAGAAACCAAGTTTTCGACCTCCAGCACCCTCGGCACAATTTTCTGTGGCCAAAAAACATCAAAATTTGGGTACTATTTTCAGTTTTTCGTCTATAACTCCTTCCTGATAAGTCCTATCCAGAAATATTCTATTTTCAACTTGAAAGAGGACAAAATTTCCTACAACTTTCGTATTACAAACTTTTTTCTAAACTCAAAACTAAGCGAGCTACAGTTCTTCGAAAATCAGCCAAATTTCACACTTTTCCTAAAAGTTGGGTTTTTACCTAATTTGCAGCTCAAAATGACCTGAAACCCCTGTATATATAACCGATATATATGTATTTCTGTATGACATAGTATATATATGTACTATACTTTGATTTCTGATGGTCCAATCAATAATCATATAGCATTGTTGGCCGGGAGATCCCGAAGGATTGTTCGGCCGCCAGGTTATAGTGTTATGGATAGGCCGCGCAGTACGCTTCTTGTGGCTATCTAACCTGACCAAGTACTAGTACCGCATATAGGGAACCTACACCTTACGGTGGAATCCAAACCATAGAATCGTTCTGGCTTACTTCATATAACACAGCAAGCTGTGGCAAAGGTAAAGCTCGGGTTAATGGCCTTTGAAAATTACTGCTGAGAACGGAATTTCGATCTTCAGTCAGATACCTTAACCACTGAGCTACCATTTCGTTCTATTACCTGATGGTATTTGTACCAGTTTGAAAAACGGATTTGCAAAACTGAAAACATAATGTTATGGCACAAAGTTTATTTATGCAGTCAAAATTAAGTCATAATAAGTCAAAAATTAGTCATAAATCCATTTATTTTCCGTTTTAATGGATTGAAACAATGTGTTCCATTTGAATTTGTTCCGTACAACAATGGAAAAAAATTGTCGCTATATGAAGCATTTAAATCTCTTCAAGATACAACACCCAACACAAAATTTTTTGCTATGCACGGATGATTCCTCCTGCATAAGGTTATGTGGCACAGTAGTAAATACCTTGGCTGCTTCTGTGGAAAATATGAAGCCTATTTGACAACGAACTATAGATCCAACATCACAGTTATATTTGACGGATACTGAAGTTATGCTGCGCAGAGAGGAATAAAGTCATCTGAAATGATTTGTAGTTTGAAAACATCAGATACTTCAGCAGGCATCATTTTCAGTGAGGAAACAAGTGCTACAGTGACGCAGCAAATGAGAGCAGCAAGAACTGTGTAATGTTGATACTAATGCAAAAACTGAAAAAGGAGGCATCCAAGATCAACAGGCAAAACAAGATGCTGCTGAATTGATCGTTGACGCAGCAATTTCCCAAGCAGCAAAATTCGACAGTGTGATGATTCTAAGTGAGTATATTGGCTTTCTCATTTTGCTAATGGGTTTTGGTACCACGAGTTTGAACCCACATACATCCTCTTCATCCATGCATTTGCTGGATGTGATACAGTATCAGCATATTTCGGCTATGGGAAAGAAAACTTCTACTGCATGATTCAATACCAACCATATCTGAAACTAACATGCATGCTAACTTCTCAGAACTCTAGCCTCCAGAGAACATTTGGAGAACACGCAGGGGAACGGTATGGAAAAATTGCTTGTGGAACATTGGAAGGCTCAGATATGAAATGATTAAGAAATCTGCCCAAAAAATTCATTCAGGCTAGCACGGTTGCCACCAAAATCAGATGCGGCAACGTTTCACTCAATATGCACGTACCACCAAGTAAAGGTTAGTTGGGTCGAGAAACGTACCCATTGCCGTGAGGATGAAGGAAATGCTCGTCCAGTATTATTAGTTACAATAATAAATGCATTCAGGAAGACGTCGGTTCCAATTCCCGTCCAAGCATCCAGATTTGGGTTTTCCATGGTTTCCTCAAATCACTCCAGCCGAATGCCGGGATGCTTCCTTCAAAAGGCCATGGCCGAAATCCTTCACGTTCCTTGTCTCCAGTCCCATCGTGCCACTAATGAACTCGACGTCGACGAGTCGTAAAGTCATAAAAAACAATAATATAAGACGATGCACTTGAGTTTACTTCGAAGGTTGTATCATATTCCTTCCAGAAACCTTTTTCTCCTCCATGCAGCTGTCGCTAATCAGGACTGCATTGTTCAGCTGCTTGCAAAAATTGTTCTCGCCTGCCTCGTGAAAGCGTTCCTGGAATGTAGTAGATGAAGGAGAGGAAGATTTCTTCGACCTCGAGGAAGCTGTTTCTGATGCAATGGATGAAAGAGACACAATTCATTGATAAGCCGGGACAATCCAAACGGAAAAGAAATTTATTTATGACCATTTTTTTAACTTATTTCGAAATTATTATGGCTTTATAACTTTGCGTCATAACATTATGCATTGTTGTTCGCTCTATTATCTTCAGATAATAGAGCGATCTGGTAGCTCAAGGCGTCTGACTGGAGATCGAAATCCCGGTCTCAGCAATGATTTTCAAAGGCCATTAACCCGACCTTTACCTCTGCCACCGCTTGCTGTGTAATATGAAGTAAGCCAGAACGATTCTATGGTTTGGTTTCCACCTTAAGCTGTAGGTTCCCTATATGCGGTACTAGTACTTGGTCAGGTTAGATAGCCACAAGAAGCACACTGCGCGGCCTATCCATAACACTGTAACCTGGCGGCCGAACAATCCTTCGGGATCTCCCGGCCAACAATGCTATATGATTATTGAATGGACCATCAGTAATCAAAGTATAGTACATATATATACTATGTGATACAGAAATACATATATATCGGTTATATATACAGGGGTTTCAGGTCATTTTGAGCTGCAAATTAGGTAAAAACCCAACTTTTAGGAAAAGTGTGAAATTTGGCTGATTTTCGAAGAACTGTAGCTCGCTTAATTTTGAGTTAAGAAGAAAGTTTGTAATACGAAAGTTGTAGGAAATTTTGTCTTCTTTCAAATTGAAAATAGAATATTTCTTGATAGGACTTATCAGGAAGGAGTTATAGACGAAAAACTGAAAAAAGTACCCAAATTTTGATGTTTTTTGGCCACAGAAAATTGTGCCGAGGGTGTTGGAGGTCGAAAACTTGGTTTCTGCATACTCTCACCAATATATACAAGATAAGAAAAAAAAATCTTCTACGTGATGTGATGCAAGTGAGAATTACCCCGTTACTGGACTATAGATATTTAAGTTTGAAATTACCATCAATTGTCTCTCTCATTTCGGTGCGATTGCTGCCCCACACCCATCTTTGATTGTAAAAACGTTTTCACTTTAAAATACCCACTCGAATAAAAAGTTTTGCTGTGAATCAACCCGTACTGGTCTGACGTCGCTTTGACATAAATCCCCGACGCCACTGTAATTGGTTAAGTTGGTCTCCCTTAAGTAAATCAAAACAACAGTAGTGCGGCAGCGGCTGGAACAAGAGACGCGTTACAACTTGTGAGGCGGGGAGATTACTGCTTTATGCACAACAGATGCTCCAACCCGCTGTGTTTATAGAAGAGCGTGGGCGTGTGCCATCTGGTTGGTACGCGGTGCGCTTGCTTGCTCGCTCCCTCGGTTGGTTGCTTCAAGTGGGATGCCGCGGCTGTAAATTTCAGAAACTTTACGACGGGCCAACTTCTCGACGTCCGGAATTCCTGGAGAACTGTGCGCGGCCAGCAGACCTCTCGGAATTCGCGTACAGCGCCACTCCGAATAAGAAACAAGCACCCGTGCGTGTACTGCCCTCCTGCCGGCAGCTGCTATTAATTAAAAGAGACGGTCCTCACAGCTACAAAAAAGGCGAGGGGGGAGGGATAGACGGAAGGAATCCAGAACCTCTTCACACTTTCTTAGCGCCTTCTATTTGCACTCTTCTCAATGCTGGTGTAGCGCAACTTTGTTCAGAAAGAAATTGTCAGCGAATCAGCGAATAGTATAATATCAACACATCTAACTGTTAGGCAATATTAATATTTGAAAAAAAAGATCTAAAATTTCCTGGCACTATCACATTATTTTGGATTTATGTAGCTCAAAGAGAATGAATTTTAATATGTTTTTATATTTATACCATACACAATTATATTTTCTGCAATTACTTATATTTTTTTTTTTTTTTTTGCTGTACAGAGTTTTAGTATATTGGATATATTTGTAATTTTTTTTGGAAATTCTAGCTATACAGTTGCAAAACTAAAAGAACATACCCAAATCCTTTCATTAATATGAAATTGATCATTGCAAGAAATAATTATTCTGTCATATAATGTTTTTGATTTTCCTACGTGCGTGCAGAAAACTAGTCACAACAGATGCATAACCGCTGCTGAAGCATTTTTTTGCTTCCTTTCTTGTAACACAGCAATTTTTTTAATGATTTTTTATATCAATTCTATAGTTTTGGAGATTCTAAAACTGAAAGGAACGTATTTTTTTCTATTATGGCTTATTTGGTACACAAGAATGCTCACAGACAGAAGTATATTTATCGTCAATCTTAAACATCTGTCTGCGCAAAATAAAATTCAACGCAATACCTCGTCTTACAGTTGTGAAATAACAAACAAGCAATTATCGTTACTTCAAGCAAAGAAATTGTAATACATGTACATGAAATTTACAACGATTTACAAATTTCATATACAACAAAAGCAAAAACTCTCTTATGCATGTGGAGAGCGATTCTTGTTTTTTACAGTGATAACTAGTAAACATCAGATTTGACTGGATTTTATAGGGCATCAGGGAATTAATTTGTTCCCAGAACGAATAGTTATTGAAAGTATCCAAACATGAAAGTCTGACTTTCAATTCGAAATAGAAAATAAAATAAAAAAAGCTCTCGGTTTTTAGATACAACTAGATCAGAAATTTATGTACGGCGGCACAAGAACTCTCACTCATTAGACCCTTAATAGGCTGTCTCAATAATTCGTTGGAGGGCCCACTATTCTCCGCTAGTCCACGCCCATTTTATCCTCGGCGTGTATCATGGAAAGACATAATTTATCAAAATTTCCAATCACGTGAGGAAATAAGCACACCGGATTGGTTCCGCAAAAGTCCCCTGCTTTTGATTGCTGAAGCATTGCCTCTGTTTTGCTAACAGTCTTCGGATACTATCGGTATTCCTCGGGATGGCGTGTAGGATTCTCACCGGTGTTACTGTCGCCTCGCTAGCGATAAGCCATAACTTTTTTCTCGCACTGCCTCGTAACAGCTTAAGTCAGACTCCTCTCACGCTAACAGAAACTCTTTTAGCTATACGCGGCTTCCTATCTCCAGCTCGATAAATAATTTCTATTTATAACTTATGTTTAGTGAAACTAAACTCAATAATAACTGTTGTAGATGACCCATTATCTTGCTACAACAGATTAATATTTTTGAGGACTCTTACAAGAATATCATTGGAGTGATGGGTAATTTACTTCTATACTATTATAAAATCTGTAAGCAAGCTGCGTATGTCTCTTTATTTGAACGGGAGCCCCGCCAAAACTACAGCAGTATTTTGGACGGGGTTTTCAAATTTTTTGAGCTAATGGTCCGTATTAAAATCTGCAGAAATAGCTAATGACTTATATGTACCGAGGGACGGAGGAAATAATTAAATACATCTGTAGACAAAAAATTAAGAAATACGGATCACATGGTAATTGAGATGTTCACTCGCTGCACCAAAAATTAAAAAAATATCACTCAGAATTCTGTTTAATATTTTGACTTCAAATATTTAGTTTTCTTGAATAAAATAAATAAATGGAATACCTGAATCAGATGTAATAATCATTATTAATGCTTCATTAACTGTAAAAATGATGAATCTAAAGCGTTTGACCACAGACAAATATACTAATCTCTGGATTGTTTATATTTTATTTGTCTTTGGCCATATATTCTCGGTTTCATGTATTTTGATAACTATAATTAAATGCAAATCATTACTCAAACCACTAAATAATATATTAACTCTTAAATAAGGGTAACAGAAGTGTAATACTTATAGTAACTAATTTTTGGCTTAATATAGATAGTACAGGGTTTTCATTATACCGTATTGCTGCAATCGGATAGTGATAAACAGTTATATCATTTAGCGGTAGTTCTCGAGATATCGCAAGTCAAAACCAGGTATGTGTACGGTTCCTTGTGCCTTTGGCGACGTTTTTAATCTGCTCCAGGCCACATTTCAACCTAACCACAAGATTAAACTCTACATGGCTATACAGCAATGTATTTTTCCGCGTGTTTTATTACTCTTGCAGTTTAAACTGAAGTTGTATTTTGAAATTAATTCTTATAATTTATGCTGGACGTACTTTGAATCCTGAAATCCTGTTATTACAATTAATGTATTTAGTGATGCATTTCATGCGTTTACGTGTTTCTACATCGCTTGATTTTGAAGCGGCGATATTAGTATAGATTGTGGTTAGGTCGAAATGCTGCCTGAACAAGAATGTTATTAGAAAAACAAAAGGCATGAGGAATTCAATTATTGTTAATAATTAATAAGCTGCTTTAATGAATGCAATGTTAGTGATGAAGTGTAATCACGAAAACAAACCAACAGCTGTGCATGTCCAGCCTATATTTCCATGTGGCAATAGCGACATATTTATTTCCTGGTCCAGGTCATATTTCAATCAAAGCATTTCGATTTTGAGATACGATGATGAAAGATGGCTAGAAGTTCGGGTGGATGCGTAAAAGTTATAAGCAAAAAATACATTTTATTACCCACGGCATGAGAATGTACTATACATATATGGCATACGAAAATTGGCCAAGAATTTTAGATAAGTTGTAAATGCTATCGTTGGCGGCAAAGATACATTTTTATAAATGGCCGTTGAATTTACTGTCAAAACTATGGCAGGTGGTAACTTTCGTGTCTCCTTTATGTCTAAGGTACATTTGTTTTTGCATCAATAGACAGTTTCTATCCTCCGGAAAATGTGTCTCAAATTTCTGACCAAGAGGACAACTGATTCTGGGTACGTCCTAAACTAAACTAAAAAAGCTCAGAGTATTTATATACATGCCAAGACCCACGTGTGCGACGCAAAGGGTAAATGTTAGTTATAAATAAATTTGTACTAATATTTCTGTCATAGATTACGAAATTAATTTAACTGTACACATTAGTTAAAGTATCTGAACATCATATAAATCGTAAATAATGCAAAATAGGCCTGAAAAGCTAAAATAACTAATTGCCTTCATTATATCTTTATATTTAATTTTAAACCGTACTTAGATACCAATATTTAAATAAATACTTTAAAAATAATATGAATGTTTTGAAATGTGTTTTTATATATTTGCCAAGTTTAGAGAAAGTTATGAAATCCGAGCGTAAAATTTCTTCAAATTCTTTTTAATGTTAGTCATTTTCAATGTAAGAACTGTTACCACATATCTTTGGCTTCTTATAATGTTTTTGATGCCACAAAGAGCTGAAAATGATTGCTCCCATAAATGAGCCCTGAGAAACTGCATTAACAATTTCAAGGCTATATTCTGAACGTTCTTAAATTTCGACATTAACTTTCATCCAATAATCATAACGTTGTCATTGGTTGATATAATTTTTCTAAATAGTGTTACATGCTAGCTCAAAAAACTGATCTTCCACCTTTTATATGAGATTGTCAGAAGAAGAGGTTTTGAATCCACATATTGTCAAGGTAATGTACCTGAGAATGCTCTCTGAATGTAGCAAGCAGTCCGTTCAAGAGGCGTCCAATTATCTGTAGTATTTCATCAGGATTATCTTGCCCACAGGAAAATACATTCTTAAGTACTGGTAACATTTTCTTCTCCATTCTGTTCGTACACAGTTGCATGTTCTTTACAAGGTTTAATTTTTATTCTCCGCTTGTGGAAGGGGGGGGGGAGGGGGGGAGGGGGGACAGCTTCTTCCGCAGGTCCATTCACATACGAGATGCTGTTAGATGAGAAATTAGGTTGCCTGCATTAAGTGAATTTGGTGAACACATTCATTAAACATTTATTGTAATTTTTAAGGTGAAATAATACTAATCGGACTGTTGACCGAAATAAAAAATTCGTGCAAATATTTGATCTGTGAACGTGGAAATACAACATTGACTTTCGTATACAATAATTATTATTATTATGAGTAAAGGGGTAATTAACTTTATCACTCTAGAGTTTCAAAACTCACGCATTTACAAAACCAAATATTGATTTAATTCCCTTTTAATAAATCAAAACCAAATGAAATTTAATCTATATAATAAAACAAATGAAAGACGTCATTGACATTACACATTAATTAAAGCAAAATGTCTTAGAATTCATGTCTAGTCTAGCTCAATAGAGAGTATGAGGCGTTGTTGGGCGTTAGAAAAACTGAATTCTTGTGAAAAATGTTGTAGCGTAAACTGTGTTCTTCACCGTTCATAGATGGCGATGGTCGGCAGTGGGATGACACAATGGCAGGTTACCATTGCGAGGTCTCTGATCCGCGGCGCTTTTGTCCACGGCAGGTAGAGGGCAGGCGTAGAACTGTTTCAGCCCGGCACCTTTTTTTTTTTTTAAATAGCATTTGGCCATGTTAGCCATTCAACCAGCTCAATGTGTTATTTTTTCGTTTTAAAATGTGTAGATTGCACCCATGTGTGATTGTTTTCTCTCTTTTGTAAGGACGACACAAGACGAACACAACACTTAATTAAAACCACCCATGCCCTCGGCCGGAATCGAACCGGCGACCCCTGCAACAAGAAGCAAGCACGCTATCCTTACGCTGCCGGGGTCGGCAGCCCGGCACCTTACACTGATCAGACAGATCATCTATCTAATAGCCGGTTTGGCCGCCTTTCGCACGGATAACAGCGGCGACGCGCATTGGTAGGCCTTGGCTGGTTGCTGGAGAGAGTTGGCACTACATCTGCATACCCAAGTCACATAATTCCCGTAAATTACGGGGAGGGGAGAAATAAGCTCTGGTGCCTCGTTCAATCACATCCCGGATGTGATCGATCAGGTTCAGATCTGGAAAGTTGGGGAGCCAGCACATCAATTGCAACTAGCCACAGTGTTCCTCGAACGACTGCATCAAACTCCTGGCCTTGTTACGTGGAGCATTATTTTGTTGAAAAATGCCACTGCCGTTGGGAAACACGGTAGTCAAGAAGAGGTGTACGTGGTCTGCAACCAGTGTATGATACTTATTGGCCATCATGGTGCCTAGCACGAGCTGCTCTGGATCCATGAATGCCCACGTGAATGTTCCCCAGAGCATAATTGAGCCACCGCCAGCTTGTCTCCGTCCCTCAGTACAGGTGTCAAGAAGCTGTTCCCCTGGAAAATGACGGTGAAGAAGGTATCTGGATTCATCAGACCATGCAACGCTCTGCCACTGCGCCAACGTCCAGTGACGATGGTCACGTGCCCATTTCAGTCGTAGTTGACGGTGTCGTGTTAACAATGGCACACGCATAGGTTATCGGCTGCGGAGTGTTCAGCGCACTTTGTGTTCAGACATACATGTATTCTGCCCAGCATTAAAGTCTGATGTTAGTTCCGCCACGGTTCACCATCTGTCCTGTTTTACCAGTCTGCCCAGCCTACCACGTCAGACATCTGTAATGAGGGGTGGCCGCCCAAGCCCTCGACTTTTAGACATGGTTTCACCTTGGTCTTCCACTTCTTGAAGACATTCACCACAGCACTCCTCGAACAACCGACAAGACGTGCAGTTTCCGGGCCATCAGAATCTGCCCTGGTTCAGACTTAGATGGATGGAGCGCCTGTCCCATTCTAAACAGTGTTAGCACCCTCACTGATACTACATGCACCGTGTGTGTGTCTAACTAGCAGTCAGTCCTCGCTGCTATCGCCTGGACGGGTTTATATGGATACGTAGTCATAATATTCTGGCTGATCAGTGTACGGTTTTTCCTCCGTTGATAACGTTGCTCCTGACGCCGTATGTGCATGCGTGATGGGAAATTGGTCGACCGGCCTCAGTCATGCACTCGTCATCAGGCGTTTGCGGGCTGGAAACACTGGCCAGCAGATGCTAGTTGACGACCCAAAGATGAAAGGCGCTCCAGGCGACAGTTTCTCCCCAGCAAACCTCGTATCCCACCTTCTGGATCAGCGCCGCCAAATTGTTTTTCCTGAAACGAACCACGGGAGCCGATACAGAGACTTTTAGCGTATTTTTCAGTAATACTGTCAGCTTATTCGATATTCTCACTTCTTCACATAACAAAAATTACATCCACTTATTCGTTGACTTCGTCCGTCAGCTGGTATTTTTCCATTCATCTGCGAAATACCCAAGCCGTCAGCAAGTGGACAACCTCCTGTGTTTGCATTTCTGCGAATGAATAATATGCAGGTATTTCTTATAAATTATTCGCTGAGCCACTTTAGTTGTCTTGATCACATATAACATTACAACGCGGATATCGAACAAAAACAAATGTTAAAAAAGAATTACATTTAGAAAACTAGAGCCCCTTGAAAAGAAATAGTTAGGGCTAAATACAAAATTAAACGAAACTCGTAGAATTATTGTTACAGATATCTTGTTCAATAAATGTACTAATTCCTCTCTCTGATGAACAATAACGGACTTTTGTTAAGACAGACTTAACTTGCTATTCACATTTGACATATTTTTTTTGTATTTATAGAACTTCAAACGAAATATGGCAGTGTGATGTTAAGGCGGGGAAGTAAACGATGATTATTGGCAGCAAAAATTGGATTAGAGTGAGATGTCATCTGGTGATACATATATCATTTTCTTGATGATGGAACTTTAGTAGTTACGTTTTACAGTTTATCTACATGAACATTAAAAATGAATCTCTTACACATAAACGAGTCCAATCTGCCACAAGAGATCAAGAAAAAGCGTTGGAATATCTGTTTCGAAATACAGTTAATACAATACTAGGAACATGTAAAAAATCGAATATTGCTGAAAGAAAATCTCCAATGATAATTTGAAGATTGTACTTTTAGCCTTGCTATGTGTTGCAGGTGTTAACAATTTGATATGTAGGTGTCGACTTTATCGTTCTCTGTATGAAGTACTCTTTGTGAAGAACTGGCGTTAGTTAATCATTTTTACTGCGGGGTCTTCATTAAAGAGGCGCGGTCATTATATTAATTAGGACTAATTCGCTTGGTGTGTGCGGTGGCTTATGACGCACGTGCTAATGGCGCCCCCACTCAAATCGTGAGGTGGCCATTTGACCTCATTAGGGTTGTTGAACAGCGGATGTTTTAACCTCGCTAGTCTCTACCACGTTTTAGGTGGTTTTGATATTCTTTCCATTGCACATTACAAAAACTCTGAAATAAAAGCAGACTTTTCTGTAGCCATCCGATAATTGTTCTTTTACACTATTTTATTAGATTTCAAATATATTTTTGACCACGCCAAATATCAGTCTACCAACAGACGTAAGGTCGTAAGTAACAAATTTTGTTTGGTGGTGTGTACATTAAATAACTGTTCTATTTACATTTATTAAAAACTAATTTATTAATCATAAAGGTATTCATTTCATACGCAAGCCCACAAAGTTTGGCGTCCAGCTTGGAACTACACACAGATTTGTCGTATATAATTATTTTTGAAGTTTTTAAGTATTTTACTTTTTGTGGCTTAAATCTACTAATACCAGGAACTCAAGTAGTTAACAATACAAGTATATTCAATTAGAATCGGTACAGACATACTTCCTTACGAAGTCAAACTGACTTCTAATTACTGCACTCACTATTGTGCATAAACAATATAATGAAAGTGCTATGCTTACATTTTCACAGGTTGACGATCTTTGATGAACTTTTGCAAGCAAACGGTTTAAACACCAAACCGCAAGTAGAAAATGTTTTTTTAAGTAAAGGATCAACTGAAAAAAAAATTGAACCAAGTATAAGGAAGAAATAATCGAACTGTCAAACACAAGTATCTGTATCTTCTCTTTCTCGTAATTTGAAAGAACCTTCTGTGTACTATCTTAAAATTGTCTATTAATAATAATCCGAAAATACATAGCAAAACCCATTTGTGAAACGATTGATGATTTTTTTATTGCACGCTCTAACATGTTAGAGAACGAAACATGTAGTAATATATTTGTTACGTCAGACGCCGAACGGATGTTTAATAGGCCCATATATCTTCTTAATCCTTGTAGCCGGAGTTGGAGAAAGTATTAATAGTTTTATAGATTACCTAGTCTTAAATTTTTCATAGGAAGCTGAACATTTGTCATAACTTACGGATCCAACGAAGATTTGCGCAAAGAACATTTTTAAAAGCATAAGAAAAAGCACTAAAAATATAAATAAAAAATGAACACATTGATCACCAGTTAACACAAAGCAATATTTGGATCACTATCCTAAATTATTTGAAATATTAGTGAACAGATGGGCAGATTCACGTAAATTGAGTTATTAAGCTGCGTATCCACTATGCGCGGCAAACCCTCGAACACTGGCTCGCGCGGCGATACTTGGCTTGGTGCCAGGTATCGCCGCGCGAGCCCATGTTCGTGGGTTTCTGTTGACAAGCGCGGCGGCCGGCAACGCAACCCAGCCAGAGTTGCGCGGCAAGCAATGCAGGCACAGTCAGTTTTCGTGACCATGGACGTTTCACGTGCACGAGCAGCTGCCGCCTCCATTGTGATGCATCACATAATACACAAGAAATCTAAACGAAAAATGCGTTGGTGGATGAGGAAATTGTACGTTAATAGAATGCAATATAGTGTGAGATTAATGGAAGATATGAGAAATGAAACCATTGAAGATATAATAAACAATTTCACAAGAATGACTATTGTACAGTTCGAGTTCTTAAAATCATTGATTGAGCTGAGTGTGAATAAAGTGAACACTAATTTTCGAGACGCGATTTCAGTTACCGCAAGACTAGCAATAACTAAGATTTCTAGCAACTGGAGACTCATATACTAGCCTGCAATACCTTTTTCTAGTGTCGAGACAATCTATTTGCTGAACTTATCTCCTTCCATGCATCGTCCCTCAGCGTTTTGTCGTAGTAATCTGCACATTTACTATTCCACAAAAAATCTTTTGCACCATACAGCTGTATTAGAAATCGACACTTTTTGTTGTTTATGGCAGTAAACTGTCGCTGTGCCGCGCGAGCCAACTTAAATAAAGACACTGCAGTCCCAACTGGCGCGAGCCAATTAGTGTGGGGCCTTTGCCGCGCGCCTCCAGACAGACAGAGAATGGCTCGCAGCGCGGCATGTTCGACGGCGCCAATGTTAGAGCTGGCTCGCGTGGCAACAGCGTATCCATTATGCGCGGCTGCCGCGCGAGCCAATGTTCGAGGGTTTGCTGCGCGTAGTGGATACGCAGCTTTACGTTGCCTCTTTTGTAGGGAAAGATAATTCTAGAATGTGTTTTCCGTTATCAACTTTGAGTCGAACAGTCATGTAGACATAATAAGTTTTAATATGAAAGTACTGGTTTGAAGGAAATTTTAGGTGTTTTTTGACTGTCCCAGGCCTGACTCCAAAAATTTAACAAAACAATATGTTTACTAATCTAAAAGCGAAAATTACTTTGTGGCATTCCTGGTTAGCAATATTTATCACAAACCAGGGATCAGACAGTTGATATCACAAATTGAGACTCCAAATTCGTTTCATTATTGGATGGCTCATATCCCGCGGGTACCTCTTTCAAAGTTCGGCTGATGTTAGTCGCGACAGCATTTTTATCTGCCAGGAATGAGAAACGTTCAGTGGATTAACTTGAGTTCTACTTGCAAGACTAACCAATTTGATTTCGAGTATTTGACATGATAATGAAACTTCCTCAAAACGATTCATTACACGTTCATGGCATTCCTGAACTTAGCAATTGCTTTCATTGTTTATTTGGTTTTGACTCGTGTGCATACTGTCCCCCTCTGACTCCCTTATTTTCGGTGACTGTCAGAAATGACTTTTTCAACAGGTAAATATTTGAGCTGAATTGCATCGGCCATCCACGAGCCTTTGTTCATGAATAACAGCTATTAATCATGAATAAATACGGCCGCGGAAGTCTTAGAAATCATTTGACACACCTCTCCTGGGAAGATACATTCTACGCATGTAGAAACTTCTCAAAATTACGAGAGAAAAGAGCTGAAGATCTGTTAATTATGAATAAGAAATATACGATATACATTTATTGCCATTTCATTCATCCCCCTTAATTGAGGGAGGGGAGGGGGGAGACGGGCTGGCAGCACACATGTCGTGCTCTTCAGCCAAATATAGTTTACAATGGATTTTTATGTCTACACTTTTACAAAAATAATACAGTAGATTTACATTTAGATGTTACATGATCAGAGTTGTAGTTTTGTACAATATTTGCTTTTCTTGCAGGTTTGTGGCTAGTAGTAGGCGATTTTGATGTCCTTCACAGAGTGGGGTAAATTTTTGTTTTCTTCTCTTGTTGAGGTATGGTAGACGGTCGGTCTCTATGCTGCGTTATAAAAAGGATATTTTGGAGGTGCAGTGCTGGTGGGATTTGTTTGTAATAGGAGGGGAGGTGAAGTGGCTCTTTAAGTAGGCTGTGAGTGTCAGTTAGAGGATTTTTGTTTAGAAGGCTATTGATAGCATATTTTAGCCGGAGGAATTCTATGTGGATCAGTATGTGAGGAAAACGCATTCTGGTATACAGCTAATTGGTAGGAGAAAGTAGTCTTATTCGGTAGGTGATTCGGAGGACCTGGTGTTCTATTATTTTGAGTCTACTGTAGAAGCGTTCGGGGTCGCAGAGCCATGACAGGTGATAAGTTAGGACGGGGCGAACAAATGCTCTTGCATCAATGTTTTTTGTACATTTCATAACAAAGCATTAGACTTGTTTATATATTTCAATGTTAATAATTAGACTGCGAAAAGAAAAATCTATTCCGCTGAATGCGATTCAGGCAAAATCAAACTGAAAGCAGAGAATAGAGAAAGAAAAACCCAGTCGTTTATATGCCTGTTCGTTTCGTTGAAGGCAATTCAAGCAAAAGTTTCTGTTCAGATTTTCTTTGAATTTTTAGCTCCTTACCTCATGGTACGAACAGTAAAATAGGTTATATTTAATTTTTATGTGAAGCGAAGAGTTGACAAATCAAGATAAAAGTGTCAACGAATTATTTTTTTTTTGCTGTCATCAGTCTTTCGACTGGTTTGATGCAATCCTCATTCCTTTCCTATCCTGTGCTAAACTCTTCATTTCTACATACCCCTTAAAACCCACATCCTCAATTATCTGTTTCATATATTCTAATCTCTGTCTTCCTCTACAGTTCTTACCTTCGACTGTTCTCTCCACTAACAAATTAACCAATCCAGCATGTCTCAAAATATGACCTACCAGCCTGTCTCTTCTTTCCGTAAGCTTCTTCCACAAACTTCTTTTCTCACCCATCATTTCCAAAACTCGTTTATTTCTTACTTTGTCAGTCCACTTAATTTTCAGCATTCTTCTGTAGTACCACATTTCAAATGCTTCAATTTTCTTTCTTTCCAGTATTCCATGTTTCGCTACCATAAAGTGCTCTGCTCCACACAAAGAGTTTTAAAAAGTTATTTCTAATTCCTAGATTAATATTTGAAACTAAAAGGTTTCTCTTTTTCTTGAAGGCTCTTTTTGCTACTGATATTCTGCTTTTAAGATCATTCCTGCTTCGGCCATCGGTTGTAATTTTACTTCCCAAGTAACAGAATTCACTTACTTCTCCTATTGCATCCGATCCTATTTTTATATTTAATCTACTAGTATTGGTATAATTTCTACTACATTTCATCACTTTTGTCTTGCTATGATTTATATTCAGTCCAAAATCTTCCTTCAGTATTTTGTTCATGTCATTCAGTAACTTCTCAATATCCTCAGCCCTCTCTGCTAACAAGACAATGTCATCAGCAAATCGTAGCATACTGATTTTTTATCCCTGAAAACTTATGCCACTTGGAAATTTTTTTTTGACTTTCTTCATTGCTTCTTCTACATACAAGTTGAATCCATTTAAAATTAATTTATTCCTCGTGCCACCTACTTCGAAATATTCAGATTTGAAGCTGATATTCATTTTTCACCAGCCTTGTAACTAATTTCTAATAATTGTAACCCCATTCAATTTTTCGCTCTATTTGCGACAACTTGAATAGGGGTTGACTGGGGAAGTCAAATTTCCTTGCGAGTAACGTCGCTAGAAGATCTGACTTCATCTCATAACCCTTTTCAAATAAAATAAAGAATGGAATTACGGATAACAGATATTGATATCTAAGATAAAACGTTTGCGTTCTCCCTTAAAAATCAGTGGTATTTTCTCTGAGAGTAAAAAATAAAATTATAAAAAAATTATTTGCTCTGAAAAATAAAATAACAGATACCAATATAACTCATAGAAAAGACTGTAGCATAAAATGATGCGCCATTTATGACTTGAAATGATAGCAGTAATAGTAGAATAAATATAAAAATACGATCGGATGCAACGGGAGATGTAAGTGAATTCTGCTACTTAGAAAGTAAAATTACAAATTATGGCCGAAGCAGGAATGATGTTAAAAGTAGAATAGCAATA
The DNA here is from genome assembly GCA_031002005.1 of Vandiemenella viatica. Classification (NCBI taxonomy): domain Eukaryota; kingdom Metazoa; phylum Arthropoda; class Insecta; order Orthoptera; family Morabidae; genus Vandiemenella; species Vandiemenella viatica. The sequence continues at coordinate 149,711,629 of JARYHS010011408.1, forward strand.
GTTAAAATGGCCTTCTTGAAAAAGAAAAATCTTTTAGTTTCAAATATTGACTTAGGACTCTGAAAGAGGTTTTTAAATTCTGTGCGTGGAGTACAGCACAGCACGTTATGGTAGCATGACCTTTAGGAATACTAGAAAGAAGGAAAATTGAATCATCTGATATGTGGTGCTATAGAAGGATACTGAAAAACAAGTGGATAAATAAAGAACGAAATGAACATGTTTTGGAGACGGTGGATGAGAAGAGTAATTTGTGAAAGAATTTTACAGATAGAAGAGACAAGGGGGGGGGGGGGGAGATCATATTTTAAGACATGCTAGATTGGTTAATTTGTTACTGGAACAGTGGAAGGTAAGACCTGTATATGAAGCAGATAATTGAGCATATAGGTTGTAAGAGTTATGTTGAGATGAAGATGCTAGCGCAATATAGGTGGATGTGAAAGATGGCGTCAAACCAGTTGAGAAAGTCATGACTGTAAACATATAAAAATATTCAAGTCTTTACATGCAGATCACTATCGAAAGTCCAGCTCGGCAGACTGGTTGACAACGTTAAAGCTCCCGCATACCAGACATAGGAAGTTGAGATGGAAGAAGCTTCAAATATATACCACGTCTTGCAGGCTGTACTAAATGCAGTTTTATTTTCCTTTTTTCGTTGCTGCCTCCTGAGGATTACAAGTAAGATTAACAGAATAACAATAAACATATTCCGACAACTTTATCACCATCATGATTCACAGAGTGAATAACAACTTCTGATCTGTCGACCTGGAGGTCAAGAAGCTACATATTCTTTACACACAAAAAAATATTAGTTTTATCTCAAAACTACGCTAACCTATGTTTTATTTGGTTCACCGCAGCACGATATTACCCGAAAACGTGAAGCAAATAAAAAATTTCACTCTTCGACAGATTCAGAGGATTGTTGAGTAGGGAGATTTGCGGTTAAATACTTTTTTTTTTTTTTTTTTTTTACATTCTTCGATGATTTCTATTTGCATTTCCTTAACTTTTGATCTCTCATTTCTCAGCAGTAATTCTTCGAAGTTGTGATGTTACGTGAAAGCTGTTGCAAAACAGGTGCAGGGTGATATGGACAGGATATCTAGTTGAGTTGGTAAACATGAGATGAAGATAAATACAAAGAAGAGTCAGCTTATTAGATACACAAATAAAATACAAAAGGTTGATTATGAATATAAGATGGGGAAAGAATTGCTCTCTGATGACTTAAAATGTAAATATCTTGGCATTAAATTTGATAACAAGCTTAACTGGGCAGAACACATTGGACAGGTGGTAGGAAAAGGTTTCAAAGTTCTGCACTTGTTGGAGAGAGTGATGAGGGGATGTACGAGAGAAGTAAAGGAATTGGGTTACAAAATTTTGGTCAGACTATTGCTCGAATATGGTAGTGTAGTTTGGGACCCTCATTTTGCGAATCAAATACAGGAGTTGGAGAGGGTGGAAAAAAGGGCTGCTAGATTTGTTTCTGGAAATTACCGCAGAATTCAATCAGTGACAGATATGATGAAGGAGCTGGAATGGGATTCATGGCCGGAGAGGATGAGGAGAGTCGTGGGAGTGTACAGGGCGTATATTGGCGATGAGGCATGGAAAAATATTGGAGTATGTATGAAAAGTAGTTCATGGAAGGGAAAAGATGACCATGACCACAAGCTGGCACTCGATTACAGGTACATGGGTGTGGGAAGATTATCTTTTTTAGGTAAGGGTGTCAGGGATTGGAATGAGTTACCAAGAGAAATGATGAATAACTTATCGAAAACGTTATAAGAATTTAAAGTTAAAATTTTTAGAGGGTAAATGTAGGAGGGTGCAGGGTAGGAGGAGGATGGGTGTGTAGGGAAATTGCCACCGGAGCCTGTGCTCCATTGCAATTAAATTAAATACCCGAACTTACAATTCTGCTAACGTAATAGTGCTGCTCGAATGTCAACAAACAGCAAAACCACACGATATTTTCTAACACATGCGTTTGTAGAGCATGTCGGCGATTTCACTTGCACCACTAACGAAATGCCCGGATCTTATTAGAATCTAACTCATGTTGCCCTCAATAACCAATATAGTAACCGTTATTTGAGTTGGGTTAATAGATGAAACAGACAGTGGAACATAAACAATTTTTTTTTTCGGATCCCTTTATAATCGCTGGTTTCGGACTATGTTTATCAAAACCTGAATTTGATGGTTGAGATCCGTTACCGACTAATTGATCGTGCGCACATGCCTCTGACAGCCGTAGAGTACGACTGTTGTACAGTACAGGATTAGGGAAAGCTGCAGATAGCTAACATTCCAAACAGTGACCTATCATTCCAGCTGGTCGCAGAGCCCGCTGCCTGGGCGCTGCGGAAGATGTTTTGTGCAGATAGCGGCAGGCTTCTTGTATTACGGAAGGCAGGGAGACGGCAAGTACACCACGGACGCCGCGCCTGACCGGACTACGGATTCAGCTTGGACTACGTGACCGGCAGATACCGCTCCAGCCCGTGGGATTCGCACGAATACCCTGGCTTTCTTCCCTTCGGAATTAGTGGAGGAAAAATTTGTAAGAAATAGTTCTTTCGATATTCCTTACAATGATGTTACTCTCAGTGATCGCTAATTTTGTACACATGGAGCAAGTTTTACATCACATTGAGACACGGCTTTAACATCGATACCCAAAGCGTTGGACACGTTTTAATCTTTTTAAAACAGCCAGCTATGGCTATCACTTAAAAAAGAGACAGACAAAACTGTTTTTTATTTTCTTCGGTAAAAAAAAAAGAAAATCGCTTTGTATCAAAACGAGTTTTTCTTATTTATTCTCAGTAGGCAAAGTGGTTTGGAGAAAATGTTTTTCATTGATATGAGTCATTAGAAAGAACAACCAAATCTTACCGAAACTTTTTAGGTGCCTGGCAATAGTTTTTCGTGTTCTTTAACGGTGTTCTTTTTATGAATTACTAGATTCACCTGGTGAAGCCTCGTCGATTTTCTAAAACCTGACTTCCCTAGCTGCTCCACCCTGAGAACCAAGATAATCCGTGCAATGACCGCGGAATTATATGCAATCATTGTATGTTATTTTTTGTTACTTTGAATCATCCAAAGAGGCAATAAGAATTAGAGAAACCTTCATTCTTATCTGAACCATCTTTGAAGAAAATATCCCAAAAATTTTTTTCTTCTTCCGACTGGTAAGTACAAATTTTGTTATGATTTTTCGCAAAAGGTATTTCGCCATGTAGGATAGGTTGGTTGTTTTTCTTAGTGTGGAAGGTGCATGTTTGGTTTGGTGAAGGTTGTGGCTGAGGGAGTTAAGAAGCGCGCTGACAAATCCCAATTCTTGTCTAAAAACATCGAGTGGAACTCTAAGTTTAATCATATGACTAACGAATTTCCAACTAAGAGCTTCATATACCCTAAATCAGGCATAATGTTAGAATATTTTGGATTTATCACAATCTTTGGTTGATACTCTGGTAGTTAGAATCTGAGTATCTCCACTTTTTTCCCCTATTTAAAAAAGACAAATCGGTTCAATTTTAACACTCCACGACTCAAACTATCCAACAGAGAGACCGAGTCTAAAAATACTCCATCTAAAAACGAGGCGTCAGCAGATTTTAGAGAAGTAACTTACTCCACTCTGTGGAGTGATGTTACTAAACAGTCATCGAAGTTTCATCTAAAATTTGGAACTCGTCAATCGTTTTACGCCTCAATGATGGTTTAATTTGCTCCTGAAAGAAATATATTCACTGATTGCGAACTTATGAGAAACTGTATCAAAAATTTATGAAAGTAATGCTTCCTAGCTACAATTTCTTTCCTAAATGAAGGAAAGTTCAATTTTTATCCTTTAATTTTTTCAATCTATGATCAGAACCTTTTCCACCACAGTTAAATTCAATGAAGTTCCGTCTAATAAACTATACATCTAGAAAAATGTAGAGAATGGGTAAAAAAAGCTGCATTTCTAAATATCCAGAGATTTTGATTGATTTAACATCTAATCCCTTGTGAATTGCGTCCTTAATGTGATGAGTCGTTAATAATATATTAGTTTAAGGAAAATTGTAACCATGATAAATTAAAGCTATATAATTTCGAAAAGTGTTTTTTTTGCTTCGGCTAATTATTATGGAATTTTCAAACTCCACTTCCGATGCCCTCTTTACACCACTTTGGTACTACTTTATATTAATTGCTCCACTGCTCGGATGTAGCAAAAACAATCACTCTCAGATGTAACAAACAACATGCTATAACTTCAACTTCATTCAACCCAGAAATAACTAGATTAGTCTTAGACAACAGACATTTGTTGTTTTAAATGATACACCCTATTTGACAATTGCAGTTCAGTTCGACTTGTACAGAACATTAATATTTCCACGAATTCAGAACTAATTTTGACGCTAAAGAAAAACCATGTTTCATCAGTTAGGTAATTAGCCTGAATTTAAGTATCGTCAACAGTAATGTGTCATGCTTCTCGAAGGTCTACATTCTCAGTGCATTATTTGATAAATTCACAGAAACAAAAAATTCACAAGGAGTGAACGTTTGTTTGATGCAGTCATACACTTCTCCTATGTTTCAATTTTGTATTGACGCATTTTGGTAGCACAGTTATTTCTACATCTACCTATATACTCTACAATTCACAAAATTGTGGGTAGAAGGGATGCTCAGCACCAGAACTAATCTCTTCGCTGTGCATTCCAATCCCGAATGGTACGAGGGAAAAACGAATTCGCAGGAGCATTAGTGCGGCACCTTATTTCTTTAATATTATCTTTCCTGTCATTGTGACTCAAATAGGTTGGTGGACGAAGTATTTCACCGCCCTCGTAAGTGAACGTATGTTCACTAATAAGTTCAAACGAAACGTGCGTCTTCTATATACCAGAGACTTTCGTATGGACTGTATCAAGCGGCCACGAATCGAGCGGCTCTTCTCTGTACTTTTTCTATACTTTCAATCAACCCCTTACGAAACGGATCCCAAATGGCACAACAGTATTCCAAATGTGGACGCACAAGAGATTTGTACGCTATGTCCTTTGTTTTTTCATTGCAATTTTTCAAGTTTCGACCTATGAACCGCAGCCTTTTCATATCCGTCGGATTAAGCGCAGTTTGAATGGCATACGTATAAAATATTTTTTTCTCTCATACAGTACAAAGTCAAAAATTTCAAATGAAGTTTATAAAAATCTTACAACCATAAGAAATGAGAAGAAAAATACTTGAAATGGGGATCCTTTTAAGTTCTCTGAAATTTCATGCAGAGCTGCAATATTATAATTGTTGCTGTCTTTAAATGGCTTGAAAATTCCTTATACATTACATCAGTAATAAATAGTAACAATTAGTTTAACGATAAACTTATAAGCTGACAATTATATTTCTTTCAAAATCTCGTGGTAATTGCTAAAGAAATGAGATCTATTTATTGTGAAAAATCAGTTCACTAGATTGAAAATGCGGTAGATGTCCAGTATCGCACTAAAAGAGTTGTGCTGCACCAATATGGAGAGGCGTCTGTGTGTCTGGTGTTGCCAACCGGACGGGGTTGTAGATCCTGGAAGACTGAAACTACGTTTTGCAGCAATACGTCTGTCAATCATGCGATTCGCTACTCGAGTAATTAGTAAATTTAGCAGATCCCCAGGTTGAACGTTGTCACACCGGTTTCCTACTGAGCATAGAGGATGAATGGTTAACGGTAAGGTACGGTATTTTGGAGGATCCAAAATCTGCGTGCAGTATGCATGCATTAGGAAGTGTAGCAATGGGTGATATCTAGATTTATTTGAGGAAATTTCCGCAAACTCAATATACAACTAATGTGGTAGAGAAATTATTTTGTTACATATTTCTAGATAATAAAAGGAAAAAAATGGTCTGTAATACACCACTCCCCCTCTTTCTCCCTCTCTTTCTTCCTTATTCTACATTTTTTCAATTAATTTAATAGGTATTGCCAATTATTTCATGATATTTACGATCCACTTCCCGAAGATTTCATAGATGAACTCTTACGCGCCAGGAATTTTGTATCACAATAAATATTCCCAGTTTATCAACACACATTTATTATATTTTAAATTTACTTTTGCATTTGGCATATTTTTATTAACATTGCAGATTACTATCATAAAACTTATTTAACACAACTAATGTTGTTTATAATTGGTCAGAAATTTTGCTTATTGTATAAGTCTTCTTACAAATGCAACAAGCTCTTAAATCAACAGAAAGATACGCAAAGTAATCCTTTAAATCTTCATCAGATTTTAGATGCTCCACTTGGCCGTATTCAAATAGTTACACCCAAAAATATTTCATTGATAGACAGAAATTAAATAGGCTTACTTCACTGTGGCAATAGCCTCTCGGTCATCATCATCTTCCTAATCCATCGCACTCACAAAATGGCGGATTAAATAACTCATATCACCACTAAAATTCCGACTGAGCTGGGACTGCGTGGGACTGAGGGTGTAGTCAGCGTTTGTATTTCACGATGTTTATTATGAGATCTCGAGTAACAGTATTCGACAGTTATGCTGCCAATAGTAGGCTGCTTCTTCGATTCTTTAGCTAGACAGTACCACACCTTTTATACATTTAATTTTAACTCCGTCGTTGTATTGTCTTTGCCTTATGGACTGATATACACAATTTTGAGATGCTCTGCAGGTCTACCTCTACCTACAGGTACGATCTGTTTATTCAAAGGTTGACTGATGATAGCCATGCCCTTGGCGTCCGTCAGGCACCTCACTTGGTGTTGACAGACCTGTAAACTTGCCCACTTCCATCCTTCAGTGATTGCTATACTATCTAAATTTTTCTGTTAGTACTATGAATTATACTATACTCTCACTCACCTCTTGACATTGCTTAAACCATTACCGAGCGCGTTGGATGAGCCGTAACGCTACGGCCTCGCATTCGGGAGGACAGGGGTTCGAATCCCCGTTCGGCTATCCAGATTTGGGTTTTCCAAGCCGAATGCGAGGATTGTTCATTTAAAAAGTCATGGTCAAATTGCTTCCCGTTCGTTAGCACTCGACGTCGCACGAGGTGTAAAGCAAGAAGCAAAAACAAAAACCATTCCCTCGTATAATGCTAAACCTTTCCAATTCTTTGTGTCTTCACGACCCCGATGTAATAATGTCATATTGAAACTTCTGGGATGGTATAAAGCATTAATTGGTGATGAAACCTAACTTAATATTAAGAGAAGAATTGCTACTGGTGTGCTGAAGGGTAAAGGCGACTAGCTTTTTTGATTAGCAGCAAACAAATGGGAAGATTTTCATTTGTATGTAAAAATGAAAGTTTGGAGTGATGTTTAGGAAAATTGCTTTTTTATCGTAATTAACAACTAATTTAAAAATCTGAATATTGTGCTTGTTGTAGTCTTTCTTTCAGCCGTGCAGAGGTAAGTGTGCTAATGTTGGACCAAGCACAATTTAAGTCTGTTATGAGATGTCTCCTTCAATCAGTAACCAAGATTGCTTGCTCTAGTATCCGCAATTTTGCAAACAAAAGTTTTCAAACAAATATTACTTAAACATGCCACATTAGATGCCAGTTTTGTCTAATTATTGGTGTCATTCCGTTGTCCTGAAGATGGTTATTTTTCTGGACTGAGATTCTTGTTACTGGGTGTGTTAGCAACTCGATGATTGATGTCAGTTTGAAGCCACACAGGATTTCTGCCACGCCATACTCGCAGCAATAACTGTGGCAGTCGACGCGACTACATGGTGGGAGTCTGGTTGGCTTCCTCGTGACGTGCGAGGTTGGACGAGGCTTGTGATTTGATGTTTCTCGCTGGTCATTGCGGTGAATTAGGCAGTATGATGATTTTTTTGATTGCGGTAGTCAAGCGCTTGTCGGGCAAACAGCTGGGTCTTTATGGGCAGTAGTATCTGACCCAGTGTGGTGATGACTTACTTGTCTCCTGCTTCTCAGTCGTCTCTGCGCTGGACAACCTCAAAAACAGGCGGCGTAAAGTCACCTGCAGTTGCAGCATGTTGCATATTATTTAGGTCTTGGGTAGTCTGAAGAAGAGTGATCACAACGGCAGCGTCTCCACTTGTCGGTGCATTCCTGCGCATAATGATCGAATTTCTGCCACCTAAAGCATTGATCGATTCTTGGCGATGGCTTCTTCATTATAGGTTGACGACTTGGGTCTTGCCTTGTTGACAGATCGAAAAAAATCTTTAAAAAGATATTTCTTCCTTTCGTAGCTTGCTGGTAATAGTTCTCAGATCTGACTGCAGGGAGGAATGATCTTAAGCCCGATGGTGTCCGGCCAAGCAAACTGGGACAGCACCGTACAGTACTGCAGCGGGAGGACACAGCTGTTGTGGACTGCACGAATAGATAGCTCCGCTTTCACTGCAAAAGCAAAGAGTTTCGGTAAAGTGCTTGGACGCGACGGATTTGGGGATGTTGGAGATTATGGAAGGGATGTAGGCCTTGAGTAGGGATGGGCAAAATATATTGATGTATCGATATTTTTTCTAAATGTAATCTGTAATTATCGCCGATATTTTTATCTTCGATATTGTATTGGTGTATCCATTTTAAGCAACAATTCGATATTTTTACTACGAACGCAATTCAGTATCCAATTTAATCGTTACATGTATATAGGTTAAATATACGTACATGTCCAATCTTCTGAATGTTTCTTAAAAAGTGAATTCGTCGAAATATAACAGCTTCATCAGCGGTTGTGAGGTTAAAAAAAGCGGTTAAATTTTAATAACTTTTCGTTAACGTCGTTTTTATGTTAGCATGTAAGTGATTATTTTATCTTTTTAGTTGAAATATTCTCTTTTCAACTTTTTTGTATTTACGAATAACAATTAATGGGTTGATGAACCAAGAGTTATTATGAATGACCGTTAATTCATTTAAATGTCTACAATCTAATCTACAGTCAAAACTCCTTAATCGCATGTAAAACGTTCCGTAAATATGCAGCAAATACGAAAATCTTGATTACGGAAATCATGAATATGGAATGATAGTTTATATAGGATTATAGGGAATATGTTCCAAGGATACAGAAAAATTTGGATGTAATGGAGTGATTATCGCATTTTGAACTTAACAAACCAATAAAGAATAGTTTCTTGTGATTGCTGTCTTCAATTGGTGTAGTGAGAGCGGTTTTTAGTTTTTTAGTCACTGTGACACCAATAGTTTTTACTGATAGTAAGATCCTCTTCGAACGCCTCTCCCGTGTCCGGTAGTAGGCGATTACCATGGGTGATGTATATCTCTCCAAGGAAAATCCTAGAAAGATGAACTGGGGTGGTTTCCCGTTTCACCGAGAGTGGTGGTGTAACGGTTAGCGTTCTGGTCTCGCATTCGGGAGGAGGTTGGGTTGAATCCCCGTCCGGGCATCCAGATATTAGTTTTCCATGGCTTCCCAAATCATTCAAGGCAAATGCCGAGATTCTTCCATAAAAATGCCATGCTCGCATCCCTTCCCATTCCTTGCCCCCCATCCTTTCCCGTCTCTAAAAACCTTAGCCGTAAGAGTTCTTCGGATCAGAATGCTCTTTGCTCTACATTCCATTCAAATCACCGGTGCAGCTTTCTGTTAATTATCTACATTTACACTTGACCTTGCCCAGTTTCTTTTTTAAAAATAACATATTCACTGCCAAGAGTGCCTACAACAGTATGTTTTTAGACTTCTTTCTGAGATAAAATTAACTAAGATTTTTCAAATTTTTGTTGATTGTAAATATATCAGATTTATAATTGCAGTGTTACTACAGTTATAATTTTGATTTTTAGGCTTATACAGGACAATATATCCAACAACGTTTGGTTGAAATCAGTGAAGATTTTGGCATTGACAAAAATAAAATTGTTGCTATTACAACTGACGGCGGCGCTAACATAGTGGCAGGGGTGCGATTGTTTTTAGGAGAAGATCACAGGATTCCGTATATGGCGCACAGTTTGAACTTAATCGTTGATGGAGTGTTAAGTGAAAATAATTCTATTGAAGTCTTCTGGGATCACGTAAAAAGTATTGTGACTTATTTTAAGCAGTCTGTCAATGCTATGGATCTATTAAGATCTGAATAAGAAGCATCTGGGAAAAAAGAAGGAGAGCTGTTGACTTTGAAACAAGCTGTTAGCACCAGATGAAACTCCTGGTTTAATATGTTAGAACAATTTCTCAGACTTTCTGCAGTTGTAGCTAAAATCTTAGCTACAAAAAGTAAGTCAAATATAAACATACCTGATATGGTTGCAATGTAATGTAATACGTGACCTTATTGTCCTTGTTGGTCCTTTCAAAGAAGCCACTGAAGAGGTTAGTGGTACAAATTATGTGACTGCTAGCTTAGCCATTCCTGTTACATATCTGATTCGACAAATAACGTAAAAAGCTACTCCTTCGACGACTTTAGGATTCACGGTAAAAGAGGCTTTACTCCAAAGAATTCAAGAGAAATTAAGTCCTTTAGAAAGAAATACATTCCTTGCAGCAGCTACCATTTTGAACCCTCGTTTCGGTGTGTCAAATGCGATATCTACAGTAAGTAATGATATTCGCTTGGAACTCTTAGACGACGAGGAAAACGTTCTCCAGAAGTAAGGTCTACAGCAGCAACACAAGATATCGCAGATAAAACATCAATTTGGTCCACACATGAAACGCTATTATCCCTTAGCACTACTGTTATGCAAGAGCTTCCAAGCTCTGGCTCAGTTCCTAATGAGCTTAACCAGTATCTGGACCAACCATTAATAGACAGAAAATCAGACCCAGTAAAGTTTTGGGTGAATTGCCAGCGTTCCAAGCCAGTGCTTTCGGAAATAGCGCTGAAATACCTTGTATGTCAAGCTTCTTCTGTGTCGTCCAAAAGAGTGGCTTCTGCAGGTAACTTAGCTGTACCGAACAACAGGAGTAGATTGACGGGAGAGCACATAAAACAGAGAGTCCTTTTGATGTCCATATCAGACGAATACTGGTTTAATTGAATGGAAAAGTAATAAATTAATAAAAATTTGTAAAATTTCTACTTGTATGGCGCGTGATGAAGAAAAACTAATTAGAAGCATACTCTCATGATAATGAATCATGTATAAACCAAATATATCTATCCGTTTTCTTAACACGACTGCGAGAATCTGACGTATTGCTTATGTTGAACCAATCAGTTTCTCAAATACACTTACCGGAAAATTATGCTATATAGATATATGCTATACAGAGATTGCAGTAGCTACATCGAAATATAATAGACTGTGCGGCTTTTTTATTTCATGCAGGTATTTGTTAGTTTACCAGTTTCCCACATTTTATATGTTAGCTTCAAATAATTCGTTGATGTAAACAATGAAACACAAACTTTAATACGGATTGCGTTCTTTGTAAGTTACCAGTAATTTGTGTTTAGTTTTAATTAATTTTCTGTGTGGGATTTGAACGCCTGACATTTTGCATTCAAACCCACTTTCCAATTTTCCGATTTTTTTCATATTCTCTATTGAGCGGTGCCCTGCTACAGGTGTAGTTTAGTAATGTTTACATTCTTAATTATGAGAAGCTTAGAGAGGATATGGTAAACGTTTTGTGGGACCTCTTAGAGGTTTAGGTTCTTTTTTCTTGCAGTGGATTTTCTGAAACAGCTTATTCTCGGCTTTTAATACCACAGATGGTCCATTAGATATTTTCAAAACTTGATCATTACAAGAACGCTGCATTCCATAGACAACTACACATGATTCATATTATTTCATATACCTCTGGGGATGCCGTCTCGGGCAACAAAAAGTCAAAAACTTTCGTCTCAATGCTGAAGACTAACCGTCTGATAGAACTGGTGATAAGTAAAACTGTTTGTCAATTTTGATAACAAAACACGGCATCCAGGCGCAATGAATTTAATCATGGAAACTCTGTAAAATACACGAAAGAGATTACTGAAACTTCAGATGTAATGTGAAGCCAGTGAAAACCTGTTATAGTACCACATTACATTTCTAACTGCTTTCCAAGTAGGAGCAGACACCAAACATTACATGAACCACCATCCGCGGTTGTGAAGTTCATGGAGACAGAATTAGACGGCCGTGCCATGACCCCACAGCTGTAATTTACAGTTTTAAAAAAATTATCCATGTTAGCTGTATTATTCGACGCTGCTAGTGACAGCAATAACTGTTTGGAAAACAAGCGCACAAAATGTACAGTACGAGCATAAACTGCGTGTCACGAGCCGCGCGTAGTTGGGGGAAACAGTGGGGCCAACATCGCAGCACCAAATTGCAAAACACGGCAGAGGAGGGGTTGCCGGTTGGCAGTCCTGTTTTTGATGTTTTGTAATGAGAGCAGCACTGGTGAGTGTGACACGTGGATTGATGTCAGAGAAAAGCGACGCCAGAGCTGGGGAGTTTGCTCGGCGGGACTGGATTGGCCAGATTCATTACTGAATCACGTTTGAACACTCACGGCCAGGAAATGTATCCTACTACTGTTCAGTATGTATTACAATTTATTTCTGGATTGCTCGTTGTTTTAACTAGGTAATTTTGAAGAAAAAGAACACCTCGTCAATTTTTTATTTCTGCAAAGTTTTTTCTGGTATCACCAAAACCAGCAATACGGATTATCGAGTTCTTCTTTCTTACCAACGGCATGACCCTATATTAATGTTAAAGCTATTAATTTTAAGGACAAGTTGCTATGATACATGAAGAATACGTTATAAATCGCTAGTAATTTTTATTGCTAGTAGTCTAAGAACATAAATATATTTCCTGTTTTGTTCAGGCATGTTACCTGTTTGTTTCTCGACCTTTTACTTACATCTAGTTTGCTGTCAGATTGTATCTTCATTTCTTTCGAGGTCTAATCTCACTTCTCATTACTGATGGCAAATTCTTACGTGTTATTTTAAGTATCCTGAGTTCGACTTCTGTGGAGTCTCCAAAATTCTTTTCTTGAATAGAGTTTCAGTCTCAACTGTTGGGATTACCTTTAAAGTTTAGAATTGCGGATGATGACACATTTCCTAATCCTGTGCTATACATTATTATATCAATGAAAATCTTTCCATTTAAATAATTCAGGAAATTTCCCCTTAAGTGTATGAATTAAGATAAAATATTGAGATACTTTTTTTTTGTAATTATCGTCTTTCCTTGTACTTTGTTCTCTACGGTTTTTTTTCTTAAGAAAAAACTGTTACGTTCACATTTCAGAAGATAAGGTATTACGCGATTGCAAAAATAACACGAAAACAAAGGTATTACACTTCGTTTCTTTTGCGATCTCCCCACAGTTCTCATACCTGTCATCAGTTACTTTAACAGTCCTGTGTTCATTTTCTGTGGAGTTCTTCAGATTTAGTTTTTACGCAACATTTCCAACTCAACTGATGGGATTATTTTTAAAGTTTTAGATGCTGACAAATTTAATTCCTGTTCTTAATCCTGCCACAAATATTTGCGTGGAAATTAACGTGCTTTTCTCGATATCTCCAGAAACTTTCTCCCGTGTAAATACTTTATTCTTATTCAAGGATATTTGCAACTTGATCCATGATCAATATATGCTCATAATAATGCAGCTATTGTATTAATCTTCCATATTTCCGTAATCTGTTCACTTTTCCATATAAATCTCTGCTAATATTTCAGTATCTATTTTCAATTCCACATTCGGTGCGGCCGTAACTGTAAATTTAACAAATAGGAAGGATGATTGGAAATTCTTGCGTCTGACATCTAGTTCAGTTCATTAATTTCACATTTTTTCCTAACTTTACATACAATGAAACATAATTTTCACGGTTTCTCGCCGGATGGTGTCACAGAAAGACGGGCTTGCGGCGGCGTGGTCTGCCGCCATATTCAGGTCTGGTGTGACCGCAGTGACAATCAGAGCTGCACTGGTTGTCAAAGCGGTAACATCAGACCTGAATATGGCGTCAGGGTACACCGCTGAAAGCTCGTATTTCTTCAACACCATCCGGTGGAAACGCGTGAAGATATTTCAGCGACACGCCGGGAAATAATTCGTTCACACATTATGTATAACCATTTTACGTTAATTTCATTTTTTTTAAAACTATACTACACAAGTTCTGCTTAAGTGCTTAATGTTCGTAATATACTTAGTTCGTAGACATACGAAGTAGTAAAAATCGGGCAAATACAGATCGAGCTTGGCGCAATTAGGTACCTGTACTGTAATGAACTAAACACATATCTCTTATATGGTAGGTTAAATCAATGGCTGACACATTATGATGTAAGATAGCGGACGTCACTATACGGTTGTCCAAAAGCGTGACATTATACATCTTGCAATACTAATGCTATCCCTCAGTTCTAATCAGATTTGCTATACATATATTACGTAGTGAATTAAAAGTAATTTCAATAATATGGTATAAATGCATTGCAAAGTAATCTCTCAATAAAAACGTTTGCTTGTTTTTCTCATAACTTTTTAATTTAGAATTTGACCCTTTATAGACCGATAGGAAGTTGGAACCTAAGACTGTTGTAAAATCCTTTCTTTTCTCCTTGCTTTACCTGAACTTTTCCATGCATATGCTGAGGCTTGCCTCTGTTCATTTGACATCATTCTTTTGGGTTGTAGTTTTGGTCGGAGAACCGGAAAATTTTGCACCGTAAATCAGCTTTCGAAAGCCTTCACTGTTGTTAATGATGTCTTAAGTGATCCGGAGCATTTACGCTATTGGAGGAATGCTGTGTTTACGTGCAACTATTTTCTCTGTGTTATAAGTGATTTTTTTTTTGTGAAATCGTAGTTTATGAGGCGGAGATTGAGGACATTTACAGCCTTCGCCCTGATGGCTGCGTAAAAACCGCAATCAGGACTTGATCCTGGTCCATTTGTAACTCCCAGATCAAGAGTGGTAGTACCTTACCACTTCCACCACACTAACGAGTATCTTTTCTGTTTTTTAAAACGGCAGTATAATGATTTTATTTTAGAAATAAAGTCAAATATTTTCTTGGTTAACCAACAGTTGTCAATTCGTCAATTCTATATAGGCGCCCCTAAAATTTATTTCAGTTTTCCTTTTCTTATTGTTTCTGGAATTTTCGCTATGTTCTTAGGTATCTTAATGGATCCTCTACAAAAGTTACCGTTGCCCTCTAAAATTTTCCTAAGTGTTTTCCTATCTTACTTTTCAATTCTTCCTGGTCTTCAATATTAGGGAATGTGATCCATGTAGTGTCTCTTGTTTAATTAAATTTTTTAAGTAAATCTTTAAAAATATGGTAAAAATTAATAATTTTGGCAGCCACTTGTCCTAATTTCTGGTGAAACGACGGAATTAAATATCTCGATCTTCTATTCGAAGAGCTCTAATCATTTATACCCCACGTGAAGGGGTTGAAAAACGTTCATTTTATATACCCTATTTTGATCTATGCAGATCCCATCTTTTAAATAATTTCCCGAGATCACGCTCCCACTCACCTCTAGAGCTATTGACTGGACAACGGTGACGTCACGAGCTAGAGATATTTTTGTAATTGAAGGAGGAGGAGCGCCATTCACTGCCATTATTTGTGACAGTCTACTAAGGAGTTCTTGTCTTCCGACATTTTCTCGTTATTCACTGGTTTCGGCATTGTTTCACATTTGGTTTGACTTCATAATTAGCGTCTTTTATTATTATTTATTTACCTTGGGTTTGACATTTTAAAGTTACATAGGCAATGCTAGCGGTTTTCTATGCCGGCCGGATGGAACTTCCTACCGACCAAGCACGCTGACGTGCTGGTTGGAGCTCGTATCAGCTTTCAGGTAGAACGCCATGGCCAGTTCCCGAAAGCGGCCCTTTGCAATTGGAGGTTAAGTGCACAGTTCGATAGCTAAGCAACTAGTAACGCTACTGTGTAATGTGTATTTGTGGGCTGGTAGGAGCATGGTTTAAGAATATCTCTGGAGTTGAGTCAGTCAGTGGCGCGCAAGAGTACGTTGGGGACGGATGTGCTAAGAAGACCGCGAGGGTTAGAGTTTAAACATGTGTACCGCAATTCGTTAACATTGCGATTAACGACCGGGACTCAGAATGAAGCAGTGTGCGGAGAGTGAGTGTGCCATGTGTGGAACATCGGGCATAGTTCGCGTGGTATTGTGGGATAATATAACTTGCGAACAACAGAACTGTACTGCATAAACTGTTTTAGTGAACTACTACTCAACAATTTTTAACTTTTAAACACGAAACCTGCTATCTTATGTGATGAAACTATAATTGTGTGGTGGCTAGCTTTTGGTGAATGTATTTGAAGTGGAATAAAAGATTTTGTGAACTGTGATTGACGACATACGTGTGTCCTTCAATCTTCCTCTAGTATTTATCCTTTGACTTTGAGTGATTCATAACTCATTTAAAGAGCTAACCAGATAGGCGACCTGAAGACACTCGAAACTATTACGGCGCAGAGGAATTAAGAAAGCTGTAGGCGGAAGAACATGAAGTAGTAGTACATAGCCTGACTATTACTGTGAAAAAGTCTTATTTATTAAGCCCAAAAGCGACAAACAAGGTTAAATCAAATTAATTGCCAGAATACATTCATTAAATTTTCTTTTCCTAGCATTTTATTCTCAAACAAATAGGGAAAAACTTTATGGCTGAAAAAACGTGGAACAACCAGTACTTATCAGTAACAAGTTGCTAATAAAAGTAACATAAAAAACTTATGAAAAATTTCAATTATCCATAGTCTCTGCTGTAACCAAGAGTGTCAACTGTCATTCCAGCCTAGGTTAAATTTCATTTTAATTAAAACTTTCGTTAATATGGCTGTTTCACCAAAGTTTATACATTACGGTTTATTTGCGTTTTACGTTTTACTTTCGTTAATGGTCTTTGTTCTTGTTGGCTGTACGTGAGTTATTAGATTATTTAAAGTTGACTTCAGATGGAATGTGATACCGAATCGAGTATTCTGGAAATTATTTCTTTTGAGTTCAACTATTTAATAATCTGGAATCTTTATTAAGTTTTCTGGCCGTTGTAGACATTACGAACAAACATTACATTACGAATGTTGCCGAGCCTCAATAAAAAATTACGTAATGCTTTCGAAGCAAAAGGGAATTATTCAGATTTTGCAGAGTGCACTTTTAGGGACGAATACAATTCAAGTTTTTATTTCAGTAAGTTCTAATCTAAGACCTTTGAAAGAATAATGATCTCATGCAATCGTCTCAGTTCATGTTTAATACGTCTATTAATACTTCAAAGAACTTCAAGCTTAAGAGCTTTTCTTCACCCTAAGGGTTCGTATTTGCCCAGATCAGATGAACATTTGACCCTGAAAACTGGAACTATTATAGACCTGTGACTATTCTAAAAAAAAAAAAAAAAAAGATCACGGGTTTACACTAGTAGAATATAATATTACAAAATTATAAGTACAATGTTTGGTTTTGGGACAACGATACATAAATCTTGTGCAGATCTAAAGTCTGAAACTTATTTCGTTTACCACTTAGATATCCCTGACAGACAATCTGACGGAACACTAAAAAGAAAGTAACCATACGCGGTATACTGATAAAACATTAAGGGTATTAGTACGTTGATATAAGTGGATTTAGCATCGACATATTATCTTGGAATCACGTTCTTTATGTATTTCACAAACAGAACAACTGTGATGTTGTGACGCTCGGAAATATGTTATAGTAATTCATCATACTCCCTCATCCTCTCAGCCAACCAAAACGTTCAGATAAATAACTCCAAGAGGCAGGGAATCACTTCCTTTAGAAAACGCATTCAATGAGCATCCATTCCCTCTCCTACAAACTCAAGATAGACTCCTTATTTCAACATCAGCGTCTCCTTTCCTATAGCCTATCTCTTCTGCTCAGAATGCGAATTAGCTGATCTGCTCTCACTCAACGGAAATGTTTGTGGATCAGAAATGGAGTCTGTGGTGGTTGCACGGAGCTACTTCTTAATATGTCCATTTAATTGCCGAGTAATCTGCAAGTCTATGGGTTCATTAGTTGTGGCGGCCAGCTCCGGGAGGTATTCACATGCAAATCGGTTTCCTTGGCGCCACACTGGATTAGGGGGTCCCAAAGGCGGGCAAAATGCTGGAGCGCCGATAAAGAGCAGGACGACTCGTCATCGATATGGCTTCACTTTATAGCCTCAAAACCTCGTACAATATTTCTAAATGGCTTCAAATGGTTTCTTTCAATTCTTCATCAAGTCTTAGATAAGAATACGGATGCAAATAGAAAGAAAAAAAAACAGTTAATCATGCAAATCAATATTTATTTATTAATGATAGACTCGTATCTATCAATAGTTGGTAGCAAAGTTGCTTTTGAAAATGAAATCTAACCTTTCATCGCGTTAAAACGTTATTTCAGGTTCTCGTATAGCAGTGGTCCACAAACATATCAAAAAGCGAAAAATGCATAGATAGCAAAAAAAAGTTATGTTACTAGGTCTTAATTTTTATAATAAAATAACAATTTTGCTACCATCATTGTATGGAAAATTAATTATTCGTGGGCTGACGCTTAGAATCTCGGATAAAATTTAAATAATTATTATTTAAATATTAATATTTGCGTGGATAACAGTTAAACTGTGAACTTTGCTTGTTGATAAAGCAATTGGTAGAATATATTCTGGCGGTGAACTTTAATTATTCTGCACATTATTTGTTAACCATTTTCAATCAAGAACTAATGAGATCTCATTCAGTCATGATCGTTGATCATCTTGAATCTCTAAGACCGAGTGTGGTGGGTGAACGGTTAACGCTCTGGTCTCGCATTCGGGAGGACGCGGGTTCGAATCCCCGTCCGGGCATCCAGATTTGGGTTTTCCATGGTTTCCCCAAATCACTCCAGGAAAATACCGGCATGCTTCCTACCTTTCCCGTTCCTTGTCCCCAGTCCCATCCCGCCTCTAATGATCTCGACGTCGACGAGGCGTAAAGCCATAAGTAATAAAAAAAAGGAATTTCTATGGATTTGGAGAGTTGTCACCACACCAGCTTCAGAGGCGGATTGGTCGCTTGCCAGAAAGAACTAATTAAATTCAACCCGAATGGTTCTTGTGTCAAGTATACGTTGGAATTGTTTTTCTGTCGATCAGCACCAGGCAAACTCTTATAACTGATCCATAGTTCTGTGCATTGCTACTTTTAGTGACTCTCATTCTTGAACAATAATTTTGTGTGATTGGTCATACAAATAAAATAATAAAGGATTTTTTTTTTTTACTTGCGGCTTTACGCCTCGTCGACGTTGAGGTCATCAGAGGCGGGAAAGGAATTGGGACAAGGAAGAGAAGGAATTCGGCCATGGCCTTTCGAAGGAAACTTCCCAGCTTTCGCCTGGAGTGATCTGGAGAAACCATGTAAAACCCAAATCTGGATGCCCGGACGGAGATTCGAACCGTTATCCTCCCGAACGCGAGGCTAGAGTGTTAATCGCTCACCCACCACGCTCGGTCTAATAAAGGCAAGACGAAAATTCACGAAAGATCAGCCGAAATCCTAGTAATGAAAAGACATTGTCGGGTTTCCTTCTTAATCAAAGTATCACAATACAGGAACTTTCAAAAATCATAATCCCTGCCCTCATTTTCAACAAACTTTTGTCCAAGGTTGTGTGTCATGATCAAGGACGATGGCTCCAGGATAGTTCAAACAATCGACCTTAACTCTTCAGAACCATTTTTCCGTTTGTGAAAACGAACTTTGGATCAGCGTTAGCCGTTGGACCACAGTTGACTGAAAATGAGACACCACTGCAAGTTTTTAGAATTCAACACTGGTATGTTCAATACGAATAGTTCTAACAAATCAGAAGCAAATTATCAAAATGCTTCAAGTCAAAATGTGTAGGATATTTATTCATGGGATCTTCTCTAGCAACGATGCATTACGTTTTGACTGTAGGAAGTGATAAAATTTCTTTACGTGTAAATTTAACGTGCTGTTAGAAGATCTCTTCTGACAGGTGTAATAAGTTTTTATAAGTTACGAAAATCCATCGTTCCATTCAGAGGTATGAGCAGCTTCCCTTTTCTTCAATGATGGACGATTTTGTCGAACTCAGTGTTGAACAAAGTTAGGCATATTTCCTGGCAACCGAATCTCTGTAACTTTCAAACATTACTCTTACAAGTCACATGTACATTCGGCGGGCATTCCAGATTTGACCTCGGTTCCAGACTTTTGTTGTTGGAAAGTAACCAAAGGAGTGACTTTTGACACTGTCTGGCCACCAATTGTTATCGGAGTGGCTTGATTGTCATTCACAACGATTCTCGGATGGTTCCTGTTAGTGGATCAAATGTAAGATCATCTTCTTCATTACGTGTGTACCAACACTTGCAACATGTAACTGTTTTAACAGAAGCTACTGAGGGTGCAATACCTTCTGCCGGGAGAAAGAATAAAGAATATATATTTTGCTGCGTTGCTTGATGAGTCAATAAAGTAACCGACAAGCGTCCCCACGCACAGTACTCCATACTTGTCCGGCGGGTTTGGTTTATTGGGTCTGAAGCAGCTGGTATCGTCCACGCCCACGAGTCAGCGGCAAGGCGAGCGAAGCTCAGAAGACATCTTTCTCTGTCGCTTCGCTGAGGGTCACGCTTGATAGGTTGCGAGACCCGTGTAATTATTCCCGCTTATTACAGCTATTGTGCTGCTTCTTGTTTAAATTCCGTAATTAATTCGTGACAAGTACAGTGATTTGTGCGTTCGGACATCGTTGTAAATCAACGGTGGAATTTTTAACCGTGACGTTTAATTCGAAAGTCCTTTGTCTCCTTTAATATTTAATCCCAGCAATAAAATTACTATTGTTTGGTCGCAAGGCTTACATTCTTACACTGTAATTTGTTTGTTCTCTACCAACAAACGCCCAGTGATGACAAATAGTCCGTATTAACAACACAAATTGGGACACACCTAGCTTTTTCGGTGTGGTCAGAATTTTTTGATTGTACTGCAAGCTGAACGTGAAAAGGAATTATAAAACCAGGTTCGCTGATTCTTAAGTATTTTAGTGAATACGTCCGTAAATATGTACTACTTTATGTTGTTACATATTAAAACCAAAGGGAAAAATGAATGAAATGTAATATTGAAGGCATTTACATCATCAGTTTTTACTCAAGGTACATTGAGATAGTACAAAATAGAACCTTAAGTTCTGAATAGATTTCAGTCCTGTTGAGAACTTAAGTACTTATAAGCGAGCCAAGCCAAAGACTCGGCCTGCCAGCGATTTCTGCAAACATCTGTGAAATTTTTTTGTATATTAATGTGTTTGTGCAAAGCTACATTTGTGTCCAGAAGATGGTATAACCAATCGTTGTGTAAGACAGTTACACAAACCCTTCTAAAGTTGTTGCCACACAGGGTGGCTTCGCTATTTGAATAAACGTGATTTATAATTCCCGAAGCCCAGAGGCTGCTTGTGAATGAAGCTTGTGGATAGAATACAATTCACTCGATGTCTGATGGCTGGTTGTTACATGACCGTGTATTAACGATAGTACATGCGCTTACTGCTTGTGTTACAAAATTTCACGTGTGAAGGAGGAATCGGCAGTGAAAATCGCACGCAGCACAATATGTTGCACACTGCTGCATGAACTAGGTTCCGAAACCAGCTAGAGGACAATGATCCGCGGCTTCAAATCCCGTGTTCTCTGGAATTAATACTCCGAATCAAATCAATACATTTCTACGACTTACAGCATTCGTGATAGACTCTCGATGGCCTGATAATCATACATAGTTTCCACTGTCATATTTTCGTCGAGACACTTCGTATAATATTTTACGTCATTCCTAATGATACAGAAGCCGTATCACACAGAACAATTTATGATCAGATACTTACGTATTAGAAAGTGTCAATTCTCCCGTTAATGTTCATCTCTCCTGTTCGTTCTTGCTGTTTCGATCATAGGATGTATATCGATCCACTTTACATTCGAAAAAAAAGTTTTATTGCTTTGGTAGTCCACATACCGAATACATGTGCAGTCAGACTTTTGTATCCGTTGGAACTCGCCTTCTGCTCCTCTTTTGCTATGCATTGCACATCGAAAATGAAATGTTTTGATTCGATATATTCTCTCTCGGTATATTTTCTAATTACTGTTCAAAGAAAATCGAACGCCTCCAACATTTCAAACATTTACTAAGTAAACACATAATGAAAAATTTGCTTTATCAGTTAACTGATAGGTTGTAAAGCAAAAAAAATACACAAAAACAGATCACGCAGCATTTTATACACGAACTGTTTGTTTGATTTCTGTAAACAAACCCTCTTCTGTTTCGATCACGCGTTATGTAACTAAAATTTTTTCTCTCGATATATTCTGCCAGTCCTATACGTTGTCTTAATAATTTTAGAACTCTCTGTAAAGACAAAATCAAACGGTTTGCTTCTAACATTGTCTAAAAATATATATGTCGCAAAACTGATTTGATAGATAATGGTTAAACAGTAAAGGGTAGCCGGTCACGAATGTATTAAACGCATGGTATTTTGCGTACAAACAGTTGCATAATTATAAAACAGATACACATTTCAACAAGAATAAGCAATAAACCTGGACAATGTATGAGCTATGTGTGTGTATTCCTTTTTCTTTGGTTCAGGACTATAGAAAAAACAAGTCTTACCTTATACCAAGAACCAAGGGGTACAATTAGCCTCTGGAAAACGCTCTGTGCGAGCTAATATCTGGGAAGAATATATTGAATTAGAAGGCAGTCATCCTGCACAATTTACCTATTCAGTCCCGTCTACTATCGTTCGTAACTCATTCAATTAATGTCTCGCTTTCTTCTTCAGAATCATGGAAAATGTTAGATGTACATGAGGTCATTGTTATGTATTTTGCTTTTTTAAAAAAAGAAAAAGAAAAGGGAATAAATAGTACATTTCTCCTAATAAAGAAGTTATACCGGAAGTTTCATTGTTTCATAGTAACTTGAAAAACATTTATATTTATCTCAAAGCCTGTTGTGAAGTAGAAATGGAAGATTTCTTATCCTGGGACTAAGCAATACATTTCACATTTCTGGAGTGTTCGACTTCGTGGATTCATTAAAACACAATAATTTCGGAACTAAATTTGCTGTATCCAACACATTGAAAATTGATTCGATGGCAGTAGAAAGATATTTGCGGTGTTCTCAAATGAAAATTGATAATTCTGTCAAAAAATTGAAATTTAGTATAATAGACAACAGCCAATAGGGTTTAGCCAACGAAATTGAATATTAGGATTGAACGACTCTGCTCGAAGATATACCTACATTAAACAACAATAGGTCTCAGATACCTAGAAGTAAATGAATATCATTAAGAAACTGATTGCGACTGCAATGAATATTGTTTCTATATAGCCAATTACGTGTCAATCTACTTTTTTTTTTTTGTTTTTTTGACACTTGATTTTGACCAACTAAAACAGAAAACATTGCAGCTATAGTTAACTTTTTGAAAGATATGGTGTGACGACGCTGATTACAGTTTTTTTATTCTAAACAAATCACTATAGTTGGACCACCAGCGTAGATATAATAACTGGTTGATACATCTTGTATTTCTCTTTCAGCAATCCTAGTTTTCTGAACAGAATACAAAACATATAAATGCTTGGAATATAAGCCATCTAAAACGTGGATAGATTAATTGCGACTATTAGTTGGTCCTCACTAATATTTAAATAATGGGGTCAAATAATTGAACAAAGTGTTTCAGACGGATTAAAATTGATTTTCCTAAATATGAAATTTAGCTTAATCTAGAATGAGTGTACAGGATAGTTGCCTCATCGAAATTAAATTTATTATAATTAAAGTAGAAACCACTGAGTTTTTTCGGATGGTGGTTCTTTCTTCGGTTTCTAGTCGCTGGATTTAATCGTGTTACGTACTGCAATGCATACTGAGAGGCAGAATGTGGAACTGATTTTGTGGAATTTACCGTCGTTTCAGTACTGTCCCCGTCAGTGAATGTGCGGCGTATATTCAATTCTAACAGCCCAATGAAGTGTCGGAGCGTACAGCATTTGTGACGTAGTGAAATGATGGAACGCAAACTCCATCAAGGCTTTATTTCGCGTCGACAGAACCGATAATGACGTGTAGATATAGTACAAATTATGTCACAAAATTGGCTTTTGTTTTTTAAATGAAGTTCAGAACTTCGTATACCATTGTGTAGAACGATGTCTCTGTGAGGACAATCATTACTTCAGTCGTTTACAATAGTTATGTATTCCGCATCCTGTAATTGGGTTTTAAATCATTTTGTGCACCTATCGTAATTGCAAAACTGAGTTTCCCCGTAAGACCCTCGCCATACTGAGGGAACATCACATTGATAAATTAATTAGAAGCTTGTCGTTGATAACCAATCAGTTCTTTCGTGGAAAACATGATAAACAACTTTGTGGCTAGTGTTTGTAGATAGTGCTGCTAACTTCTTCAGTTCTTAGGTATACAAGTTTCTATCAGGTTGTCAGGTGATTTATCCCTTTCACCAAAGTATTATAATTCTTCTTAATAATCAGGTAGCTGATGAAATAGATTCACGCTTTGTTTCACATTTTATCTTTCCGAAATCCTCATAAACACATACAGATTCTAAAGCACAATACGAATATAACTAACACAGCATCCTGTTAGCACAGTATCAATTAACTCGGCTGCTAGCGATTTCGCAAGCTTAAGCAGAATTTTCGAGAAAACATCACAAACACCGACATTTCTGGGTTAATAACAATCACTCCAAACAACATAAAATAGTATAAAACTAATCAGAACCTACAAAAATAATTATAATCATATAGAAACATTCTTAAATAAAAATAGAATATTTACAAGCGTTAAAACTGTAACTTAGTCCATAACCCAAATGTTGGTTTGATCCTCCCGAATGAGGCATATTAAACCATTGTTTCACAGGTAGGACGGCCAGTTACTTTCCTCAGGGACTTACAGTTTAACGTGGAATCCGATCCACTGAACCACCTGGCATAGCTCAAATGATCAAATACAACTTTAAAAATTTCTGCACTCATAAACATAAATCTGACAATTTATGTCCGTACAATCGAAAATCATATTTTAAGAAGCTATAGCTTGATCAGAATTCATAATTACATTTAATTTCAATTTTTTAAAACAATACTCATTCCTACGAGAGAATGTACAAATGTACAGTTAATCAATGTTTAATATCTGGAAGTTGTGGATGATTTTCCTCAATTGCTGATAATCTTAATAAATAAATACTGCGAAAGTAATTAACTGTTTGTTCGTTTATTTAATTTCTGTGCAGTTCAATTATATACTAGTAAATAGTGGAATAACAAACTGAAACATGAATTGCTAATCATAAAAGAAATAAATCACTGCTGCTGAGAATGGAGCATAAACAAAGGTGATAAATGAGAATCAGCTGAACATGCTATTGCAAAAGAAGTGAATTGCGTTCGGAATGAACAAGCAGTCAATTGCTTAGGCAGTATTTATTCACCAAAATCAATGTTTATCTCTCGCCAACACCAAAGTACTTAATTCATAAGACTGAAATTAATTGGAAGTTGGGCTCGAAACTTGCTAATATTTCAGCATGTGTTTATATGTTGTTATATCTAATGGCTGAGATTAACTCAGATTCTGAAATGCAAGCACTAATACTAAAAATTGAAACTGTAGTATACAAAAACTGATGTACGAGTATATTAACATGAAATTATGAATTTGATAGGAAAGAAGTAACATAATAGCCCTACTAATAAAATTTGTTAATATTGCGATCACAAAATCCATGTCAAAATATAATGTCCACAAAATTGTTATCAGTACTCGTATAGCAAAACACAAAGACATCCGCATCAAAAAGTAAACCAATGTGACAGGGTCAACAAAGGAATAGAATATCACCATTGTATATGTACAGCCTAGGGCAGAACTAGAAACTAGTTTTTGAATTGTGACTGACCCCAGGGAGGTATTTGGTCTTTTTTTTTCTTCTTCTTCGTTGACTTGTAAGCAATCATTACTGATGTACTAATATTTGCTAAGAATTATGTTAAGAATTAACATCGGAGATAAAAATCAATAAAATGAAATTTAAAAACATAATGTAAATAATATCCATACATTGTAAAAGTTTTATCATTAATGTATTAACATGCAAACAATGAAATAAATTAACATCGACGTTAAAAATTAGTAAATAATTGAAAATGAAATCTTAATAATTTGCATTGGTACTAAGTATTAGCATAATTGTGCTGAAAAACTATCATTAACGTCACCAATGGATGCCGGAATGAACATCTACGTAAATTGCACTATGAGCAATGCAATACATTTTTCCATCCTTGAAGTAGCCGACAGGTTATCCATGAAAAGTTTGTCTTCACTTTTTAATTGTAGTTTCTTATTACAAATCATTTCCTGACTGTTGCGTCCACTATCACCCTTAAAAAAATGCTGTGTCAAATTAGAAATTTACTTCGAGTGTTTGGCATCATATTACAGCTATCCTGAGAATCTAGCTAACTCAGCGGCTTCTATACGCTAAACCCATTTATCAGGTTTTTTTTTTTTTTTAATGGCTTTAGCCTAGGGCTATTTAGCCAGGTACATATGAATAATTTGGCTATCCTTTATTTGAAAATATGTCTACTAAATATGATTTTTATTTTTGACACATACTTGTATAGTAGTTTTACAGGATTTTTTTTTTTTTTGGGGTAGGGCCAGAACCTGCATAAGATATTGTATATCTCTAATCTGTAGACCTTCTTCTGGATACTCCTGTCTTTCGGCTTGGTAGTTGATTACATCTCAGCATGAAATGGTATATATCCTCCGTCTCTACACAGGATGTACACATTGGGAGTCAACTTGTTTCATAATGAATCTTTGTCGTTTAGTAGGGCATGGCCGGCTCTCAGCCTGTTTAAGCAGTTTATCTCCTTTCTGTTGAGGTCCAAACGGTCGTACCAAGGTTTGTCCTCGATTGTATTTATTATTGCTCGGTACCATCTTCCCACTTCCTGCCTGTCCTCCCGCACATTTTTCCCATTCTGACTTAGCGCAGGAAGATATTATGTCCTTATAGTCAATAAATGGGACGGGGATGTGTTCCTTGTCTTTGGAATTTAGTTGTTTCCATGCCGTTGTATCCGCGCTTTCATTGCCCACTATGCCGACATGACTAGGTACCCATTGTATCTTGACATCTATCCCATCTATCAGGTATGGCGGCTTGATACTCAGTACTTATAGAAAAACACCGACAGATGGCTTTGCAATACTGTCACATTTATTTGTTACTGTTTTCATCAGAAATTAATTTTCTGCAATGTCCCCAAGATAAGTTAACGTGAGAATGTATGTCTTAATCTTAGCCTATACTCTAAGCTCTAAAACTGCAAAAACCCAATCAAAAATTATTCAGAATTTCTTATGGCGTATCAGATTATGAGTAAGCAAGAGTTATGCTCAGAATAAATTTTAATTTCCTGCTCCGGAAGCTGGTGACACAGCGTGCTGAGATATAAACCCTGCCAAAATCTGTCGACAGTGTACAAGTTATCCCTGATTATAAGAAAAGATTGATCTTTATCACAGATTTTAATTTCCTGTGTTAGGGCTACGTACGACATGTTTCATATTTTAAGTCAGACCCTAAGCTATCAAACTGTATAAAACCTATTAAAATTCCACAGTTTTTGCGTGATGCCAGAACTGGCAGACAAATAATCGCAGTTCCTTACAGATTTGTAGCAGTACTGCAGTTTCTCTGGCGTGGGTCTAGGTGTATGGACGACTTTAAAATAAGTCTGGTATGGTTCAAAATCAACGGGGAGAATACTGGTGTTAATAATTATAGAAATGAGCTCTTATCAAATGTTCCTGGTATCAAAAATGAATTAGTATTCAAGTGATTTTTTTGTAAAACATCAATTTAATATGTTGAAAACAGTTTTATTAATTTATCATGGCCATTGTAGTCGTCAACCATGCCAGGCATATTTTACACGTGTACCAGTTTTGCCAAAAACTCGCCCTTGCCTTTGGTAAGTTATCTTTCTTTAATTTAGAAAAACGCGCAGAAGATAATTTACAATCCTTATAAGTTTCACTGTGAATATGAATCTTTCTCCAATCTGCCCAGCTCACTTTGAAAGTGAGTAAACTTCCCAGGATTAATCACGCAATGTTATATGGCTATTTAGGAAACCGAGTTAATGCACAGATCGCTTAAGGTAATATACGTACTAATGATATTGGACTTAACTTCCAAATTGTCCTGCTGCAATGAAAGTTTTACTGTTATCTGATATGTCTATACTCTCAGAATAAACACATCTATGAGGACTCTCATCTGTAGTATTTTACGGGCGTGTCGGGCAACGACCCTCAGCCGTCTTTACTCGGAAGAATTTACAGTTATCGCCGCCACCTGCTGCACAATACCACCTGCCGCACACTGGAGACACGTGATTGCCGATCCACTGTAGTGTCTGACACACCTGCAAGACGCACAGCGTGTGCGGAATACCAGAGGCACACGCGACTGGCATCCAGACAGATGTCTGACAATGTGAATAGTCCGTGTTGCACCCATGTTGTTAATAGACAAGAGTCAATTGCAGCCGGTATTAAACACAACAATGTATTGAGCGCCCCAGGTAGAAGTTTGTTAATCGTAGAAAATGTTAGATTTTTGACCACACTTATGTTACAACAATATCGAGACTGTAGGGTACTTAAGATATTTTAAACAGATTCGTCACGTTCACGGCCTTATATTTCGGTCTCAATGTGTAATATGCAAGCCTGACTGGTACATGACTTCAGGAGATGTCTTGCGCTAGACACGTGATGGCTGGTTAGAGGCCCAAAGATGGGAAATTTTCACCATTCTAGACATTGCCAGTAGAATAAGAAAGGCGATGATACTCTTATTCCTAATCATAGATTGTGTACTACACAACTGGGTTAAATCGCTAAAACCTTCTCAGGACATATCGTTGGATTGACACGGCACTGTTGATGGTAATCCGTCTGTCTAAAGCACGATGTCTCTTAACGGAGACCTCCCGGGACGGGACGGGACGGATAGCCAACAACACGCCATGGGAATAAGGCCGCCTCTGCTAGTGGGGACGAGACGCAGCTACCCACTCTATGTCGGTAAACAGGCGTGTGTAGTGGTGCGCTGTTGCCATCGGTTTGCAGCAGAGGTGCGCCCCCCTTCTGTTGCTGTAAAGTGCTGTGTGCCAAACGACACTAGGCAACGTGGTGAGGTGGTGGTGGCGGGGTAGCGAGGGCTAAACAGCGGCGCGCGCTCACCCCTACACTTCGGCGTGCGGCGTGCCGCCTCCGTTACAACATGTCGTGGGAACGCAACTTAATGAGGACGTAACCACGGTGCACTACGATGTATCTTTCGGAAGAGTGACATCATCCAATACCAACTTCTCTCTTCTTTCAACTCCATATTGAAGCACAAAATGACACACTATACCTCACTGCCACTTACATAAATACTTCAACATTAGACTTATGGGAGAAAGCACTGGTCACTGTTCGCCTCTATACAGGCTAGGAATCATTCCACTAAAGAATACTTCCGAATCTAATGATCAAACTTCTACATTTTAATGTTAATTATGTATTAGTTTTCTTGCGTCAAAACTCGTCTCTTTATTTTACCCCAATATTTTTTAATGTAAATTAGTTTGTTTAGTTTCCTCAAAACATTATTTCGTGTGTGATGTTTCTTGTTTGGGTGAAGAAGGTGTTACATGTGGAAGTTTCACAGTCTAACACTCACGCAGACGAAAGCAGCCAGCCGAATGAGATTGTAGATCGGTTAAAGAACTCTCCATCAAGTGAGCAAACCAAGGTTTAAGTGAGAAATATGTAGAAACAAGTAAACTTATGTGCCCAGAGCTATTGGATTCAGGTATACATGTTTTTCTCCCTTCAAAGTGTTAGCTTGGTGCTTCATTTTGTTGTGGTTGAGATCTTAGTGATTCTTCACAACCAAATAAACGTTCTGAAAATTGATTGTACTTTGGATTTAGAAATATACATACACCTTAAAAGGAATAATGGGATAAATCTCCCATCAAACGGAGAGGATGTCTCAGTACCATCGATAACAGACCCCTTTTAATTTCTTGCGGTTTTCGGGAAATGAAAATTTTATATATTTTTCGATATTTCATATTTTACTTGAATAAATTATTCATTTTTAGTATTTTCTTTCTAATTATTTTATCTTATTTTAGCTGTATTCTTATAGATTAAAAAACTTTTATTTAAAGAAGACAATCATTTAGATAAAAATGTCAGTGAAATTTTATATCTTCAGTAATTTTCGAAATCCGCAAGTGATGAACAATCAAAACTAATGTTAATGTGGTCAAAATTCATGTAACTGATATATAAATTTCTGAAGATCACAATATAAAACAATTAGATATCAAGGATTTCAAAAAATATTTAATCGAGGAAAATAGGGAATATCATAATATATTTAAAAAATAATAATTCAAATACTGTAAAAATCTTTGATCATTAATAGGATTATTCTGTTAGGTACTGAAGCAAGCTGTTGAATTTTTAGTTTTCAACAACAATCATTATATATATAGGATACTTGAGTGATGGAATTTCAACACTGTCTACGGGTAGTGAAATAGGTACTGAATATACAGGATGTTAAACGAAGTATCGAAGTAATAGTATGCATCATACAAAAGATGAAAGTATCTAATATACATTGGCTGCAAAAATATACTTATGGAGTCAGTAGTAGGTGCGCAATGTGATGTCTGCCCATGGTGATGTATGGCTCTCCTTGAAACTGTCGTTGTTGGGCTGACAGGCGACCCTGGAGCGTTTGAGCATCGTTTACTGGAATGGCGTAAACCATTGCACTGCAGTACTGTTGTAGTGCTCCAATTGCGGCCTAATGTTTATTAAACATTCTTGTGTTGTTTTGATTCGTACTATTCGTACTTTTATTTAATCCTATATGTTTTATGTATGTATACATCTTATCAATTACATTTTTGATCATCTGTTGGTAATCTCTTTGTGGGCAGTGTGCTGAAATTCCGGGTAGTTTTTCTTTTGCGTATGACTCGTCGATGTCTTTGAAGGGAATTCACGTTTTCTGCGAACATTGAAGGCAACGCGGTCCACTTGCTGACGATTGTGGCTTCCGACAGCTCCATTAGGATCCCTCAACGATACCACCTGGTCCCACCCTACGGCAGCTGTCCCGCCTTGCTATTTTCCCTTTTTCCATCCTTCTTTTCGCCTCTGTTTTAATAGTTTTTCATTAGCAGCTAATGGTGGTGGCTCTCATATGGCCAAAATTAAATTTTCCGCTGCGGCGCTGACGCCAGCTTATATTGGCGCACTCGTCATGTTTTTGCGTGTGCTACCAGCCTGCTGCAACCTTCCATATGGCACCCAGTTTATGTGATGAGCACTGGGTTTACTGCACACAAATTTCCCCTTAGTTAAAATTAATAAGTTGTTTTCAGACTAAAAAGCCACACAGTAAGCGTGAATTTGCTTTGAATGGCAGGACGGTACGCTGAAGAAGAAAAGCATAAACTAATAAAGTAAATAATGACGTATGCAGATGGTTTTGAATGTTATCGACGTACCAAAGAAATAAAATTGTAAAATCTTAGATTCCACTGCCTGATAGATATTAGAAGAGCGTGGGTTTAAATACGATGTCAGCAACAAGGATTACGAATTTCCAGTCTGCTGAAACCATTCCAGATAAAAGCAGGACATTTTTTCTTCAGAAAAACCGTAACCGATTTATTCCCTCTCCTTGCCCCTAAGCTCCTCTCCAGACTCCAATTACCTCTAACATCGCCGAGCGGAAAAAAAAGTATTCAATGATCGAAAAAGCTGGAATGAAAAATTGCATTATTATATGTTTATCAAATGTATATTAATTATTCTGAGATAAGAAGAAACACTTTTAGGGCTAAACATGGAATGTCTAAAATTTTTATCATGTTTCTCCAATAAATTACTATAAATTACTGTACTATGTTAGTTAATTTTCTAATTTCACATCACAAAAATGCCAACAGTAAGCATTAAGTTACAAGTTTAATTCTGTTACTTAAATGTTTAATCGAAGGCTTTTTAA
Organism: Vandiemenella viatica; assembly: GCA_031002005.1. Classification (NCBI taxonomy): domain Eukaryota; kingdom Metazoa; phylum Arthropoda; class Insecta; order Orthoptera; family Morabidae; genus Vandiemenella; species Vandiemenella viatica. The sequence continues at coordinate 149,743,946 of JARYHS010011408.1, forward strand.
GTAACTATTGATAGCTATCTTTATACCAGTATAATACTGATACTTTCGGACACATTAACAATATTAACAGAAGTAACTACTAAGCTCTGCGTTATAAACGGCTCGAGTATGAATGGTAATGATTTTACATAACTATAGTTTGCAGGGAATTATGGATAATACAGAGATTAATAAATTAATTTTCAAGTTCTTAGTTCAGCGTCTCTAAAAAAACCAAACAAAAAGCACACTACACATCAATGTCAGGTTAAAACCACTGTGGAAACGTTTCAGATTTAATTCATTTTACTCCAGTGAACAATTTGTTCCATAGACTTCTGAAACTGAAGATGAAATATTAAAAGTGATATGTCTGATGCAGAGAAGGAAGAGGAATATAAAATCATATATAACGACCGAAGTTGTGTATGGTTTGTTGGAAAATACATGCTTTATATGGTGATAAATGCTGCTATATGTGTTCGGGCAAATATTTATGTGGTCGAGATTCGTATGTAGTAGTTTTTAATGTATTATTGCTAGTATTAATTGTTTTAAAAAATAACACACCATTCCATGGGAAAGACAAAAACATTATATGAAATTCCACAACACGACAAGAAATCTGACAAATAAATCCACGTGTGGAAAGCAAAAAGACGCTTGATGTCACAACGAATCAAATAGGATGGTGGTGTGGCTTGATACTTGAAAAGGAGTTGTTGTGCATTATTTCTTCATTTAGACTGACGAATGCTATTAACTATGTTATTTGCTGATTAAATTATACAAAGAGCTGTACGCGCTGGTTCTGACACCCGTTCGTAATGAACTCTAGAAAGAGGCAACGCCTTTACATGCGTAATTAAGCGCCAATGTGTCTGAGCGAGTGGATGATGGCTCGCAGCAGAATTAAAAGTTACACAATTTCAATTTGTGAGCATCGTTGTCACACTAAAAGTTAATAATGCTACTATGTCTACCTGCGCCCTTCGTTCTGACTACTTCTTACTTCGCTTCAGTCAGAACATTAAATGTAATTTGCTGATTAAATAAGCACTTTCCCTTTTTCTTATCAATAGTCCTTCAGAATCATTATAGGCACAGATAATGTAACAAGCTCACCCACTTGCTTGTTTGATTTTGTGTGTGTTTTGTTTGCCTTTTTGTGTAATATTAATCTAATAAGCAATAAAGTTTGATTGAAAAATGCAGTTAAGTTGGCAGTCCTGAAGAATGTATACGTTGTCCCTTGTATTACCCACCGTTATTTTACTGTTGTTACGAATTTTATAACATAAATATTCTTATTAATTTGTTGAATTTTATTCATAATTATTTTTATTATTAGGGTGCATTCGTAAACTAAGATTTTAGAATATTGAAGATACAAATAAAAGTAGTTGGTAAGTTGAAAATTCTAAATATGGGATTTATTTAAACAAATATGAAATCAAACTTCATAAAATGGGATTCTTACCACTAGAAAATATCACCTTATGTTTTCAAGATTTTAAAACAATTTATAATTGAAACTTAACTAAACATGAGCCCCTAAAAGGAAAAGTATTTTTCACAGTTGCACCAACTAGCCTCTGCTATTGTTGTTCGAGCAGATAATTTTTTCCCTGTTGGCGTTAGCCAAAAGGGCGCTTAGGGCTTGTATGGGGGCATACATAAAATACGTGAGGTGTTTTTCAGGATTTCCGGCCCCCCCCCTCTGGTGAGACTTCGTGAGATCTGGTCTGACCCCCTCCCCCCCCCCCACTGGTAAGTTCTGGTCCGTGAGGCCCCCCCCCCTAGAGATCACCCTCGCAACTTTTTGAGACCTTTTTTTTAGTTCTCACCCTTCCACTCCCCCTTCTCACCCACACTTTTCGACGAAATACCCCCTAAAATCGACTTTCACATCATTTATAGGATTTCAAAAATTTCTAAAACCTCACGTGAGATTTCCGTTAACCCCCCCTCCCTCTTGGTGAGATTTCGTCGGACCCCCCCCTCTATTTCACCTCACGAAATTTATGGACGCCCCCTATCCAATAAACCAACAGGAATGCAGTCTTCATAAATAATGTTAGTATGATTTTGCTCCACAGTTCATCACCATACTTCCTGAAACATAGGAACGTGCTTCTGATCACGTACGGTATAGCACAAACTTTGCCTGCACTGTCCCCAGGTGGCTTCCCACGGCCCGTGTATTTGCCGGCCGCGCTGGTCTAGCCATAAACAGCGGTCCGTGGGAAGGGACTCGCATCTGCTGGCACGGATTGCGCGCCTCTATCCGTCGCCCAGTCGGTAAACATCAAACGCCCGGGTAGCTGAAACAGCACTAGTCAACTTGGTGGGGAGGTGGCTGCGATCTGATCCGTACAATTGGGCTGCATTGAGCGACCTGCAAAATCACGACCCGTAGTAAGCTAACAACACTGATTTCTTCCTTCACATGCACACATGCTTTTCTCTTCGACCGTCCTCCGCTGCGTGTCTCCGGCAAGTCCAGGTATGCCATTCCACCAAATCATCCAGGTATCTCCCAGCGTTACCAAATTCAGCGAAAGCACCCTTCTACACTGGGGACACTCGATGACGTGGGTGCATAGAAAAAAATTATACGAACCATAATTATCTTAAAACACGCACGCATAAACTTTCATTTCACGTTACTGAACCATCATGTTCTTTTGTCATGTATGCAACGTAGATTTGCTCGCTGCTTTGGGCGGGTGCCGGCCTTAAGGTAGGAAATTCCAGGGATGGAACATTGCCCACTCCCTGTCATCCCGCTCGGCGACAAAGAAAGTGTCTATCACGCTTCGTCAAATAAAATATAGTACACGCCACTAGTACACCCTGTGTCTGAGCTTGCGCGAAGCAATGTAGTGACAATGTCTTTCACGCTTCGTCAAATAAAATATAGTACACGTCACCAGTACACCCTGTGTCTGAGCTTGCGCGAAGCAATGTAGTGACAATGCTAGAGTAACAGTGTTGTGGAGACAACATGACGAATTTTTACATTTTATTTAGTATTGGAGAATGTTAATATATGAGCACTGGGTCGAGTAGGACACTGACAGAAATAATAAATGTTTATTAATTTATATCGAAAATCATTGAAGAGACAAGAATAGCGAATACACTTATTTGTTGTTGTTGAAGTAATGTATTGACAGCAAAAAGACTACGACAGTGCCAAATTTTGTTGCAATGTGTTGCAATTGGAATTATATAGTATACTTGAGGCATAAAACTAATGATGATATATTTCGTGCATAGGTGAACCATACTACATTCTGTTTAAGGAGAGCCAGCTTTATAAAATTCATGAAGCATATTTTTTGTACTAATAACCAATGCAGCAGTAATTTATTTTATTTCGTAAGAGTTACCAGTCATATTTCCCATGGTATGTCAAAGGAAATCAAGTAAAACCTTAAACCGAAGACCAATGATCGTATTCCTGGATATTTAGAAAGGTTTTATTTAATTGTGTTTAAATTATTTTCACAAAGGATTAATATAGCCACCCTACTAAAGTGTAACGTCTGGTATGGTTACAGGTAATTATCCTCAAACAGAACAAAAATTTTCTGCCATGAATTGTCATCAAACAAGCAGAAATCAGCTTTCGATGGATGTACGTAACAGATGGAAAGACTTACTCCCAACATACCCTCATACATAGAAAAATATCTTCAGCTGCTTGCTAACCTCCGCAATTGATTTTATGTATGTTGGTCGTCTCCCTTATGCTGTTAAGATCACTAACACGCGGGATACATGGAATAAAAATCTTCATTAAGAAAGAGGGGTGGAAACGGATTCCAGGAAAAACGGAGATTGCTGTCTGAGAAGTTATAAACGGCCAAAAGCACTGTTAAAGAGGTCGATTATCATCATTACTATCTATATATTGATCATTGACCAGACGAAGTTCAGCTGCCATTTTTTCACGTTACCCAGAAGAATAATTCTGGCTGAATAAGCGTGTGCGTTGCCTCACTTAAGCCAGGTGCTAGATAAGCAAGTTAACTCAGACCTCCCACAGCGTCAACATGTCTACCTCAAGAACAGACACACTGGCTTTAGGGGTAAGAAGAATGAACTATTTAGTCGAATAAGCCATGTCATCTGCGTCGATGATTCAATGTATGAGATTTTAAAAACAGTAAAAAATTGTATCATTCATTACAACATATGAATAAAACGTCATCACGCCGGCTGCCTAGTCTCGTTAATTTGTTTTTAAGAGGTTGTTAGATTTATCGCATCGAAAGTTAGAAAAATAGTTTATGCCTTTGATACATACAGAAATCATAATTTTTAGAAACCTTACTACGAGGATTTCTTATTAATTTAAACTGTAGACTGACCAAAAATGTGCTGACGCTGTTGTGGAAAGTGTAACAAATAAGAAAACCTGTGTAACTAGGCCCTGCGGTGTCATGTAACCAGCATGCAAATTGAGCACTACTTCCACCGTTACTTAGGAAACCATATTGAAAATTGTGAGAATATCCCTAAAAATTTCTCGTCTCCTGCCATAGATGATTATATGCCTAATTTATGTAGTTTTGGTATTAAAATTTACAAAATAACTGCATACTTGATGACACCATAATCTGTCGCCTGTTTTGGATCTCGCATAATTACATTAGATAATGGACATGCGGAAAGGAAGTATAACGTTCCCTTTAGTACGTGACATCACAACAGGTAGTCAAATATTCTAGTAGCACTCCCTACGACAGCATGTAGATCAAGTTCAGAAGTTATGTTTTTATTTAAAAGCTGTTAGATAAGTAAACTAGCGGAGTTCCCGGCGTTGCCCGGTGTAGTTGGCATAGATTTACCCGCACCCTGTTTTTATTCCCGCAATGAGCAACATTTGTACAAAGTTTCATAAAATTCGCGGCAACTTTTTTCGGAGATTAAAGCAAACCTATATTCACTCGTTCCCTACCAAGAAACGGGTGGGTTGAAGATTATTTGCGCGTACACTACTTTCATTCGTCCGAAAAGACTGATGTATATCAAGCTTCGTTATTCGGTTAAGAAATTTGATTACTATATTACTGAACAACGCTAGATTCAATTGCGAAGTGAATGGATATAATTTTTGCTCGAAACGTCAAATACTTTATGCTATTATGTTAATATATGAGCACTGGGTAGAGCAGGACACTGATAGAAATAATAAATGTTTATTGATGTATATCGAAATCATTGAAGAGACAAGAATAGCGAATACTTCGCAGATTAAGCCTATTCTACAAATATCAAATGTGAATCCGGAATAATATTATCGTAAACAGAAGACTAATGCTGAAGGCCAGAGACATTGTCCAGATGTCGTGCTTAAAGAAAATCTCTATTGTTTTTACGGCTATCTATGGAGTTTAAATATTGAAAATCCCGAATTAAAGGAAAGACTACTTCAAGTTTTGTTTACTGTGCAAAATAGATACTATTGTAAAGTTATCTTATTGCTTTCATTAAACGCTATGGTCAGAGACATTGTAGTTGGTATTTAGTGCGAAGTATGAAACATCTAATCCTTCCATCTCTGTGATTTGTCGTCATACGTTCCGAATTTCATTTAATGCTCCTGCGTTATTTAACGTTGAAACATACGACATGCCAAACAAATAAATTGAAATTCTAAGCTTTAGAACGGTGAAAACACCATCGAAATCTGCTCCGTAGTTTCCGAGTTTTGATGAGATCAATATATCCGGTTTTCGTTTTATAGATATAGATTATTTTTGCATTACCGTTATACTTTTAATTAAGCTAATGCGAGTTGTGGATCTTCCATAAGTTACCAGCAGATAACGAGCATGGTGGGCGAGAGGTAAAACCTAGGCCTAGTGTTCGGGAGTACGCGCCTTCAAATCCTCGTCTGCTGATACAGATTTCTGTTTCCCTTTGTTTCCCGAGAGCATTCCGCGCGAATGCCGGTTTCGTCACATCAAAAGGACATGGGCGAATACCTTCCCATTCCTTGTCCCCAAGCCTCGACGTCGACGAGGTGTGGATTGGTAAAAAAAAGTAAATGTAGCTAATCGATATTAAAACTTGGTTGCAAGAATAGCAAGGAGTATGTTTTCTCCTTGCTCCTTTCTTCCTTGCCCACAGTGTGAACCACACATGCACGGGGGCGGGAGGAAAGCCTTGTGGGAGGATTAGTGTTATAATTTTTTGATAGCATCGTAATGAGTTTCGTATTAATCTCCGTGGATATTTTAATGAGCAGCCATTCCACCCGTGGGTACGATATTAATACAGGGACAGAGCAGTGAGCTGATACGAAAATATTTAATGTGGCTGAAATTGTAACTCACGCTCGCTGTGCACTAATATTCTGCGTTCCTTGCAGCTAGAAGAGCCGCACTGTGAATCAAAGTGTCAGTCTAGGTCTTTTGTAGAGGGTAGTTAACAAAATTGTGTAATTGTCCAAGAATTTTAATTTTTATAATTAAAAAAATTCTTCAATTGTTACTTGTTTTCACTCGCCGTGATGTCCGTAAAGATATTGTGTTTTAAAATGAAATCACTAGAAAACTATATTGTTAAATCATTTGAAATATCAGTAATAAATGATTTTTTAATCAAACGAGCGTAGTGCGTAAGCGGTAACGCTCTGACCTCGCATTTGATAGGAAGCAGGTTCGAATTTCCAGCAAGCCATCCAAATTTTCAAGTAATTACAAACAAATAGTGCAGTGCAATAATGTGTAGTGGTGTGAATCTCAAACATGAAGACACTTCCCACCAAAAATGCAAAAGCACTGATGCTGAGAATGGAGCTAAAAGAAATACAATAGACCACAAAATAAAAAAACCCGCTGAAGATGCTTCTGCAAAAGAAGTGAAACGCGTACGGGAGACGAATAAATACAAAAAAGTCAATTGCTTTGGCGTAATTTATTTATTAATATTATCAGCAATTGAGGAAAAAATGATCCAAAACATCCAGATATGTCGGATGAAATTGACAGGGAGACTCATTCAGCACGTTTTTATTTAATTACGGAAAAAGTAACAAAAATGATAAAAAGCCTATATATGGTCCATATAAGTCTCTTGCTGAAGCTCAATTATTAATGAATTATATTATTTAGATTTTTATATAAAACTCTTGCTTATCGCAAAAGTGTTCCATTTATTAGTAAGCGGGAGATTTTGCAAATGAAATAACGAACCATAATTTCTTGAATTATAAAAGAATGAAACTATAAATTTTCATTTATTATGGATCAAATATGACAGTCCAATGATTTAACCTCACACATTTGCAGGTGATGACTGCTCTGAAATTTATTAGTCTCTGACCATACACACACAAAAGAAGGTAGAGTGGCCAACCGTCCAGTGTTCGACCGGACTGCCGGTTCTAATGCGATTTGTCCGTGTCCGGTTCACTACAAGCGACCGGACACTAAATATCCCCTTTGTTAATTTTTTTATTAATTTTAAAACTTAAAGGTTTATATATATATTTTTTCATACACAGCTCATGCACTGGTTTCTCAGATGTGAAGGAAGTAAACAAGGTCGCCGCATCTCGCTCCTTATTCTCTCACTCGTTGAACGTAATTCAACAGTTAGTCGCACATCTGGTTATCGCGGACGTTGATGGCATAAAGACACCTAAAACTGTAATTTTTTTTTTTTGAAAAAAACTGGTAGTGCTGATGAAGACACAGTTTCTACCGCAGAAATTTTTGTTACTTTTTAGTTCACGATTGTCATAACAACAATGTCCCCCTCGGCATTTGTCCGGAAATCTGAAAAGTTGGCAAGCCTAGATCTGTTGGAAGAGGCGCGCGGTTCACAGCATTTCTCGAGATCGTTTGAAGTGTCGAAGACCAATGGAAAGCGTTCTCTGTCCCATTTTTTTTTTTTTTTTTTTTTTTTTTTTTAGTAAGAACCCTTTGTCTGCGGTCCAATGTCGGTGGTACTGCCGATTAGGCAGTTCGGATAATGCTGACAGTTTCTTAGTTTCTTAATTTAATTGCAATGGAGTACAGGCTCCGGTGGCAATTTCCCTACACACCCAACTTCCCACTATCCTGCACCCACGTACATTTGCCCTCTACAAATTTTAACTTTAAATTCTTTTAACGTTTTCGGTAAGTTATTCATCATTCCCCTTGGTAACTCATTCCAATCCCTGACACCGTTACCTAAAAAAAAATCTTCCCACACCCTTGTGCCTGAAATCGAGTGCCAGCTTGTGGTCATGGTCTTCTTTTCCCTTCCATGAACTACTTTTCATACCTACTGTAATATCTTTCCATGCCTCATCGCTTGTACACTCCCATGACCCTCCTCATCCTCCTCCTGTCTTGCAATTAATCCCATTCCAGCTCCTTTATCACATCTGTAGCTGATTGCATTCTGCGATAATTTTCAGAAACAAATCTAGCAGCCCTTCTTTGCACCAACTTCAACTGGGCCCTCGTGCAGCTGGTGCTGTTACTTTTCTTGCCATGGTACTGAACTGCCTGTGGACTTGATGGCCTAGTCATCTTTTTGACTTTCATAACAAGCTCCGTTTCAATAGGACGGGTAGAACCCGCTCACAAATTCTAGTCAGTATCGCTGAACGTGGGGATGTAATATGATTGGTCTATCGGATCGATGTCTTGTTCACACAAACACTTGTAGCAAAAAAAGTTGTAAAGCCTCTGAGTACGTCAAACATTTCGCCAACGGTGTGTAGACTGATGATCTAACCTGAGTACGCTTCTTCGAGACAAGTAACTTCAGGCTTTTTCCTATTGGCATAAATAAAGAGTTGTACAGTTTAAAACTTTATCTGATTCCTTTAATACCTGTTTCAGGTCTACCACAATATGCACTTCCACGTTTTGGCAAATTTTCTGTTCACTGATAGACATGAATACATTAATTTACGTACCGTCATTTGCAGAATGCGCGGGACTATACAGTATTTTTCATAATCGTTCTATCATAAACTTAGAAGGTTTAGAATACGAGAGAAAAGTATAAATATTTTGTTATCATTCGACACAGTACTGGTGACAGAAAACGAGGATGACTAACCGAAGAGAATGGTAGTATTGGAGGAACCAGTCTGATGCAGACTACTATTATAAAAGGACGTAATACAGCGAATAGTGAATTTTAAATACTTATTTTTTATTGTATTCAATAATAAATATCAGAACGAAGACGTTTGAACAAATAATGAAAGCAGAAATGTTTAGAGTTGACTGAATCAGATGGCACGATGGGACCTATATCTATGGACGGAATGAAGCAGTGGTTAGAGTCATCCTTACATATTCCTTCTAAACAGCATCAAAAACGAACAAAGCAAAAATAAATATTGGTACTGTAAAATTAACCACATTATTAGAAAAACTAGCAAATATTTGACGATTTAGTATAAACAACAATAATATCAAAGAATCATGCAGATATTGAGGAGTGGAATGAACGTGTTAACAGACGGGCCTGGTATTCGTGAGGGCACGGGTGCCACCCTGATTTCAGTTTTCAACGGTTTTCTGAGATCACGCTAGATGATTGCCAGAATAGATCCATGACCGAATTCGTCCCCGTAGCTTGCTTCCAATCCTATGCCGGTTCCAATAATCTATATGTCGACTAGCTAATAAGCCCTATAAAGTTTGATTGAAGAAAATCGAATGACCAAACAAGCAAGGGGGGAGAGGGAACAGAGGAAGAAGAAAGTTAGGCTGGCTGGCTACGCAAATGAGAGGCGGATGATTAGGAAAGATAATCAGCAATTCTAAGAAGAATAGTCAGAAACGCCCACAAACAAAAACCTCCAGTTAATAAGAAAGAACCTTGTACAACTTAGTTGTTTGCCTAGCAAAGATGTAACCCCCTGATGTTACTACTGATGCTGATAAAAACTTTGGAATTGAAGAGCTCCATTTTGCAACAGACGATAAACCAAAAAAATAGTTTAGGTATGAAAGTAAGGTTCCATGGCCGTGAGACTATAATAAAATGCGTAAAACGTCTTCTAATTAAAAAAAAATCCTACCATCAGAGTAAACAGAAACATTATTTTGAAGATAAGGTTATTACAGTGTGTTGTGTATACTGTTAATCTAATCGCAGTACACAACCAGAAGGTCGGATGGACCTTGCAGTAGCAGGCATAGTAAGCGTGGAATCAGAAGTAGGACGGCTAGTTCCCTGCCTCCTTACAAAACGGTTACCATACCGATACACAGTTTAACATGGAATCCTGAACCGCAGGAGTGTTACGGCGTACTTCTCATTACACAGCAAGCTGTGCCAGAAGTGACAGTCCAGTTAAAAGCCTTTGAAAATCCATGCCAGAGACAGTTAATCGAACCGGGGGCCTTTCAATACTCAGCCAGGCTACTGGAGCCATCGACCGCTCGTGTATGCTCGTATACGAACATAAGAGAAAGCATAGGATGAATTCCGATGCCGGCCCATTCAGACTTACTCTTTCGTAAGACACTAAATGAACCATCAAGCATATTGCCCCACCCGACAGGCGAATAGCAATCGGTAGTATTATGTACCATTATTCGATACGAACAGTAGAGAGGTTTGCTGTTTAACCCAGGAATTCGGTAAACATTGCATTGATTAGAATATGTTCCTTGCAAACTCTCGTACCCCGACGGCTGGGTCCGATGATGGACATTTCTTCCGCTACTGGGTATGGAACCACTTCAACCTATGCAAAGCGCTAGATACGGTCACGAACAAGAAAAAACGAGAGTTCTCTGCATCAATTAGTAAAACCAGCTTTTGTCATAAAGACACATTAGGAATGTCGTACAAGATATTATCTGGTACAAGACCCTGTGGCGATTAAATTACGACTTGGGGAGCGTGCATTAACCACGTACCTCCATTTTGTCCTCCTGTGAAACCCACCACGTAGCACGTAGCTTTTTTCCCCTTTTGATTCCAGAAGACATTTCGTACTGTTTTCTCTTGTCAGACTATTGTAAATTATATACGGAGATAATTAACTGTGGGAAATAAATATTCACATGCTGTTGTGAGTTCTGTTCCTCATTTAAACTCTGAAAAGGAAAGCTACGTGGCCTGGCTTGGAAACCCCCCTCCCCCCAATTAGCCCAGCGTAACCTATCAGCCAACCGCTCCTCCTCTGGACCGAGCCACGTAGTTTGTGCACGCTCCCTTTTGGAAGAGTAGCAAGGTAGTTGCACCCAGTTTCAACATTTCGGTTAGCCGAGTTATTCCTCAAAACATTCCACAGTGCGTATGGAATAAGAGTATACGACATTCTTGTAGTCAATCTTCCATGGAATGGTGCGAGTCTTTCGGGTGCATGGGCCTAAATAAGACATTATTTAGTTTCACCCGCTCCCTTCTTTAAACTCTCATCCACAGCACAAACAGCAAATTACTGTGAACATACACATCATTCCACTTATTCATGAATACAATAACAACATTAATCACAGTCCCGGAAGTTGTTACGGAGCAAATGAAGTTATTCACATATTTCCATCGTAATCAAGCATCACCATGAAGCGCAAATTCTGTTTCCTGTATAGTAACATTGCTCTTGTTTGCTATTCTCCGGACAGCTTCAGTAAACTGAAGTACACTGTTTTGCCGTTGTAGTCACTTTAAATTTTTTTTAACGCCGCTCGTTCCTTCACACTGACTAGCCGCACGGACTGTATTGACCATAAATCAGGTTGGCCTTTATTTTTGAGCCATTTACGAGAGTTAATTTGGGGCCGTAATGGCTTTTAATTTCGGCGTGTTACTCTCTTTTTTACAGCGTCCGTCACGTGACGGGCATTATGAGGTCGGCGAGGGATTTACGACCCTAAGAGGGCTCTAGCAGCGAGCGCCATCATCAGCTCACGGACGGCGCTAGTACTGGCAGCTAGACGTGATGCCATTAATAGTCCTAAAGCACTTAACACGCAGTCAGTAATTGAGGATTAGGACACATCTAATCGATTCGTTTTACTGCAATACAACAATAAAGAGGGCAATGTTGATATTTACTGTTGATTAAAAGTAGAAATTACCTGCTCAATCCACCGTAATTTTCTACATCATTCTCGGACACTTACGGAGGTTATGTAACTTGTTAACTGGAGAATGATATGTTGTATTACTTTACTTTTTATTGTAATTTTACTCATGTTCAGGGATACTTTTTCTTTCAGTACTGGAGCTAATGACGTAATTTGAGTGGCCAGAGAACCGTATTTGTTTTCTGTTTTACCTGTGGCTGACCTTTCTCATTAATGGATTAATAATGAACATAATTTAAAGAAATTTCTCTAAATGTTTCAATTTATCGACACTGTTACAGGTTGATTTTTCGATATCAGTTAAACATTCCTGTCCAGCGAAGTACCTTCGAAAAAATAATTCAACAAATACAATGCAATAATATTTGATTAGCAGCAGTCAATAAATAACAATCTGACAATAGGAATTTGCTGTTTTCTGTTTCTTTTTTTTAATCAACTATTGATAACTTATTCCCAGAGCGGTAACTGACTGCAGTATAACCTCACATTTATAATTGTGCTTTCTTCTTGACATAATTGTTGCTTTAATGGCGTATTAAGTGGGATTTTCAAAGCTCCATCCAGCAACTTTCCCTGTGATTTAATATTTATGCAACAAATATGCACAAGTCAATAATTTTCATGTAACGCGAATATTTTTAAAACGTCTTTTATTAACAGCGTACACAAAATTAATTTGGAAGTTGACGGTGAAGATGTATGTTAGATATTCATTCATCTTATTTTACTAAGAAGACCTACTCTTGTATTTTTTTTCTGTATCTAATCTGCATTATTAGGGTAACAGTAACTAGGTAGGTTTATATGAGCAATTGCGAATGCCTTCATTTGCTTTTGCATATTACTTATAGTCAAAATTTCTTTCCCACGGAAAACACTAGCACATTTAGGAACAGTACTTTCAGGTTTTATTTTTTTTTTAAATCTTTGCTGCTTGTACCAGCCGATATATTTTTATCCTCCCCTCTCCTTACAGAATTGGTTATATAATTATGTAAACAGAAAAATGTTTACCATCTGCTTCTTTAATGTTCTGATTTAATATCATACTATCCAGAACTATACCTGAGATTATTATAAAACATTCCACTGTCAACATAGCGATTATTTAATGTCCATTCTACTTTTAATTTTAGATAAATTAAACGTTCTCCTAAATGGGCCCCTAAAATCTTTTAAGCTCAGTAATATATCTTCAGTAAATAGTACAATCCTCATAGGTAAAGAATGATTTTTATCAGAATTTTATTTGACTTCATTGCTTACAAATTTATTGCGGTTTCGCTATACGAATGTGAATCTCAGTTTCTTTAGAACTGTCCTAATGTTTTATTAGCCTCTTCACGTCTATCACCTTCGTGTTTATTTTTGCCTTCGTGTAAAAAAATTGCGTACAATGATAAAATATTTCAGGGAACGCAAAATGTTATACAGACGAATATAAACGATAGTTTGCTTCAGAACTGAAAATAATGTTAAGTGAATGTCGATAAAGGCCATTGTAACTGTTCTGCATCGAATATTCCGAAAAAACGAGAACGCTTGAGATGAATTCAGATACAAATTGGTGGCAGTTACCCGTCAGTGTCTAATATACATTTTCTACAAAGAGGGTGAAGTTTAATAAACATTTGTTATCTATTTAGTTTAAAGGACTCGGACGATACTCTCTAAGGTTTAAAATTTCGAAATTAATATATTAAGTCCATTTAGCAACTCGAGAGACCATGACGCTTCCTGATGATGGATTCGAATGTATTTTTGTTGATGTTAAACAACTAACATGTTTGAGCTAGCTTGTCGATTTCTGAATTGTAAAAGTGAACCAAATTCACATTCACAGTTATAAATCAATGTAGTAAACCAGTTTACTCTCGTACTAAAATGCGCTAAGCTCAGTTCAGTTATTTACGTAGTAATACGGTTTTGATGTGTTGTGAATTAGGGTGTCATCCATTATGTGTAAGGCAATTTCACATGCAGAATATATACTGTATAGGTGTTATTTTAAAATATCTATGGCATCAACAACATTTCGCAGTTTCTTTCTACAGTTATTCCGCAATTATTCATTGATTTTTGCTACTGCCCAAATCCTTCACGTGTATCGGATTCAAGTCTGCGGTCTCGTTTAAATTTGACAGCTAATTTGCCACTGTATGAAACGAAAAGCGTTCACACAGTCGTTTCAACGCGATGTGTATTTTGTCTGACATAACAAAGAATATTGGTCAATGTACAGCAGTGAGCTGGTATTCGTTTTCAGAATACAAATGTCAAGTTAAGGCAACTGTACTAAAATAAATATTTGCTGTAATGATTCCCAAATTCTCATATATGCTTATAACTGATCAAACAACCTAGAAAAGATATTATCTCTTATTATGAGGACTTTCTAAGCCATTCGCTTCACTCTGAATACAATTTATTCTGACACTTGACTAGTTTCCCAGAACATTATAAATACGTATTATTAAAGTAACTTGGATGATGTATTAAAAGGTTTTTGGTGTGGATATTTTAATTATTAAATAATTAATATTTATTTCATTGAATATTAGTTAGTTGTGAAAGAGGTGTTAATTTATATAGCATAGCTGTACGAGATAGATATGAGTCATAACCTGACCGTATATTTTAACCGTAAAAAATCATATCGCCAGCAGACAAAGTGATGTTGAACGTTATTTATATTCATAAACAATCAAAAAATCAAAATCAATACTTTTTCATGGAACAGAGGACATTAAATGCTAAGAATAGAATAAAGCATTACATTCCTATTTTAACAAGGCTTTACAAAAATTGATCAACTCCAAATAGCAATAAAAGGACATCCAATGTATACAACAATGATCTATAATGCTAGTAGGTACAGAGGGATATTGGATGCACTGTGCATTAATTTAATTCAAAAGCGTGATCACTAAAGTTCATTCTTGCTAGTAAAAGTTTTATTTGCTTTCTGTTATATCTGAGCTGTTTCATTAGTTGGAAGAGGATAGGGTTCTCAACAATATAGAGTTCTCTACTCAAGGAAAGTGATGAACACAAGCAAGTCACACGTGCAAACAGTGATTTGTGCAAAACACTGTGTCCGGTAAACGATGAAGCACTTTACCTTTTTAATTGTAGCTAACATAACGACTCTCCAGACGTCGTCAGCTCACTCCATACGAGGTCACCACAAGGCTCCATCTGATATGAAGCAAAGACTGCCTGATTACAAAGGTTCAGAACTTGATATGATACAATATAGCTCACGGTTCCCATCCATGTGCCGTGATGTTTGGAATCATAAGACCACCTCTCTTTCCTTCGTAGATATCATCTATATCTGCCCCCAGTGTGAACAGAATTTCAAGAACCGCAAGTCGTAAATTTTAAAATAATATTTTTATAGTTTAACACTCTCTCTCACACATCCTCGTCACCAGAATTTCCAGGTTTACTGCACGGAGATTAAAAAACATTTTTCGGGTTAAATCGAAAGTTGATAGTGCACTGACAGCCATTTTCTGTCTTTTCCGCAAATTTTTCCGTCTCTCTCACCTCGCTAACGGAAAGCCGTGTTATTTCTCCCAATTGGAATCCGCCCATAAATGCTCGTAAATTGGTGTGTCCTATCGAGAATAACAAATAGGGAAGAAAGCAATCCCTAAATGTTTACAGCTACTCACTAAGTCCATTCACAACTGTTTTTGTCCATTTGGAGTACACCCATTGTTCGCAGATACGTGCGTCCCTTGACCGCCGCTTTCCCAAGGGGTGTGTGGGCGCCGTTTGGAAATTCCAAGTCGTCACGCTCAGCACTGGCTGACGTTCGCACATAATAACAAAACTTATTGTACTCTAACTAATAGGTTATAAGAGATAGGTCTCTTTACAATGATGAAAAACTAATTCTATGTCACTCATCAATTTACTATCTCGCAATCGTTACTCGATGGAAGTTTGTAATTAATAAAACTTTTTTGAGATGGGAAATGGAGATATGTGTGGTGAGGTTTTCAGAGGTTTCAAATCACTTTCTAATTTCTTGATGATAGTGCTAATAAGTATTTTTATAACACATAATTATATATATATATATATATATATATATATATATATATAAAAATAGATGTATGTTTTCCTATATTTCACTTTTCAGTCACTACTACCTAGCACAGATCACTGGTCTTTGTGTGTGGAAGTTGCATGGAGTTTATTGTAGTGCACAACGGTAGACGAATGTCGATAACTGTGTGAATGTGGGAGATATGATGGTTAAAAGTGGTCGATGCAGGGCATTTTCGTATTTCGACCAAAGACATGTGTCACTGTATATGTCACTCTGTTGCCACAACTACATAGAATAGACCAATGGTGTTTGTGTATGTTAGTGGTATCGTGTCTCCTATCGTGTCCTATGGTGGTTAGATGTCGGTAGCTATAGGGGTGTGGTAGATATAGAGGTTGAAAGTAGTCGACCTGCGGCACTTTCATATTTCTAACTAAAACGTATGTGTCATGGTGTATCACTTTTCAGCCAAAACTATCTAGCGCAGATCACTGGTGTTTGTGTGTGTTTGTAGCACAAAGTCATTCGTCGATCACAACGTTGGCCGAATTTCGGTAACTGTGGGAGAGTAGTGTGGGAGATTTGGTGGTTGAAATTGGTCGATCAAGGATATATTCGTATTTCGACCAAAGACATGTGTGTCCGTATATCTTACTTTGCTGCCTGAATTACATAGCTCAGATGACTGGCGTTTGTGTATGGTAATAGCATCGAGACTCCCATCGTGCCCCATGGTGGTTAGATGTTGGTAGCTTTCAATCCAAATTCTTTACAAACACGAACGTAGTCGTGGGTACCAGCTAGCGTTCATATAACTGATAATGGGGAAGTAGCAATTCCAACCTTGACTGATAACGTGTGAGACGTAGAGAGAATATGGTTTTAATACGTATGGTTGATTTAATTCACCGACTAAGAAGTCTGCCATTTCATCGTTGACATTAAGTTTACTATTGCTTGAGCTGTCTGGTGACTCAGTGTTTAAGGTGTCTAACTGGAGATCGAAAGGTTCCCTATTCCAATCACTGTCTTAGCGTGTGTTTTCTCAGACCCTTAAGCCGACCCTCACCTTTGGCAAAGCTTGCTGTGTAGAGTTCGCCAGAACGTTTCCGTGTTTCGGATTCCACGTTAAACTGTAGGTCCCCTATACCCAGTAGGATTGCCAGGGTAGGCGGAATGTGCAGCCAATAGACATCCTGTTCCAGATCATTACGACCACACGGAATTGTTATTATATCTTGCTTGATTCTATCAATGGGAATAAAATTGTAGGATGGACTGAAAAAAATCGGCACTGTTACTTCGCTTGGTAAAACAAACAAACAACTGTTACATTACTGATTCTTTTATTTTTCCCTCATTAAATGCTTTCTTTATCGTTTTTGTTTCTCTTCCTTTCATGGCATGAGCTGTTCTTTGTATAGCAGCTGATCCTGTTTCATACTGACAGAAAATCAGTCCAACCAACCTGATATAATTTTAGATTCTTCGCGTTTATCGCAAACCCGTGTTTTATCATTACTATCATTAGTCGGGATTTTGTCTTGTTGCATTATATCATGGATTTGACAAATTTGGTGAAATATTTCAAATTCGTTCTTAACCATTTATTTATACAAAATAAGAATTACTTGACATTGTTTCGGAATACCTAACAAAGAACAAACGCTGGTTGTCAATTACATCTATTTACAGCCGTAAGGTAGTAACTACTTCCCAATCAATTTCCTATCCTTTCGTTTTAATAAAAGATTATTTTTGGCTAACAATTTACTCTCCTCATAAATGTTTTGATACTATTAATCTGCCATGTGTTTCATGTCATGCTAAAATAATTCTGCTGCCATTTATCTGTCTGATTAGGAGAAGTTTTAAGCTTGTAACTAGTAAATAATATAACTTTGTTCAAAACTATAAAATCAGTAATAGCCAACAAACAGAGGATTATACATACAATGATAAACTTTATCTATATGGTAAAGGGGAAATGTTCACACAAGATACGAAAATTGTAAGATATTTTTGTCATATGACGAATTCCGCTCCAATAATCAAAATGCTTGCTGAAATCAGGTGATTTTTTCTTTTTTTAAAAAAAAAAAAAAAAACCCCTTGCTCCAGTCCTAGTAAATCTGCTCTCTTTCTGCCCACGATTCGGAGAAGTGTAACAGTCCTCTATCCAAACAGAACTAATTACATACACAGTCCGTGAGAATCATATAACCATACAGCACTTCGAGCAATACATTCTGTCCAACTTCTTTGTCTAAAGGTGAAGATAAGAACAGTAACGACATTTATTTATACAAAATAAGAATTATTTCACAGTGTTTCGAAATTCCTAACAAAGAACAAATCTTTAAAGTGTAAGTAAAGAATTTAAGATAAAATCAGCAAAGAAACATGGTTTTGTACAAGCCTTATGAGCATAGAATATTTAATAGGATATTAAGTTTTCAAGCAAGGACTGACATGTACCAAACATCGCCTGTGAGTAGTACTTACGCAATCCAGATAACGGTTTTTCGTATCTTTACTAAATCTTCCACTCAATTGTCAGGATAAACGATGATTGGTACCATTAACGTTTTTTAAGCAATTTCCTTTTCTCAAACGTCCTCGTCGGATTGAGAGGAGAATTAGAACATTGTTTTAACCTGGATGCCACAAGCAATACGAAAATGTCGCCTATACTGACAAATAAAAGTTAAAAATTTTGTTCTTTCAGTTCGGACTACATTTGAACATGTCAATTGCTCCAGGTACGTAAAGTTATTAGCAAAGTTTAATATCAAAGCTTATGGAACTTGGATATCTAGACATGTTACTATGCCAATGCAGATTGGATCGAGTAGATTGGTTGCCGACAATACTGCCAAGACATCAACCAATGCTGCGTCCCCGCTACCTGTTCAGATTAAGCAGGTGCGTGACAGCAGGTACCCGTCTGATTGCAAACTGGAGCTCCAAACGCCACGTGTAGATGCGATCTGCAAGCCATCTGGCGGCGTCGCAGCAATTAGTTATCGCTATCAGCTGGTTGGCTGGCACAATAAAGCCTCTGATAGCGGAGGCAGCAACGCATTCTGGCGGGGATGCAGAGCAGATAACAGCGAGCTCCCGGGCATTAATTAAATACTGCACCGCAGCTTGCTATGCTGGCCACTGGGTACAACCAACAACATAGCACTCAGGACATAATTCCAGCGAGACTGGCAGTATATCACCAGCCACAGACACTGAAACTCTGTATGTGCCGTTATGCTTGTGTGGGAGGGGGGCACGGGGGGGGGGGGGGAGAATTGATGTGGAGATCCGGCTTCGGAAATGGTGGGGGCGGTGGGGACATCCATGCTAATACTTAAATGCATTTCATTTAAAATTAACGAGAGGTCTTGACAGAATTTTTAACGAACTGTTATCTGAAGTTCATTCTTACAAACAAATATTTGTGTATATTAAGTACAACAGGGGTCTTCGTGTTACGGATTTCGCGTTAAGCTGTGGATGCTATTTTATACGATTATAGTCCTATATTAAACGCTGCAATATGAAAATCTGTAGATGGATCACGATTTATTTAAAACTGGCGGAGCCCGTGGATCAGAGAAGCTCTCGGTGAGTTTCCCTCCGAGGGGCAGGACTCGCTGTGCCGATCTCTTATTCTCACCTGCCATTTTCGTTGCTTGAAGACGAATGTGCCGTATTCTCTTTGAATCTTTCGGACATCATGAAAGATATCACCTCTTCCGAACAGACATAACATCTAAGGGAAAGTCAAATAATAAACTTGGTTACTGCCACCAAGAGTCAATCTGCTTCCACTGTTCGAATGAAACATTGGATTTATTAATTTATTAAAATTACAATGCCTTATTGGTTGGAATTTCATTTTGTCCATCAAAGTTATAATATCTCGTTGTCCGGGGTATTAGTTTTGATTTGTAAGTACCTTGTATGGTGCCAGCTTGCAAAAGTAGCAAAGTTAATTTATTTTAATTCAATAATATTTATAATGGGCTCTTCACATGACAATTCTCAGGGGATCACACAAAAGAAATGGGTTCACATTAAAAGAAAATGAATTTATTCATTAAGACAAAATTGTTGTCATTTCAAGATCACAAATGTATGGCAAACATATGATAGGCACCCAGGCTAATAGCTCTTTAATTCTGGCATGAGTCACTCAGGGCAGTTTCCAGGGTTTTGAGATATTGCAGAATGTCTCTATATCAGCAGGCGGTACACATTACCCGGCAGACACTGGTCGGCGGCGGCGGCGGCGGCGGCGTCGGCGTAGGCGGCTGATACACACAGCTACCTCCGTTTATCACTTGTGGCAGCAGCCACTGCCCACAACCTTGCTCTGGGGCGTCCAGAAACGTTCATCCTCCTCCCGACCACATAGAACATCGCAAAAGAAACACTTCCGAGGAGTAGATGCCATCCCCTCCATCCTCTGGCTGTCCCACACACTGTACCACATACGGCAAGCCCTCCAGAAAAAACAAAAATATCGCGAGAAGAGAGGGCGGTCTGTGTCCCGCGCCCCTGCGCCAAACTAAACATGTCTCTGGGGACAGGCGTCTGCCTTCTATCATCGACTGGCCCTCAGATACACACAGTGTCGGGCAGCATACCTCCGCGCCAGCGAGCCGACGTGCTCTGTAGGACATTACAGCTTCAACTGCCACCTCCACAAAAATTTGAAATTTCCTATTTAAAGTTCAAATTTTTCATTCAGTCTATGTGACCTATCCTCTCACTTTGTCCCGAAACATTTCATCCTCACGCTCTTTAGCCAGAACTGTCTCTTCAACCTATCGTTTGCCCGAGTCATACAATACCTTGATAAAAACCACCCATTTCGACACTTCCCTCTGCTGAAACGTCATGCGGATTGTCTCATTGGTCAACAACCACTGCAGTGACTGCTCGATCTTACACTGCGCTCCGCTACGAGCACGAAACTCTCTCTGTGACATTCATTACAATGGGCATGGCGTAAATGATACCAGTTGGGTCCAACCTATCTTATGGCTACAGATACAACTTAAACAGTACACAACATCTAAACAATAACACACAGTGTTCAGAAAAATACTTAATCCTAAGAAACTATGGTCTCAGAAAATACATCGTTGTGCCGTTGTCCAGCCTTTCTGATGGTTACAGATATTACATTATACAATACAATACATATCAAATACCAGCACACAGTTGCTCAAACAAAAATTAATTCTACCAGATTGTGGCCTCACAAATAATCCTTCCTGCACTCTCTGTTAACTAAATTACAAATGAGAGTGCAAAATGTAGAAGAATTAGTATTTAAAAAATCACCCAGCCATCACATATAGGCTTTATCGTCCACAATGCCCATATAACCAAACAGAGAAAACCATTGTGTCCGAAAACAAGTGAGCAATGAATCAGGGCCACGCAGTAATGATTAAGAAACCTAAACCAACCCACTATTTTCCTTATAGACTACTTATAACGCTAATTACAGCTTTAAATATCCATAAAAACTTAAAATCTCCAAACTTTATCTGACAATAACTAAACTTAAACGAGGGGTCGGCATATTCTCTTCATGCGTACACACTCCTTGCAACTAACAGAATTTACAGTCGCAACGCTTCCCTGCAGAGCAGAACCGACTTCATAACAAACAGCCACCTTCACGCAGATGGTAAGGCGCCTGCCCACAAACAGATGGAGCCCAGGTCCCTGCACCCCGGTGAAGTCAAGGACACCCTCTGCCTCAGTTGACACTCCCAGTTTCAAAACAACCCACACTCTTATGCTTCGGCTCCTAATTCGAAAGCCATGGTTCACCGACCTATTCCTCATATCGACCACATGACCAAAGTCATAACAGACACTTTAGAGAACTTGGTGTACCACTACCTCCACGTTGTCCACCTTCACTAAAGTAGCCTTGCCACCTTGCGACCACAAACCTACTCCATATCCCTCAGAACTCTCAGAAAGTAAACTACTAGTATTCTACCAAATCTACAGCCTCATTAACCAAGCATAAAAAAAACAACATATTACACCCTGCAGAAAATGCCTCCACGCTGAATAATGCATATATAATCATAAGAAGTTCGTCACCCTATCAAATAACTTGCATAATATCTAACAGCGGAAGCAATAACTATTCTTCGAGAAATCACATGGGAAGACTTTAACAATGTATAACTCGCAGCTATCCTCATCTAAATTAAAATCTCGCGTCATGTCTGGCACCGAAAGAAATACTCCACTTGAAAATCAAACTTCATTCCCTACCTTACAAAACCACAATTTCTCTCTAAAAATTCTCAAATTCTGAAGAAGTAACTCCGCTTAGACACAAGTAAGAATACCTTCACTAATGTGCAGTATTCAACGACAATCTGCATCTGGGATTTGCATTTCCCTATACTCTCACCTATCATGAATTATCTCTTTCGAACGGCAAAATTACTTTGCTAACAGACGACTCTCAAAACAAAGGAGTGATGTCAGTGAGCGAAATATCCGCTGGAGAAACGTGATGCGGTTTGACTTGGTGGAACCACATTATTCCCGCTTCCCGCTATTATGGAAAAAATCCAGAGTGTACAAAACATCGTTATACCAGACTCGGCACACTTCCACCACCTCAAGCACAAATTAACGGAGCCCCAGGGAATAATTACCTTGTCCCTCATATGAAACTTCCACGACCTGCTATCACCATATTAATTAAACGACAACCGGACTGCTTATGCTCATGCGTCCTTGGCCTTCTATCCGTTGCCAAAAGGAACGTCTGAAACCTTCCAATCCATGCACGTCCGTTGTCTCTTCACCTTAAACCCTTGTCCTTCGCACGAGGAAAATGCAAATACAAATTGGGACTCATCCACTGACTCCTTTACTCCAGTCTAAGTGCTCTCCATACATCAGTGCCGCTCTGGCTACAACTGACTCTCAAAAATACCTTCCTTTATTTATTTTTTTAACTCGACCAACGTCAAAACTTCCACCAACAACTTTCAAATGTCTGGAAAATTAGGTCCACCAAGTATTCAGCAATTTCCTCACAAGAGCAACCAGAGAAGTTTAGCAAAGAAAAATGACGTACCATCTCATATTCATTCCCACAATCGTTAAAAACTATTTCCTTCTCGCCTGACATCAATCATCGCATCTTAACATTCTCCACATGCAGTGACTGTTCTTCAATTCCATCCCATGTACCAAATCAATTCAACTGTTTTTATGGCTCAGGTAATCTTCAACTACAACCAAAATTCCCTCCCCTCGCAACTCTCAGATGCTACCAGAATTTACTTTCCGTCCATTAGGGAGAACAGAATTTTTTTTTTTTTTTTTTACCCCTTCCCAAACGCACTTCTGCGAACTATCCACTATATGGCACTAACATTATACTTATTTATTACCATAATTATTCTCTACTTCATATCCTTGGGTATGTCTGCGGTCCAAACCAAGTCTCTTTTTTTTTTCGCGTAGGGGCTAAGCCTAGTTAGCTCCCGTTTTGAGCCTTCCATGTACCACGCACATCCAAAACTCATACTTATCGCTGGCGTTTGTGCTTCGGAAATTCTCAGCAAATACACTGATTGACTGTGCATGAATTTAGCACTAATTTCGCCTCTCAGTTCTCCGCAACAATCTCTCTCTTCGAAACCTCCCACATACGGCTCATAATCACACTCCAGCTGCGTTTCGCTCACACAGTCACAAAAAAGCGTCCTGCTCAGAGGGTAGCATGCGTTCGGAAAACATCGCTCGCCGCCTGGCACTCTCTTGAGGCCTTCGACCTGGAACAGATGTTCGGCATTTGTTCCCGCCTGTCCAAATATGCACAAATATCGCAGGTCTCGTCTTTCATGTCCGACAGTTGGCATTCTCGATGGTTTGGTCTGTCTGTCCGTTCTTACCGATTCCGAACACGCCGACACATGGATGTCCCGCTGTTTACTTGTCTGTTTCATCGAAAAGCTCTCATGCGTTTCGCGCTCTGTTTTCAGCTTTGCAACGCTCACGCGAATTTGACTCATCTCTTCTCCGAGTTGGGTCAAATCCGCACTGTGGCTCCTCTCCATTTCCACGACACGCGTTTCCAACATGTTAATCCTTTCTTCCGTCTCCTGACCTATTTCCGACGCGCGTCTTTGTACATCCACCAACTGCTCATTACTGCGACCAACAACAATTGTTAGCTTTTCCTGACCCGCCCGTAGCGTTGGCACATTTTCCGTAAGTTCTCCAATCCCTTTTTCCATCGCGGATGTCAATTCCTCCCTGAACGCCGAAATTTGTTCATTGGTTTTCTTTTGTTCCTCGATCATGGATGTTAATCGTTCATTGATCGGACTAAGCAATTGCTGTACTATTACCAACATATCATGGGGCGTCATTATTGCGCTAGCGTGATTTTCCGGCAGTGACACAAACTGATCGCTCGTTTCTGCGGTTGGAGGAAAACTAGTAGTTCTTTCTTTACTGACTGTTTGCTGAATAGTTTGCTCAGCACTTCGAACCACGGCGTTGTTAATTAAATGACCGTGATTTCCCTCCATCGCGAATTCCTGCTCGTTTGGCTCTGACGGACTGTGATTTTGTGCCATCCCGGTAGATTTTCCGGACCTCTGCTATCACTGCCACACCGCAAAAATGCTGAAAAACACATAGAGATTTCTACTCGCTAAAACGAAACGTTTGCAACATCTCAAACAGTCAGGCCACAGGTTGGCGCGCCATGTTATAATATCTCGTTGTGGCCGGGGTATTAGTTTTGATTTGTAATCACCTTGTATGGTGCCAGCTTGCAAAAGTAGCAAAGTTAATTTATTTTAATTCAATAATATTTATAATGGGCTCTTCACATGACAATTCTCAGGGGATCACACAAAAGAAATGGGTTCACATTAAAAGAAAATGAATTTATTCATTAAGACAAAATTGTTGTCATTTCAAGATCACAAATGTATGGCAAACATATGATAGGCACCCAGGCTAATAGCTCTTTAATTCTGGCATGAGTCACTCAGGGCAGTTTCCAGGGTTTTGAGATATTGCAGAATGTCTCTATATCAGCAGGCGGTACACATTACCCGGCAGGGACACTGGTCGGCGGCGGCGGCGGCGGCGGCGTCGGCGTAGGCGGCTGATACACACAGCTACCTCCGTTTATCACTTGTGGCAGCAGCCACTGCCCACAACCTTGCTCTGGGGCGTCCAGAAACGTTCTCCTCCTCTCCCGACCACATAGAACATCGCAAAAGAAACACTTCCGAGGAGTAGATGCCATCCCCTCCATCCTCTGGCTGTCCCACACACTGTACCACATACGGCAAGCCCTCCAGAAAAAACAAAAATATCGCGAGAAGAGAGGGCGGTCTGTGTCCCGCGCCCCTGCGCCAAACTAAACATGTCTCTGGGGACAGGCGTCTGCCTTCTATCATCGACTGGCCCTCAGATACACACAGTGTCGGGCAGCATACCTCCGCGCCAGCGAGCCGACGTGCTCTGTAGGACATTACAAAGTGTAGAATTCGATAGCGAAAATGTTTGCGTTAGACGTTATTTCACTGGTAGTTTCTAGAAGCAAATAAATTGAAGTGAAAAGTCCTGTTTTTATTTATGAATGAAATATGGTAAATAGTATTCTGCACGCTAACTGATAACAATAAACTGTCAATGTGCGCAGCTTCTTTAAAATCCATTCATTTGTTTAAGGCAAGCGAACATACCGATAAAAATTCTAAAAATTATGTTACTGATGTAGATAAATGTATCTTATTTGTTAAATCAAACATAATCTAACACTTACGAGTTTCTCTGATATGTGTTTATTAGTTTTTGTGAGATATTGACAAAAATTACGGCTTTGGCTAATGTATCATAAAATTACCGCTTTGGCCATTGTATCATCAGGTATATCACTCAGGGGGCCGGTTTTTCCATTGAGGGAAGGGCTGGTCGTAGAAAATGGCGCTCCTCAGGTACCCGAGCGAAACCTCCTCCTCTTACAGCGAGTTCACTACGGATGGCCATGGTTCAAGGTAGGGGAAGATCAACCGGTAGTCAAGGCGAAGGCAGTGAAGTACCACTCCTGCATCTGTTGGGAAACATTACGTCGAAGCTGCCATGGGGGTACATTGGGTAACGAGTGCTCTCTTGTTGCAGAAGCCATGGAGAAGATAACTGGAGAATAATGTGTCCTCTGCCCTTCAGTATCACAATACTGTACTGTCCGGGATTTGATGCCCTCTGCCGCCGGGATGCATTCTCTACCGATGCTTCGAGTAGTCCACCACGCAGGTTTCATCCCTGGCCTGTGAGTCAGTCGAAGTTCAAGGAGGTGGTGACACCATGCAGAACGGAAACTCAACACACGGGCCAGTAGATACTGGTTAATTGGAAGATTGGGATGAAAGTCAGGTGATGTAGTTCCCCCACCGTCTGCATGCACTCATTGCCATTGCCCTCGGCAGTAAGACAGATGGTGGGACGGAGGGGGTATTTGTCCCTCTTCTTCTGCTCCCGGCAATAAAACCTTGGGTGCAGGTAGGTGATGTGACCCTGCTGGAGGGGAGCTGGACGGCACCGGTAAAGGTGGTTTCCCACGGCCCATGATATTGCCAGCCACGCCGCACCGCGCCAACTCTCAGGAATGGGTTGTGGGAAATAAGCCATCTGTTGCCTGTGTTGGCGGGAGTAGTGAGGATCCATACATTGCCCAGTCGGTAAAATCAAATGCCCGGGAAATCGTGCATTTTTGCCATCTGTTTGCATGAGAGGTGCGTACCTCTCCTCTCTTGTTGTACGCTAGGCAGCAAGCAACGTGATGGCGAGGTGGTGAGGGCTCGCCTGTGGGGCGTGCTGATCTGGCGCGGCCTCCAAATCCGCGGACTTTAAAAGTCAGCATGCTCAGTTGAAGGTAGTGGTCATGTCAAGAGCGTCAGTGCTCGGCCTCCGGCAGCTACAGCGGAGCGCGTTTTAGTGATCAAGTGGTGCTGTTTGCCGCCAATATGCAGTAGCCTTTTGCTGTCATGATAGATAAGTGGATGTTTTGTAGCGCAAGTATCTGAACATCTGATTAAAGTGAGGCAGCAACACACTGAGCGCTGCTGCCACCTATGCACTGCTGCATAGCGTTCGGCACTTCATGGTGTTCTTTGATGCACGGTTAAGTGTACGTGACCTTGTGTCTGTTGTGGCGCTTTGCGTTGTCTTTTGGGTGTGGGTGAACTCAAAGCTTACCGCAAGTGGCGTTCGGTCGCTACTGCATCCGCCGCGTCCTCGTATGGAGAGTTAGCGGGGTTTGCCGTTTGCGATACCAATAGAACGACTTTAGCTATATGGCCGGATTTTGAAGGGTCTTCTGCCTGGTTCGAGGCGGCGACGCGTCCGCGTCGCTCCCCGTGGGCACCCTTAAACGATGGCGAAACGCACCTTGCCTCACTATCCTCGCTGTAATGCGGGATAATTCAGATGGCCTAATTTCACTGCGGGGGCGTCTGGTGAGGTAGGTAATGAGCGTCAGCTCTGGTACACCTGTTGACCAGTCTTTAACATTCCTAGATCTATATCATCAGGAACTGTGTTACAAACAGGATGAAAAGGGCCATCTGTTTTATTCGCTGACATGAGCTCTCCCTATGTTCAGCTTTGTTAAAATCCGTCTAATGTGTTTTGCGTGATGAGCGGGCAGACAGACAAAAATATCAAATTACGACTTATATATCTTTAACATCCGGAGTTTTCTACGTTACTGGGACCAGAAGTTTGTCATATCTTCAAGGACAACATAAACCATTTATATCGTTAAAATCTTTCCACTAACTTTTGCGTGATTTCCGGACAAACAGACACAATTTTCGAACTTTTTTTTGGAACATAGTAGCCTATCGGGATAAAAAAAGTATCGTAGATTCTGACTGCTGACATAAGCTGCCACTATGCGCAGTTTCGTTAAAATCAGTCCATTAATTTTTATGACAAGAGCAAACATATAAAAAAAAAAAAAAAAAAAAAAAAATCCAAATTTTATAATTATCCCATATGTATCATCAGTATAGGTACGTTGCAATGACTGTTTCTTTTTAATGTTGTGTAGTCACAAGTTTGTTTTCCTACAGTGTTCTCTCAGATCAGCAGCAGAATTCACGTAGTAGAGCTCCGCACTCCGGTTGACCTCTAGCGGAGTCGGCGCCACGCTCCGACCAATCTTTCTCCTATCGAGTACTTCAACGGCACGTATTTGATAGCAGGCTGCTGTGGGCTTGGGAGGCCGTTCCGGACATTCAGCTACGTTGTAAATCCTTGGCTTCGTCGAGGATAGAACCCCGGTCGTCCACGCCGCAGTCAGACACTCTGCCGCTTGAACTATGTGGACGCCCCACAACTTGACAACAATTTTAATATATAGTATAGATTTTCAACCAGAAGCTAGAGTTTCTCATGGAGCTAAAAAAAAAAAAAAATCATTTCTGCTATTACGGCTTGCTGAAGATGAATTCAGTATAAAATATACTTATACGATATTAGCAACGAACGCGAAGGAATTCGACTGAGATGTTGAATAGCTCTGAACTCAGCCTAGTGGGTGAGCAGGAATGCTTTGGCTCCTCATTTGGGAGCACACAGGTTCTAATTCCCGTCCGGTCATCCAGATTTCGTTCTTCCATAGTTTACAGAAATCACTCAAGGCAAATGCCGGGAGAGTTCCTTCAAAAGGCCTTGGAAATTCCTTCCAGTTCCTTGCCCCCAGTCCTTTCCCGCCTCTGATAAACTCCAGTGGCGTAGCCAAGTCAACAAGGACCCCGGCGCAAAATAGAATAATTTTGGGCCCTGAGGCCAGATGGGGGCCCTCTGAGCTGTGCTTGGGGCCCCTGAGCTGTGCTTGGGGCCCCCCTGAGCGTGAGGGCCCCGGTGCACTACACCGCCTAGCCCTAAGGTAGCTACGCCCCTGATGGATTCAACGTTGACGAGGCGTAAGGTACACGCAAAAAAGGAAACTCTAAGACCAGCCCGAATGATAGCTGAAAGTCTAATATGAATAACTACGTAAAACCCGTAATCAGGACGCCAGGTCCGTCAATCTAGACATATATTCAAGGGACCGTTGTACTCCCTATATGTTCGGTAGCACTTCTATGAGCATGGGCAAACTGATGAAAACAGAAGACGGTGTCGAGGATACAAAACTCAGAGTTGGAGATTGTCAGAATACATCCAAATTTATTTTTTGATACCTATGGTGGCTAAGCGGTTAGGTGAAAGGCCGCTAGTTCGAGTAAAGAAATCTATTGGAATATTTATTTACTTTTTACCGATGAGGTCCCGCCAGGATGCAAAGTTCCACGTCCTCATCATCAATAACCAGAAATTAAGAATCCCGTCCCTTGCAAATATTTTCAGTTCGTTCTCAGAATTTTCCTTTTTTTTCAAGCAGCTCCGTGGTAGCTGACAGCTATTTCTGCAACCGTTCCGTAAGAGGCAGTGATAGCAGCTTGTGTAGTGGTATAAGTTTTCAAGTTCGATTCATCTGTGCACTATGGTAAAATGTCAACAGGTGTATGTAAGTGGTTTTACTGTGCGAAGACTCGATATCATGATACATTGCTACAATAGATA